>CM044897.1:55973380-56654073 GCA_024500145.1 Gentiana dahurica var. dahurica | reverse complement strand
ATCTTTTCTTTAAGTAAGTTAATTTAGTTATGATATTTCATTGATTAGAACTATACATCTGCCTGATTTTGTGCTATTGTGTCTATTGAAGGTCTAAGTATTAAAGGTCTGACCTTTCATCCGATTTGTTGACTGTTACGAGCCATTAAAGTCCGAATCTCTAGATTTGCAGTCAACCATAAAGCAAGATGATATCTTTATGAGTTATTATTGTATCCCTTTAGTTATTACTTCGATTTGAACCTTGCTCTGCCTTGACTTGCCATTTTGGTTCTGATTTTGCAGTGATGTGAACCAGAAACACGTGTTATCACTATAAGAAAATCAGGCAATTACGACGTGCGTACGCTCGTCGTTGTAGCCCCTGTAGTAAATGCTCAAAATAATTACAACATGCACAATGCACCCTATAAAACTATGAAAAGCACATCGTAAAATCATGAAAAAATATGTTGTAAATTGGCTTTTACAACATGCATTGCACGTCGTAATTAATATTCCACGATGTGCAGATGCACGTCGTCGTAGCCCTCGTTGTTAGCATGCTAAAAAAATTACTAGGTACATAATGCATGCCATACACCATGAAATGCACATCGTAAAACAAAGCTATTACTACGTAAATAATGTATTCCATACACTATGAAATGCACATCGTAAAACAATGCAATTATGATGCTCATTGTAAATCATGTAAAGCATGTTGTAAAAATGTAAAATGCATGTCGTGAAACATATTAAAACAAATTAGACCAAAACAAAATTGTCATTTCATAATGTGGTAAAATACAAACCCCACATTAAGTAGCTAAAACTGTAACATGTAAATTAGCAAATCTACGTAAACTGGATTACATCAACTGGAATCCATGCAAAATAATTGTTTACAAAACCCATGTACGAATGAAAATAACAGTCACTAAACAGGAACTGTTTTACGACACCAAAACACATCCAAGTCTTCAAGATTCAGTATCAGGTGTTGAATTTTAGCATCATTTTCATGTCCAAGTCTTTGCACTAATCTGTTTAAAAGGAAAACACACACAAACCTCTAGCAAATAATTAACCGCAAATCAAACTTGAATAAAACACACTACGAGACAGATGCACCCAAGGTCTGATTACTTAGCGAACATGATAGATCATGGAAATAAACAAACCAGAACAAGCACCTGACAGACTGCTACTGAACAAGACCTTGTCATGATTTAAGACTAGACAGGACGCTACGTAAGCACATAACCTGAACTGAGTAAAAAACTCAGAGACAAACATGCCTCAAGTTCTGTCCAAAACTTCACCTTAATTAAGATGCCAAAACAGATGGGCACAACCTTGCATTCTATTCAAATTTTTTGAGCAAGAAAAACAATATAGTTCAACACTTTCAGTTTTACCTTGTACTTCTCATGCTTCTCCAGGAACATTTTCCTGGAATGCTAAAAAACCAAAAGATACGAAAAAAAGAAGTCACCTTAGATAAATAAATAAATAAGTTTCAATCATATAACAAAGCATGGTGTCATCACAGCCCTCCATATATATGAAGTTACAACAATATCAAATCCAGAGAATTAGCAATATACCATCTATATTGCATAAAAAGATCAACGAAGAAAACACAAAACGTGATGATTCAACATTACCATTAGTTGGAAAGAAATCAAATAATGAAAATTATTTTCAGTCCTACCTATCTTTAAAAGAAAAGCTAATTAGTCAATGGCTAAATAGCTAAGGTAAGATATATCCAGAAGTGAAACTATAAATTAAATACACCCGTAGGGGGGCTGCAATCAAGCATAGATGACAAATGATTACCTGGCTCAAAGATTTATCTCCACAATCTCGTGAGTTAACAAAATTAGTAACTCCAAATTCCTTTGATGTTCAAGATAGAAAATTCATATTCTAATATAGCTTATTTCTCTAAGAAAAGCAAATGCGTGATAAGTAGCTTCTCAGAAAATGCATATACATTCCCCCATGAGTTCATTTTGTACATCTGACCGACACCTGCCCAAAAAGGTGTTAAAACAGTTTATTAATTCTTCAAGTGAAACCTCAACATAAAAATAATGCTAGGTCTGCCATCCATTAAAAGATGCAGCTAACAATTATCTAAGGATGTCAGTCAGTGTAAGCTCAAGGAAAAATTCACCAAGTAATTCTTGAAATCATAGTTGACTATTAAATAATCCAGAACTAACCGTTTGATCTGGAGGACAGAACCTCATCACTATGCAAAAAAAAAAAATAGAGACATTGGTACAACATAAGCAATCTTGAGAACGCAAACATAACAAAAATTCAGCATCTTGCAAATATCCCAAAGATTACATAGTACACGAAACAGAGTTTACACCATCCAAGCCAACTAGAGCAGGATCTTTTACCCATTTCTTATATTTCGACTGAGCCATTTCTCCGATATCTAGGAGATATGACAATTCATATCCAAACCAATAAAAAGAACAAAATACTCAAACTGATATAGAACAAAATTTGAATAGTGTACAACTTACTATCTGAATGTGAGGCATCATTTGTTAATGAAAACGTTGAAACTAACCAGAACTAATAAAGGAAAGAGTCAGTATCAGCCTACTGCATCAGCAACAGCAACTGAATCTTTTGGTCAATCAAGTTCAGCTATTGGATTCAAATCTGGAAAGCCAATGGAGACAGAACTGGCTTAGGATTTGATACTCAGCAAACTTCGAAGGAAGGAATGAGCAAAGCTGCTGAACCTTATGTCAAAACTGGTGTTAAGTTCATAGCGCAATTTCCTCAAACTGAGAAGATTGCTGAACCAGTAAAACCAATTCTGCGTGAATCGATTTAGTCTCAGCATCAGTTTTCCAAAAAGTCAGCTGCGTTCAATAACAAAAGCAAATTTGAAGGTAAATCAGTTGTTCATCAAGGAAACACGAAGAGTATATCAACTGCCAGATCTACAAAAGCTGATCATGTTAAGAACAAGAAGAATCTTAGTCAGAGTAAATCTATGAATGTCAATCATTCAAGGATTCACACAGTCAGGGGGGAAGGAAGGTTGTACCCCACTGTTCATGATTGGAACTTTTATGAACCAATTATTAAAGTTCATAGGAACAATCATTCTAGACAGACAACTTATCATAAATTGCAGACCAAAACTCAGCAAAGGACTTACCCGAGTCCTCAGCAGAAGCCTCAGTACCCAAGTCAACACAGACCTCAGTACAAACAGAATGATAGTTATTATTCAGTCTTCAATAATAGGAAGCAACATAGAAACCAGTTTCAGCCAAAAGACTTGATAAATCATATAAATAAGGCACAATCCAAGAATAGATACTATGGGAGAGTGGCTTACATATATGAAAACAAGTGCAACAATTTCCAGAGAAGACCTTATGGAAATATCCCCCGAATTGCACTGACAACTGACCCTTATGGATCCAAACAGAGTTGGATACCTAAAACATTTTAATTTTTCTTGCATGATATTTGGTATTTTGACAGTGGATACTCAAGACATACGACAAGAAGCAAGGACTGTCTAGTTGATTTGGTTGCCAAAGATGGACCCAGAGTAAATTTTGGAAGCAAGGACAAACCAGGATATACAAAAGGCTATGGAACCCTAATCAGAAACAGACTTACAATCAAGAATGTATCTTATGTTGAAGGACTGCACTACAATCTCCTCAGCACTAGTCAATTTTGTGACATGGAATACAGAGTCACATTAGATAAGGAGTTTTGCATCGTTGTCAATGAAACAACATTCCAAGTAGTTCTTGTTGGAAGAAGGAAAGAGAATATGCATGTTGTAAATTGGTCAACCGTAGTTTCAGAAACTTGTTTAATTGTGCATACCAAGTCAGAACTCAGTTGGCTATGGCACAAGAATATTAGTCACCTCAATTTTGATGATATCAACTTACTAGTCAAGAAGAACTTGGTGAATGGACTACCGGAGATGTCATACAAGAAGGATAGCTTGTGTGATGCATGTCAACAAGGAAAGCAAACCAAAGCAGCACTCAACAACCAGAGTTTTAGAACTGATGCATATTGACTTATTTGGACCACTTACACCAATCAGTGTTAATGGAAAGAAATACACCTTGGTTGTAGTTGATGACTATTCAAGATATACATGGGTTATCTTCATGTCTAAGAAAAGTGAAACCAAGCAACAGCTCACAGAACTTCTCAAGAGACTCCAGAATCAGAAAAGAGTGGCAGTGATCAAGATTAGGTCTGATAAAGGAACTAAATTTCTCAACAATATAATCATTGAGTATTGTGGAGAAAACAAAGTGTTAAACAAATGAACACTCAAGCATGAAGAATCAATACATGTGCTTTTTGATGAACCAAACTTCACTGGAGAAAAAATTGAAGAGAAAGAAGAATCGGTTTGTCAGTCTCAGTCAGAAAAGACTACAGAACCAGTTTTTATAGATATTCAAAGAATAAAGATCTCAGATTCTTCAGATCAGGATCCGTCTCAGTTTCCAGTAACAGAACCTGCACCTGAACAACAACAGGAAATTGATCCAACTCAAAAAGGTCAAGCTCAAGAAGAAACAATTCAACAAACGAAGACCCTTTGATGCAACCCCCAGTACATCAATGGATGAGAGATAACCCTGAAGAATAGGTGTTTGGTAATTTCAAAGCAGGAGTTCGGACAGGTCATCAGCTAGATGCTATGATAGCATGCTTTCTATCTCAATCTGAACCAAAAGAAATTGAAGAAACTTTAAATGATCCAGATTGGATCCTAGCCATGCAAGAAGAACTCAACGAATTTGAGAGAAATCAAGTTTGGGAATTGGTGGATAAACCCAATCATGTCAACATAATAGGCTTTAAGTGGGTATTCAGAAACAAGCTTGATGAAGATGGAAACATTGTCAGAAATAAGGCCAGACTTGTAAGAAAAGGTTATTCACAAGCAGAAGGGATAGATTTTGATGAAACTTATGCCCCAGTAGTAGGATTAGAGGCAATCAGGATATTTCTTGCCTTTGTAGCTCACAAGAAATTCAAAGTGTACCAGATGGATGTTAAAAGCGTATTTTTGAATGGGATACTTAAATAAGAAGTCTATGTACATAAGCCGCCTGGATTTGAAATCAAAGATCAAGCTGACAAAGTTTTCAAACTGAGAAAAGCACTTTATGGACTAAAATAGGCACCCAGAGCCTGGTATGAAACCTTGTCTTGGTTTTTGGTGGATAATGGTTTTATAGAAGAAACCATTGATAAGACCTTGTTCAGGATGAAAGTTGATGAAAGTACTCTCCTAGTTCAAATCTATGTTGAAAATGAACAACTTTGTGAGAAATTTGCAAGTTTGATGAAGAGCAAATTTCAAATGAGTATGATGGGAGAACTGAATTAATTTCATGGATTACAAGTTAAGAAAATGGATGATTTGTTAGGAAATCTATGCGGGAACGCAACGGAATTCAAAATTTTATTTCCTTTTAACCAGGATCGACTTCGTTTAAGCAATAAACAAATACGCTAGTAGACGGTGGTTACCTTGCTTGATCTAAAAGATCGACGCTTTGACCGTCTAAGGAGAGTAGCGAAGCACGGATCCTCACAAGCATTCGGCCTCTACCGGTGATCCACACGAACGGCCCGTCGGACTCTCATCATGGATCGCTGCTAGAAAAATCCGGTTGCTAGACCGACCTTTTCTCTCTCTCTAAACTCTCTCTAAGAAGCTCTCTATTTTTCAGAAGAACTATTAGCTCTTAGAATTATGATGTACAAAAGAGCTAGACAAGGCTCCCTATTTATAAGAGATGTGGCGCCCCCTATGTAACCCAATCTGATTGGGAGAAACTTCCTAGTAGATTGGGGAGAATGAAAACCTTTTACTAGTAACATAATGGAAATTCTTTTGATTGATTTATCTCATTAATATTCAATATCTTATCTATATCTAAATATATTAGAAAGGATGATTTAACCCGATTACCCGTATTTCTCACTTATCCGACCCGAAGACAAACACATGATTTTTTAATTTTTTATTTTTAACAATACGCGAATCCTGAGCATTTCATCTTCGGAAAACGCTTAACAAACAAATTAGCCTTTTCTTAACAATAGTCATCGACCTCTTCCGCAAAACCACCGCATCTGATCAATTATTCAAATTCCAAATATGAAACAAACAATTCAAATCCTAACAAACCAATCCCGTCAAGTTCTCAAATCGTTTATGAAGATAAAACTGCTTTTATCAACTGTATAACAATTGTGAATTATATATACATAAGAAACGTTTGTTTAACAAATTAAAAGCCGGATGCGAACACATCAGCCCGGAAGAAACCTACATAACATAAGAGATTCTTTCGGATTCAATTATGATGTTAATACATGAAATCCAATTTGGATGGCTTTTGTGTTTAATTTAATATTATATTTCCAAATTCTGTTGCAGTTAACATTTTCACACCTGTTTAATTTTTTTGAAAGGGTTTGAGTATCGAAGTTGCGAATAGAGCAGCGTGTAGAAGAAGCCAACAATGGAGAATGATACTTCAAACCATTGTTATCATGAGATCCTTTCCGAGGTATGATTTGAGATTATGATTCATGTATCATGCTTTTTCGAGTTGGACTCATGTATCATGTTATTGAATCGGAACCAGAATCTTCACTTTTGCATTTAAGTGTTATCATGATAAAATATTAGAGATGATAATTGTTTTTTAATTGGTTTTTTGGTGTAATTTTCTTTCACCTTTTCATTTCTTCTAGGAAGGGAAACAAACTACGGGAAGAGAAGCATGAAAATGGGGTTGGAGTGGAAATTGCTAGCTGTCCCGGTGGTAATATTCACGTAGACCGAACATGATCAATAGTTGCCTCAACAGTTTGCATTTTCGGGTTTATAGTATTATTTGGTGTACATATTCTACAGATCTCTATGTTTTTTTGTGAAATACTTGCTATTTTGCTGGTGACAACTTTTTTCAAGAGCGCACACTACACTATTGAAGCCAAGGTATATGAATATTGGGAGGTACGTATCCTTGCATCTCTGGTAAGGAATTTTCATTTTAGATATAAATAAACGAAGTGTACTGTATAGTATAATACTTAGTATCGTTACGGGAAATTTTATGGTGGTCAATGACCATCAAACTCAATCACATGTCACCACATGGGTGATTGTGATCATGTGTATTAATTCACAACCATTGAATTCAAGATTGAGTTTGGTGGTCATTGACCACCATAAAATTTGCCGTTGAATATTGGGTCGAGGATTTTGTAATACAAAGTATTTGGTTAATACTATTTTGAATAATGATTATTTCAATTATACGTTTATTCCTATTATTGTGTCATCTTCCAAAATGTTCACAATATATAATTCTCATTATGTATATATAATTTGCAAGAATTAATTTGTTTACTTTGATGTGTTAACTTTTCGTACATATAAATGCGTCATTTTGTTGTCTTTGATGTTTCTGCATCAGTTGTTTGTGTTATTTGACAATATATATATTGATAATGTTTGTTGCAAATCTGGGTGTGTTAAAGCTTATTGCAGTCCCGATTGTAGGTGGTTGGATTTCATTGTACTGGTAGCTGGTATTCTTAAGTTGTTCTAGGATTTTATTTTAAATAGATGTTACGCATATTTCTCAAGACTTAATTTATTGATGCAAAAAAAAGATTGCATTTGAAACATATTATTGAGCATTCAAATTAAACAATTCCACCAACTGTCAATAAACGATCTTTCAACTTTAAGTATGTTGTAGAAGCATGATGGGAGATATTCTGATGAGGAGACTCGGCAAACTGTGGGAAACGTTACTTAGATTGAAGAATAGTTGAGTAAGAATGGAATGGATCCGAAAGCAACGAATTTAGGTATGAACCAAGTTCTATTTTCTTTCAATTTACAGTTATGTGTTCGTAAATTGCAACATTCAATTAATCTTAATATGTTTTTTCCTATCATAGTAATTTTGGTGTTAGAGAAATATAAGTGATGTTGTTGGGTGTGGGGTGTGTGTGTGGGGGGGTGGGGGGGTGTGTGTGTGTGTGGGGTGTCTTCATTTTTTGTGGCATAAAGTTATTGTTGACCTGAAGGCTATTGGATTTTGTTCAATTTTAGTTTAAAGTTAGATTAAGGATGACGCGCATGTTATTGTGGAAAGTAGAAGCAACAATTGGTCTTCCAAATCATTTTTTTAATCTGGCTTAGGCAACAGTGCACATTATTTTATAATTGCACCATATGATGGCACTAAATCAATGTCTTTCATTTTTACTCTATTTTACATAATGCACTTTTATTATGTGTGACAAATTAAAAATTAAAGGTTGTAATGTGAGTCATTGTTACAACGTTCATACGTCGTTGAAAATTTAAATATTTGATGATTTGTTTCTTTATAGTCTTGCATTTAGATATGACAATATTTTATTCCTTAGATGCAGATATCACGGTATCACATTATGGCACAAGGGCTGGTTAGAAAGAATCCAACAAGCTACGAATAACAACAGACTAAAAAAAATAGAGGCCAAACAGCAAAATTACATTTGAAACTTTTGCACTGATTGTTTTTTAGATGTAATGCACCGATTGTTGTGAGTGTAATTTAGTAAATTATGAGAAAAATGTGTATCCGAATTGTAAGTGTAAAGTTCTATACCGTTAAGAATGTGAGAAATATTTTTAGCTCATTCGATTTTATATCCCTATCTGGACCCAACCCTCCCTCCTCATGGGCCCAACTAATAAGATAGTTAAATTGTCTATGTTTCCATGACGGCAAAATATTTAGCCAAAGAAAATGATGCGATACGATCCCAGGAGATCGACGAAAGGATCAATAGGAGCGGGAAACCCTAACCTAACTGAGCAGCAGTCTAGGAGGAGGGCCAAGAACAACTCAACGCTTTGCTCAAGAACGCTGATAAGCTCTTGAAAAGGGGTGCAATCTCTACGACAAAGAGATCACTCGCTCGCAAGCGATGTTCTTGATCAATCACAGACCAAGGAAGAAGAGAAAACTCTCAATTTCATTATAATAGATTCATCATTGATTATTCATATAAAATTACAAGGAATGCCTTTATATAGGCTACAAAATAAATGACTAACCAACTCCTAAGCAATGTGGGATAAATTACATAGTAATTTTCGCCACTTTATTTTGTAACAATCCTAACTCAACCCTAATAAGCCCAAACGGCTATTATTTGCTAAAAATAAACACCTGGCCCAATATACTAACATATGGGCAACTTTTGACACGGGTTTAAGGCCGTTTTATTCATTAAAACACTGAAAACTAAAATAAACAAAACAAATAAAATGTCTCGGGACGGATCACATCATTCCCTCCCGGTTGGAAAGGATTCGTCCTCGAATCAATAGGACGTCATAGAACTGAGCAGCGTCACAAATCAAACCCGAACAACCCGCAAGCAGAAGCAAAGATATACCGGGATCAAATATGAAGTGAACAAATGACATCACAACAATGGTGCGTGGAACGAACGAGTCATTCTTCATCAATGCAACAAAAGAAAAGTCCAACGGCTTGAGATTGATGTCAAGAACACTCGGCATAGAAGCAATGTAATCATAACAATATGGTGTAGGGGCTTTGTCAACACGCACATCAAAAGGATCCATAAAACAATGCACCGGTTTCTCACCACAAACTACCTTCAAAGATAAACCGGGAACCTCGGATGGTGTATCAAGAACCTCAGTATGCTCATCACTACACTCAACAGGTTCTTCAACAACTGTCTCATCGATGCGCACTATCTTGTCCACAACAATTTCCGCCTCATCATTAACTACTTTGGGCACGCTCTCTAATTTCTCATCCACAAATTCAGGCGCATTCACAAATTCAGGCTCCGCATGGTCAACATGACTCTCCACTACTTCTTCCACAATCTCATTCTCCTCGGTGACTGCATCTGCCACCATAGACTCTTGGACTACCTCCTCTTGAATGTTAACACTCTCTTCGTTGTTTGCTTCAACCAAGGCTTTTTCCCTTTCGGATTCACGTTTCAAACGAGCTGCCTCATGTGCGGCTGCCAGTTTGAGTTGATCTTTGTGGGCATCTTCGGGGGATAAGGAACGGAGTGTAAGTCTCATCCTCTTATGGCGCAAGGTGTAGCTATTCAAATACCCATCATACGTAACCCTCCTATCATATTGCCACGGTCTCCCAAGTATGATATGACAAGCATGTATAGGGGCTACATCACATAAAACTTCATCATCGAGCCTACCAAGATTAAAAGATATTAAGGCCTGTTTGGTAACTCGCACTTGACCAACATCACTGAGTCCTTGCAACGTATATGGTTGAGGATGAGGTGTCGTAGGAATAGCTAAATTGGAGACAAAACCAGCACTTATAACATTGGCACAGCTTCCCGCATCAATTTTCATCAAACAAAGCTTTTCACTAATCAAACACCTCGTATGAAACATATTCTCTCGGTGCAAATCATTCTCCACGTTCTCCACACTACTCAAGGCTTTCTTTACCACAAACATCTCTCATTTCAATGATTCATACCCTCCAGATGCCTTAGTTTCACAATTGTTTGACAACAGAATTTCACAGGTGTGAAAATGTTTACACCCTGGGTGTGAAACCCACGTATTTAAGCACCGAACGACTACAAATTTGGGAAAACTCAAAAGACAAAAGTTGTAGAACTGAGAGTTTTCTAAAGGATGTCAAATTTTCAGATTTTTTGGAGATACGGAAGTCGCTCAAACAATCGTTTTTCGGAAACTGGTGCAATCTGTCAATGATTTTCAGATTGGTAGCAGTGTCTTACGGTGCCAATTACGACAAAACTACAGAGAATTTGGAAAAACTCAAAAGATAAAAGTTGTATATCAGAGTATTTCCTATACTATCACCAATTTTCAGGTAATTTGGAGTCGTCTAAAGCACAAAAACCTAAAACGATCGACGCTTGACGGCTGCAGTTTTTCTGGACAGATTGTTCGGAGTAATCGGTGGTTTTAGGCAAGATTTATGTTGAATCTGGATTGGGTGTAAAGAGAGAAATTGTAGAACGAGATGTGTTGTATATGTGGTAAAAATTGCAGAATTTTTCGAGTTGTTTTGGTTAGGGAACGAACTGATACAAAAAACGGGATCTGGAAAATAATTAGGGTTCTTGGGATGAAGGTTTGAAGAATCTTCAAGTTTTCCGGGTAGGATGGATGAAGATTTGAAGATTTTGGATGTTCTTGGGAGAGGGTGGACGAAATTAATGAACAAAAAACAAGAAACTAAATTTTTTTTTTTTGAATAAGAAAATTAAAGAAGGAAAATAAACGGGGATATTTGATACCTTCGTCGCTGAGCTCTGCTACCAACTGATGCGATACGATCCCAGGAGATCGACGAAAGGATCAATAGGAGCGGGAAACCCTAACCTAACTGAGCAACAGTCTAGGAGGAGGGCCAAGAACAACTCAACGCTTTGCTCAAGAACGCTGATAAGCTCTTGAAAAGGGGTGCAATCTCTACGACAAAGAGATCACTCGCTCGCAAGCGATGTTCTTGATCAATCACAGACCAAGGAAGAAGAGAAAACTCTCAATTTCATTATAATAGATTCATCATTGATTATTCATATAAAATTACAAGGAATGCCTTTATATAGGCTACAAAATAAATGACTAACCAACTCCTAAGCAATGTGGGATAAATTACATAGTAATTTTCGCCACTTTATTTTGTAACAATCCTAACTCAACCCTAATAAGCCCAAACGGCTATTATTTGCTAAAAATAAACACCTGGCCCAATATACTAACATATGGGCAACTTTTGACACGGGTTTAAGGCCGTTTTATTCATTAAAACACTGAAAACTAAAATAAACAAAACAAATAAAATGTCTCGGGACGGATCACATCAGAAAAGTAAAGCATCACTTCGTGTATACGTTCTGAGGAGAATCTGTCAAGTGTTGAAGTGTTTTTTCTTTCTGTAGTGAAAATATCAAACTGAAATAATTAAACTCTATAATTTTGATTCAAGTTTGAACCATTGTATCAATCATTAATCAAGTTACAGTGTTATTGTGAAGCTAATAACATGTTGGGTGTTTATTAATTAATAAATGTGAAGTTTGGGATTTATATGAGACAATTAATAGTTATGCATGCTTAGTGTATAACGCACTGTTGGGTTTTGTTTTCACCTACTAATATCATCATACTACTTCATATATGCCTGGAGAATAAATGATTACATGTTCATTACGGGATGTTGGTGCTGCAGGAATTTTGCAACTAATAGCTTGATGATATTTTGAATTTGTTATAATATCAAGTTTGTTGAGTTATTTTTCAATTAAGTATTTTAGTTTATAAGTTGCCTCTTAATTTTATATCACCCGTGCGTTTGTATTTTCCTTTTCTTTGATCATATGTGGTATTATGCTTATTTTAAGGGCTTTGTATTTTCCTTTCCTTTGCTCATACGTCGTCTAGAAAGCAAGCATTTCCTACTGCAAAGAATGTTCATACTCAACATGTACTCAAACGTTCTATTTATACATACTATACGGGTTCTTTCGGCATTTAAATACGTTTTCTCTCCTTGATAACTTTTTTTCCTTATTTAATAACGTCTTCCGTTCTATGAAGATGGATCATTTCTATTGTTCTTGGGTTGTAGAATTATCAGATCTATGTTCGTATTTGGTACGATGTTGTCTTTTTTTACCTTGTGTGTTATCAATGTAATATTAGGAACAACGTGTTGGAAATTCTATGCTTAGGTCTGTCAAACAATAAGTGGGGTTCCTAATATTGTTGGATCGTTTGAGAGAGTTTATTTGGTTGAATGAGATCAACGTGTTTTTGGGTGTTCGGTCAAACTTCCACGTGTATGCTCTAGAATATTGTGTTTCAATTCCTTTGGGTTAATGTGATTTTCCGTTTTTTCTTACATCTGTGTATGTCATAGATTTATTACCCGTTTCCATTATCCTTTTCTTCTTTGTTTCCACATTGTTTTTTAGGTGTTTGGAAATATATTGCCAAAAAAATCACCAAAGCCACTCAAATTGTTCATTGGTTTGCATTTTATGGTATTGGTGAACTATCTTTGTGCCTAAAATTTGTATTACTTGGGAGTATTTTTACTCCCTTTGGTATCGTTAAGATGAATTTTTTTTTATGCATGTATGTGTCTGCGTCTAATATGCTCCGGGAATGGTCACCTTATTTTGAAATAATGTCTATTTTATTTTTTATTGACCCTGCTATTTTTCAATGACAGGTTGATGCAAGAATATTTTCCTCAAGGTGTAGAGAATATGAGTACATGGGGTGGATATGACATATATGACTGATTGCGTTCACTGGATTTATTTTAAATTAGCACTTGGAACTTTGTACATTAATTGAGTTGTTGTATTGCAGTATTCTGGTCTATCATTTGGTATTCAATTTTCTCTTTTTTGTTTCGATCTTCCCTAAATTGTTGTCAATGGCACTTCTCGATATGTTGAATTTATTCCATTTTAAATTACAGTTGCATGTCCTCTATTTTGTTTTGTTTTACTTTCAATAGTTTCATTCATGGTGTCATTAATTTATTTTATGTCAAATTACAGTTGCATTTTCTAAAAATATTTATATTTAATGATGCTAATATTAACTAAATTCATAATAAATTATTATCTTCTCAATCTATAAAAATGTATATATATATATATATATATATATATATATATATATATATATATATATATATAGTATATGTCGAGATATATTTATTCTCTTCCGTGCATACATACAGTAAAAACTAGTATTAATATATTTCCAAGATATATATTGATAATATCTTATATTGAATATATCTTTATCTTATTACCATAAATCTATTTTTCCAAAATCAATTAATATCCAATATTAATATTATGACAATCTTATTAATTTAATTGCACAAACCAAATATATCCTATACATTTGAATATGGCGTCCCTTCCCCACAAAATTGGGAATTGATATTTTCTTTAATTAATATAGTACTACGATTAATTAATTTTCAAAATACATGTAAATCATATATATATATATATATATATATATATATATATATATATATATATATATATATATATATATATATATATATTCGAAATTATGTGTATCATAATACACATATTTAATTAATGAATACAATTAATATCTTCTATTATATTTATTCATAATAAATAAATACCACCATAATAATTTACCACTATAACCTTTATAGTATGAGATAAATTCTTTCCTTATCTGGTTATCGGTATAACCACATTTTAATCCGGCTAGATGTTCTTATATGTGTGACCCGATAGGCTTCCAAATATGTTGGCCGTAGGCACAAAGTGCAAATTACGAAAATGCCCATCATACCTAATGATCACGGGATAGCGTCTAGCAACACACCATGACCCCCAATCATCGGAAGAGTCAAATGCAATGACTACTACCTTTCATGTGAAACGGTTACAATGTAAATAGAATCCTATCGCTGTAATAA
Organism: Gentiana dahurica var. dahurica; assembly: GCA_024500145.1. Classification (NCBI taxonomy): domain Eukaryota; kingdom Viridiplantae; phylum Streptophyta; class Magnoliopsida; order Gentianales; family Gentianaceae; genus Gentiana; species Gentiana dahurica. The sequence continues at coordinate 56,639,485 of CM044897.1, read as the reverse complement.
TGTCCATATGGTCGTTTGTAGAGTGTCAAACATCAATGACTGTATCTTATAATCTGGCTATCATGATCTCTCGAAGTAACTCACTTACTTCCACTTTGCAAAGATTCACGAGAGTAAGACATTCCTTATAAGAAGGCCCTTTCGGATATTCACCCTACTATTATGGTACATGATTTCCGGACGACCAAACATGTATACTCCGCATGCTTCAGTATCACACCCAATCACTACCGCATGATCGCCCCGTGGCTAGGGGAAACCTCAATAGTGTCAACGCATGACAATCCACACCGTGATTCTATTTAGACTCCGGTCCTAAGGATAATTACACAACCGCCACATAGTGTGACACTTAATAGTGTAAGTGGGTTAGTCTTACGTACACATTCTCTAATACACGTCCACGTACAGTCCAAGTGTCTCTACACTTTGATAGACGATATATATCCCCGCCCTTAAAGACAGAAGACATCTAATATGTGCTAGCCTGTTTGTACTATCATTGCCATGTTTAATAGTACATAAGCCTGGTAACATTTAAGTATCAAACTTATTAAAGTGATTAGAGATATCATCAACCATAATCTCATATCTTGGTTTCTCTATCCCAATTTAATACTAAAGACATTATCATATAACAATTCAAAATTGGTTCTTTAAAAGAACAAATATATGACAACAGAAAATCCATTTAATATATGTATAAGCATAACAAAATAATAGAAGTGATCTGAACCGGTCGGATCTGGTCCAACCTGATTGGGTTTAGGACACTATTTCAAAATGAGGGGTTGTTCATTCACCAAACTAGGTATACAAGAGAACTGATCAAAAAGTTTGGAATGGGGAAATCAGCTGGCATAGCCACACCAATTGGAACCAACATCAGATTAGATGAAGACAAAGATTTTAAGGATGTGGATCAAACTCTCTACAGAGAAATGGTTTGAAGTCTACTCTATCTCACATCAAGTAGACCATACATATCCTTTACAGTTGGTGTTTTTGCCAGATTTCAATCAAGACCCAAAGAAAGTCATCTAACAGTTGTCAAAAAAACCTTGAAGTACTTGAAAGACACAGAAGGAGTAGGGATATGGTACTCAAAAGAAGGAGAATTCAAGCTGATATCCTACTTAGACTCAGACTATGCTGGATGCAAGATGGACAGAAAAAGTACTTCATGCACATGTCAGTTACTAGGAAATAGACTTGTGTCATGGTTTAGTGAAAAACAAAACTCAATTTCGACATCAATAGCTGAAGCTGAGTATATTGCAGCTGGAAGCAGTTGTGCTCAAGTTTTATTGTTAAGACAACAGTTAAGAGATTATGGGATAGAAGAAGGACTGATTCCAATAATGTGTGATAATACAAGTGCAATTTCCATAACTGATAATCCAGTTTTGCACTCAAGGACAAAGCACATTGATGTGAGACATCACTTTATAAGGGATCATGTAGAGAAAAAGGATGTTACAGTTCTCTATGTCCCAACTGAAGACCAGTTGGCTGACATTTTTACCAAACCATTGGACAAAGAAAGGTTTGCAAAACTGAGAATTGGATTGGGAATTATAAAAGTCACTTAAGTCAGTTCAAGCTTAGAGATTCGTTAAGGGGATTGATCTTTGTCATGCTAGGTGCGCTCACTTTTCAGATCCGTCATTGACATCAAAAATATCAAACTGACCTACTGAATTGAAGAATTGATGGAACTGAACACACCAAGGAACTGATCTTAGTCAGTTTTTATCCAGTCAAAGCAAGTCAAAAGTCGAAAGGATTAAACCGACAATAGTCACATTGCATTAATATACCGCCGTTTATGTCAGAACCTATTGCGTATACCTTCAGAAATGTCAGATAGTACATGCATTGGTTAAAAAAACCATCATGGAATTTGAAAATGTGGTACAAATCCCTCAGAAGTTCATGCGTTCAAATCACAAACCATCAATCCCACTAAATATCTAAACATTTCTTTTTATCCTCTCCACAAAAACATTATCTTTCCCACAAGGCTAGAAATTTCATTACTTCTCAAAATTTATCAAAACTATGAAAATTTCTACAATGGCAGCCTCCAAACAGTCACAAGAAGAAATACTAACAACCAAGTTGGATAGTCTCTCTTCTGAAGAATATGAAGATATTTGCAGCAACACTTTTATCGCAAGCTATATTTGCGAAAAGATCAAGAATCTTCAAGGGTTGATAAATCTTTTGGAAGTAAAATTGCAAAAAGATCACGAATTGGGAGGGATTGTACATTTCTGGGAGAATATGAGGCTGGTAAGGATCACCCTGGTGACATAAGTTCGTGGAGAAAGGGTAATCGTCAATGAAGAAATCATAAGGCAGCTATTTGATTTCAACCAACCACTTGTGAACTTCCCGGGACAAAGGAACCAATAGCTGTTGGCATACATGTCAAATCTCAAATCTTAAATGACAAAGGAACCAATAGCTGTTGGCACACATGTCAGCAATCTTAAAGCGGAATTTGCACTCCTCGGCAGATGGATAAGCAAAAATGTTATTGGTCGTTATAAAGGACTAAATAAATTATCTGAAGATGGGATATATCTGATGAACATCATATGGGATGTACTTGAATTCAACTGGGTAGGATATGTGTTCAATCAGATCAAGTAGCAACACTTAGCTGAAGTAACAATTGTCAGCAAAGCCCAAGCTGGAGGAAGACAAACCATTGGAAAATTTTGGCTGAACAAGACACTCAGTGGAATTATTCAGCATTATATGGAAAGACTCATCAGAGGGAAGAAGAGAGAACAAACTGCTACTGCACCTACACAAACTATAGCAGAAGTCAGTTCTAGGAAAGAAACCTCGAAGACTTCCCAACCCGAAGCAAATAAGAAAACTGTGTCTGAGCATATTGTTTAGGAGTTAAGAGGAAAGCTGATTCACACAAACAAAAATCAGTTGGAATGTGTTTGTTCCCAGGTACTTCAAGAGAAATAGTACCAACTGAGGGGGAACAACAACTGACAACTAAGGCTTAAATGATAACTGAAGTTGTTTCTCACATAAAGTAGAAGATATTAGAGAAACAAGTTTCTATTATAATTGCTAATCAAGAGCAACATCAATTTCAGCAGCAGCCAGTTCAGCTACAACAATCAGATCACATTTTTGAAGCTGAAAAAGTCATCAAATTGATGAAAATGAAGCTCAAAACTGAAGATTCCAAAGAATCTATCAAGGATGTTTTGCATAATGAAGAGAAGCTATTGTTGGAGAAACTTGATATAAAAGATTTATATGCACTATTCCCCATGGAAGAGTTTCTCACCAATTGCTATAAGATATTCAAAGAAGTAGCTCATAGAAAAGGATCCGCTACATCATCTACACCCAAGGATGCTATAAAGAAGAAAGATGATGACAAAGATGATGATTCAAGACAAGAAGCTGAACAGAGTACACTCTTGCAACCAGACAAACAATCTGAAGGTCAAGTTAGGCAAATTAATACTCAACCAAAAAAATTTCCAGTTTGAAATCAGACAACTGACAATAAGGAAGAAGAAGAAAAAGAAGCTAAAAATCAGCAATTGATTGTAATAGAGGATGATACTCAGTCTAAAATCCAAGAAGAAGTAGAAAAAGATCCAACTGATAATTTGACAGAAGAAGAATTGAGCAATGTCTAAGAAACTTTGAAGATCATGCTCAACCAAAAAGAAGATTACAATGGTATTTTGTCACACATCTCTGGGTATTTGGATTACAGGAAGAAGACTGATGTCTCAGTTCATACAAAGCTGGATATTATGAAGAAATCCAATTCAAAGAAATTCTCAGTCTAAAGGAGAAACTTGAAACTACAACCATGGAAGATCGAGAAATTCATGCTCAAGCAGAATGGCACCTAAATCAGCGAATCTTTGGATTAGAAACTCAGCTCAAAGAAATTTTTACCCCTCAAAAAGGCATTTCAGCAGACCAAATGGCAACTTATCACTTGATCAATCAGTTGTATGATGCCAAAAAGGGGGAAGTAGTAGAAGAAAAGTTGAAGCTTGAAGCGGAACAGAAGAAATGCAAATCAGCAACAAATTATTATGTTAGGGATGTGAAAGAACTAACTGACGAGCAGCTCATTTAAAAGTATAGTCAACGTGGAGAGAAAAGAGATACTCTTACACAAGATCTGTGGATGAAGTTTGTCAGAGATCATAACTATATTAAGGCAAAGTAAAGAGACAAAACTTATGAAGAATCTCTTGTCTATTTCTTATCTGATCTTTATCGTAGTCAGAAGATGGCCAACTACAAGAAAGTAAATAGGATTGAAGAGAAACTTCAAATCAGAGATAAGAGAGAGCAGATGAAGGTTGATGTTGCAGAATTTGAAGACTATTACAAGTATGAAACTGACCTTCCTAAGTTATTTATGTGGAAGAAATGGAAGCTATCAAGACAAGTGGATTATCATAGAACATTCCACAAAGAAGACACAAAATTGAAAGATGAGTATCTTCTTCATGATAATCAAAGAAAATTCACTCTAGTTACACAAAGAGCTACTTAGCTTTTATTTCAGTTTGTATCAAATGTGTAATTTGACCCAGGTTTTGAGAATCTTAATGATATATCCAATTTCCAGTTTTACCTTATTTTGCATTGTTTTTATCTTTAAGCGTTTCTTTTAAGGAGGGTTTTGGCATCATAAAAAATGGGGAAATGGTTGGAAATAAAATTTGAGTTTTGATGATGATTCATCTTATTTAGTTAATTGTTGTTTACACCCCATTGATGAAGTGCTGAAACTAGCTGTTATAGTGAGAAGTTAAAGGATGTCTAAAACTGAATGTATAAGTTTTACTAGTGTCTAATAATTGTATAGGTTATATCAGACAAGAACTGTAATAAATAGAAGTGTCGTAAAACTGAGAACTGGAAACAATTTTGAAAACTGGAACATGACATAAAACTCAAGATGTCAATCTGAGACAAGAACTGAAGCTTACTCAGAACTGAAGAAGGTAAGTTCGCTGAGGGACACAGACTTGGTTGACTTATCTAAAACTGAAGCCTGAGGGTAAATGAAGAATTGAGGGACATAGACTTAGTTATTGAAAATTGAAGAACTGAGGGTTCAAACTCAGTTATGAAGATTAAAAGTCGAGAACTGTAAATTCAGAATTCAGGTAAGTCTGTGATGGCTTGAACTGACTTTATGGATCTTGTAAGAAGACCTAAGAATCATAAGGACAATGACATCTTAGAAGATTTACTTAAAGGACTGGTGTACTATGATTAAATCATACAAAATCAGATAAATATAGTACAAAGTTTTGAAGAAGAGTAAAAACTCAGTTAACGCTCTAAGTCAGTTAAGAAACTAATAACTGACATACTCAGTATAAAACTAATCAGGATACTCAGGTTTATAGTTAGTCATCCAAACAGCTAAAATTACATTCGAACGTTACAAAGTAAGGAATTCCATTGGATGAAGCATTGACATGTCAGAATAGTCACTAACACTTGACACCTGACATCTGAAAATATGGATGTTGATAGAATTCAAATTCAAGCAAGATGAATGTTGGACCTTAGACTATAAACAGAGGACTTGGCATCAAGGATCAAACACAAGGATTAACGAGATTACAAGTGTTATTGTGCTCAAGTCTTGTTCATCCGAATTGCTATAAATATTTGCGCTCAACAAGATCATATCTAGATTTCTTCAAGTCTTCAAGCTATAAAGATTCAATCCAGAATTCGACACTTAGAAGAACTGACGGACTGTTTCTAGGCTATCAATCCCTACCGGCAGTGTACCGGGTCAAATTGTAGTGCTAGTCTGGTGAGTCAGGTCGTATCCTCAGGGAAATGAAGGCATAATTCAAAGTGTGGTTAAACACCAAGAAGCTATTATTAACTCGATCTAAGTCGCAGTTTTTACCATTTTCCTTAGGTTAGATAGTTAGATTAGTTAGATTGTTAGTAAAGCAGTAAATAAATAAAAAAATAAAAAAATAGATAATATATATATTTTTGGATCTAGCCAAGAATACGTTACTGAATTACGATCTCTTTTTAGTAGAAATAAATGAGACAGATCTTTTCCTTGATGCAAGGAGGTCAATTATATATGAACCGGTGTACTCCTAAGCTAGACAACTCCTCATCACACGAGCATATGAAATTGTCATACGTCTAGTCATCTGTCCAATGTCATCTTAAGCATGGGTCACACCCGTTTTGTCATTCGGCCAATTTTAAGATTGATTCATTAAACAGGTGATTTTAACGTAATAATATCGTGAGCACAATTTTAATAAGATTTATCTCTCACAAGATAAATCTGCCCCCGGGTAGGAAATCGGATTCCGTTGTCACGTTTTCACTCGGCCAATTTTACCCTCCGGTCTTTCTATTACGATCTCGTATTCTAAATGCGAGTTGTCAATTCATTAGATTACGTTTCTAGTAAAAATCGAGTGGCTAATTCAATTTTTACTTTCATTAAGTGCAAATAGAAAGAAATTCATTATAATTGGTTTTAATCATTATTACCAGAGTCGATCATCCATTTTACCAAAAAGATTAACTAATTGATTCACATCTTGGCTAGATATATTTTTAGCTTAACATAATTACCATATATAATATATAAATAGAAATAGAAATAGTAAACATAATAATATTAGAATATATTACCGATTACAACTGCTGAATCGGGGTCGTTTCCACCGGATGTAGTATAACAAATCTTCGATTTTAACAATCTTCGATAATTATTCCGCCATTACAACGGTACAATAACTACTTTATTTATATATATAAAAACATATATATACATACATAGACATATGTATATATAAGGGCCCCAAAGTAAAAAGAAAATAAGATAGATGAAATATATATATATGGATGTATATATATATTTTAGGACGTGTGTGTGTGTATATATATAGAGATATATATATATATATAAGTGATCTAAATAAAAAATAAAAAGAAGAAGGAATGGACGAGAAGAAAGAAGGAAAATGAGAAAGAAAGAAGGGCCCTTCATTTAGTTAATGAAGCATGTATATATAAGCTACAAAAGGGGGGGACTGGGCCGGGTAAGTGCTGGACCGGGCCGGGCTAATGATTGCATTCATCCCCCTTAATTATCCAATTTCCGGATATAATTTTATATTTTGAAATAAAACTTCTAAAATTCATATCTTGAGTTCTAGATCTCCAAATGACATGATTCAAGAGGCATTGGAAAGATCGTTGAATGATCTACAACTTTCATGAAGGACTCTTCTTCAGAAAATGTCTTTTTGATGGGCCATTCGTTCGTCGAAGATATTTCTCGATTTCCACTAAATCGAATCGATTGACCACTTGACCACTTGACTTAGTGACACTCTCGTATAACCTTCATAAGATATGATCATGACTTCAAAAATAAATGTCGTTACTCGGGGTCTTGGTATATCATAAATCTGCAATAAAAATACCACAAATACCCGTGTAAATCGACACGACACTCCGGTTATTAAACCGGTACAAAACTTATAAAAACTTATAAAAATACGATAATTTATATAATAACCACTATTTATATATTTGGATAAAATTAAGTAATTATTGACTTAAATTGGTACAATAATGCTCAAAGTGGTATCAATATTGGGGTAAAATGTCGTAATAATGATCATTAATTTGTCTCTCATCACAACTCCCCACTTAGCTTTTGGTCGTCCTCGAGCAAAACAAGCGATAAAACAAAATGAATGAGAGATAAATTCATGAAGATATAAGATATAAGGGACAACCAGATGTTGCAACCATTAGAATTACAACCAGGCGTTAACCTCAATATAAATGTATAACAGAGTGTGTGTGTGACAAGCCTTTTCAATTTCCACTATCCTCTCTTGAATAATTCAAGCAAACGCACAAATATCCATTCAGACAGTCCTAATGACTTTCCTAGGTATAGACAGTAACATTTCCACACAAAGTTCTTCCGTGTACTTATTAGGATAATCCCTAAAGCATATCATTCAGTTTATACTGGGGATAGTCAGAAGATAACTAAGTTTTCAACCATATTTCCATTTTTTTTTATTTTTTATTTTCACATTTGTAGCATATGCCTTCATTCCCAGCAATAGGACGTTTCGTGATAACACCCTAGCTGGACTACTATCATCAGGCAGTCGGGAGCTTTTAAACCTCATAGTGATATAGGACGTTTCGTGATAACGCCCTAATGCACTCAAATCAGTGGTAGCTACAACCAACATAAAGATAGTTCATCTTAATTTGGTATTCTTCTTTAACTTATATCCTTCCTATCACATTCAAACCTTCAGATATTCACAGTACACATTCAAAAGTTAGGTACTAAGTTACTGCAATTATCTATAGAATAACCACTAGAATACTGAATGGATACAGTTTAAAATTTTCCGCTTCAATATCAAAGGCTTTACGTGAAGGAATTCATGTTACACAAATATATTTGGAATTACAATGCACTTACGGTTCACGTTGGTTATACACATCCAAATTGATCATTATATCTTCAAATCCATGAAATATATACCTTATACAATTTATTTTAATCAACTAAATAATGCTCGAAAAAAAATCGAAAACTAAGGGATTTATTGATACAAAATAAACATTAATTCCATTGCTAGACCAACGACTCCACTCCCCACTTACGAACTTACATTGTCCTCAATGTAAAGTGAGTGTAAATAAGTTGTTGGGAAAGCAATGGTGCACTAAAACAAGTCAAAACAAATACTCGGATTATAAAAAAGGGTGGGTGGGTGGGTTAAAGTTATGACCTCCTCAATTCCATAGTATTTGAACTAATATATGTCACACGTTATTTAAAATTTAAAACAGACTAGATCATGAAATGTAACGTATGGCAAAGTATTAACTCTGAGTCTTTTATACCCAGATCCTTAAGGGTTATTTCAAATCGTTCGAACAACCTAAGTCCAAGAAATGACGCATTTGAATTTTTCTCTTTTTTCTCCATCGGGATTTTCGGATAACCACCTAATCGTTCCCTTTTTAATGACATTCAAACATTCATCCTAAGACTTGGTGAAACAAAATGAAAATCAATCCGAAGTATTCGCAAAGTATCATCCAAAGTATGAGTAATTATTATATTTAACATTTTTGCGGGCTGCCTCCCGGTAGCGCTTTTGGTTAACGTCGTTTGCTCGACAAACTTAAACAACCAAAATGATGATGATTAACTAATATACTAAAATAAAATAGGATACTTCTAACATTTACTCACAAAAGCATGTAATAATTAATTTCGTGAACTAACTAGAAAAAAATGCTTAAGGAGTAAATAGGAAGGATAATACCATGTTTTTACTATATTTATAGTCTATAGCTAGACTTTCTGCTCCGGTTTTCTAATGTACTGGTGGTGAGTCATCCTCATGCACCACATCCTTCTTCAATACCGGTTTCCAACAGAGGTTAGACAATTCCCACCAATCCAAACGATTCTTGACCTTTTCCTTTGATTTTCGAGCCTTCGGTTTGTGAGCTTTTACATTATTGCTGAAGTCATCTTCTTCAATTACCTGTGTGGTAGTACGATCCACAACAAGGGGACACAAAGTGTCCATACAAGAAAAAGATTCTAGTGTAGTGCATGGATATTTCAATGAATTGTAAATGTTAAAGACAACGAACTCATCATTAATTCCCAAACTAAGCTCTCCCTTATAAACATCGATGAAAGGGCTATTAATTGTTAAGTGCCGAAAAGTGTCAAGAAAATGTGCATACTTCTTATCCAACTTCATCTCTTTGATTTCCTTTTTCGGGGAATGGGGGAGTAATTCAAGATCAATTAAAGTAGGGTTAGAATGTATACCTCCCTTACCCTTGTCGTTAAACGAAGATGGTAAAGCTTCCTGGAATGATTGTGCCTTTTGAGGACACTGTGTGTCATCATTCTGTACCCTTTTCTTCAAAATATGCACTGGATATGGTGCTGCCTTATCAGATTGAATCGAGGTGAATTTTGGTTGAGCCGGATAAGGTTCGGTTTGAATTGGCCTTTCCAAACTTGATTCATTCTCAACATGATCATTGGTCAAGGTCCTACTCATTCTTGGATTTTTCAATATTCTAGGAACCTTGACCCATTCCTCATCCTTACTTCCAGGTTCAATATATCTGTTCTGTCTTAGGAAATCTTCAATAATGTCCTCTTCCTCTTTAGATTCCATGTTTTTCTCATATTTACCATCTAAATCATTCTCTACTTCATTAATTCCGATGTTTTCTAATCCATTACTTCCACAGATCCTTCCACTTCTAGTAATAACAACATTTACCCCACTCAGATCTTTTTCAGTATTACTTGGTAGTCCTCCTGGGGTCTACTGTTTTTACGTTCTCCCTCTCTACTCGAATGATATTCCTTATTGAAGCTTCTATAGTTCTTATTCTGGTATCATGTCCACTTATAGATGTTTTCAACGTACTCATATCCTTAGTGACTGTACCTATAAAAGTCATCATGGTTTCCATATTTTGAGCTTGAGTTGACATCATACCCATCAGATTTTCGATTAATTTCTCCCATTTATCAACTCCTTCAGGTTGAGTTGAACTTTGGGTGACTGGTATATTTTGAGTGGTATGTTGTGGATACGGTCTAAGTAATGATTGTAGGTTCTGATTCGAGGTATCTCCTTGATAAACTTGATTATTATATGGATTTTTGTATTGAACTGGATACGGTGGTTGTCCTTGCTTACTAGGGGTTTCAGACCAACAAAAAGTAGGGTGAGCTCTTCTAATAGCATTAAATGAGTTTGAATATGCATTGTTCAAATTCCTATGCTGTTGCAAAAAACTCACCTTTTCCCTTGAATATCCTTTTGGTTCTTCCATCCCTAATGACACATTATCATGACTTGAGTATTCATTTGGTAAAATATTTTCTAAGTTTACATTTTTACTGGCTAATAAGCCGTCAAATTTCCTACTCAAATTCTCCAAGTGTGCTAGGACTTCTGTATTCGATGTACTTTCTCCTGCAAATGCTACTTTTCTTGTGCTAGAACCGGTTTCCCACATTCGATTGTTTTTGGAAATCTTTTCTATAGCATCGTAAACTATCTGAGGTTCACTCATCATTAACGAACCACCACATGCATGATCAACATCTGCACGTGAGTCTTTTCTTAATTTACGACAGAAAAGTTGGATTTGCATATCTAAGGAATAACCATGATCGGGACAAGCTCTTAATAGCTTTTTAAATCTTTCCCACACATTCCCAAATGTTTCTTCAGATCCTTGTCTAAAATTAGCAATCTCGACTATTAATTCCAATTTTCTACCAGGAGTAAAATACTGCTTTAAGAACTCGGTTTGAATCTCCTCCCAACTAGTCAATGAATGATGTGGAAGTGACAGAAACCAATCTCGTGCTCTTCCTTTTAAAGAAAAAGGAAACATAGACATCCTCGTTAATTCATAATGAGCACCTTGACTTTTGGCTGTATTACACATTTCTTCGAAAAGATAGAGATGATGATGTGGATCCTCATCATCTTCTCCTAGAAATTGGGCTCTTGTGTCAATTAAACCAAAAAGATGAGATTTTATTTCGAAATTAATTGCTCCTTTATTGGATAAACGAATTGGATTATTAATCTGGTACCTTCTTACGGTCTGATCACATATAGGTCTCGGGTTAGGCTGGTTTCGACGAGTATGCTTATTCCGATTCTGATTATTTCTATTATTCTGATTCTGGTTATTAGGTTGAGGTAAATTCTGATTAAGCTTTTGGCCATGCCCTTGAGCATGAGCAATCCCTTGTTCAGGTGTTTCACCAACGGTTTCGATCATTTTCGTAACGCGATTTGACAATTCTTGTGGAATCGAAAATATCGAATAGAAAATAACACGAAATCGATAAAAAAAACCACATTTTTTTTCTCTTGGTAATTACCGAGTCCACTCGGTATTTACCGAGTGTAAATTATTTTTTTCTTATTTTAAAATTGGTATCTTACCAATAGGTAGGTACCAAAAAAAAAATAACGAACCGCGTTTACTTTCTACTATCGAAAATAGAAAATAACTCGAAATTGGTAACTAAAAGAAGGTAGATACCAACGGAAAATAAAAATAGAAATGTGACAAGAAGAGTGTTGACTTATCCTCGAGAATTTTGAGCTAATACAAGTAGTAACCATAGACACAATGAATTAGCGTCGTTTCCCCGGCAACGGCGCCAAAAAGCTGACGGACTGTTTTTAGGCTATCAATCCTTACCGGCAGTGTACCGGGTCAAATTGTAGTGCTAGTCTGGTGAGTCAGGTCGTATCCTCAGGGAAATGAAGGCATAATTCAAAGTGTGGTTAAACACCAAGAAGCTATTATTAACTCGATCTAAGTCGCAGTTTTTACCATTTTCCTCGGGTTAGATAGTTAGATTAGTTAGATTGTTAGTAAAGCAGTAAATAAATATAAAAATATAAAAATAGATAATATATATATTTTTGGATCTAGCCAAGAATACGTTACTGAATTACGATCTCTTTTTAGTAGAAATAAATGAGACAGATCTTTTCCTTGATGCAAGAAGGTCAATTATATATGAACCGGTGTATTCCTAAGCTAGACAACTCCTCCTCACACGAGCGTATGAAATTGTCATACGTCTAGTCATCTGTCCAATGTCATCTTAAGCATGGGTCACACCCGTTTTGTCATTCGGCCAATTTTAAGATTGATTCATTAAACAGGTGATTTTAACGTAATAATATCGTGAGCACAATTTTAATAAGATTTATCTCTCCCAAGATAAATCTGTCCCCGGGTAGGAAATCGGATTCCGTTGTCACGTTTTCACTCGCCAATTTTACCCTCCGGTCTTTCTATTACGATCTCGTATTCTAATCGCGAGTTGTCAATTCATTAGATTACGTTTCTAGTAAAAATCGAGTGGCTAATTCCATTTTTACTTTCATTAAGTGCAAATAGAAAGAAATTCATTATAATTGGTTTTAATCATTATTACCAGAGTCGATCATCCATTTTACCAAAAAGATTAACTAATTGATTCACATCTTGGCTAGATATATTTTTAGCTTAACATAATTAACATATATAATATATAAATAGAAATAGAAATAGTAAACATAATAATATTAGAATATATTACCGATTACAACTGCTGAATCGGGGTCGTTTCCACCGTATGTAGTATAACAAAGCTTCGATTTTAACAATCTTCGATAATTATTCCGCCATTACAACGGTACTATAACTACTTTATTTATATATATAAAAACATATATATACATACATAGACATATGTATATATAAGGGCCCAAAGTAAAAAGAAAATAAGATAGATGAAATATATATATATATATGGATGTATATATATATTTTAGGACGTGTGTGTGTGTGTATATATATAGATATATCTTTATATATAATAAAAGAGAAGGGGCGCTTCCTTGTTGCTTGTGGGGGTGCCACGTGTCACCCCCTGATTGGTCCGGCATTAAATTTTTTTTTTTTCCTTTCCTGGTGGTACAAATTAGGACTTGTAGCGACGTTTTTTTGATATTTTTTAATTTATTTTTCTCCTTCTTCCTTTCCATTATTTTTTTCCCTATACATACATATATATATATATATATATATATATATATATATATATATATATATATATATATATATATATATATTGTTTATTCTTTTCTTCATGCCTAATTCGATCCTTGCGCCTCTTTCGAGTATTTTTATTCGATTTCTTATCTTATTGTATTATATTATATCGTTTTGTCTTTTGATTTTATTTATTTGTAGAATTTTATTATAAATGATGACTTCGTAACATGTTGTTTTTTTATTTTGTTCGTTATGTTAAATAAGGATATATTTATGCTTTTTTCCCCTTGATTCTAAAGATTGTTAGTGTTTTGGTGTTTTCCAATTTTTTCGAGTTCATGTTTTATAGGGGCATCGGCTTTGTAGGTGCAATGTTTTTTTGATTTCTTTTAATTTATTTTTCTCCCTTCTTCCTTTCCATTAATTTTTCCCCTATACATACATATATATGTATCTATATATAAAGATATTGTCTATTCTTTTCTTCACGCCTAATTCGATCCTTGCGCCTCTTTCGAATATTTTTACTCGATTTCTTATCTTATTGTATTATATTATATCGTTTTGTCTTTTGATTTTATTTATTTGTAGAATTTTATTATAAATGGTGACTTCATAACATGTTGTTTTTTTATTTTGTTCGTTATGTTATATAAAAATATATTTATGCTGCTTTCCCTTTCAAATTCTAAAGTTTCTTAGTGTTTTGGTGTTTTCCAATTTTTTCGTGTTCGTGTTTTATAGGAGCATCGGCTTTATAGGTGCAATGTTTTTGATTATTTTTTTTAGCTTCTTCTTTTAACATCAGAACATATATACGTATGATATTTTATCATCGACATTATATGATATACGGACATTGTCTTTTTAATTAATTTTTCCTTTTTCTAACAAAACACACATATATCTCTCTATTTAATATGAATAAATTTATTTTGCTTGCGTGTCACCTTCTCAATTTTTTCTAGCCTTCTACTGAATGAAAAAGGTGGAACACTTTCATTAGTCAAAGTGTTAGGTGAAAGTAGTTTAGTGGGGTCGTATTGAGGGAGGGGGTAGATAGATTGAATTACTCATCCTCCGTTGTCCTCCCCTGCTTCTCTCCCCAACCCTTACCACCGCTTGCTGCTACCCCCCCCCCCCCGTCCCAAACCTGCTTCCACCTGCTTTCTGTGAAAAAAATCCAGTCGATAGATCCATGGATGCTTGTCAGCCTTGGAAATGCTTTTGTGGCACGGTGAAAATAGATCCACGAGGCTTCCCTATCAGCCCTTATGCTCAGATCCAAATCATTGCGTCCTCTACTCTTGATTGTGTACACGCATCAGCTGTTTCTCACCGGTGTTATAAGGAAAAGAAGAACCTTTCATTCGGCTTTACGGTCGAACTCTCGCAGTAGGTGTTTTCCTCTTTATTTTGCCCCGATTTTTTTTCCCTCTTCCACTTTAACCATTTACTAATCTGTAGTAGAAGCCTCTAATTTGTGCTTGTCTTTTTGGTCTGCATATCTAGGATTGAACTTTCTTGCAGCCAGGAAAAAGTCCTCGGAAAAAAACACATCAGCAAGGGCGCTTCTTCTGCTTGGACTTCCATACGTGCTTCTGCTACAAGGAGGTAAATATCGAATTTCTCTGAATTTACAAAATCCTTACTTTTTAAACTTGCATGCTTCTGCTGCTGCCTACAGTCCCTAATCCTTGGTCTGTTGCTTTTCCTTGTGTCCAACAGAGCTCCATTTTCGACTTCAGGAACCATCGATCTGCTAAAGGTGGTGTTTTTGCAGGTTTGGTCATCTTCTTTATAAGAGTTTTATGTGCTTCAATCAGCATTTCGCTTTTGGATCCATTCGTTTTGTTTTTTTTTATGAGCTTAGAGTGATTGTGAAGCTACTGTGTTTTCCGTTTTTAAATTTTTTTTAAACCGTCTCTGTTATGGAATAGGAGAACTGGCCGACTCTTGTTTTGGATGAATGTGTGTTGTGGTTATAGATGGAGCTCAAATTTGAGCTTAGTTTTGTTTCTAGGATTAAGTTGGACCTCATGGGTTGAGGTGGTTCCAAGTAAGAGTAATTTATGCTTTATGTTTCAATTTTATCTCATGTCCCTTTGTAGATGTCCCTTTGTAGTAAACATTTTATTCAATTTATTTCATGTTTCTGTTAAGATATGTATATAGTAACCAATTTCATCTGGCCTCCCAGTAGAGATGTGTATACAGTAAGCAATTTTATCTGATGTCCCTGTAGAGATGTATATATAGTAAGTGTTACGGTTCAGTTTTATCTAATGTCCCGGCCGTATATAGTAAGTGATTTAAAAGCTCTCTTACAGCAGTACAAACGACACGTTACATAGAATTTTATATATACAAGTGAAAATATACTCGTTTGTAATACATTGATACAGTCATCTTGGCTCCTTTTGTTTCGTGGTTACATTGATACATTGTTTTGTTTCGTGGTTACATTAATACATTGATACATTGATACTCGTTTCATAGATACCAATCTGGAATGGGCACGCACCGTGCATCATGAACGGTGTATTGATCCTAGTATATATATAAGTGATCTAAAAAAAATTAAAAAGAAGAAGGAAGGGGACGAGAAGAAAGAAGGAAAATGGGAAAGAAAGAAGGGGCCCTTCATTTAGTTAATGAAGCATGTGTATATATAAGCTACAAAAGGGGGGGGGGGGGGCGGACTGGGCCGGGTAAGGGCCGGACCGGACCGGGCTAATGATTGCATTCATCCCCCTTAATTATCCAATTTCCGGATATAATTTTATATTTTGAAATAAAACTTCTAAAATTCATATCTTGAGTTCTAGATCTCCAAATGACATGATTCAAGAGGCATTGGAAAGCTCGTTGAATGATCTACAACTTTCATGAAGGACTCTTCTTCAGAAAATGTCATTTTGATGGGCCATTCGTTCGTCGAAGATATTTCTCGATTTCCACTAAATCGAATCGATTGACCACTTGACCACTTGACTTAGTGACACTCTCGTATAACCTTCATAAGATATGATCATGACTTCAAAAATAAATGTCGTTACTTGGGGTCTTGGTTTATCATAAATCTACAATAAAAATACCACAAATACCCGTGTAAATCTGACACAACACTCCGGTTACTAAACCAGTACAAAACTTATAAAAACTTATAAAAATACGATAATTTATATAATAACCACTATTTATACATTTGGATAAAATTAAGTAATTATTGACTTAAATTGGTACAATAATGCTCAAAGTGGTATCAATATTGGGGTAAAATGTCGTAATAATGATCATTAATTTGTCTCTCATCAAGAACCACAAGCAAGAATCAGTTTTTTTGATTCTCAGCCCAACTGTGATTTTCAATCAAAGGTTTAGACTGTGAAGCAATCCGGTCAAGGATTTGCCATGGACAGTTGTTGTTTAGCAGTCGGGTAGACTATGTTTGTGGTGGAGCTGGAGAAGAGGCAATAACAACCCTATAAGGACCAGTGTTCAAGCAGTTGCAGAGCAGCAATCCTACCTGTTTTATAGTTGTTTAGATAGTGAAGCTAGGGATTATTCAAGGACTATCATTTAAGACTTTTTGTAACAGTGTAGCTTAGAATGTTCTAGTGGAATTTTCCTCCTACATCACCGGGGAAGAGTGGACTGACAGAATTACACCACCTAGAACCACTATAATTCTTGCATTACTTACTTTACGCATTTACTTTCTGTTATTTACTTATTCAGCTTTTATTATTGTTTATACACACTACAAGAAAATCGATTTTTAATGAGGGGAAATCCGGTCATTAAAAGTCAATTTCCCGTCATTAAAGACTTTTAATGAGAGGAAAATTACTCTCATCGCCCGTCCTTACTGCTTCTCTATATAAAGGTAAATTGTGAGAGTAAAAGGTCCCGTGGTTTTTGATGTTTTAGTGACATGTGTTTCCTCTCATTAAAAATTGTTCTGGTGACGACATATTTTGTCACAATAGTTCATTTGCCCCTCATTAAATATTGTTTTTATTACGGTATATACCCTCACTAAAACACCACTTACCTCTCACTAAATCATGATTTAATGACCAAACATCCCCTGGGTATAGCTTAACTTTCCCCTCACTAAATAATGATACAATGAAAACATAGCCTCTCATTACAAGTCATCCACCCCTCAGTAATTTTTTTATTGATGACAATTACCACCATTATTAATCATGAACCCCTCTCTACATTAGGCCGGCACTATTGCTAAAATAAAATTAGTGACATAGATAATAATGTTAAAACACAATCATATGAATTTCTCATGCATTAATAAGAAAGTTCCAATCTTGGTACAATTGAACAAATAATTCATATACGTACATCAAATGTATGCTTCTTTTCTACCCAAGTGCATACATATAATTACGAACATCCTGCTTCTTTTTTAACATGAGTAACTCGGTGTCCCTGAGTCCTTCCTGCATATAACCAAAAGCATTATAACTTAGAGGTCTTTTATAAGTTTATTAGAAAAAAGTTATAGGTTTGAAACCAAGCACAATATCTCAGATGATAATGATGATGATAGAGACCCTAACCCCTTGGAAATCTCACATCATTTTAACTTTGAGAAATTCTTAGTTAATCCCATTCAAAAAAAAAAAAGAGCATTCCAAACAACACACAGAAGAATATGAAATAAATACAACTTGTTGCTCGCATTCATCGTGGATAAAGTCGTTTCACATAAAATGCCTGTTTTCGTTTCACATAGCTAAGGATATCTAACAGAATCTGGAGCTTTTTAACACGATGCCTAAAGAGTACAGTGAGAATCAAACTTTCATACATGTGATGTGCACACTTACATATGCCAAGATAGATAGCTCTCCAAATTCTTAATCACCATGGTCTGATAATAAAGTAGATGAACTCAGAATTACCTGTTTAGAATTGCTGCTGATTTAGCCCAGAGATAAAGTATGGTGAAGAGGAGCAAGAACACACTGGAAACTAATGATATCAGAGTGTAACCACATCTCTCAAATACCAACCATGCCGCCATTGTTACCCCAAGAATTCCAGCAGTCATGTTTTTATTACTCGACAATATCACATCTGCAACTGTAGAAATAACACCAATAAGAGCAAAGAAATAATCCCAAACCAGTGGCAACAGAAAAATAGCAAAGAAATTTGTAAAAACAGCAAAAAACAGCCAAAAAAAAATAGCAGAAAACAAGACCGGTGACAGCAAAAAAACAGCAGAAAAACAGCAAAAAAAAAGCAGAAAACAGCAAAAAAACAGCAGAAAAACAGCAGTATTGCAAAACCAGTTGATAAACTTGATAAAAAGAAAGGAAGACTGATGGAAGAAAGGCAAACCAAAAAAGTTGTTAATAACCAGTAAAGAATCAAAGTACTTGTTAATGGAAGACTGATGAAATCGTCATATAAACTTGATAAAAAGAAAGGCAAACCAAAAAAGTTGGTGGGCGTCCTCAGAAGTATCAAACACTAAATTACAGCTTGTTTTCCTCTTTCTTGTCAGGCCATCCCCTGCCTCCCTCGCTTAGACTCCATATATTTACATGTCACATAAAACCAACAACAACCAAATTAAAATCCATTTTTAACTTCTTTAGTTTAACTATAAGGATAAGGAATGCATCATGATGAAGCAAACAGATGTAAGTACATAACAAGTCAGAATATACACGAAATTATCACAAAATAATCAGCTCTGACACATATAGAGCTCCAAGAATGTTATTGGTGGTAACAAACCTTTCAAGCAACATCTTAGTGTTAGATTGAACGGATTCATGCAAACACAACGAACGTAAACATAAGGCATAGGCCATGACATGTGATGCTTCGATGACAAAACTGGAACTTCCCAGAGAGTTGTCATGTTGTAGGATGTGTTATTTCAGGTCAAATAAGATGCAAAGGTAAAAAACTGAGTAAAACATAAAAGCTGCATAGGGCCGGCCTATACTGGAAGAAAAGGATGAAATACCAATGTACATATGGCTTCTGAGAGAAAATGAATGCAGTCATCCAGTCTTTCAACTCCAAGAGCTCTGTACTCCCCACCTTTAGCAATAAGTGTTCTGGCTTTTTTTACAAGACTATCATTTGTGACATATATTCTCTCCAAAAGGGTATTCATTATTAAGATGCACATTTGGATATTCATTATCATGGGTCCACTACACGTGCTGCTTTATACACAAGCAGTTCCTTTTAGCCAGAGAAAATAAGTAACAATGAGTACAAACATCACTAGAAACTGATAATGGAAAGTCAAAAACTAAATTAAGCATGCATAATATGAATAGAGGGTGAAAAACTAGGTAAACATTAACCTGCTCTAATAGTATTCCAAGGGCGCGTTGTGACACAACTATTGAGGATGACAGCAAAGTATACAATGTTGTGGTGCTTTCATCAGTATTTACATCCTTTACATCTTTACATTCTACCTAAAACCAGCATTGTTAGAATATAATGAGCAAGAATTCACAAAGCACATTGGGGACATTTATGTTTTACCTTCACCCAGTGTTTAACTAAAGAAAATGGAGGAGGAAGCAACTTGCACATACTCTCAGCAACTGACCATCTTTCAAAACTTTCTTTCATTACTCTGTTAATCTTTTCTCTGCTTCCATCACAAAGCAAATCCAAGAGAAAAACAGTTTTCCCACATGCCTCGGTGAGCAATTGCATGACCTCCTTCACAAAATCTTGGAAAGCATCACTAGACTGATCACCATCAGGTTCAGTTGAGTTACAAAAGCATACTAAACATTTCCAAGATGCTTTGCAACTCAAACTCAAAGCTTTTGAGGCCTGAAAGAAGAATGAAAGGTTCCATAATGGAAAAAAAAAAACTTAAGCAGAGACAGGGTACAAACAGAAAGGACAAAATATTGATAGTGGCAACTATGCAAGTCTGAATGTTTCTGTATCAATATCTACAACTAACCTTGAGAGGGGGGAGGGGGAGTGTGTTGAATATACACGAAATCATCACAAAATAATTATGATTTATTTTGTCTGATTTGTTGGTTATAACTTGCGAATGGCTCCAATGTATTTCATTCCATTTACTCCCGTTAAAAGAAGTCAGAACAAAGAAAAAAAACACACGATGTTGTTTGATAATTATGGGCACTTCACTACATGAGGTTAATTACATATATCACACCATTTTTTGTAAAGTAAATCAATTTCTCAACAAAGAAAAAATACACAAAACTAAAAAATTAACCCCCAAAAATCCTAATTCCAGAGCCTAAACTGAATGCCCTAATTTTCCAGCCCAATTGACAGCCCTTAAAACTTAATTATAGCCTTGAATTCAAGGCTCTGTATTGTGCATATTAATCCTAAAAAAATCACAATTAAAGGTCCCGAAAGTCACGAACCCTATTTCTTAAAGGGGTATAGCACCAACACGAAATTAGAATCATATAGAGAGTTTGAAGCCATTAATACCTGATATCGGAAGGAATGGACGGAGAAGGAATGGTCACCGGTGAACCGTGGTGGTGGAGAAGAGTGGAAAGTCACGGGATGACACGAATCCCTTCTCAGGCGCACTGGTGGTGGAGCAGGACGATGAGTGGTGGTTGATTGGTTACCGTACAACGATGAGCAGTGGTTGATTGATCACCGGAGAGATGAGGCGGCTGGAGGAGAAGAGGCGGCTGGAGGAGAAGAGGTGGCCGATCCCAATTATGTAAGGAAAGTTTAGGTTGGGGAAGATGGTAATGACTTAATTTGGTGGTGGGTTTTGTTTTATAAAAAAATATATTCCCTTAAAATATATAAAAAATACCAATAATGAGGGTACATCTTTGTAGTGTACCTAATGAGAGGAAAATATGGTCAAATATGAGGGGATTCAAAATTTGGTCATCAACCGTAATTTTTTATTAATATAAAATAATGTCCCCTCATTATAAGTATTCTTTAATGACGAATTTTTATCCCCTCATTAAATTCCCCTCACTAAAACGCAAATTTCTTGTAGTGACAGCATACTGAAACTGATTGTTATACACACTCACAGTTCACAAAATGAGATTCACCAGAATTCAGTTTAACATACTCAGCTTTTTCTTAGAAACAACAAGATCTAGATAAAGGCTAGAACATAAATCCGCTGCCGGTTGACTCAGTTTTGTTATAAGTCAGTTTGACTTAGACTCAACTTAGTCAGCTGAACTCCACACAAGTTAAAACTGAACCTTAATCGTTTTAGATCTAGTTTTTTGGGACAAGTTAATTCACCCCCCTCTAAACTTGTGTCACCTTTCCAAGGGACTAACATTTGGTATCGAAGCAGTATTCTTTAACAAGACACTGTTAAAAACTCACTTGCTCTAGTTATCTCCTCTAGTTGTTCTCCTGAAAAACCTCAGTTTCCCAGTTTCCAGTCTTTGCATAATCCAGTTTTCACTCACTCACACAATGGAAAACAATCAGTATGCCAGACAGATGCTGATGTGCAACATAGACAAATTTGATGAATACAAACATCGTTTGTAGACTTTTCTAGCAGCTACTCCTGATGAGATGATGGACGTACTTACTGACGGACTTATCCCAATCACTCATATGCAATCTGTTAATGGTGACCAAGTTATAGTCCTAAAGCCGAAAATCTAATGGAATAATGATGATCGAAAAAGGAACAATCTCAACAATGTTGCAATGGATATCATTCTCAGAACTCTTGACAGCAACATGTACTTGAAGGTCAAAGAATGCACAACCGCCAAAGAAATATGGGCAAAGCTTCAGTTGATCTATGAAGGGACTAACTCTATCAAAGAAAACAAGATCTCAGTCGCTAAACAAAAGTTTCATGACTTTAAGATAAAACCTGGAGAGACCATTGACCATATGGAGACAAGATTCAGTGCAATCATGGATGAACTAGATCTACTCAAAATAGAATATACCAAGAAAAAAGTCAACACCAGAATCTTGAAGGCTTTACCCTCATGTTGGAAAATGAAGGTTACAGCCATGGAAGAATCTAGGAAGCTTGATAAAGAAGATACCTTCAAAATCTTCTCAGATCTAAAAGCTTATGAATTCGGTGAGGATTTCAGAATCACAAAAGCAGTGATCAAAGCTCTGGAGGAACCTAAAACAACAGCCCTTGCAGCAACATACAATGACATTCAAGAAACTTCCTTTAGCAATCTCTAATAGTTAGATGAGATGTAAGAGCAAATGGCTCTAATAATGAACAGAATTCGAAGGATTAAAAGTTGACATCCAGTCACTCAGAAGTACATTAAAAAGACTCCTGAGAAAAGGAAAGATGATGAGTATCTTTGCTTTAACTGCAAAAAGCCTGGACATTACAAAGCTGAATGTCCACAGCTGATTGGTAAGAAGACTCAACAACGAAGACCTGGTAGAAGAGCTCTCCTAGCTAAAGATGAGTCAGACTATGAAGCTGGTACTGAAAGACTATCAGATGATACAGCTCTAATGGCTCACATGGAATATCAAAATATGGTATGTGAATCAAACTTTAAGTATAGCTCAGCATATATTTCTATGCAAAATGCTTGTTCTTCAACTGCTGACTCCAATCCAAGTAATCCAGATTTAGAAGAAACACTTGACGAATTGATGAATAAGCTAGTGACTACACAAGCTGGTTATGAGCCAATTAAAGCTGAAAAAGAAGCTCTAATTCTAGAAGTTGAAAGATTGAAAGCTGAATTGAACACGTTGAAACTAACCAGAACTGACAAAGGAAAGAGTCAGTATTAGCCTACTACATCAGCAGCAGCAACTGAATCTTTTGCTCAATCAAGTTCAGCTACGGGATTCAAACCCGGAAAGCCATATGGAGACAAAACTTGCTTAGAATTTGATACACAACAAACTTCGAAGGAAGAAACGAGCAAAGCTGCTGAACCTAATGTCAAAACTGGCGTTAAGTTCATAGCCGAGCAATTTCCTCAAATTAAGAAGATTGTTGAACCAGTAAAACCAATTCTGCGTGAATCAATTCAGTCCCTGCATCAGTTTTCCAAAAAGTCAGTTGCGTTCAATAACAAAAGCAAATCTGAAAGTAAATCAGTTGTACATCAAGGAAACATGAAGAGTAGATCAACTGCCAGATCTAACAAAGCTAATCATGTGAAGAACTAGAAGAATTTCAGTCAGAAGAAATCTAAGAAGGTCAATCATTCAAGGATTCACACAGTCAGGGGGGAAGGAAGGTTATACCTCACTGATGATGATTGGATTTTTTCTGAACCCATTATTAAAGGTGATAGGAACAATCATTCAAGACAGAAAACTTAATTTAAGTTTAAGTCCAAAACTCAGCAAAGGACTTACCCCGGTCCTCAACAAAAGCTTCAGTACCGAAGTCTGCACAGACCTCAGTACAAACAAAATGATAGTTATTATTCAGTCATCAATAATTGGAAGCAACATGGAAACCAGTTTCAGCCAAAGACTTGAGAAATCATATAAATAAGGCATAATCCAAGAATAGATACTATGGGAGTATGGCTTACATATATGAAAACAAGTGCAACAATTTCCAAAGAAGACCTGATGGAAATATACCCTGAATTGCACTGACAACTGACCCTTATGGACCCAAAGAGAGTTGGGTACCCAAAACATTTTAATTTGTCTTGCAAAATATTTGTTAATTTGACAGTGGTTGTTCAAGACATACGACAAAGAGAAAGGACTGTCTAGTTGATTTCGTGGCCAAAGATGGACCCAGAGTAAATTTTGGAAGCAAGGACAAACTAGGATATTCAAAAGGCTATGGAACCCTAATCAGAAACGGACTTACAATCAAGAATGTATCTTATGTGGAAGGACTGCACTACAATCTCCTTAGCATAATTCAATTTTGTGACATGGGATACAGAGTCACATTTGATACGGAGTTTTGCATCGTTGTCAATGAAACAGCATTCCAAGTAGTTCTTGCAGGAAGAAGTTAATAGAATATGCATGTTGTAGATT
Organism: Gentiana dahurica var. dahurica; assembly: GCA_024500145.1. NCBI lineage: Eukaryota > Viridiplantae > Streptophyta > Magnoliopsida > Gentianales > Gentianaceae > Gentiana > Gentiana dahurica. The sequence continues at coordinate 56,614,786 of CM044897.1, read as the reverse complement.
GGTTAACAACAGTTTTAGAAACTTGTTTAATTGTGCATACCAAGTCATAACTCTGTTGGCTGTGGCACAAGAAACTGAGTCACCTCAATTTTGTGTTAGGTGTAGTGCCCGAAAGACAATTTGTGTAATTGTTTTTGATAACAGAATTTATCTCACCTTATTACTTGCTTTGTGCTTGTAAGTAATACACTGCTGCAAACCCTAAGAATATCAGTATGTAACCGCTTAACTCAGTGTATGGCATGCACGTGAGGATTGAGTTAGTGGTGATATACTTAAACTGTTAGTCCGTGGTGAACTTAATCAGAGTTTAGGGTCTTTTGATTAAAACACCAATAATGCGCTCAGAACACCTTAGGGTGTGATAGTCTTATCCGGACTGTCGGTAGAGGGTAACTACGTGGGGCATTTATATATGATGGCATTTCATATAGGACTGGACCGATTTAATCTGTATTTCTCGATATAATTCCGTAATCAAGGAATCTTATTAAATCATTAGATGATCATATATGGATCAACCTTAATCCTGAAATGATCACAGGGTGCTGCTTGTCTTGGGGTAGTGTGTGATGTGTTAGTTACGGTTCACTTAAATATGTGTTCCAAGCCACTTTTCATTGGCACTATCTCCTGATGAGTGAGTAGTTCTGATTTTCACAGACATGGAATCCATTCCTTCCTGCGGGAAGTAGAGAGACAGTCCCCTTATTTGTTAGCCCTAAGAAAGTGATCGATCGGCCGAGTTCATATTTAGACTAATTAGCTACTAGTCAGATATGTGAACTAACTGATCACTAGGGGGCTAATGGTAAATAAGGATAAGATATTCTGAGTCGGGTTCACGGAGACTTCCCACTCAGAATGGACAGTCTATGGAGGGTTAGTCCGTATGTAATGATTATATCAGTAGACGCTTATTTACTCATAGGGTTGAGTGTAAGTATATGTCTATATTTGGTAGAGTTCAGTTTCGGGTTTATGGTGGCGTAATCCCGGAATTAATAATTTAGTGTATTTATTCTGTTCGATGAATAACATATTTAATTATTGGAGCTACTAATTATAGGTCCATGGTCCACAATGTGGCTTCTATAATTCGGGTTTATATTCTTGTTTATTTGGGCCTCAGAAATAATTAATTGGTCGGGCCAATTAATTGATATGCTTGGATATTATTTAGTTGGGCTAAATATTATAATACACATAAAAGACATTTTATGTGGGCTTCTAACCATAGATGTGGCGCCATTTATGGTCTTTTTAGCACAATAATTAATTTTCTTGTGTTATGGAAAAATAAAAGATATTCTTGTTATGTGATTGGTTGGATGACATGTTGTTTGATTTCCTATTGGTCAATGACATGTCACAATTATTCATTAAGGAAAATATCTTTTTATTTTACTTAATTAATTATTTATTTAATTAATTAAAACTTGGAGACCAATGATTTACTCTCCTATAAAAGGAGAGTTATTCCTAGTGTAAAACACACTTGTATTTTCGCCACACACACCCAAAAAGGAGAGAAAAAAAATTGTTTTCTTGTCTTGGGTTTTTGAAGAAGAAAAACTACAAGTTTTTCTTGGTGTTGCATATCAAGGAGGTTCTCATATCAAGAAGGGTGTCTACCAACCACCGTTTGGAGAACACATTTGAAGATCAAAGCTTCTCATCCTAAAATCTTGGCTTCTCTTCTTTCTATTGGTATGATTTTCTTAACCCCCTTGTAGTTGTTAAATCCTTTATTTATGTATTGTAATATATAAATCGTGATCTATCTGCTGCGCATAGATCTAATTCATTTAGATCTGAGCTCCTACATCCTTCATGTGGTATCGGAGCCAGGTTCCACGATTTATGTAGTTATAATCATAAATAAACGATTTATAGGAGTGAAATTGCATGTAGATAAATTTTAACTTTTTATATGCATAGATAATGATTGGTCGTTGTGGTTGAAGAGATGGATTGGAGTTGGCACTGTTTACCCGTTAGATCTATTGTAAACTCATATAAATGAAGAAAATTCGTTCATATGAGTATAGGAAATTATGTAATTTATTTATTGTTGCAATTTAATTTCATAGAAGTAGATCTGTTTAGTTGCTTTTTAGTTTTTCAATTTTTACCGTTGATTGAGCCGTTACAATGACGATCCCTCCGGTCAGAATCAATATTAAAAGTTGAAGAACAAGCAATCAAAATTCGGGGTTGATCGGAGTCCGTCTCAATATCCGTTAGTTGCAACAAAGTGGCTGCTATAACAGAAAAACGCAGGATTCACAGAAACCCTAGCTGTGACTTCCTCGAATTTATGGATGAGTTTGGACCATTGAAACACAAATCCGACTGGTCACATTACTAAAAGTGGAATTTTAGACATGTCATAAAAATTTCAGGTCGATCGCGTTTCATCTAGATTCCCGATCGGCCTCAGGAAGTCACTGATGCGCTGCTGTAAGAGACAGATTCAGCAGCAAGTTGGGCGGCTCATTGGAGAAAATTGACAAGTCAAAACTCCGATCTGACCGTTCATATTCAAGCCCGAGGAGTGAAGAACAGATCTGGAAATTTTCGTCACGATCGAAGTTTGTTTGGTTTCCGATCATCGAAGAATTTGAACAGCTGCAGATTATGTTAGAAAGTAGTAAACCCTAGTTAGGGTTTGGTTAATTTATTTTCTAATAGGTTAGATACGGGTGTGCCAACGGTCCATCTCGGTGTTTATTTTCCGCACTAGAATACATGTTTAGATTGTATGTGTAGAACCGAAAATTGCCATGACATGCATCATATGATGAATTCCACTCCATATGCATACATGTAGAAATTAATTCGAGGAATTAGTTAGGCATGTATACAACACACACAATTAGTTTTAATTAATTGTTTGATATAAATTAAAAACTAATTAGGGTAAAAAACCGAGGATCAAGGGTTTTGTCAATCGTCGAGGTTGAGTGATGGATTCTCGGTGAATCCCTCTCTGCGAAAGCATCACCACAAGAAATTTCATTTTTTGGGACGGCAAAAAGTCGTCCCAAAAAACATAAATTCGTCCCCAAAAACATAAATTCGTCCAAAAGATATTTAAAGGGACGACAACCCGTCGCAAAAAGTCGTTCCTTTAGATTCGTCCCAAAAGAGAGAGAAATATTTTTCGGGACTACGCAGTCGTCTCTTAAAATATGATGCTAACGTGGCAACAGTCAAAGTTTGAATTTTCAACGTGTGACGTGGAATTCTTTTTAGGGACGACGGTCGTCCCATTAAATAGGAATTTAATTAAATATTTTGAAATAAATTTTATTACAATATAATTTAATTTTTTTAAACAAAAAGCTGCTGTGTTTTTTGGGACGACGTTGTCCCTTTAAATATTTTTTTGAAATTTTCAAAATATTTTTTGGGATGAAGTGTCGTCCCTTTAAATGTTTTTTAATATTTTTGAATTTCATTATTTTGCTGGTTAAAATTTCTTGCGCCGCTCTTTTGGGACGCCTGTCGTCCATAAAAATAATTTTTCCCACAAAATCAGGTTTTCGTTTTTGCATGGCCTCCCATGCTAATTGTAAACCATACCTGTTTTTTTGACCAATAATAAGCAAAACAATCACAATAGAAACGGGGATCATTCACTAAAAAGTTATATATCATCGTCACTAAAAATTAAAGAGAAGCAAGGTATAAAGTAGTCTACTAGTCATAATCGTCCAACCCAAAGATCGTATTCATCTTCATCTTCATCTTCATCTTCATCGGCATCTTCATCTTCATCTTCATCTTCATCGGGAAGGCTTATCTTCGGAATTGTTAGGTTTGGAATCTGAGCAGCTGTAAGACTTCCGATGACCGCCGCAAAAGCATCTTTCCATTGCTTATTTTGCTCCTTGACTTTCCTTTTCAAGTTGGTGATGCTTTTGTCCCAACTCTTTAACAATGCTTCTAACAATTGTGATTGATTTTGTGAAGGCATTGATGGCGAGGGTTGAGAGGGTCCAAGTCCAATAAGGTAATCTCGCCTTACCCCTAGTACTCGACGGAATATATGCCTTTCTTGTTCAGCTGTAAGACGACATCCTTCCGGAGCAATTTGTAATCTCAACTCCATCATCTCCTCCTAAAGAAGCAAGAAATTGTTTTTGTAAGCAAGAAGCAAGAAATTGTTTTTGTAATCTCAACTCCATCATCTCCTCCTAAAGACCAAAATGAGGACGCATGTAAATTGCAATATAAAAGCAAGGTATAACACTTACGAATTTCTGCCTCGCTGTCTCATTGACCCATGAACCGTCCTTATTCTTGTGCATATCCTCCCAGATAATAATCGGATCCAATCCCTCGGGATTTGCATTTGGATTACACTTAAAATAAAAAAGTAATGCGTAATAGTTAGACTTGAATATTCAATGAAGTAACTTGATATCAGTTTAAAATTAAATACTTACTCCTTTCATCCAATGTCTGGCCAGGGACATCTGTCCCTGCTTAGTCGTATACTTGTGTTTTCAACGGTTTATAGCATTCTGCTTGGATCGTTTCTACAAGAAAATGTTCAATTGTGATTAGATAGTTAGTAATAAGAAATAATTACTCAAACTTGTTCAAGCTTGGACTAGAATAAAAAGTTTACCGTAAAATCCGGAGTATCAATTTGGTGGAGAAAGTCATTCCAGATTTGGTCTGTTTCCACGTTTTTAGGCTTGGGAGGTGGAAGAGTATTATTTTTCGCCACAAATTGTTTTGCTTTGTCCTTCATTTTATTCTTCCCTTTTCTAAACAATGTTTGTGCATCTGATAGCACAATCTCACGACGAACGTTGTCAAAATTTCACCGAGAACACCAAAAAAATAGCACTATTATTATCCATATAGAATGAAACATATATTGTGAAAATTGAATGAAACATATATATTGATGAAGCTAAATAATTACCTCAATTTCGTGTACTATTTGGCCTTTCACATGTGTGTCGATACTCTCCCATGCCATACCAGGGGGACATCGCACCCTTGTGATCCTCCCCACCTCAGATTTATATATAGCCGCATAGTTTCCCACAGGTGAATTTGTCCCGTGCCACGGATCCCATACAAATGGTAGCTTTAATCCCCCATTTTGCCTCCGATCCTTTAATACTTTGGTACCTTTAATAGGCCCACGTTGTCCCCGATTTTTCTTCTACGAAGGAGGCTAGACAGTATCGTCTGCTACCGGGTCTACATCGCCTGGTAAATAATCTACAATATATATATATATATATATATATATATATATATATATATATATATATATATATATATATGTGTGTGTGTGTGTGTGTGTGTGTGTGTGTGTGTGTGTGTGTGTGTCAAAGTTAATGCAACGAATTAATAAGGTTCACGCTATAAAAAGAAAAAAAGAAGACTATAATTACCATCCTCGCACTGGCCAGGCAGCCTAAAGGGATGCTGGTGTGGTGGTTGGGCGCCTCCTGACGATCCCGCGCAAGCCATACGAAGTACCTGTGTGAGGATATAATTTGAGTAACGTGTTAATTCAAAATACTTTAATGCTAGACTGACCTTAACGGAACATACAATACAAATATGGACTCGTGAAATCAATTACATATCAATCATCGTTATAAGCATTGTGATATGAATACTAAGGATCTAGATTTAAGTGTTCTTGCTAATTAAGCTAATAACACGCTTTATTGAAAAGAAAACAAGAAGGAAAATCGAAATACTTACTAGATTAGGATAATAAGAACGAAAATGAAGAACAAAGATAGGAGCAAGCTTAGATCCACCCTCGGAATCGCACTTCGGGTTTCTCCAAGTTTGAGAATGTCGCACAAAGGTTGCTCACACCTTTGATATATTTTCGAGTTAACCCTTCACCCAGTCGCAAGGAAAAGTTTTAACTATGTTTGTTTCAATCACTGAAACTTTAAAGATATAAAATATCACTCAAAATATAACTTGAGTTTATACATGGTAAGTTACAACCCTTATATAGAACTCAAAAAGTGAAACTACTCCCAAACTAGCAATGTGGCACAAAAAAAACATATTGTTAGTAGTTTGGAAGCTTGGATTAGTCTCAAATCGATGTGGGATGATAAGCCACATCCAAGGCATGTCTAGGACAAGTCTTGGACATGTCTTGGGTGCAAAACTAGACATGGTCTATTTTTAGTAAGGAAAGTTTCCAAAACTTAAGGTAAAAAAGGTATCGGGTTTTTGTAGGTCCAAAAAGGTAGGTAAATGTAGTTTAGGACCTAGGATACCCTTAAAGTGTAGGGAACATCGGGATAGAATCTGTCGGTTCCCAAAATAGTAAGCTGAAGGTCGGGTTTGGCAAAACTGCCATTTTGGGAAGGGTTATGCAAAATTGGCCAAAACTCCCCAAAATACCCCCTACCCCTTATTACATATAAATAATAATAAAATAGACAAGTTTTCCTCTCCCACTCGATTATAAGATAATGAAAGAACTAATTTCTTCAACGCATCTTCGAGTCTTCGCTTCCGAGCTCTCGTCATTGGTCCTTCTTGAATCTGAAGTGGATCCTCACTTGCAATATCTTCAAGATGGATATTTGAACTTCCATGATATGTATCATTCCCTCCCGGTTGGAAAGGATTCGTCCTCGAATCAATAGGATGTCATAGAACAGAGCACCATCATGCACAACTTCGTGAGAACACAAAATAAATACCAAAGATATTCCGGGATCAAAAAGAACGCGAATAAACAACCTTGCATCAGCAACATACGAAGTGACCGCACCATACTTCACAAAAGGAACCTAATAACAATCTTGTGGCATGATATAAATATGATTGAAGCCATGTGAGGTATCTTGATAATCAAATAAACATAAATCAGGATTGACCGCAACATACGCAAGATACGGATCGTCGAGAGTGTGCTCCGGCTTTCCGCCAATATCAACAATGTCAAGAACATCCGAAGGCAGTACATGGGCTGCATGGGGCGTATCTAATAACCCAATGTCACCCTCAAATAGGGGTTCAAGAGGTACCTGCAAAGGGGATGAAATAGGACTCGAACAAGCGGACAATGAGAAAAAATCATATTGTGCCTCCTCCACAAGCACATCCACAATATCAGACCTGCGAGAATTCTCCATCTCAACCACAAGCGTAGATTCTTTACTTTTGAACTCCTCCTCAATAGTTTCTACTTCCATGAAATGCGTAACATGACTATCAGCATCATTGACAACACGAACATTAACTAAAGCCTCATCCTTTGGAATTACCTCTTCCATAGTAGGACATGCCAACTTAGCCGATATAAATATTATATCCTCCATGGATGCACAAGGTTCTATAGAGTGTGTGTTCTTGGCCTCTCTCAATGTCTTTTCAGCATCCAATTCAGCACACCGCTGTTTATAGTTCTCCATAACCCGTTTAGGGAAATCCTGAAGGCAATCTTCAAAAACCTTTCTCGATTTATCCAACCAATCTTGCACCAAATTATCAACATGTACCACTTTCCTTGATGCTAGGACATACTTCATACCCATTCCATAAAAAGAATACCAAGCACGGGACGAATCATACCTGGCTTTATACTCATGTAACCATTGCTGTCCGAGAACTATAGATTCACCTTGCACTGGGAATACATCACATAACATAACACACTTATAACCATTAAGATCAATGTAAACCCTTGCTTGACTTATAACATGTACCCGATGACCGCTAAATTTTTTGTAATAAGGATGAGGATGCCTATACAAAGGCAAATCAAGCTCATTAACCAACGCAGTACTAACTAAAGTCGCTTCTTCATTGTGATAAATGCAGAACTCGTATTCCTTACCCCGAATAAGACAACGTGAATAAAAAAAGTCGCAATCCATGATCAAAGAATGTATATCCTCACAAGTCACTCGTGTTTGACATTCTCCCTCCTGCTTGCCTTGGGTAAATGCCAACCGTCAAACAAATCAAAAACAAGAGCAAATAGTGCAGACAATTCACAGATCTGGAACACGAAATGACAGAAACTTTCACGACTAAACGATAACGAATTTGAGAAGGAACGATGAACGAAACTTTTAGATAATGAAATTTTCTAGAAGATACCAAAATTTCAAAGTATTTGGATGTTTCTAGGTCAACCAAACAATCGTTGTTTGACAAGTGGTGTAATCTGTCAAAAAAAAAATTTCTTAAATGATAGCAGTGACTTACGAGGAGAATTCTGATCAAACAATGACGAATCTGGAAAAACTCAAAAGATGAAAGTTGTAGAACAGAGAATTTCATATGGGTTCACCAATTTTCGGATTATTTGGAATTGTTTAAGATACCTAAAACGAAATTGTATAAAGACCTAGTGTTGCAGAATTTCACGATCAGGCTGTTGTATGGAGAACTACTATATAGGCTTCGTCTTTTTTTTTTTTTATAAAAACGAAAGGATTTTTATTTTTTTATTTTTTTTTTGATAAGAACACCAAGAAAAAAAAAACAAGAACAAACAAGAAAACAAGTATATGAACACCTCAATCCCTAGGCTCTGATACCAAATGATATGAATACTAAGGATCTAGATTTAAGTGTTCTTGCTAATTAAGCTAATAACACGCTTTATTGAAAAGAAAACAAGAAGGAAAATCGAAATACTTACTAGATTAGGATAATAAGAACGAAAATGAAGAACAAAGATAGGAGCAAGCTTAGATCCACCCTCGGAATCGCACTTCGGGTTTCTCCAAGTTTGAGAATGTCGCACAAAGGTTGCTCACACCTTTGATATATTCTCGAGTTAACCCTTCACCCAGTCGCAAGGAAAAGTTTTAACTATGTTTGTTTCAATCACTGAAACTTTAAAGATATAAAATATCACTCAAAATATAACTTGAGTTTATACATGGTAAGTTACAACCCTTATATAGAACTCAAAAAGTGAAACTACTCCCAAACTAGCAGTGTGGCACAAAAAAAACTTATTGTTAGTACTTTGGAAGCTTGGATTAGTCTCAAATCGATGTGGGATGATAAGCCACATCCAAGGCATGTCTAGGACAAGTCTTGGACATGTCTTGGGTGCAAAACTAGACATGGTCTATTTTTAGTAAGGAAAGTTTCCAAAACTTAAGGTAAAAAAGGTATCGGGTTTTTGTAGGTCCAAAAAGGTAGGTAAATGTAGTTTAGGACCTAGGATACCCTTAAAGTGTAGGGAACATCGGGATAGAATCTGTCGGTTCCCAAAATAGTAAGTGAAGGTCGGGTTTGGCAAAACTGCCATTTTGGGAAGGGTTATGCAAAATTGGCCAAAACTCCCCAAAATACCCCTACCCCTTATTACATATAAATAATAATAAAATAGACAAGTTTTCCTCTCCCACTCGATTATAAGATAATGAAATAACTAATTTCTTCAACGCATCTTCGAGTCTTCGCTTCCGAGCTCTCGTCATTGGTCCTTCTTGAATCTGAAGTGGATCCTCACTTGCATCATCTTCAAGATGGATATTTGAACTTCCATGATATGTATCACATTGTTGTTTGGCATCCAGTCATATATGTCATCATCAATATCACCCGTATCAACGTCACTACCACTTGATGCATACTCATCGCTGCAACTAGCATCTTCTCGTTCATCAGCACTGTTTGAAACAAGCGGTTCACACCCCTCAGCACGCATGCTTGACGATTATATCATTGGTAGTTCAACAAACAGTTGGAAATTTCCATGGGTGGTTTCGTCAACAGCCAAATCTTCAAATTCAACAGGTACATCAGCATTTGGTGCGTCTAAGATATGACGATGTTGAAAATGTTCAACAACTTTCCAGTTACTTCCGTTATACAAATCATCTATGTAGAACACTTGTTCTGCCTGAGAAGCAAGAATGTATGGCTCGTCGTCATACCAGGTGTTTTTAATGCATATACTTGTCCTATTCTTATAGACACGAAGACCCTTCTTGGTTGTACTTGTATCGAACCATTTACATTTAAAAAGAACAACCGGGTAATCCTTTGGGTAGTTTACTACGTAGATATCTTGTAACACTCCATACCATGTAATTCCTTCGCCCCCTATGACAGAAACTCCGCTGTTTTGAGTTCTACGCATGAGATCCCGTTTCTGTTTCGTGAATCTGACACCGTTCATCACACAACTAGAGTAGGATATGACCTTTGTCAAAGATCTAGATGCAAGTGCGAGCAATTGTGCATTTAATTATGATGGACTTTGCCTAGTGATTACAAGCATCTGCGTAGTTGATGACGGTCAAATTATACCCGTAAAAGTCATCAACATTGACCTAAAATCGAGTTTAATAATATATATTTCATATTAAATCACATGTTTATATTTATTATTTATTGTTAAGTGATTATTAATATGATATTTGGTATTTAGCCGTTTTCATTATTAAAAGCCGATTTATTGTGCGATAAATGCTGATTTTGTAGATCACGACAAATCGAGAGGATAAATGTCATTCAATCAATGGATCTCAAGATAATAAGGAAGAAAATCGGAGCATTAATCAAGAGATAAATTAGAGAAATCAGATCAAAACGCAAGCGTGGATTGGGGAGCAAGATAGACGAGAAAAACGATTAACGTGTGCAAATGTTAGGTTCGGTCGACCGAGCCTATAGCTTCGGTCGACCGAGCCTATAGCTTCGGTCGACCGAGCCTATAGCTTCGGTCGACCGAGTGCAGCTCTTCGGTTGACCGAGCCTTAGGTTTGGGTTGGTTTCTGGCTTATATCATGTTTATCTTCTAGAACCACCCTAAGTCGGCAAAAACCTCTATATAAGCAAGCAGCTATGAGAATTGTAATAGACACCAACATATACTTTAGAATATCATTCAATAAAATCACTCTATTCATATCTTGATTCAATGTAGTTTATTGAGGGTTTTTCCAGCAATTTAAGGGCTGCAAATATGTAAGCCTTTATTTTCTGTTTCTTTCTTTTAAGTAATTAATCCCTCCCAATTATGCTTTATTGTTTGAGTTAGTTAATTCATAGCTAGACGATGTAGATCTAGGCTATGACGTTAGGGATGTGGCGACACCTTGTCTATGAGGACCCCATAACCTACGTCATACACTTAGTTTCTATCCATGAATCTGGATTGTTTAATTAATGTGTATCTAAGTTAGTTTATATGAATGCTTTACGAGTTACTGTTTAATCTGTTCTGTATGATGAAACGCTGAGAGATATGTTCAGGGATGTAATCTGGGGACGAAATTGAATCGGGTGACCGAATGAGTTCACTCGGTCGACCGAGCCCACCTATTCGGTCGACCGAGCCCTATTTTATCCGTTAAATAGCCACGTCTTTATGGTTAGGTTAACTTAATAGAATTTATCATCTCAGTAGGTATGGCTACGGCTACGTTGCTCGTCTGTTTTAATTAGCGTATGATTAGGAAATACCAATATAGGGGTCCTAGGTTGGCTCATGAATGATCTTCCGAGACTTTCAGCGAGATCTAGGTAGGTTTTGTATTTGGGAATTGAGCTCACCTAGTTATACGTAAATCGTAGATTAACATGAAACCGTGCAGGTAATTGTTAATAGGACAGAGACTGATGCGATCGTTTAGGAAGTACGCCTAACCACAGGAATGTTGCCTAGACGAGGTGTACGATTAATATCGGCATCCTTAGTGTCGTAAGCATGCAAGTTATATGAGATGGATACCCAAAAGGTGAAGTCACGTAATGTAGCACAGTGATCTAGCAACCTAACCGGTGCTAAGTCATGTTAAAGAGAATGACTCCCGTAGCCAATCTAAGATAGATACAAACGGATTGACAGTTAATAAGTTCAGTTTATTATATAAATTATCTAGGTCCAAACGATAAAGACTATAATTGGGGAGGTTAATTACGTTGTGTCGAGTCGTGTCTTTACTTTTCTTGTTTTATGTTGGTCGTAGACCGCCTCTATGTCCTTGACATGTTTAATTAATTGTTTGTATATAAAATGATCCACAATTGGTTCCCTGTGGGATCGACCTTGATTCACTATAGCTATACTACGATGGGCCTAGTCCTCTTGCTAGTATTGGTTTATGGTGGTCAAGTATATTATAACCTGATTGACCCCGATCAAGTTTTTGGTGCCGTTGCCAGGGAACCAACGGTCAATTTTATATATAAATAATTTTTTATTCATGTCGAGTTTTCTGTTTTAGAGTCTGTTTTTACGTTTTTGAGTCCCTCTGGTTGTCTGCTCTGTCTGAAAATTCCAGATTCTTAAAATAAAAATAAAAATAAAAAAATATTTATTCGGTCGACCGAGAGACCTCATTCGGTCGACCGAGAATTTAGAATTTTTGTTTTGTTTTGTTTTGTTTTGTTTTGTTCTTGTTCTGTTCTGTTTACACGGTTTCTGATTTGTGTTTTTTGAGTCTGGAATTTCGCGTGTCTGTTTATCCCCGTATGTTTAATCCGTAGGTCTGATAGCAGCATGGGAAACCATGTTAAAATCAGTCTACGGTCTGTTTGTTTTGTTTTTCTTCTGTTTGCAGAAACCAGAGAAGCAATAATCCAAGTCAGTAATTTTTCGCGGGCGCTAAGAAAATAACCCAGCAAACATGTGGAGCTACGAATCTAAGATGGGAAAGGCGATGGAAGCAATACCTTTAAAGCACCAAGATGGCTCCGAAAAAATTTTAAAGGCTTAAATTCTTCGTGGTACAATGTTGAAGGCAAGGTACTACCTTTTTTGCTTATGTTTTACTACCTTTTGGTTTTTTGAGCATAAGTTAGCCTATACATGAACCTTAGTATGAATCTTAGCCCGGAGTTGGTTTGTAAGAATAATTTTATTAGTGTCGATGGTTTTGCCCCATATCTGTCTCATCTAGAGGGTGTAAGAAAACATGTAGTCGTTGAAAGGAAGCAGTGAATAAAGAGTTCCTCTTAGTTCTGTTAAAATCTCTTGGTCCTATGCATGAGATTGCATCTACTGGCCATGGGAGCAACAAATTGTATAGTTTAATCATTCACAATCTAAAGAAGACGTTGAGTTTTGAGAGAACACAATCTTCTGCTTTCGTTGAGTTTTATGGTGATGGCTTCTCGGTGAACCCACCTTAAACAGAAACGAGATTACGCTTTGGGTGACAATTTAGAAATCGGAGACTCTTAGTACATGGGTTCGGAAATGGTCTAACCATGGCTGGGCGAGTTTAACCGAGCCTCGGCTCAATCGACTCCCCTCCACGTGTGATGTACGTTACAGCAGTTCAACAAGACTTAGCATAGCCGATAAGCCTTCAGGCTAAAAGGGGCTTGATCTTGACGGATTGGCCTGAACTGTCACATAGGTTCCAACGAATAAGACGGCGTAGGCTTGCCTACATAACCGACCTTATTCGGAGTACTTAGATTCATCGTTTCTTATTGTCCAGGCCAAAACCATAATTTTAGCCGAGTTTCTTAGAATTCACTAATTCCTAAAACGAGAGCCGAGGTAAGAGCTTTGGATAAATGGTATGGATAAATGTTGTTTCCTAGGTCTCACAACCACGGGAAGGGTATTAATCCGCAAAAGCAACAAGCCACCTCTAATAGTGCTCAGAGGGTCAAAGTCTGGCGATCCAAGAATGATAACTGACAAGGATAATCTTTTTAAAGTCAAGCTGAGGACTTTAAACTCAGAACTACTTCTTTAAAACCCTTAGGATTTCTTTTTAGGATTTTAGGTTTTGTTTTCTTTGAGTCAAATAAGAGTAACGTGAAATATGTTGAGGTTTTTTTTATTTTGCCGTGTTCCGATGGCCATTGGGCTAAGGATGTGCAAAACTTTTTTACTCAATATAGACCACGTGAAATAGAGTTCCGTAGGAGAGTCAAGAAATTGCTAATGAAAAGGAAATTTAGCAATCCACCTTAAGATGGAGGCATTAAGAGAACTTGAGAATTATTGAAAATGTAACAGAGAATGATTGGTGTGAACAAGAACAATTTTGGTCAACTTCTAAAACCTTTTAGAATGGTGATCCAAGTGAAAATCCAAAGTGATGTGCAATTCATTCTGCAATTATCCTTATCTTTCCCTTTACACTTTTTCACCTTCAAACTTTTCGATTCTCTCACCAATCTGCCCCAACAGTTCACATTTCTAACCATTCTTTCATCGCCTCTCTTCCTTTCCATCCGTTTCACTCTCCCACCCAATCCCATTCCTTTAAACAATTCTCAATCCCAAAAACACAATTTCTTACCCACCCTTTATCTTTTCTTCCCTACCTTATGTGTATCTTTTTCTAAACCCATCATACTCTCAACCTCCATTTTGTTTACAAAATACCTTTGTGTTGCGGAATTTGAAATATTGCTCAACTTTAATGATTAACTTTTATCATTTTGATTTTCATGATACTAGTTGGGGTAAGTGTAGCTCTGACCCTAGCTAGATTTTAAAGGTTTTTGGTTCAATCAAAGTACAACTTATCTTTCTACCGGAAGTTTTAAATTTCATATTTTTTCCGTTTATTCCGGCATTTCTAGATGATAAGTTTTGTTCTACATCATCATACTGATCATACCTTGTTGCTGACGGTTATGACTTTTACGTGATACATTGGGTTATTAGTAATTTGGAGGAGTATCTACATCTCCCTAAGTTGTTGATATCCAATGCAAGCGAGAATTTTCTGCGCTAACTGTTTGATTTTATCTTTAGCCTATAGGTCGCATTGAATCTGTTATATCTTACCAAGTTTCTCTTATACTGGACTGAATACATAGTGAGCCAGCCCACCTCGTGTTTTCCCACATGGGGTAATGCTTTTTGGTCTTTGTCTTCTCCACCCAGTTTTAAGGATATTTAGGCGGTGGAGGTTGTAGATGAAGACCACCATCTTTAGTTGCTTGTTTATTTTTCTTTCTATTTAGTATTTTTTCTTTTTGGTAATCCCTTGTCTTTGGTTGTATAAAATAAAGTGGCTTAAACTGTTTTTAGGTATTTATACCTCATTACTGCCACATTATTCTATAACTTCCATAGACATGGTGTTATTAACGGTTTCGTGGAGTTTGTCTGCTTATACAGGTTTTCACTTGCTTCTCCACGACGTGCTGAAATTTACTCCGATGTTCTGTTTTTACTTGAGAGCCGTTTCCAGAGCTAAGTCTTTTTCTTAAATTCTCATTTATTTTTGTCATTGAGGACAATGCCATGTTTAAGTGGGGGGTAGGAGACTTAGCTATGTTATGTTATAATTGAAATTTGAATGAAACGGTAGAAAAATTGAAAATTTGAATAAATACCATATTATGTATCTCGTACCCTTAGAATTGTGAGTTCCTAGCTAAGAATTGATAGGAAATGAACCAAGTTTCATGAGTACGTGATCATTTTATACTTATGTTAAGTAAATTTAAGGATATTCATGCCTGTTTTTGCAAGTAGTTATTTATTATTCGATTACTCAATCTATGAATCGAGTTTACCGCGCAAATTATAATAACTGAAGAATTATGTGTACATTGCATAGATGATTGGTTATGTAAACTTAGTGTCAATATCTATCTGCTGATGCATTCTTATATTTTAGCCATTAAAGCGGAGTAATAAGCTTGAGACGTACCTGTGTTTGACAATGCGTTAAAACACTGGGCTTGTAGTAACATTACCAAAGTAGCCCCGCGCTTGTGGTAATATTCGATGCTATACATGATCTAAGATATGTGGATACTCTAAAAAGTTTTCTTCCTTGAGATTAATAGTATTTGAAAAATATGAAGATATGAAAAGAATATTCAACTCTTTAAGAGGCTTTGAGTAGTACTCGGTCTCCAAGTCCAAAAACCCTATAGATACGCTCTTGCTTATTGCTCTAATGCTTCAAAAATTTAAAGGCTTGAGAAGTATGAATGCTGAGGTTGGTAGGTTGAGATTACGAAGTTGGCATAAACTCTAATCTTGCTACGAATATATAAAACTAAATGCACATGCACACATCACTTGATTCATAGTGAGTAGTGAATAATGGATATCTTATGAGCACGACTAGTATGAGTTGACTTGAGCTTCTTGCGTAAGTATGATTTGACCATAGAAAATGTTGTCTTGGGGAATGACTTATTGATGCTTTGTTCGGGACGATCAAAGTCTAAGTGGGGGGTAGTTGATGACGGTCAAATTATACCCGTAAAAGTCATCAACATTGACCTAAAATTGAGTTTAATAATATATATTTCATATTAAATCACATGTTTATATTTATTATTTAATGTTAAGTGATTATTAATATGATATATGGTGTTTAGCCGTTCATTATTAAAAGCCGATTTATTGTGCGATAAATGCTGATTTTGTAGATCACGACAGATCGAGAGGATAAATGTCATTCAATCAATGGATCTCAAGATAATAAGGAAGAAAATCGGAGCATTAATCAAGAGATAAATTAGAGAAATCAGATCAACACGCAAGCGTGGAGTGGGGAGCAAGATAGACGAGAAAAACGATTAACGTGTGCAAATGTTAGGTTCGGTCGACTGAGCCTATAGCTTCGGTCGACCGAGTGCAGCTCTTCGGTTGACCGAGCCTTAGGTTTGGGTCGGTTTCCGGCTTATATCGTGCTTATCTTCTAGAACCACCCTAAGTCGGCAAAAACCTCTATATAAGCAAGCAGCTACGAGAATTGTAATAGACACCAACATATACTTTAGAATATCATTCAATAAAATCACTCTATTCATATCTTGATTCAATGTAGTTTATTGAGGGTTTTTCCAGCAATTTAAGGGCTGCAAATATGTAAGCCTTTATTTTCTGTTTCTTTCTTTTAAGTAATTAATCCCTCCCAATTATGCTTCATTGTTTGAGTTAGTTAATTCATAGCTAGACGATGTAGATCTAGGCTATGACGTTAGGGATGTGGCGACACCTTGTCTATGAGGACCCCATAACCTACGTCATACACTTAGTTTCTATCCCTGAATCTGCATTGTTTAATTAATGTGTATCTAAGTTAGTTTATATGAATGCTTTACGAGTTACTGTTTAATCTGTTCTGTATGATGAAACGCTGAGAGATATGTTCAGGGATGTAATCTGGGGACGAAATTGAATCGGGTGACCGAATGAGTTCACTCGGTCGACCGAGCCCACCTATTCGGTCGACCGAGCCCTATTTTATCCGTTAAATAGCCACGTCTTTATGGTTAGGTTAACTTAATAGAATTTATCATCTCAGTAGGTATGGCTACGGCTACGTTGCTCGTCTGTTTTAATTAGCGTATGATTAGGAAATACCAATATAGGGGTCCTAGGTTGGCTCATGAATGATCTTCCGGGACTTTCAGCGAGATCTAGGTAGGTTTTGTATTTGGGAATTGAGCTCACCTAGTTATACGTAAATCGTAGATTAACATGAAACCGTGCAGGTAATTGTTAATAGGACAGAGACTGATGCGATCGTTTAGGAAGTACGCCTAACCACAGGAATGTTGCCTAGACGAGGTGTACGATTAATATCGGCATCCTTAGTGTCGTAAGCGTGCAAGTTATATGAGATGGATACCCAAAAGGTGAAGTCACGTAATGTAGCACAGTGATCTAGCAACCTAACCGGTGCTAAGTCAAGTTAAAGAGGATGACTCCCGTAGCCAATCTAAGATAGATACAAACGGATTGACAGTTAATAAGTTCAGTTTATTATATAAATTATCTAGGTCCAAACGATAAAGACTATAATTAGGGAGGTTAATTACGTTGTGTCGAGTCGTGTCTTTACTTTTCTTGTTTTATGTTGGTCGTAGAACGCCTCTATGTCCTTGACATGTTTAATTAATTGTTTGTATATAAAATGATCCACAATTGGTTCCCTGTGGGATCGACCTTGATTCACTATAGCTATACTATGATGGGCCTAGTCCTCTTGCTAGTATTGGTTTATGGTGGTCAAGTATATTATAACCTGATTGACCCCGATCAGTAATGGACCATGAACAACGTTATAACATTATCTGAGTATACAAACTAATGTACTAAAGAACTTTGGTTACTAAAGTGATTAAGAGAAGAAAAAAAAAGAATCGATCACTCTCATGCCTAAATTATCAACAAATACCAATCTAGAAGAGATATGTGCTTTTTAACTCATTTAAATTAACTAAACAAAGAAACTAAACCATCGTGAAGGAAATATATCATCCATAGACACAACTTTAGCTCAAACAAATATCCAACAAAAAAAATACAAGCAATGAAACTAATCGATAATTTGAACCAAGAAATGTAGATAGAAGACATGAAAAAGAGAGTGAAACAGTTCATATTCTGGAAAATTTCATAGCAATCTGAATTACAAGACAAAAAAAAAACAGTAAGCTAGTAAAAAATAAAAAATAAAAAAACAGTAAGCAGTATTAATGTCTAGCACAGATTCTCAGTTCACTTAAAGTTCTCATGATGTAATCACATCTTGTAAACAATCTATGTTTCAAAATCAACTCAGATTAATTAAGGAGATGAAGCCAATTAATATGCAAAACAGATACAACAACACAAACACTAGACATATTTCAGTTGATGCAACAAAGTTCCAGAATGTAAAAGGTTAGCTTCTCAAATGTTCATGTCCACCAACTCATAATGTTACTCAAAATAACACAATTAATTAGCAGTCATATACACAATACCCTTAAAGTAATGCATGACAAGTGTGTTTACAGTACCTTCAAATGAAACCATTTGGGAAATTGTTCACAGTGTAGTCTAACAGCCATACTTCTCGATAGTTGAGTATGATGTTCAATGTTCCACATGTACAAGGATAGTTAGCTAGAATGGTTTTAACACAACCGATAAGAAACAAAAATACTGAGTGGAAATTGTTAACTTACTTGAGGTATTTATCGATCACCGGACAGTTTTGCAAAATGTACCACTCAACCTTCTCTCTCTCATCCATATCAAATACGAAGCACGTCATTGACCCAATTGATCGGAAAGGAGTCTTGAAGACTGATATATGGTTCTTTCTTGGATCATCATTCTCAACCCTGTTCATGTTAGGCCTGTTGAATTTGGTCTCGTTTCCCGAAAAATACAACGAACAGAATATTAGGGTTTCATTGGCCACGTATGCCTCTGCGATTGAGCCTTCTGGTCTTGCCCAGTTCCTGATATACTTCTTCAACTTACCTAGGAATATTTCAACTGGATACATCCACCTCAAATGAATGGGTCCACCCCTAATCGCTTCTTCAGGAAAGTGCATGATCACATGTATCAAGATGTCAAAAAATGCTGGTGGGAAGATTGTTTCTAGTTTACACAGTATTTCTAAAACCTTCTCTTTTGCCTTCTCCAAATCACTAACCCTCAACGTTTGTGCGAAAATCAATCTGAAAAAATCACTTAAATTAGTGATTGTATCAGCAATTTCTTTTTTCAAGAAAGGTCGTAGCCCGATTGGTAAAAGCCTTTGTAGAATGACGTGACAATCATGAGATTTTAGGCCGGTTAGTTTGTCCTTACCTGCCACGTTCTTATGTAAGTTTCCTGCGAAACCATCGGGAAAACGAACACTTTTTAAGAAATTGAAGAATTTAATCCGATCTTGTTGGTTCAGCGTGTACGCCGCTTGCGGTTTCATGGTCTTATTGCCACGTTTAAACACATGTAGTTCACTTCTCACGTTCATGTTTGTTAGATCTTCACGTGCCTTGATAGTGTCTTTGTTTTTACCATCAATACTCAAAACCGTACCCATCACACAATCGCACACTTTTTTGTCAATGTGCATAACGTCTAGATTGTGCTACAGTTTCTTCCCGTTCCAATAAGGCAACCTCCTTAATATGCTGTCCTTCTTCCAATTCAAGCAACTTTCAGGATACTTGATCTTGGTCCCACCATAATCTGGGTGTTTCCCAGGGATGTATTCAGGGAGGTTACATATTTGTTGAAGTATTTCCTCTGTGGTTTTCGGAACTGGAGGGCTTAATGTTTCGATTTCACCGTTAAAACCCTTTTTCTTTCGCATCGGGTGATCCTCACGAAGCCACCTACGATGCCCAATATATCCAGTCTTACTCGTCAAGGGTACCGAAGGTGTGTCGTCATTGCAAGTCGGACACGCTTTATATCCCCGACCATTCCAACCTGAGAGATAACTATGGGTAGGAAAGTCGTTCACGGCCATCATCAATGCAACCCACATTCTAAATGTAGTATTTGTAGCAGCATCAAGCACAACTACCCCTTCGGACCACATTTCTTGCAACTCATCAACCAATGGCCTCAAGTAAACGTCGAAGTCCTTGCCCGGAGATGTTGGTCCTCGGATAAGCAGACACATGTGTTTATACAGTTCGTTATTACAAACCCATGGTGCCGGATTCAACACTTGCGTCACAATAGGCCACATGCTGTATGATCGACTTGTAGTACCAAACGGATTAAAACCATCGGTGGCCAGACACAGACGGACATTTCTAGGTTCTATAGCGAAGTCAGGGTGTTGCTCGTCGAATTCTTTCCATTCTTTACCATCGGTTGGATGCCTCATCACATCCTCATCCATGGAACGCCCCGTCATATGCCATGTCATGGCCTGCGCTGTGTGACGGGAAGCATACAAACGTCTCAAACGAGGCTTTAACAGAAAATAGCGAAGCACTTTCTCGGGTACTTTCTTACCTTTAGTTTCTTTATAACGACTCATTTTGCATACCGGACAAGATTGCAAATTAGCAGTCTCTTTATAGTAAATGACACAGTCATTAATGCATGCATCGATCTTTTCATACCCTAGACCCAATTTTTCAAGTAAAGTTTTTGCCTTGTAGAATGAATCAGGTAAATTTGAACCTTCCGGTAGGACTTCCTTCAATTTCACTAACAGAACGTCGAAGCTTTCATTTGGTTACTTATACAACACTTTAATGTGCATCAAATCCTCTAGGAACTTCAAGGCGGATGACTTTTTACAACCGGGAAACACATCCTCATGCAACTTGGATATAAGTTCATCTATATTGTCATCGTCCTCTGTCTCTAACACTTCTTCTTCTGGGGCCCTACCCATGAAATCATTTATCACTGGAACCATCTCGTCCCCGGATTCATCAACCACTGTTCGTGCACGTTTGTTCACTGGAGCCATCTCTTCCCCGTTGTAAAACCATGTTGTATACTCAGGAACAAATCCCTTATCGAAGCAGTGTGCATACACAACATCTAGGTACTCCATACTCATGTTGCAACACATTTTGCAAGGGCAATGAATCTTTTCTTCCTCGTTAAGAAATTGTGTTGCGTGATCTATGAAAGCTTTCAAACCATCTCGAAATAGGGGTGAAACTCTGTCACCATACATCCATGATTTGTCCATCGACATCCCAAATAACTAGACCAAAGAATAAGAAAAATGCCAACAGACAAACTAAACAAACAGAAACACACCTTCAATAAGAAAATAAGATAAAAGATTAGAGGTGATGTTGAGCTTTCAAATTGTAGGGCTACCATTAACAACTAAAACAAATCATTTGCTAGATTAGAGGTGATGTTGAATTCAATGAATCTGTTGTTATATATCGCTCATTAGGGATTTTTGTGAATACATTATCTGGAAGAGTATAGCTGAGCGTTTCATTCTCGTATCCTAAATGTTAAAAGGCGATGAAATAGTAATATAGTATTGGTATGCCTATGGATGTATAGATGCTTTTTACTTTCACACTCGAGCATATCCATCTAAAATCCTATATAATTGTCCAAGATATCCATACATCCCTTTATACATAGATCTGGATAAAACAAGCCTTCTGTTTCCACGTCGTGTATCTTATGAAATGAAGATTCTCGAAAGGCATAATACATTTTTGTATCACAATCATTTTCAGCTTCCATTGCAGCTATATAAAACTATATATGAGGTGTGGATGTAATAACGGGTCTTCGTATCTAATTTTAGAATGTTAAGAATCCCCTAAAAAGTTTCTTGCATATATTTTAATAACCACTTATTAAGCACCTGAGTTTGCTTGTGTAAACTAACTTATTAAGCACCTAAGTGGTTAATAACCACTTATTAGCCTGAACCGATTGGATTATGGGTAAAGATTTTTTAGCCGCTCAGTAAACTATAAAAATGCAAACATATACTATACTATTATCCATTTATTGTAAAGAACATGAAATGAAATTTTCATATATCACCACTCATATACATAGCTCAAAACAAAAGACAGGGGACCCAATATTTTTGAACAAAATTCAACCAAAAACCTAAACGAACACATCATAGACTACAAACGAACTCAAAATCAACTATATTGACGGCTCTATTGACTTGTCCAACAAGTAGCCGTAGATATTTAGGGTTTGCATTTTGTAGTTTATATTTCCGTCTTTACCCTTCTTGTATTATTATATATACACAACTATTTTAAACATTATTAATCAATGGAATACACAACTATTATGTTTAACATGGTATCGGAGCCATTCGAACTCGTTTCTCATGCGTCTCTCTTAATCTCATAAACCCTAGCCTCCTTCTTCTTACCCAATAAACAGCCTCACCTCTTCTATTCACCGGAAAACATGTCCGGCCTTACTACTCCAACCTCCGGTCAATCTACTCCTTCCTCCTCTTCTTCCTCTGCATATCCAACCTTTAATCCATCTTCAACAATTCATATCACCAAATTAACGCGTCAGAATTACCCGCTATGGCGTGCACAGCTTCTCCCGTATTTACGTGGCCAAGGGGTGCTTGGTTATATCGACGGCTCCATTAAGCCGCCGCCTTCCTCCATTGTTTCTGATGCCGTGACCTCCCGCAATCCAGATTACGATCATTGGCTGAAGCAAGACAGCCTCATACTTAGCACCATCACGTCTTCGTTGTCGGATGATGTTCTCTCGCAGGTCTACCATGCTTCGACATCGGCTGCTATATGGAAAGCATTGCAGACCAATTTTGCATCTCAGTCTCGGGCACAACTTATTCATCTTCGCACCAAACTTGCTAACACTCGAAAAGAATAACTTAGTGCCACAGATTATTTTATGACTTTGAAAAGAATTGCTGATGACCTTGACATGGCAGGACATCCGATTGCTGATGAAGACTTAATTGCCCATATATTGGCTGGACTAGGCTCTGATTTTGATTCTCTGGTTACGGTTATTTCTTCTCGTTCCGATATTACCCTTGATGAAGTCTATTCGATGTTGCTTACCACGGAAGCTCGGATCAATCACTCACACTCGGCCCCTGTTTCAGCACCTTTGCCGGCCGCTCAAAACTCCTCATCTCCGGCAGCAAATATCGCGGCCTCCTCTCATTCCGGTAATTATCGAGGCCGCGGACAGGCTGGTTATCAGCAGCAGCCCCAATCCGGTTATCAGCAACCTTATTCAAGCTCGCAAAATAATCGAATCCGGGGGCGTTGTTCTAATCGAGGTCGTAGTCGTGGCACCCCACCCCCCGGTGCTCCGCAATGTCAGTTATGCGAACGTTTTGGCCATACTGTTCGGGACTGTTGGTATCGATTTGATCAAAATTTTGCTCCTGGCAATCCTCCTCCTCGTCCACCCCGACCACCCCAAGCCTATGCCATGATGCCGCCTGCTCAGCCATATTCATCTGATTGGATAGCCGATACCGGCGCTACTCATCACACTACAAATAATGCTCGAATTTAAATCTTTCTGCTGATGCTTATGATGGTCCCGAAAAACTCCACATTGGAGATGGTTCAGTTTGACTATTACCCATTCCGGTTCTTCGCTTTTATCTACGTCCACTAACTCTTATGTCCTTAATAATATCCTCGTTGCCCCTTCCCTTTTTACTAATCTTCTTTCTGTATCTCAATTTGCTAAAGACAATGTTGTTTATTTTGAGTTTCATCATAATTATTTCCTTGTGAAGGACTACTCGGGCCACATCCATCATCGGGGATACCTTAAAGATGGCCTCTACCATTTCTCATCCTCCTTTAACACCTTCCCTGCTCAAGCCTTGCTGTCCAGCCGCTCCAACGTCTCTCAGTGGCACCAGCGTTTAGGACATTGTTCTTTTCCTATTTTACGTCTTTGTTTGCGTCAAAATAATATTTCGGCTCCCTCTACTGCCCCTACTTCTATTTGTGTTGCGTGTCAAATGGCCAAAAGCCACCGTCAGTCCTTACCTATGTCGTCTTTTACTTCTTCTCGTCCTTTAGACTTGATTTATTCTGATGTATGGGGGCCTTGTGCCGAAGATTCTATTTATGGTAATAAATATTATGTGAGTTTTTTGGATGATTACACTAAATACTTGTGGTTTTATCCAATGCGTTTGAAATCTGATGTGGAGTCGATTTTTCCCCGGTTTAGTGCCCTTGTTGAGCGCCAATTTAATACTAAAATTAAAGCAATACAAACCGATTGGGGCGGCGAATATCGTCGTCTCAATTCTTTTCTTACCTCTCTCGGAATTGATCATCGTCGTTCTTGCCCTCACACGTCTGAACAAAATGGTGCCATTGAGAGGCGACATCGCCAAATCATTGAAGTTGGTCTTTCCTTCTTGCTCACTCCCACATTCCCCTCCCTTATTGGGAGGACGCCTTCCTTACTGCTACTTATCTTATAAATCGTCTTCCCACTCGTATTTTACATAATTCCTCTCCTTATGAATTGGTCTACCATCGCCCTGCTGATTATACCTTTCTTCGTGTCTTCGGTTGTGCCTGCTGGCCCCATCAGCACCCTTATAACAATCACAAAACCGATTTCCGCTCAAAAACCTGTATCTTTCTGGGCTACATCCCCACCCATCACGGTTACAAGTGCCTCAACCTTAGCTCTGGTCGTATATATATTTCCCGCCATGTTGTATTCGATGAAAATTCATTTCCCTATACATCGTCTTCTTCTACCCCTTCGTGGAATCCTGCCAATATTGTTCCCCTCCCATCTACGCTCACCCTTCCTGCTCCTTCCCCCTCTCCCCCGCTACCTCAGCAACCTCTTCCGGATACTCCGTCTCTTTCTCCTTCTCCTTCCCCGTCTCCTTCTCCTCCTTCTTCGTCCTCTGACTCTACCGTCCCTCCCCCTCCTCCTCCTCCTCCTCCTCCTCCTCCTCCTCCTCCCCCTCCTCCTCATCAAATGGTCACTGTTCCCAAACGAACTCCCTCAAGCCCAAGCAGCTTTCATCTGACTATGTGCGCTACCCCCTGCCTAAGGCCTTTTCTGCCACCCTCCAACCCACTGAACCTACTACTCTATCTGAAGCCCTTAAATTTCGTGAATGGAGAGATGCTATGAGAGATGAGTTCAATGCTTTGGTCCGTAATGATACATGGGACCTTGTTCCCTTTTCTCCACGGATGAATGTCCTCGGTAACAAATGGGTATTTCGTATTAAACGTCATGCCGATGGTCATATTGAGCGCTACAAAGCGCGTCTAGTTGCAAAGGGTTTCCATCAGGAAGCCGTTGTGGATTTTTCTGAGACTTTCAGTCCGGTTGTAAAACCGGTCACTATACGTATCTTGCTCTCTCTTGCTGTCTCTCACAATTGGGTTATCCGACAGGTTGACATTCAGAACGCATTTCTCCATGGCTTTCTCACTGAGGATGTTTATATGCACCAGCCTCAGGGCTTTAAGCACCCTGATTTTCCCACTCATGTTTGTAAATTAAAGCGCAGTCTCTATGGTCTTCGTCAGGCCCCTCGGGCTTGGTTCTCACGATTCACGGATGTTCTTCGTGCTTATGGTTTTTCTCCTTCACAGGCCGACACGTCATTATATATTTATGCTCGTGGTACTGACTCTGTCTTTGTCTTGATATATGTTGATGATGTATTGATTACAGGTACCTCTGAATCCTTAGTTTCTGCTACTATCTCTCACTTATCTCGGCATTTCCCGGTTAAGGACCTGGGTCCGCTTTCTTATTTTTTGGGCATTGAAGCCATCCGCACTGATGACGGTCTTCTTCTCAGTCAACGCAAGTACATCCATAATCTCCTTTGTCATGCGAACATGCAATTAGCTAAACCATGTCTCACGCATATGGCATCTAATTTACGCCTCAGTAGCATTGACGGGGATCCTTTTGATGACCTCACCCTTTACCGTAGCATCGTTGGAGGTCTTCAATATCTTAGCTTTACTCGCCCGGATATTGCTTTTGCTGTTCATA
The DNA here is from genome assembly GCA_024500145.1 of Gentiana dahurica var. dahurica. NCBI lineage: Eukaryota > Viridiplantae > Streptophyta > Magnoliopsida > Gentianales > Gentianaceae > Gentiana > Gentiana dahurica. The sequence goes on along the minus strand of CM044897.1, from coordinate 56,588,592 downwards.
AGGTTTGCAAGTTCATGCATTCTCCTCGCACCACTCATTGGGCTGCCGTCAAGCGTATCCTGCGTTACCTCAAGCACACGATTTATGATGGCCTCCTTATTCGTCCGTCCTCCACTGCGCACCTCCAAGCCTTCTCTGATGCCGATTGGGCCTCTGATCCTGATGACCGTCGCTCCATCGGTGCTTATTGTCTCTTCTTGGGTGATAATTTGATCAGTTGGCACTCTAAACAACAACTCACTGTTGCCAAAAGTAGTACTGAGGCCGAGTACAAGGCTCTCTCCCATGCGGCGGCTGAATAGCAATGGGTTTCGGCATTACTGTGTGAAATGAACATCCCTCAACCTCAAGCTCCAACTCTCTGGTGTGATAATATCGGGGCAACTTATCTCACGGAAAATCCGGTCTTTCATGCTCGCACCAAGCACATTGAAATAGATTTTCATCATGTTCGCGAGCTCGTCGCGTCTCGCAAGCTTAATGTCGCTTTTATTTCTTCTAAGGATCAGTTAGCTGATGTTCTCACCAAGCCATTAGGTCATGTCCGGTTTCACGATCTCAAGGCCAATCTCCATGTCCATTCCATTCCCATGGGATTGCGGGGGCGTATTGACGGCTCTATTGACTTGTCCAACAAGTAGCCGTAGATATTTAGGGTTTGCATTTTGTAGTTTATATTTCCGTCTTTACCCCTCTTGTATTATTATATATACACAACTATTGTAAACATTATTAATCAATGGAATACACAACTATTATGTTTAACAAACTAAAAACAAAGGGAAATGTACTAAAAGGAAGCTAAAAAACATGGGTTTTCAGTAAAACACATTTAAGCAGCTCTGATTTAGGCGGAGAAAATGGTTACCGGAAAATGTTGGTTGATGAGGAGGAGGAGAACGCTGGCCGAGCTGCTGCAGCTGCCTTCGATTGATGAGCTCCAGTGGAGGAAGGTAGCACCGGTGAAGGGAGAGCGGGGGAGAGCGGCGGAGCAATTCTTTTTTTGGCAGAAAATCGGGGTATAGCTCAAGTGTAAGAATAAAGAAACAGGGAAGAGGCCAGCTTTTTCAATTAGGTCAACTCCGTTTTTTGGGACGACGTGGTATTTTAAGAGACGATAAAGTCGTCTCATTAAATCATATTTTACATAAAATATTGAACCCGTGTTTGAAATCACTACTAAATAACGAACATCGGGTTTGAAATTTTGAAATAACTATCGAACATCGGGTTTGAATCATCAACCAACTAATCCCTACTCAATAATGAACCTCGGATTTGAAATCTTAAACTAACTAACGAAGCTCGAGTTTGAAATCATCAATTAATTAACTAACGAACCCCTATTTGTAAACACTACTTAATAACGAACCATGAGTTTGAATAACTACTCAATAACGAACATCGGGTTTGAAATCATGAACTAACTAATGAACCTCGGGTTTAAAAGCATCAACCGACTGACTAACGAACCTCGGGTTTATATTTTTGATAACAAATGAACCTCGGGTTTGAAATCATCAACCGACTAATTAACGAGCACTAGGTTGAAAGCAATAATAAATAACGAACCTCAAGTTTGAAATCATCAATTAATTAACTAACGAACCCCTGTTTGAAAACACTACTTAATAACGAACCCCGAGTTTTAAATCACCACTTCAAAATGAACCACATATTTGAATCTACTACTTAGTAACGAACCTCAGGTTTGAAATCTTGAACTAACTAACGAACCTCGAGTTTAAAAGCATCAACCGACTGAGTAACGAACCTCGGGTTTGAAATTTTAAGATAACTAACGAGCGTCAGGTTTAAAAGCATCAACCGACTGACTAACGAACCTCGGGTTTGAAATTTTGAGATAACTAATGAACCTCGGGTTTTAAATCATCAACTGACTAATTAACGAGCACTAGGTTGAAAGTAATAATCAATAACGAACCTCGATTTGAAATCATAAACTAACTAACGAAGCTCGGCTTTGAAGCATCAACCGACTAATTAACAAACATTAGATTTAAATCACTACTCAATAACGAACCTCAGGTTTGAAATCATGAACTCGGTAACGAACCTCGGGTTTGAAATCTTGAATTAACTAACAAACCTCAGGTTTAGAATCATCAACCGACTAACTAACGAACCTCGGGTTTGAAATTTTGAGATAACTAATGAACCTCGGGTTTTAAATCATCAACTGACTAATTAACGATCACTAGGTTGAAAGTAATAATCAATAATGAACCTCGGATTTGAAATCTTATACTAACTGACGAAGCTCGGCTTTGAAGCATCAACCGACTAATTAACAAACCTTAGATTTTAAATCACTACTCAATAACGAACCTCAGGTTTGAAATCATGAACTCGGTAACGAACCTCAGGTTTGAAATCATGAACTAACTAACGAACCTCATGTTTAGAATCATGAATTGACTAACTAACGAACCTCGGGTTTGAAATTTTAAGATAACTAACGAACCTCGGGTTTGAAATCATCAACTGACTAATTAACGAGTACTAGGTTGAAAGCAATAATCAATAACGAACCTCGGATTTGAAATCTTAAACTAACTAACGAAGCTCGGCTTTGAAGCATCAACCGACTAATTAACAAACCTTATATTTTAAATCACTACTCAATAATGAACCTCAAGTTTGAAATCATGAACTCAGTAACGAACCTCGGGTTTAAAATCATCAACCAACTAACTAACGAACCTCGGGTTTGAAATGATCAACCGACTAATTAACGAGCCCGAGATTAATGATTTAGTTATTAATTTTATGAAAATATTATAAATAATATAATTTATTAATTTAATTACAAAAATTATTAAATAAAAGAAATATTATTAGAAATGATTTAGTTATTATTATTTTTTGATGATAAATTTTATAAAAATATTTCATTATAGATAATGTTTTTTTTATGATTTATTTATTAAATTTAGGAAAATATTATAAATAATATAATTTATTAATTTAATTATTAAAATTATAAAATAAAAGAAATCTTTAAAAGGACGACATAGTTGTCCCTTAAAATATCAAAATATTTGATTATAAATGTTATACGGAAACATGTGAACATAATAATATTTAAAGGGACGACGCCGACGTCCCAAATAATGATAATGTACACGTGGATTCCACGTTGGCACAAATGTCGTCCCAAAAGATACTTTTGTCGTCCCTTAAAATCCAATTATTTTTCCGCCAAAAATTTCCCACCAAAAAAAAATCCCTCCATTCCAATATAGTGTCCCAAAAAATTAAATGCCGTGCCAAAAAATCGTTCGCGGCAATTTTTCCCACCAAAAAAATCACCAGAATTTGACTTATCTCGGATTTTTTTTAAAGGACGCCGTGTCGTCCCAAAAAATGTTACTTTTCGGACGATTTGATGTCGTCCCAAAAAAGGTCGTCACAAAAAATGTTATTTCTTGTAGTGCATAGGGAGTAAAATCCCGAAACCTCGTGGTTAAGGTGTTGGATTCTCGGTGAATTCCACCTTACCTAGACGAGATTCCGTTTTTTGCTCCGTAGTGTCTACGTGAAAGTTTGATGTTTAAGGATTGGATCATCACTGGCAAGCTTGGTTCGAAAATGGTTTAACCATGGTTGGGTGGTCAACAGTAGCTACGGCTCGATCGACTTCACCCTCCATGTGTGGCGTTTGCACGGGGGTCCGGCAAGGCTGAGCCATCCGACGAGCCACTATGGCTCAACGCAGCTCCTTTAGTCTTGACCCGTCCGACGGCCACATATGTTCCAACGAATAGGTTGGGTGGGCTAGCCCACATAACCGATACCATTCGGGCCAATGATTTATTGTTCCTTAATGTAACATCAAGTCCAAAAACGCGATCAGTAAACCCACCACTTTTTCAAAATATTGAGTGGGAGCGGGAGAGGCGACAGCCGACCCCACGGCCTCTACTGTTGACACAAGCACCGTGAGAGAATGGTGACGCCTCATGCCGGCTTTGATTTTGACCCCCTAAGGAAGGCCTTCACCGCTATCAAAATTCAAGGCTTGGTCTCCGAAAGGATAGGATTCTGGGTACTCGCCGGGTCACTGACTGACCCTAAGGCGGCACACTCGGGGTCTACCTAAAAATCTGAAACAGTAGGTCACACTCATAAAGGGTATTTTGGTAATACCTTGGCTGAAAAAGGAAAGGTGATTGACGATCACAAATGAGATGTTCGATTCTCAATTTGATCTTCAATATTAATTGAAAGCTCTTTGACCTACCCTAAGGCGGCACTTAGGCAAGAGATTAAGTCCTTGGAACGGTAGGATAGACTATAAGTACTTAGTTTATAGTTCCTAAAATTTATTAGTAGTATATGATTTGGATTTATTTTCTGTCAATTTTATTCACAACTATTTATATATCTCTCTTGGGTACTATAATGCTAGTGTATGTATTAAATTGACTAGTAACGACTTCGTTAAAAAGTGGTAAGTAACTAGAACGTTGTACTCATTAATCTTACATGCGATTAATCTGTCAGAAGAGATATTTCTCTTGAGCCTTCAAGACTTAAGTGACGTAAATAAGTATGTCACTGCTGTCACTCGTGTTGAACGAGAGACAACCATAGTTAGTTTGAAAGATGATTGGGAGGGTGAAATTCTTTTAGTGAATTTTTAATAGTGTAGTGACTACACGAGAAATTTTCTAATAGAAAAATTGGAGAATCATAAATTAAAGTGTCGCTAGTTAGACGGTATTTGGAACCGATAAACTAGTGGGAGCTTTTATCTTATGTTTTTCTAATTTATTAGAAAATTAGTCCCACTGGGTAACGCTTTCATTGGACATCCCACAGTTCACGAGTAGTGTCTACCCAAACGAACTGCTAGTTCAAGACTATTTCCTTTTAAGGAAAGTCAAGAATGGGAAAGAATGTCTACAAGTGTTAATCATCTAAACTAAGTTTGAGGCTAAACCGAAGTATTAATTAAAGAAAGTATATTGGATAAGGAAAGTGATTTCGGATCACTAACATATGAATCCTTAGCGACTTTCTTAACCGAGTAACTCGACTCGGGAGCTAAGTTCTTTGGAAGAACAATGAGGCTTTGCATTAACGATTAATAGAGTAAGAACGGGCAGTAATTTCAGCTAAAATAGTGGGAGTGGTATAAAGAAATGAATTTCGGATTCTATCCTTGAATATCATAGAAAATTTTATTTTTTTGTTTACAGATTCGTTGAAACAAATGGATTCACTTTCATCTCGATACTACTATTGCCAAATAGAAAGTGAATATGACATTTGTACGAATCCGAGACTCGGACTTTTGTTTGATAAAATCAGAACCACTAAGAAATGCTGAAAAGGTATATATAACACGTCTTAAACTATTATAGGCAAACGGTTTCCGTATTAAGATAAAAAATTCTTCAAAATCTATTAATTTGTGCATAGAGATAAGACCTAATGACTGGCTAAGGGTGATTCCTATCTCCTAGTCTCGGAACACTGTCTTAAAGGAATAATGACTAAGCTTCCTTTCAATTGGGAAAGGGTAATAGATCTGAAGAAACAACATAGCTTGTTCATATTGACCTTCGGGGTCTAGTGAGAGATACAAGCTAATAGGAGTTTTTTGAGTGGTGACATTTTGTCTGATAACTACTCGAAACACGATTTAGTTTATCTAAAGAATACGATGATGAGTCTCTGATTTTAGCAGAGAATAGAGTATTTCATGCTCATAAATTGGCTATCACATAGTCTTGGGACTGATGCTCGGCCTGCCTCCTAGTGGAATGTTTTTACTAAGGAAGAAACCATAGACTTGCCCTATATAGAGTTATTGGTGTACTACAATACACTGCTAAACTCGATTAAGATATTGTTGCAAAATAATGGTTAACATTATTATGTAAACCGAGAGGTATACCTAGAAGATGCTAGTGAATTTATGGATAAGGAGTGAATTTGGCATTTAGCACTTAATGCTTGAAGGTAGGACTGGAGATTTTGCACATACGTTCAGATTGTGAATGTTTGTTAAATATCTTAATGTGACGAGTGAAGGTTGGTTATAAGATTCTTGAGATCAGAAAGTGACGGTTGAACTGTCACAAGGCTTCTGATAGAATCTATAAGAAGCTGCCTTAAACCTTGGAGTACGGTTACACAAAGGTAGTTACTGTCTGATTTAATCAGACCACGTCCAACATTAGTTGTTGGTGATTACACTGATAAATATTACTAGATCAGAATGTTAATCCACCCAAAACGCAGTGGGAGTATGGTTTAACCGTTGACCCATTGCGGTTTTCTGGACTTTACAGTCTGCTGGGGTGATTGATAACCTATGGCTCTTGGTGGGCTGTATAGAATTCTGATCATAGAGGTTGGTTCGAAAGCCTTAACCCTGTGAATGGAGTTTTTTGGTACTCCAGTTCTGTTCAGCCTCTTGTAGAACCACCTGAGTGTCTCAAACCCAGTGGGAGCAATTGGATCTACACTGAAAAGAGTCGAAAGAATAGGAAAGTTTAAACTTTCAGCACAAAGCCGAGTGGTATAGGGGTGATTCCCTGACAAGTAGAGAGTTAACCAGACCTTGAACTCTCTCACCACTCAGTCTTGCTAGATTTCGTTAGAAACCAGAAAATAGGGGTGATTCCCTGAGACTTTCTTGCCAAAAAACGGAGCCTGGATTCATTCAGAACAGAAGGGTCTTGGTTAGAACAAATAGCAGGATGACTGCCTGGGTTTATATCCTTTATGGATTTAAGAGAACCTCTCGGTCATTTAAAGTCACATGTTTTAAAATATGTGGACTTGACCAAAATATTGATAAGTCTTTTGTAGACTGGATATCAATATTGGTAAAGTAGTAGTATTAGTTTTCATGAATGATAACACTGAAACGGTTGGAAACAACATGGGTGTGCTATCTGAATTCGGAAACTGACACGCCAAGATTCTCTGGATGAGAGAATTGGACTATATTCTAAAAATTTGATTCGGTCAAATTCACAAGAATGAGTCATTGGCTATCCCATCCATCTTATTAGTTAAGATGATCTTGCATATACCGATGCAACATTCAACGAGAGTAGTCCTACCCTACCTCTCAGGATTGATTCTCTAAATCTTCGGATAAAGAGAAAACGGGATAGAGACTATCTTGGATAATGGCCATTCAGGTTATCACAAGTCAATAGTAGTCGAATCTCGGATTCGAGCATTGAATAGCGGTTTTAGTACGTCCTCAAGTATCTTTGAAGAACGAGGAATAATGTGCTTGTATATTCAGGTGAAAACTTGAATATGGTTGACTACACTGATTCAGACTTATATTCAGATTAAGGATGATCGTTCGGACGATCTCGGGCTCAGTGTTTACTTATTGGGATATAGCTATAGTCCTGAGAAATCCAGCACCGCCAATCGGATACGTAGCAGCTTTCAGGGCAGCTGAAGTGGCGATATAGCATAGGAATTTCCTACCTGATCTGGGAGTAATTCCAGGTCTAGTGAGCCGATATCACTTCATTGTGAAAACAGTGAATAGATAGCTTAGAATGATCTTCTCAGTCACTAGAGGTAAAAAGCATATTGATAGAGAGTAAATCCTGATTAGATGGACCGGCGACATTTCGATCCTAAAGATTGTCGTGAGCCGACAACCTAACTAATAAGTATACCAAGTCGAGTGCTTGGAGGGTACGGCATTGAGGGATATGTCTCATCTGCTTTTAGAGCAAGTGGGAGAGTATTGTGAATAAGATGAGAAAGGGTGTGCTCTAAAAACAATCGTTGCTTGTCATTTCGTGCAAGTGGGAGATTGTTAGGAGTAGTGCCCGAAAAACAATTTGTGTAATTGTTTTTGAAAACAGAATTTATCTCACCTTATTACTTGCTTTGTGCTTGTAAGTAATACACTGCTGCAAACCCTAAGTATATCAGTATGTAACCGCTTAACTCAGTGTATGGCATGCACGTGAGGATTGAGTTAGTGGTGATATACTTCAACTGTTAGTCCGTGGTGAACTTAATCAGAGTTTAGGGTCTCTTGATTAAAACACCAATAATGCGCACAGAACACCTTAGGGTGTGATAGTCTTATCCGGACTGTCGGTAGAGGGTACCTACGTGTGGCATTTATATATGATGGCATTTCATATAGGACTGGACCGATTTAATCTGTATTTCTTGATATAATTCCATAATCGAGGAATCTAATTAAATCATTAGATGATCATATATGGATCAACCTTAATCCTGAGGTGATCATAGGGTGCTGCTTGTCTCGGGGTAGTGTTTGATGTGTTAGTTACGGTTCACTTAAATATGTGTTCCAAGCCACTTTTCATTGGCACTATCTCCTGATGAGTGAGTAGTTCTGATTTTCACAGACATGGAATCCATTCCTTCCTGCGGGAAGTAGAGAGACAGTCCCCTTATTTTTTAGCCCTAAAAAAGTGATCGATCAGCCGAGTTCATATTTAGACTAATTAGCTACTAGTCAGATATGTGAACTAATGGGTCACTAGGGGGTTAATGGTAAATAAGGATAAGATATTCTGAGTCGGGTTCACGCAGACTTCCCACTCAGAATGGACAGTCTATGGAGGGTTAGTCCGTATGTAATGATTATATCAGTGGACGCTTATTTACTCATAGGGTTGAGTGTAAGTATATGTCTATAAATGGTAGAGTTCAATTAGGGGTTTATGGTGGCGTAATCCCGGAATTAATAATTTAGTGTATTTATTCTGTACGATGAATAATATATTTAATTATTGGAGCTACTGGTTATAGGTCCATGGTCCCCAATGTGGCTTGTATAATTCGGGTTTATATTCTTGTTTATTTGGGCCTTAGAAATAATTAATTGGTTGGGCCAATTAATTGACATGCATGGATATTATTTAGTTGGGCTAAATATTATAATACACATAAAAGACATTTTGTGTGGGCTTCTAACCCTAGATGTGGCGCCATTTATGGTCTTTTTAGCACAAGAATTAATTTTCTTGTGTTATGGAAAAATAAAAAATATTCTTGTTATGTGATTGGTTGGATGACATGTTATTTGGTTTCCTATTAGTCAATGACATGTCACAATTATTCATTAAGGAAAATTTCTTTTTATTTTATTTAATTAATTATTTATTTAATTAATTATAACTTGGAGACCAAGGATTTACTCTCCTATAAAATGAGAGTTATTCCAAGTGTAAAAAACACTTGTATTTTTGCCCCACACACCCAAAAAGGAGAGAAAAAAAAATTAGTTTTCTTGTCTTGGGTTTTTTAAGAAGAAAAACTACAAGTCTTTCTTGGTGTTGCATATCAAGGAGGTTCTCATATCAAGAAGGGTGTCCACCAACCACCGTTTGGAGAACACATTGGAAGATCAAGGCTTCTCATCCTAAGATCTTGGCTTCTCTTCTTTCTACTGGTATGATTTTCTTAACCCTCTTGTAGTTGTTAAATCCTTTATTTATGTATTGTAATTTATAAATCGTGATCCATCCGCTGCGCATAGATCTAATTCGTTTAGAACTGAGCTCCTACATCCTTCATTTTGATGATATCAACTTACTAGTCAAGAAGAACTTGGTGATTGGACTACCAGAGATGTCAAACAAGAAGGATAGCTTGTGTGATCCATGTCAACAAGGAAAACAAACCAAAGCAAGTTTCAAGACTAAGTCTCAGCACTCAACAACCAGAGTTTTAGAACTAATGCATATGGACTTATTTGGACCAATTACACCAATCAGTGTTAGTGGAAAGAAATACACCTTGGTGGTAGTTGATGACTATTCAAGATATACATGGGTTATCTTCATGTCTAAGAAAAGTGAAACCAAGCAATAGCTCACAGAACTTCTTAAGAGACTGTAGAATAAAAAAGGAGTGACAGTGGTCAAGATTAGATCTGATAAGGAACTAAATTTCTCAACAATATAATCATTGAGTTTTGTTGAGAAAAGGGAGTATTACATCAGCTTGCAGCTACTGCAACACATCCTCAAAATAGAGTAGCTGAAAGGAGAAATAGAACTCTCAAAGAAGCTGGAAGGACAATAATCTATGAATCAAAACTGCCAGAAAGATGTTGGGCAGAAGTAGGAAATACAACTTGTTATACTCAGAATCGAGCTCTTATGAACAAAAGGCTTGAAAAGACACCTTATTAAATATGTAATGGAAGGAAACTAAACATCTCATAATTTCATGCATTTGTAAGCAAATGCTTAATTCACAATAATGGGAAGAATCAACTTAAGGTTTTTCAGCCCAAAGCTGATGAAGGATTATTTTTGGGATATTCAAGTGACAGTAAAGCTTTTATAGTGTTAAACAAATGAACACTCAAGCATGAAGTCGTTTGGTAATTTCCCTCCCGACCAGAAGATCCTATTGACGCGGCTAACCCCATGCACATTGTATGAACATCTAATCAATACATGTGCTTTTTGATGAACCAAACTTCACTGGAGATACAATTGAAGATAAAGAAAAATCGGTTTGTCAGTCTTAGTCAGAAAAGACTCCTGAACCAGTTTTTATAGATATTGGAAGATTAAGGATCTCACATTCATCATATCAGGATCCGTCTAAGTTGCAAGTAACAGAACTTGCAGCTGAACAACAACAGGAAACTGATCCAACTCAAAATGGTCAAGCTCATGAAGAACCAATTCAACAAAATGAAGACCCTTTGATGCAACCCCCAGTACATCAATGGATGAAAGATCACCCTGAATAATAGGTGATTGGTAATTTCCATGCAGGAGTTCAGACAAAACATCAGCTAGATGCTATGATAGCATGCTTTTGATCTCAGTCGGAACCAAAGGAAATTGAAGAAGCTTTAAATGATCCAGATTGGATCCTAGCCATTCAAGAAAAACTCAACGAATTTGAGAGAAATCAAGTTTGGGAAGAGGTGGATAAACCCAATCATGTCAAATAATAGGCACTAAGTGGGTATTTAGAAACAAGCTTGATGAAGATGGAAACATTGTCAGAAATAAGGCTAGATTTGTAGCAAAAGGATATTCACAAGCTGAAAGGCTAGATTTTGATGAAACTTATGCCCAGTAGCAAGATTAAAGGCAATCAGGTTATTTCTTGCCTTTGCAACTCACAAGAAATTAAAAAGTGTACCAGATGAATGTTAAAAGCGCATTTTCAAAAGGGATACTTGAAGAAGAAGTCTATGTACAACAGCAACCTGGATTTGAAATCAAAGATCAAGCTGACAAAGTTTTCATGCTATGAAAAGCACTTGATGGACTAAAACAGGCACCCAGAGCCTGGTATGAAACCCTGTCTCAGTTTTTGGTGATAGTTTTATAAAAGGAACCATTGATAAGACCTTGTTCAGGATAAAAGTTGAAGAAAATACTCTCCTAGTTCAAATATATGTTGATGACATCATTTTTGGATTTGAAAATGAAAAATTTGTGAGAATTTTGCAAGTTTGATGAAGAGCAAATTTCAAATGAGTATAATGGGAGAACTGAATTACTTTCTTGGTTACAAGTTAAGCAAATGGATGATGTGTTAGGAAATCTACGTGGGAACGCAGCGGAATTAAAAAAATTATTTCCTTTAAACAAGGATCGACTTCGTTTAAGCAATAAACAAATAAGCTAGTAGATGGTGGTTACCTTGCTTGATCTAAAAGATCGACGCTTTGACCATCTAAGGAGAGTAGCAATGCACGGAGCCGCCCAAGCGTTTGGCCTCTACCGGTGATCCACACGAATAGCCCATCGGAATCCCATCATGAATTGCTACTAGAAAATTCCGTTTTTTAGACCGGCATTTTTACTCTCTCTAAAATCTCTCTAAGAAGCTCTTTATTTTTTACAAGAACTATTAGCTCTTGGAATTGTGTACAAAAGAGCTAGCCAAGCTTCCCTATTTATAAGAGATGTGGCTCCCCCTATGTATCCCAATCTGATTGGGAGAAGCTTTCTAGTAGATTTGGGAGAAAGAAAACATTTTACTAGTAAAATAATGGAAATTCCTTTGATTGATTTATCTCATTAATATTCAATGTCTTATATTAAATATATTTCCAAGATATATATTGACAATATCTTGAATTGATTATATTTTTATCTTATTACCATAAATCTACTTTTCCAAAAACAATTAATATCCAATATTAATATTATGGCAATCTTATTAACTAAATTGCACAAACAAAATGTATCCAATACATTTTAATACGGCGTCCCATCCCCACAAAATTGGGAATTGGTATTTTCTTTAATTAATATAATACTATGATTAATTAATTTGTAAAATACATGTATATCATATATATATATATATATATATATATATATATATATATATATATATATATATATATATATATTCAAATTATGTGTATCATAATACCCATATTTAATTAATCAATATAATTAATATCTTGTATTATATTTATTCATTATAAATAAATACCACCATATTAATTTATCACTATAACCTTTATAGTATGAGATAAATTCTTTCCTTATCTGGTTATCGCTATACCCGAATTTTAATCAAGCTAGATGTTCTTATATGTGTGACACGATAGGCTTCCAAATATGTTGGCCGTAGACACAAAGTGAAAATTACGAAAATGCCCTTCATACCTCACGATCACGGGATAGCATCTAGCAACACACTGTGACCCCCAATCATCGGAAGAGTCAAATGCAATGACTACTACCTTTCATGCGAAAAGGTTACCGTGTAAATAGAATCCTATCGCTGTAATAATATCTATAAAATTCATGCTCTCTCAAAGTAACTCACTTACTTCCACTTTGCAAAGATTCACGAGAGTAAGACATTCCTTATAAGAAGGCCCTTTCGGATATTCACCCCTACTATTAGGGTACGCGATTTCCGGACGACCAAACATGTATACTCCGCATGCTTCAATATCACACCCAATCACTACCGCATGATCGCCCCATGGCTAGGGGAAACCTCAATAGTGTCAAAGCATGACAATCCACACCCTAATGCCATGTAGACTCCGGTCCTAAGGATAATTACACAACCGCCACATAGTGTGCCACTTAACAGTGTAAGTGGGTCGGTCTAACGTACGCATTCTCTAATACACCTCCACGTACAGTCCAAGTGTCTCTACACTTCGATAGACGATATCTATCCCTGCTCTTGAAGACAGAAGACATTTAACATGTGCTAACCTGTTTGTACTATCAATGCCCTGTTTAATAGTACATAAGCCTAGAGACATTTAAGTATCAAACTTATTAAAGTGATTAGAGATCTCATCAACCAGAATCGCCTGTCATGGTTTCTCTATCACAGTTTAATACTAAGGACATTATCATATAACAATTCATAATTTGTTCTTTAAAAGAAAAAATATATGACAATAGAAAAGCATTTAATATATGTTTAAGCATAAAGAAATAATAGAAATGATCCAACCCGGTTGAATCCGGTCCAACCCGATTGGGTTTAGGACACTTTTTCAACATGATGGGATGTCCATTCACCAAACTAAGTATACAAGAGAAGTGATCAAAAAGTTTGGAATGGAGAAATCATCTGGCATTGCCACACCAATTGGAACCAACATCAGACTAGATTAAGACAAAGATGGCAAGGATGTGGATCAAATTCTCCACAGAAGATTGATTGGAAGTCTACTCTATCTCACAGCAAGTAGACCAGACATATCTTTTACAGTTTGTGTTTACGCCAGATTTCAATCAAGACCCAAAGAAAGTCATCTCACAGTTCTCAAAAGAACTTTTAAGTTCTTAAAAGACACAAAAAGAGTAGGGGTATGGTATTCAAAAGAAGGAGAATTCAAGCTGATATCCTACTCAGACTCATACTATGCTGGATGCAAGGTGGACAGAAAAAGTACATCAGGCACATGTCAGTTACTAGGAAATAGACTTGTGTCATGGTTCAGTAAGAAACAAAACTCAATTTCGACATCAACAGCTGAAACTGATTATATTGCAGCTGGAAGCTGTTGTGCTCAAGTTTTATGGATAAGACAACAATTAAGAGATTATGGGAAATGAGAAGGACTGATTCCTAAAATGTGTGATAATTCAAGTGTAATTTCCATAACTGACAATCTAGTTTTGCACTCAAGGACAAAGCACATTGATGTGAGACATCACTTTATAAGGAATCATGTAGAGAAAATGGATGTTACAGTTCTCTAAGTCCCAACTGAAGATCAGTTGGCTGACTTTTTTACCAAACCACTGTACAAAGAAAGGTTTGCAAAACTAAGAACTTAATTGGGAATTTTCAAAGTCAGTTAAGTCAGTTTAAGGTCATAGATTCATCAAGGGGATTGATCTTTGTCATTATGGGTGAGCTCACATGACAGACCAGTCATTGACATCAACAATCTCAAACTGACCTACTAACCTGAAGAATTGACGGAACTGAACACTCCAAGGAACTGATCATAGTAAGTTTTTATCTAGTCAAAGCAAGTTAAAAGTCGAAAGGATAAAACCGACAATAGTTACATCGCATCAAATTTCCGCCATTTATATCAGAACTTGTTGAGTGTATACCCTCAGAAATGTCAGATAGTACATGCATCGGTTATACAAACCATTGTGGAATTTAAAAAGGTGGTACAAATCCCTCAGAAGATCGTGCTTTCAAATCACAAACCATCAATCCCACTCTTTATATCTAAACAATATTTTTTATTCTCTCACCCAAATAATTTATCTCACCCACAAGGCCAGAAATTTCATTACTTCTAAAAATTTCTAAAAAAATAAGAAAATTTCGACAATGGCAGCCTCCAAACAGTCATAAGAAGACAGACTAATAACCTAGTTGGATAGTCTCTCTTCTGAAGAATATGAAGATATTTGCAACAACACTCTTCTCGCAAGCTATATTTGCGAAAAGATCAAGAGTCTTAGAGGGTTGAGAAATCTCTTGGAAGTAAAATAGCAAAAATATCACGATTTGGGAGGGATTGTACAGTTTTGGGAGAATATGAGGCTGGTATGGAACACCCTGGTGACAAAATTTTATGTAGAATGGGTAATCGTCAATGAGGAAATCAATTAATTTGCACTACTCAGCAGATGGATAAGCAAAAATGTTTGTTGGTCGTTATAAAGGACTATATAAATTATCTGAAGATGGGATATATCTGATGAACATCATACGGGATGAACTTGATTTCAACTGGGTAGGATATGTGCTCAATCAGATCAAGCAACAACACTTAGCTGAAGTAGCAAGTGTCAGCAAAGCCCAAGGTGAAGGAAGAAAAACCGTTGGAAGATTTCGGCTGAAGAAGACACTCAGTGAAATTATTCAGCATTATTTGGAAAGACTCAGCGGAGGGAAGAAAATAGAACAAACTGCTACTGCACCTACACAAACTGTAACAGGAGTCAGTTCTAGGAAAGAAACCTCGAAGACTTTCCAACCTGAAGCCAATAAAAAAATTGTGTCTCAGCAGATTGCTCAACAAAATGGAGTTAAGAGGAAAGCTGATTCACACAAAGAAAACTAGTTGGAAAATGTTTGTTCCCAGGTACTTCAAGCGAAATAGCACCAACTGAGAGGGAACAACAACTGATAGCTAAGGCTAACCTGATAACTAAAGTTGTTTCTCACATAAAGCATAAGATATCAGAGAAACAAGTTTCTGTTATAAATGCTAATCAAGAGCAACAACAATTTCAGTAGCAGACAGTTCAGCTAAAACAATCAGACCACACTTTTGAAGCTGAAAGAATCATCAAATTCATGAAAAAGAAGCTCAAAACTGAAGATTCCAAAGAATCTATAAAGGATGTTTTGCAGAATAAAGAGAAGCTATTGTTGGAGAAACTCGATATAAAAGACTTATATGCACTATTCCCCATGGAAGAGTTTCTCACCAATTGCTGTAAGAGATTCAAAGAAGTAGCTCAAAGAAAAGGATCAACTACATCATATATGACAAAGATGATGATTCAAGATAAGAAGCTAAACAAAGTATAGTCTTGCAACCAGACAAACAACATGAAGGTCAAGTTAGGGAAACTGATACTCAGCCAAAAGAATTTCCAGTTGGAAATCAGAAAACTGACAATAAGGAAGAAGAAGAAAAAGAAGCTGAAAATCAACAATTGATGGTCATAGAATATGATACTCAGTCTAAAATCCAAGAAGAAGTAGAAGAAGATCCAACTGAGAATTTGACAGAAGAAGAATTGATTAAAGTCCATGAAACTTTGAAGATCGTGCTCAACCAAAAAGAAGATTACAATGGTATTTTTTCATATATCTCTAGGTATTTGGATTACAGGGAGAAGACTGATGTCTTAGTTCATACAAAGCTATATTGATGTCTCAGTTCATACAAATATTGATATTATCAAGAAATCCATTTCAAATCCAGTTTCAGAAATTCTCAGTCTAAAGGAGAAACTTGAAACTACAACCATGAAAGATCGAGAAATTCACACTCAAGAAGAATTGCACCTAAATCAGTGAATCTATGGATTAGAAACTCAGCTCAAAGAAATTCTTACCTCTCAAAAAGGCATTTCAGTAGACCAAAAGGCAACTCATCAGTTGATCAATCAGTTGTATGATGCCAAAAAGGGAGGAAGTAGAAGAAGAAAAAGCTGAGATTACAGGAAGAAAAGCTTAAGCTTGAAGAACTGAAGAACTGCAAATTAGCAACAGATTCTTCTGTTAGGGATTAGAAAGTACTAACTGATGAGGAGCTCATTTTAAAGTATTGTCAACTTGGAGAGAAAAGAGCTACTCTTACGCAAGATCTGTGGATGATGTTTGTCAAAGATCATAACTATATCAAGGCAAAGTACAGAGACAAACCTTATGAAGATTCTCTTGTCTATTTCTTATCTGATCTTTATCATAGTCAAAAGATGGCCAACTATAAGAAAGTAAATGATTGAAGAGAAACTACAAATCAGAGAAAAAAGAGAGCAGATGAAGGTTGATGTTGCAGAATTTGAAGACTATTAAATGTATGAAACTGACATTCATAAGTTATTTCTAAGGAAGAAATGGAAGCTATGAAGCTAAGTGGATTATCTTAGAACATTCCACAAAGAAAACACAAAATTCGAAGATGAATATCTTCTTCATGATATACAAAGGAAATTCATTGTACTTACACAAAGAGCTACTTAGCTTTTATTTCAGTTTGTATCAAATGTATAACTTGATCCAGTTTTTGAGAATCTTAATGATATCCAGTTTTGTTTTGCATTGTTTTTATCTTTAAGCTTTTTTTAAGGAGGGTTTTGGCATCATCAAAATGGGGGAATTGTTGGAAATAAAATTTGAGTTTTGATGATGATTCATCTTATTTAGTTACAAGTTTGTTTACACCCCATTGATGAAGTGCTGAAACTAGTTGTTATAGTGAAAAGCTAAAAGATGTCTAAAACTGAATATATAGGTTTTACTAGAGTCTGATAATTGTATAGGTTATATCAGAAAAGCACTTTAATAAATAGAAGTGTCGTAAAACTGAGAAATGGAAACAATTTTGAAAACTGGAACATGACATAAAACTGAAGAAGTCACTCAGAGACAAGAACTGAAGCTTACTCAAAACTGAAGAAGGTAAGTTGGCTAAGGGACATAGACTCGGTTGACTTTTCTAAAACTGAAGGCTGAGGGGACAAACTCAGTAAATGAAGAACTGTTGGTCCTTTGGAAAGGATAACACAAGTTTAGAGGGGGGGTGAATAAACTTGCACCAAAAACCTAACTGAGATCTGAGTCTTGTACAGATTGATTAACAATCAAGGTTCAGTTTTTAACTTGTGTGGAGTTGAGCTAACAAAGCTGAGTTTAAGTCAAACTGACTTATGCAAAACTGAGTCAACCGGCTGCGGATATATATTTTAGCCTTTATCTGCATCTTGTTATTCTATAAGAAAAAGCTGTGTATGCAAAACTGAATTCTGGTGAATGTCAGTTTGTGAACTGTGTATGCTTATAACAATCAGTTTTAGTATACAAATATAAATGATGTAAAGTAAATAACAGAATGTAAATGAGTAAAGTAAGTAGAGCAAGAATTATAGTGGTTCCAGGTGGTGTAATCCTGTCAGTCCACTCTTGCCCTGTGATGTAGGAGGAAAATTCCACTAGAACTCTTTGAGGTACGCTGTTACAAAAAGTCCTATAAGATAGTCCTTGACTAATCCCTAGTGTCACTATCTAAACAACTAAAGAACAGGTTGTATGGATTCTCTTAAACTGCTTGAACCACTGGTCCTTAGAGGGTTGTAATGCCTCTTCACCAGCTACCACCACAAACACAGTCTACACGACTGCAAATGTCACAACTGTCCTTGGCAACTCATTGACCGGATTGCTTCACAGTCTTAACCTTTGATTAAGAATCAAATTTGGGCTGAGAATCAATAAATTTATTCTTGCTTGTGGTTCTTCAAAGTGTAGAAATCTGGATAAGATCGATGTAGCTTGAACACTTGAAGAATTCTAGATATGATCTTGTTGTCCACAAATAAAGATATCAATTCGAATGATCGAGACTTGTGCACGAAAATGCTTGTAATCTTGTTAATTCTGTTGTTTGATCCTTGGTGAAAATTCCTCTATTTATAGTGTGAGGTTCAACGTTCATCTTTCTTGAATTCTAATTGTATCAACGTCTATCTTGTAACGGCTATATTTACTGACCGTTCTGACTTGTCAGTATTTTATCCATTAAAGTTGCTTCATTTACAACGTTCAAATGAGCTTTTAGTTTGTTGGATGATTGACTATAAAATTGAGTTTCCTGGTCAGTTTTATACTGAGTATGTCATTTTTCAGTTTACTAACTGACGTAGAGCAATAACAGAGTTTTTACTCTTCCTCAAAAACTTCAGTACTCTATTTATCTGATTATATGTGACTGAATCAAATTACACCTGTAACACCCCGGTTTACAATCCCGTCGGCCGCCGGTATTGGTCACCGTAGTGCCACTCATCGCGACACACAGTCGTGGCGGTAACATTCAACATTCCACAGCAGAAAGAAAATAAACATTCACCATTCATTATTTTGAAAGAAAATATTAAAGTGAGTACAAATCCGAAAGAAAGTGTAATTATGTGGAACATCAAAATCTTTAGAATTTAAAATTCAAATAATGTAGACAACATGTGACTGCGACTACGTGGCTCTCAAACCCCGTGACATCCCAGCAACAAGCAAACATCCATAGAAGTACCTGCTAAGAATCTGCTCCTCATAAATGGATCATAGCAGGGTCAAACGAAAGTACAAACCGTCAACTATAAAGTTGAGTAAGAGTAAATCTAGTGTACAAAAGTAAAACCAACTCAAGAAAGGTACTACTAAATTTATGAAGGACCCAACCAATCTATAAAAGTTACGACCAGCCCATAACAGATACCAAACATCACAACTAGCCACCTAAAGGTCCCGAATGTGCACATCCCTCAAAAGGGTAAAGCCCTAGAGAGGAGGGTCCTAAAGGTCATCCAATGGTACCATACTAGATGGACCATCACGTCTGGGGTGCAAGGAAACCTTCCCGGTTCCCGGCTTCGGGTACTACCCTATCCGGCCCGACCACATCACTGTCGCAACTCCCCAAACACGTAGGGTCATTGAAGTCGTAAGGAAACCTTCCCGGGTTTACGGCTTTGGGAGCTACCCTATCCAGCCCGACCACTACGGGTCTATGAACTCCTATGCCCAAAATCCAAAACCCAATGTTACCAATACCGTTGTCTCATCCAAACACAACTTACAAAACATGCTCATAAGGTTTATCCATAGCTAACAAAGAAGAGAGAACATTTAAACTGGACGCCCGTCTGGAATGTTGGACGTCCGTTTGGAAGAAGTAGACGCCCGTCCAAGATCTCGACGCGCGTCCAAGGAAACTGTTACATCCTGAATCGATTTTTAGCACCTGGACGTCCGTCCATTATACTTGGACGCCCGTCCACTAGAAAACTTTACATCCTGAATCAAAAGTAGCCCTTCAGACGCCCGTCCAGGAATCCGGACGCCCGTCTGAGTTGAGACCAAGACTGGACGCCCGTCCTCTCAAGGCAGACGCCCGTCCAGCCTGGGTTTCAACTAAAACCCTAAAAGCTCTCTATGCGATTTCTGAGCCGTCTCCACAACACAGCAGCAAAACAACACTTTAGGCCCAGAAAACTTCATACAAAGGTATCATATCGACTGTAGATTTTAACTAACACAAAAACACACTACTAGGAACGTTTAACACACCAAAACCGTGGCACACAAGCATAGAAGTCTTAAATTAAACTTTTACAGCATCAAGTTAAACTTTTGACAGCATAGAATTATCCTTACCGGAATTTGTTGCGTTTTTGAAAGCCCTTGCTAAGCTAGAAACGATCCTCAACGAAGCTCGAATCTATAAAAGAAAACAGCAATTACCGACGACGAATTCCTAAACACCAAGGAGAGATTTTTCTCTCCTTCCTCCTCACAAGCAAGTCGGCGGCAAGGGAGGTTTTGAGGCTGAAAATTTTTGCTTGGGGAAAAATAAGGGAGGAAAAAGGAGTGAAAACCCTTTTTATTCATTAAGTGATTAAAACTCCTTTTTAATTACTAATAAATCCCTTCATAAAAATTATTAAATCCCATAATTTCCCCATAATTTCCCGAATAATTAGATCCTTTATTAAATAATTAGTAAGTCAAAATTTCGGGATATTACATCCTCCCCCCCTTAAGACAAAACTTCGTCCTCGAAGTTCAGGTGCGTACCGGGCGTTAATCCACCCCCCCCCCCTTAAAGCACCCTTCGTCCCCGAAGATAAGAAAAAGTATTTTACGAACAAGGCTTGAGAATTGCATACCTTAGGAGAACAAATGCGGGTACTTTTGTCGCATAGCGTCCTCAGCTTCCCATGTCGCCTCCTCGGTGGCATGGTTAGACCATAAGACCTTGACGATGCTAACCTCACGTCCCCTTGTTTTCCGTACCTTAGTATCTAATATCTGCACCGGTACCTCCTCGTAAGTCAAGGACTGGTCTAGCTCCACCACCTCCGGTTCAATCACGTGGGAAGGGTCACTCACGTACTTGCGCAATTGGGATACATGGAACACGTTATGCACCTTATCGAACGCCGGTGGCAAGGCGAGTCGATATGCCACTTCACCTATACGGTCCAAGACCTCATATGGCCCCACGTACTTGGGACTCAACTTCCCCTTTTTGCCAAAACGCATTACTCCTCTGGTTGGTGATACTCGTAGCAATACCTTATCACCCACGGCGAACTCAATATCCCGGCGGTGTAAGTCTGCATAACTCTTCTGCCTATCTTGGGCAGCCTTCATCTTTTCTCGGATCGTCCGTACCTGCTTGACCGTATCTTCTATCATTTGCGGTCCCAAAATCACTGCCTCGGACGAATCGTCCCAACAAACCGGACTCTTGCATTTCCTACCATAAAGTGCCTCAAAAGGTGCTATCTTAATATTGGCATGGTAGCTGTTGTTGTATGAAAACTCAATAAGATCGAGCTTTTCCTCCTAAGAGACTTTGAATTCTAACACACATGCCCTCAGCATGTCTTCCAAAGTTTGTATGGTCCTCTCCGTCTGACCATCGGTAGCAGGGTGAAAAGCTGTACTCATTCGTAGCTCCATCCCCATGGTTGTCTGTAGCTCCTGCCAAAACCGAGATATGAATCTCGCATCTCTATCTGACACAATGCTGCTGGGTATACCATGTAGTCTCACAATATTCCTCCGGTAAGCCATAGCCAACTCCGTCTTACTCCAAGTGTCTTTCATCGGAATGAAATGCGCCGCTTTGGTCAGTCTATCCACAACGACCCAAATCATATTATTCCCCTTAGGGCTCCTCGGTAATCCGCATACAAAATCCATGGAGATGGAATCCCACTTCCAAACCGGCACATCCAACGGCTGCAGCGTACCCTGTGGCCGTCGATGTTCAATCTTGACCTTCTGACAAGTCAAGCACTTTGCCATAAATTCTGCCACTTCGCGTTTCATATTGGGCCACCAAAAGGTTTTCCTGAGATCTTTATACAGTTTGTCTCCTCCCGGGTGAACCGAATAAGGCGTACTATGAGCTTCACCCAAGATCCGCCTCTTGAGTTCTTCGTCGGCTGGTACACACCACCGACCCTTAAACCGGATACTACCACCCTCGTGTAACGTAAAATCAGCCGCTCCATCTGTACCAATCTTGGCCTTCTTTGCCTCAATTACCCTGTCACCCACTTGTTTCGCCCGGATCTCAGCGTATAATTCGGGTTGTAAGACGAAGTCGCTTTTATCTCCGCCCTTCTGGATGACACAGATATCCATGCGGTCCAACTCTTCTCGTAGTCTGATCCGAGCTACTTCCTCGCACAAGGAATGAATCGATTTCCGACTCAAAGCGTCCGCCACTACATTGGCCTTCCCTTCGTGGTATTGGATTTCCATGTCATAATCTTTAATTAGCTCCAACCAACGCCTCGACGCATGTTGAGCTCCTTCTGCGTAAATATGTACTTCAGACTCTTGTGATCTGAAAACACCTTGAAAGTTATTCCGTACAAGTAGTGTCGCCATATCTTCAATGCGAAGACCACAGCTGCCAACTCTAAGTCGTGAGTCGGGTAGTTACCCTCGTATGGTTTCAGCTGCCTCGATGCATACGCGATCACTCGCCTCCGTTGCATCAGTACGCAACCCACCATTCTTCGATGCATCAGTATAAACCTCGATGTCCTCATTCCCGTCGGGTAATGCTAGCACCGGAGCTGTGGTCAACCGTTCCTTAAGTAGTTGAAACGCCCTCTCGCAATTGTCATCCCACTTAAACCGGTTCTCTTTCTGCATCAACGCAGTCATCGGCCTCGCAATCTTGGAAAAGTATTTTACAAATCTTCGGTAATATCCAGCCAAACCCAAAAAGCTTCGAATTTCTGCAATATTCTTAGGTGTTGGCCACCTCGCCACCGCCTCTATCTTGCTCGGATCAACGGATACACCGTCTTTCGAGACAACATGCCCCAAGAATGCCGCTCGTTCCAACCAGAATTCACATTTAGACAGTTTCGCATACAGTTGTTTTTCTCGTAAAACCTACAGTACGAGCCTCAGGTGCTCGGCATGTTCTTCCTTAGTCTTAGAGTAGACCAGGATGTCGTCGATAAAGACTACTACAAACTGGTCTAAGTAGGGTCTGAATACCCGGTTCATTAAATCCATGAAAACTGCTGGTGCGTTGGTCAATCCGAAAGGCATGACCATGAACTCATAATGTCCGTACCTGGTACGAAATGCGGTCTTTGGGATATCCGCATCTGCTACCCTGAGCTGGTGATATCCTGATCGCAAATCAATCTTTGAGAAAATACCTGCCCCCCGTAGTTGATCGAACAAGTCATCGATCCTAGGTAACGGATACTTGTTCTTCACTGTGACGTTGTTTAGCTCCCGGTAATCAATACACAGCCGCATACTACCATTCTTCTTCTTCACAAACAACACCGGTGCTCCCCACGGTGACACACTCGGTCGGATATACCCCTTATCGAGCAGTTCTTCCAATTGTACCTTTAGTTCGGCTAATTCCTTAGGTGCCATACGATAGGGTGCTTTCGATATCGGTCTGGTCCCGGGCACCAACTCCACTGCAAACTCTACTTCCCTCTGGGGTGGCATACCTGGTATCTCATCCGGGAATACGTCCCCAAAATCATGGACTACGTCAATGTCCGTTAGTTTAGGATCCCTTGTGCTTACATCATGCACATGACACATAAACAACGGGTACCCTCTCTTGACGAGAGATCCTAAAGTCACCACCGAAATGATCTTCACATTCGGTTTGTCCACAAATCCCTTGTAAGATACTCGCACCCCTTTAGGGCCTCTCAACGTCACCTTCTTCTGCTCACAGTCAATTTTGGCTTTATGCCGGTTCAACCAGTCCATACCCAAAAATAACGTCGAAGTTCTCAAGAGGAAACTCGATCAAGTCAACCGTCAAGTTCGCTCCCAAAATCACTAATGGTACATCTCTATACAACTTAGAACATGGTACTAACTCTCCTGATGGTTGCATAAACTTACTGTCAATCATCTCGAATGTAACTAGGCCTAACCTCGAAACATGCGAACTTGCTACAAAGGAACATGATGCACCCGAATCAAAAAGTGCATAGGATAAAAATGAGTTAACCAGAAAATTACCCGTCACTACGTGGTTGCTCTGCTCGGCCTCCTCTCTGCCCAGGGCGAATAATCTCCCAGTCGATTTTTCTCAGCCCCCTGAACTGTGCTGGCCGACCCTGATGGTCGATTTCTGTTTCCGCCAGTGGCTGTAGGTGCACCCCCCCTGTCGGCTCTGTTCAGGAGTACCGCTCTGCTGCTGGTTACCCCTACCCATGTTCCCCGTGTTGCTCCCTGGAGTCCCACCCATGTTGTTTCCCGTAACCGATGCCGACCCGGCAGGTGTGGGAGCCGTAAAGCACTCATACCGTCTATGTCCAAACTTCCCGCAATTGTGACACTGAACCTGCGCACCTGAACAATCGGTACCCGGATTATTTCTCTGGCACCGCTTGCAATGATAACTTCATGGCCGACTAAACCCCTGAGAGTTACCTCTCGCTGGCTGACCGCCACTGCCCCTGGTAAGGTGGGAATTTTCCGAAAAGGACGGTCGTACTGGTGGGTTTCCAGAATTGCTCCGCTTTTGCTGCCCCTGATTGTCCTCAGAGACACTCTTCCTCTTGTTAGTAGCATATGTCGCTTTAACCTCTCTCCGAATTCTTTCAATGTTGCATGCTACTTCACACATCTCTTTTAAGCTCGTGAAGCCCCTACTTGCCCCTATGCGATCCCGGATCGCTAAATCTAAGTGTTGCTCAAACTTCACCATCTTGGCCTCTTCAGTCGGCACTAGCTCAGATGCATAAACTGCCAAGTCGACAAACTTCTAGTAATATTCTTGCACGGTCATATCCCCTTGTCGGAGATTATCGAACTCCACCCGCAGCTCTTTCCTCTTGGATTCGGGAAAGAATTCACGCCTCAGCTCCTGCTTAAACTCGGTCCAGTTCAGTGGTACCAATACCGTTTCCCCTTGCTCATTTACAGTCTGAGCCAACCGATCTTTGTTAGCACCCCACCACAGATCAGCCCTATCAACCAAGTAGAAAGCAGCTTGGTTGACCTTCAGTTCTTCTGGACAGCCCAGAGTGGCGAAGATCTTTTCAAACTCTCTAATCCACCGCTCGAGTCCCTTAGGATCTCCCTTACCATCGTACTGACTAGGCCGCTGCTGACTCACGGCCCTAGTCATGCCGGTGGTTGACCCCTGTGAACGATCCTCTGTCAGCTTGTTGACCGCCTGAATCAGGTCTTGATTCATCTTAACCAACTGGTCAATCAGCTGGTCCCTCTCATTTCCATTCCTAGGAGGCATAGCTAAAACTACAAAAGAAAACAATCATAAATTCAATTATCGCCTATATTATGCCACATAATATTTCACATATACTAACACTCACTGTCCAAAATGAATTCCAACATGCAGCCACATTTCCACATACATCAGAATTCACCGTACCTTCCCTACATAGACCTCAATACCTACCCCACACATCCTCACTGTGCTTATTTTAGTGAATTTATTCTTAAGGTTCATTTTAGGTGGTGGTCCTGGAGTCGAACGTCTCTGATACCACTTTGTAACAGCCCGGTTTCCAATCCCGTCGGCCGCCGGTATTGGTCACCGTAGTGCCACTCATCGCGACACACAGTCGTGGCGGTAACATTCAACATTCCACAGCAGAAAGAAAATAAACATTCACCATTCATTATTTTGAAAGAAAATATTAAAGTGAGTACAAATCCGAAAGAAAATGTAATTATGTGGAACATCAAAATCTTTAGAATTTAAAATTCAAATAATGTAGACAACATGTGACTGCGACTACGTGGCTCTCAAACCCCGTGACATCCCAGCAACAAGCAAACATCCATAGAAGTACCTACTAAGAATCTGCTCCCCATAAATGGATCATAGCAGGGTCAAACGAAAGTACAAACCGTCAACTATAAAGTTGAGTAAGAGTAAATCTAGTGTACAAAAGTACAACCAACTCAAGAAAGGTACTACTAAATTTATGAAGGACCCAACCAATCTATAAAAGTTACGACCTGCCCATAACAGATACCAAATGTTCGGTAAAAACGTGTTTTAAATTTATAAACCGAAACACCCCAAGTATAAGGATCGTAGTATAGGGTGTTTACGGATCGTCCTAAGGGAGTGGAATGTTTATCGGATTCAAATATAAATCTATATCAATTATGTCACAATTATTAACTAAACTACTAAACTAAGGCTGAAACTAACTAAAACCTAAACCTAAGAATTGAAACTAAAATAGGAATAAAAACAAGCTGAAAAATAATAAAACAGAAATACGGACGAGCGTTCACTAAAGTGAACGAGCGTCTGAAAACTAAACCTAATGGACGGGCGTCTGCTATTGCGGACGAGCGTCTGATTATGAACTGAAGCAGAAAATTGCAGAAAAACAGCAGGAAACTAGGGTTTATAAAACTAAAACTTAAACTAACTTAATCTAAACGGCTTGAT
This sequence comes from Gentiana dahurica var. dahurica, assembly GCA_024500145.1. Classification (NCBI taxonomy): domain Eukaryota; kingdom Viridiplantae; phylum Streptophyta; class Magnoliopsida; order Gentianales; family Gentianaceae; genus Gentiana; species Gentiana dahurica. The sequence continues at coordinate 56,561,918 of CM044897.1, read as the reverse complement.
TAAAACAATAAAGGAAAACACAGCAAGGCGACTAGATTCCACCTATCAACCAACAATCCCAACTAGATGGTGATTAAAAAGACACAGTTTTTAGTAGTGATTTATCAAGAATTGATTAAACTTCTTCAACCAAATTCTAGGGTTTCGTCTATCTTTTCAAACAAACTAAACAACAATCAAAACTCAATCACAAGATTGTTTCCAAACTTTTTACTCAACTAAACATGCTTAATCTCTTATAACATGATTAGATGCATTACTTCGAATAAAATCAAACTTAAATAACATACTTTCATATATTTATTCAAGAATCAAATAAACATAGATCGTTTCATCAAATCTTAATTCAACAAAACTTAAACAACATAAAGCAGATCCAAAGTAATGAAAAACTATGAATTAAACTCACTAAACATCAAGCATCGAACTCTTCTAGTTGATTTTTGTTGTTGATAGGCTTCCTCCGTCGACTCACTGCAGGGTATTTAGCCAACAATCATGATGAACACGATTGTTGAAGGGGAGATTTGCATCTCTGTGTAAAAACGGCTCCTTAGGATTCTAGGGCGCAGCTATGTGTATATGAGTAAATAGTGTGTAAAAGATTAGGGTTTTAAGGCTTCATAATGCGGTGCTTTTATAGAGTTTTAAGTCGGCTGGAAGTAATTCGGCTATGGACGCTCGTCTGAAAATCCGGACGCTGAGTAAACGCTCGTTCGTCTCCCGTCTGAACTCTCTGAATGTAAAACACAATTCCGGACGCTCGTCTGCTTTATCAAACGCCCGTCTAGAATGGACGGGACTCGGACGCTCGTCCAAGGTGCTGAGGGTCGGATTTCTTCATCTTTATCCAATTTCTTCAAGCCAATTCCAACTCTATCTTGAATAATTCGACTTGAGCTTCATTTATCCTCATTATATGCACTCGAAAATCAACACCTACATGATAAATAAACAATGCAAAAATGTAATAAAATCCAAATAATAATAATTCCATTAAATCAACACTTAAAATCATCAATTTTGCATACAACCCTCTTAAAATCATCTTTATTAAATAATTACACTTAAACCCTTAATTCTCATGTAAATTACGCAAATGTGGGGAAAATAATAATGAAATAAACCCTTAATAATCATATAAATATGGCCTTAACACCAAACATCACAACTAGCCACCTAAAGGTCCCGAATGTGCACATCCCTCAAAAGGGTAAAGCCCTAGAGAGGAGGGTCCTAAAGGTCATCCAATGGTACCATACTAGATGGACCATCACGTGCTGGGGTGCAAGGAAACCTTCCCGGGTTCCCGGATTCGGGTACTACCCTATCCGCCCCGACCACATCACTGTCTGCAACTCCCCAAACACGTAGGGTCATTGAAGTCGTAAGGAAACCTTCCCGGGTTTACGGCTTTGGGAGCTACCCTATCCGGCCCGACCACTACGGGTCTACAAACTCCTATGCCCAAAATCCAAAACCCAATGTTACCAATACCGTTGTCTCATCCAAACAAAACTTACAAAACATGCTCATAAGGTTTATCCATAGCTAACAAAGAAGAGAGAACATTTAAACTGGACGCCCGTCTGGAATGTTGGACGCCCGTTTGGAAGAAGTAGACGCCCGTCCAAGATCTCAGACGCGCGTCCAAGGAAACCTGTTACATCCTGAATCGATTTTTAGCACCTGGACGTCCGTCCATTATACTTGGACGCCCGTCCACCAGAAAAATTTACATCCTGAATCAAAAGTAGCCCTTCTGACGCCCGTCCAGGAATCCGGACGCCCGTCTGAGTTGAGACCAAGACTGGACGCCCGTCCTCTCAAGGCAAACGCCCGTCCAGCCTGGGTTTCAACTAAAACCCTAAAAGCTTTCTACGCGATTTCTGAGCCGTTTCTCCACAACACAGCAGCAAAACAACACTTTAGGCCCAGAAAACTTCATACAAAGGTATCATATCGACTGTAGATTTTAACTAACACAAAAACACACTACTAGGAACGTTTAACACACCAAAACCGTGGCACACAAGCATAGAAGTCTTAAATTAAACTTTTACAGCATCAAGTTAAACTTTTGACAGCATAGAATTATCCTTACCGGAATTTGCTGCGTTTTTGAAAGCCCTTGCTAAGCTAGAAACGATCCTCAACGAAGCTCGAATCTATAAAAGAAAACAGCGATTACCGACGACGAATTCCTAAACACCAAGGAGAGATTTTTCTCTCCTTCCTCCTCACAAGCAAGTCGGCGGCAAGGGAGGTTTTGAGGCTGAAAATTTTTGCTTGGGGAAAAATAAGGGAGGAAAAAGGAGTGAAAACCCTTTTTATTCATTAAGTGATTAAAACTCCTTTTTAATTACTAATAAATCCCTTCATAAAAATTATTAAATCCCATAATTTCCCCATAATTTCCCGAATAATTAGATCCTTTATTAAATAATTAGTAAGTCAAAATTTCGGGATATTACAACACCATTCCTCATATAGATCATCTAAGATATCATTGTCCTTATGATACTTAGGTCTTCTTTCAAGATCCATAAAGTCAGTTCAGGCCATCACAGACTTACCTGAATTCTAACTTTACACTCTCGGCTTAAAATCTTCATAACTGAGTTTGAACCCTTAGTTCTTCAATCTTCCTTAACTGAGTCTGTGTCCCTTAGTTCTTCAAATACAGAGTTTGTTCCCTTAGCCTTCAGTGCTAGGTAAGCCAACCGAGTCTGTGGCCCTCAGTTAACTTACCTTCTTCAGTTTCTGAGTGAACTTTCAGTTCTAGTTGTACATCTTCAGTCTTAAGTTCAGTTCAGTTGTCTAAGTGTTTTCCAGTTTCTTAGATGATTTCCAGTTTCAGTTCTACGACACTTCTATCTATTACAGTGCTTGTCTGATATAACCTATAAAATTATTAGACTCTAGTAAAACCTATACATTCAGTTCTAGACATCTTTTAGCTTTCCACTATAACAGTTAGTTTTAGAACTTCATCAATGGTGTGTAAACAAACATGTTCTTGACTAAGATGAATCATCATCAAAACTAAATTTTATTCCCAAGAATTTCCCCTTTTTGATGATGCCAAAGCCCTTCTTAAAAGAAAAGCTTAAAGAGAATAACAATTCAAAACAAGGTAAACTGGAAACTGGATTTCATGAAGAGTTTGCAAAAAAAAACTGGAACAGTTACACAGTAGATAAAACTGAAAAAAGAGCTAAACTGTTTTCTGTGCTCTTTGTGTAACTAAAATAAATTTCTTCTCTTTATCATGAAGGTGATAAACATGTTCTAGTTTTGAGTCTTCCTTGGAGAAGGTTTTGAGATAATCTAATTGAGAGGAACGCTTCCATCTTCTCCACAAACTTAGCTTTGGCAATGCTGATTCACCCTTGTAATAATTTTCAAATTGTGCCACATCAGCTTTCATTTGTTCAGTCATGTCTTTGATCTGCAATTTCTCTTCAATCTTCTTGATCTTCTTATATTGTGCCATCTTCTGATTATGATACTGATCAGATAAGAAGTAAGCAAGAGATTCTTCATAAGTTTTGTCTTTGTACTTGAGTTTGACAATGCTATGATCATTGACAAACTTCATCCATAGATCATGTGTAAGAGTAGCTCTCCTTTCTCCAGGTTGACTATATTTTGCAATTAGCTGCTCTTAAGATAGTTCTTTTACATTCCGAAGATAAGGACCTGCCGCTAATTTGTATTTCTTCAGGTCCTCTTCAGCTTTAGCTTTTCATCTAGTAGTCTCAGCATTTCTTCTTCAGCTTCCCCCTTTTTGGGATCATACAACTGATTTACCAACTGATGGGTCGCTATTTGGTCTGCTGAGATATTCTTTTGAGAAGTGAGTACTTCTTTTAGCTGAGTTTCTAAACCATAGATACGCTGATTTAAATGCCATTCTGCTTGAGCATGCGTTTCTCTGTCTACTGTGGTTATGAGTTCAAGGGTCTCTTTGAGAGTGAGAATTTCTGAGGCTGAGCTAGAAGTTGATTTCTGAATAATATCCAACTTGGTGTGTACTGTGGCGTCCGTCTTCTTCCGATAATCCAAGTATCCAGAAATATTTGACAAAAGGCCATTGTATTCGTCCTTTTGGTTTCAATTCTTCTTTTGTCATAATTTCAGATGGGTCTACTTCATCATCTTGTTGGATTGTAGGCTGAATATCATCATTGATTACAATTAGTTGCTTATCATCAATCTTTCCATCTGTTTGATGATTGTCAGTTGTTTGGTTTCCAACTGGAAATTCTTCTAGCTGATTAACAGTTTTCATGGTTTGAGTTTGAGGTTGAATAACTGTTTGCAAATCTGTAATCTTGTCGGCTTCTTTCTTTGATTCATCATCTGTGTCATCATCCTTCTTCTTTTGATTATTCAGTGTTGATGACGTGGCTAATTTTCTTCGTTGAGCTATCTCAGTAAATCTTCTAAAACAGTTTATGGGAAACTCTTCCATAGGAAATAAAGCATAAAGATCCCTGACTTCAAGTTTCTCCAATAACAACTTTTCTTCACTTGATAGAGTAGCTTCACAATAGTCTTCGGTCTTGAGTTTCATTTTCATCAGCCTAACTATCCTTTCAGCTTAAAAAATATGAGCTGATTGTTGAGCTGGTTGTTGCTGAAATTGCTATTGCTCCTTTTCATCATCCATAATGGAAACTTGTTTCTCTGTGATCGTCTGTTGTAACTGAGAAACAATTTCAGTAGCTATCTGACCTTTCTTGTGACTTCAATTGTCAGTTGTTGTTCCCCCTCAGTTGGTGCTGACTGACTTGAGGTGCCTGGGAACAAACATTTCCTAATTGACTTAACTTTCTCTGAGTCAGCTTTTCGTTTCACACCTTTGTGTTTAGATATTTGTTGAGACACAATTTTCTTCTTGGCTTCAGGTTGGGATGTCTTGGAGATTTCTTTCCTAGAATGGACTAGAGTTACATCTCTTGTGGTTGTATCCATTCTTCTCGTAGATGCACAAGTTTGTTCTAATGCGTTCCCTTCCTTCAGTCTTTCCAAATAATGTTGAATAACGCCACTGCGTATCTTTTTCAGTTGAAGTCTGTTAACAGGTTCTCTTTCTTCAGCTTGAGCTCTTCGAACACTTTCCAGTTCAGCTAAGTGTTGCAGTTTTAACTGGTTAAAAAAATAACCTGCCCAATTGAACTCAAGTTCATCCCAGATGATGTTCATTAGATAAATGCTGTCTTCAGATAATGTGGCGATGCCTTTGTATCGACCAATGACATGCATGTAGAGCCATTTGCTGAGGAGTCCAAACTCTGGTTTGAGGTTGTTGACATGTGAGTTAATAGCTGCTGGTTCCTTTGTTAAAGAAATTTGTCTGAGAAAGGTGTCTTTTTTGAGTGTTAAACAACTCATATCTATGGATTAGACAAGTGGATCCTTGAAATCGAATAGCATTTTGATGACTACTTCATTGACAATAATCATTTCTCCTCGAACTTTTGTGATAAGAGATTTCCTTACCAATCTCATGTTTTCCAAGAACTGTAAAATCCCTTCTACATCACGATCATCGTTGAATTTTACTTCCAGGATGTCTCTCAATCCCTGCTGACGCTTTATCTTCTCGCAAATGAGGCTTGCTAACAGAGTATTGTTGCAGACTGCTTCATACTCTTCAAAAGATAGAGTATCCAATTCAGTAATGAGCCTTTCTTCTTGTGATTTCTTGGAGGCTGCAAATATGAATTTTTCTAAATTTGAAGTAATATTGAAAAAGATAGAATTTTGTGAGAGACAAACTTTGAATTTTTCTTTTTGAGAGCAAGGATGTGCAAGGGGTTGGATATATAGAGAATATAGAGGGGGTGTACAAGTGTACTGACGGTTCATGATTTTCTGAAGATTTTGTACTGACTATTCAAATTCCATGATGGTTGGTGTAACGATGCATGTACTGTTCTGACAATAGTGGGGCTGTACAAGCAACATGTTCTAACATAAACGGCGCTAATTAAATGCGATGCAACCACTGTCGGTTTTATCCTTTCAACCATTTCACATTATTTGACTAGGTAAACGGATACCTGAGATCAGTTCTAGAATAAATTCAGTTCCGTCAATTCTTCAGTTTCAGTTAGTCAGTTTGAGATTGTTGATGTCAATGTCTGATCTGTTTAGTGAGCGCACCCAGCATAACAAAGATCAATCCCCTTGACGAATCTCTTGGCTTAAACTGACTTAGCTGACTTTGATTATACCCAATTCAGTTCTCAGCTTGGCGAATCTCTCTTTGTCCAAAGGTTTGGTATAAATGTCAGCCAACTATTCTTCAGTCGGAACATAGAGAACTGTAACACCCTTCTTTTCCATATGATCCCTTATGAAGTGATGTCTTACATAAATGTGGTTCGTCCTTGAGTGCAAAACTGGATTGTCAGTTATAGCAATTGCACTTGTATTATCACACATTATGGGAATCATTCCCTCTTCTATTCCATAATCTCTTAATTGTTGTCTGATCCATAAAACTTTAGCACAACAGATTCCAGCTGCTATATACTCAGCTTCAGCTGTTGAAGTCGAAATTGACTTTTGCTTCTTGCTGAACCATGACACAAGTCTATTTCCCAATAACTAACATGTGCATGAAGTACTTTTTCTATCCACTTTGCATCGTGCATAGTCTGAGTTTGAGTAGGATATCAGTTTGAATTCACCTTCTCTTGAGTACCATATCCCAACTCCTTCTGTATCTTTCAAATACTTCAAGGTTCTTTTGACGACAGTAAGATGGCTTTCTTTAGGTCTAGATTGAAATCTGGCACATACACCAACAGTAAAGGATATATCTGGTCTATTGGCTGTAAGATAATGAAGACTTCCAATCATTCATCTGTAGAGTGTTTGATCCACATCCTTGACATCTTTATCTTCATCTAATCTGATTTTGGTTCCAATTGGTGTTGCAACGCCAGTTGATCTGTCCATTCCAAACTTCTTGATCAATTCCCTCGTATACTTGGTTTGGTGAATGAAAATTCCACTGTCCATCTGTCTTACTTGCAAACCGAGAAAGTAACTTAGTTCTCCCATCATACTCATCTGAAATTTGCTCTTCATTAAACATGCAAATTTCTCACCGAGTTGCTCATTTTCTGATCCAAAAATGATGTCATCCACATAGATTTGAACTAGGAGAGTACATTCTTCAATTTTCATTCTGAATAGAGTTTTATCAATAGTTCCTTTTGTAAAACCATTGTCCACCAGAAACTGAGATAGAGTTTCATACCAAGCTCTTGGTGCTTGTTTGAGTCCATAAAGAGCTTTTATCAGTTTAAATACTTTGTTAGCTTGATCTTTGATTTCAAATATTGGGGTTTGCTGAACATAGACTTCTTCTTCAAATATCCCATTCAAAAATGCACTTTTAACATCCATATAGTACACTTTGAATTTCTTGTGAGCTGCAAAGGCGAGAAATAGTCTGATGGCCTCAAACCTTGCAACTAGGGCATAAGTTTCATCAAAGTCTATCCCTTCAGCTTGTGAGTAACCTTTTGCTACAAGTCTGGCTTTTTTCTGATAATATTCCTATCTTTATCAAGCTTGTTTCTGAAAACCCATTTAGTTCCGATTATATTGACATTATCTGGCTTGTAAACTAAATCCCAAACTTGATTTCTCTCAAATTCGTTGAGTTCTTCTTGCATGGAAAAAATCCAATCTGGATCTTTTAAGGCTTCCTCAATCTCTTTGGGTTCAGACTAAGACAAAAAGCATGCTATCATAGCATCTAATTGATGTCTTATACGAACTCCAGCTTGAAATCACCTAACACTTGTTCTTCAGGGTGATTTTTCATCCATTGATGTACTGGGGGTTGCATCAACGGGTCTTCATTTTGTAGAGCTGGTTCTTCTTGAGCTAGATCATTTTCAACTGGATCAGTTTCTTCTTGTTGCTGCACAGTTGTTGGTTCAGTTACTGGTAACTGAGGTTGATCCTGATCTGAAGAATCTCAGATATTTAATCTTCCAATATCAATGAAAACTGGTTCTGGAGTCTTGTCTGACTGAGGTTTACAAACTGGTTCTTCCTTGTCTTCAATTGTGTCTCCAGTGAACTTTGGTTCATCATTAACCACATGTATCGATTCTTCATGCTTGAGTGTCTTCTTCTTTAACACTTTAAAAGCTTTACTGACACTTGAGTATCCCAGACATATTCCTTCATCAGCTTTGGGTTGAAAAACTTTGAGCTGATCTTTGCCATTATTGTGAACAAAACATTTTCTTCCAAAGGCATGAAAGTACGAGACATTTGGTTTTCTTCCATTCCAAATCTCATATGGTGTCTTTTCATGTCTTTTGTTCATGAGAGCTCGATTCTGAGTATAACAAGCTATATTTACAACTTCTGCCCAATATCTTTCTGGCAGTTTAGATTCACAGATCGTTGTCCTTCCAGCTTCTTTGAGTGTTCTATTCCTCATTTTAGCTACTCCATTCTGTTGTGGTGTTGCTGTAGCTGCAAGCTGGTGTAGAACTCTGTTTTCTCCATAATATTCAATGATTATGTTGTTGAGAAATTATGTTCCTTTATCTGATCTGATCTTGAAACTGTAACACTATTATGATTTTGGAGTCTCTTGAGAAGTTCGGTCAGTTGTTGCTTAGTTTCACTTTTATTGGTCATGAAAATAACCTAAGTGTATCTAGAAAAATCATCAACCACCACCAAAGTGTATTTCTTTCCACTAACACCGATTGGTGTAACTTGTCCAAACAAGTCCATATGCACCAGTTCTAAAACTCTGTTTGTTGAATGTTGAGACTTAGTCTTGAAACATGCTTTTGTTTGTTTTCCTTGTTGACATGCATCACACAGGCTGTTTTTCTTGTATGTCATCTTTGGTAGTCCAATCACTAAATTCTTTTTGACGAACAGGCTGATATCATCAAATTTTAGGTGACTCGGTTTCTTGTGCCACCCAACTGAGTTCTCACTTGGTATGCACGATCAAACAAGTTTCTGGAACTGCTATAGACCAATCTACAACATATATGCTCTCTTCTCTTCTTCCAGCAAGAACTACTCGGAAAGCTGATTCACTGATGACAATGTAATACTCCTTATCAAAGGTAACTTGGCATCCCAGAACGCAAAATTGACTTGTGCTGAGTATATTGTAGTGAAGTCCTTCCACGTAAGATACAATCTTGATTGTGAGTCAATTTCTGATTAAGTTTCCATAACCTTTTGTGTAACCAGGCTTATCTTTACTTCCAAAATTGACTCTTGGTCCATCTTTAGCAACAAAATCAGTGAGACGGTCCTTGCCCTTTGTCATGTGTCTAGAGCATCCACTATCAATGTACCAAATATCCTGCAAAACAAATTAAAATGCTTTAGTTACCCAACTCTGTTTGGGTCCATAATGGCCAGTTTTCATTACAACTCTAGGCATATTTCCATAAGGTCTTCTCTGGAAATTGTTGCACTTATTTTCATATATGTAAGCCACATTTCAATAATCTCTTTTACCCGATTGTGTCCCATTTATATGATTTCTCAGGTCTTCTCGTTTAGACTAATTTCCAAAATGTCTTCTATTATTAAAAGTTGAATAATAACCATCATTCCTTCTATACCGAGGTCTGGACTGACCTTTGTACTAGGACTTTTGCTGAGAACTGTGATAAGCTCTCCGCTGAGTCTTGGACTAAGACTTGTGATAATTTTTCTATCTAGAATGATTGTTCTTATCAGTTTTAATAGTAGATTCAGTAAAATTCCAATCATCATCAGTTGGGCATAGTCTGCCTTTCCCCCTGGATGTGTGAATCTTTGAATAAATGATATTCTTAGATTTACTCTGATTATAATTTTTCTGGTTCATGACTTGATTAGTTTCTGTAGATCTGGCAGTTGATCTACCATTTCTGTTTCCTTAAGGTATAGCTGATCTACCCTTTGGTCTACCTTTGTTGGTAGGTACAGTTGTCTTCTTAGAAAACTGAGTTGGCTTATGTGAGGCTAACTTTACTGGTTCAACAATTTTCTTAGTTTGTGGAAGTTGCTCAGCTACAAACTTAATACCAGTTTTGATACTTGGTTCAGCAGCTTTGCTAGTTCTTTCCTTAGAAGATTTCTATGTATAAAATCCTAAACCAGTTCTGTCTCCATAAGGCTTTCCGGATTTGAATCCAGTGTTGAACTTGATTGAGCAAAAGATTCAACGGCTGCTGCTGATGCTCTAGGCTGATACTAATTCTTTCCTATATCAGTTCTAGTCAGTTTCATCATGTTTAGTTTGGACATCAATCTTTCAACTTCAAGAATTAGAACTTCTTTCTCAGCTTTAATTGATTCATAACCAGCTTGAATAGTTACTAGTTGATTCATCAATTCGTCAAGTGTTTCTTCTAATTCCATATTTTTGGGATTGGAGTCAGCATCGAAGAACATGCATTCTGTATGGAAATCTGAGCTGAGGAATATTTAGATTTTGATTCACATACCTCATTTGGATTCTCCATATGAGCCATTAAAGCTGTGTCATCTGATAATCTTTTAGTGCCAGCTTCATAGTCTGACTCATCTCCGGCTAAGAGTGCTCTTATGCCAATTCTTCATTGCTGAGTCTTCTTACCAGTCAGCTCTGGACATTCAGCTTTGAAGTGTCCATGCTTCTTAGAGTTGAAGGAAAGTTATTCATCGTCTTTCTTCTTTTCAGGAGTCCTCTTGATGAACTTCTGAGTGACTGGGTGTCCACTCTTCATTCTTCAAATTCTGTTCATCGTTAGAGCCATCTGCTCCTCCATTTCATCCAATTGCTGAAGATTGCTAGATGAGGTTTCTTGATTATCATTTGAGGCTGCTGTAAGAGCTATTGTTTTGGATTCCTCCATGGCTTTGATTAGAGCTGTTGTCATGGTGAAATCTTAACTGAATTCATAAGCTTTAAGATTTAAGAAGATTTTGAAGGAATCTTCTGTGTCAAGTCTTCTTGATTCTTCCATTGCTGTGACCTTCATCTTCCAGCACATTGGTAAAGCCTTCAAGATTCTAGTGTTGATTTCTTTATTTGTGTACGCAATCTTGAGTAGAGCCAATTCATCCATGATAGCGCTGAATTTTGTTTCCATCTAATCAATATTTTCCCCTGACTTCATCTTGAAATTCTCAAACTTCTGTTTTGCAACTGATATATTATTCTTTGATGGAGTCAGTTCTTTCGCAAACTAACTGAAGTTTCTCCCACGTTTCTTTTGCAGTAGTGCAATCCTTGACCTTCAGGTACATGTTGTTGTCAAGAGTTCTGAGTATGATATCCATGGTGACATTGTTCAGGTTATTTCTCTTTCGATCATCACTAGTCCATTCAGCTTTAGGCTTGGGAACTCTAACTTGATTTTCACCAATAGTTTGCATGTGGGTGATCTGGATAGGTCAATCAGTGAGTACGTCAATCATCTCATCATGAGAAGCAGCTAGAGAAGCCTGCAAACGTCGTTAATATTCATCAAATTTGTCCATGTTGCACATCAGCATCTGACTGGCATACTGATTGTTATCCATTGTGAGAGTGAGTGAGAACAGTATTATGCAAAGACTGGAAACTGAAAGACTGAGCTTTTTCCGGAGAACAACTAGAGGAGATAACTAGAGCAGGTGAGTTTTCAACAATAACTTGTCAAAGAACACAGCTCCGATACCAATTGTTGGTCCCTTGGAAAGGGTAACACATGTTTAGAGGGGGGTGAATAAACTTGTCCCCAAAAACCTAACTGAGAACTGAGTCTTGTACAAATTGATTAATAATTAAGGTTCAGTTTTAACTTGTGTGGAGTTGAGCTGACAAAGCTGAGTTTAAGTCAAACTGACTTATGAAAAACTGAGTCAACCAGCAGCGGATATATATTTTAGCCTTTATCTGGATCTTGTTATTCTATAAGAAAAAGCTGTGTAAGCAAAACTGAATTCTGGTGAATGTTAGTTTGTGAACTGTGTATGCTTATAACAATCAGTTTCAGTATGCAAATATAAATGCTGTAAAAGTAAATAACAGAATGTAAATGCGTAAAGTAAGTAGAGCAAGAATTATAGTTGTTCCAGGTGGTGTAATCATGTCAGTCCACTCTTCCCCAGTGATGTAGGAGGAAAATTCCACTAGAACTCATTGAGGTACGCTGTTACAAAAAGTCCTATAAGATAGTCCTTGACTAATCCCTAGTGTCACTATCTAAACAACTAAAGAACATGTTGTATGGCTGCTCTTCAACTACTTGAACCACTGGTCCTTAGAGGGTTGTAATGTCTCTTCACCAGCTACCACCACAAACACAGTCTACCCAACTGCAAATGTCACAACTGTCCTTGGCAACACCTTGACCGGATTGCTTCACAGTCTAAACCTTTGATTAAGAATCAAAGTTGGGCTGAGAATCAATAAATTGATTCTTTCTTATGGTTCTTCAAAGTGTAGAAATCTGGATAAGATCGATGTAGCTTGAACACTTGTAGAATTCTAGATATGATCTTGTTGAGTGCAAATAAAGATATCAATTCAAATGAATGAGAATTGTGCACGAAAATGCTTGTAATCTTGTTAATTCCGTTGTTTGATCATTGGTGCAAAGTCCTCTATTTATAGTGTGAGGCCCAACGTTCAACTTGCTTGAATTCGAATTGTATCAACGTCTATCTTGTAACGGCTATATTTTGTGACCGTTCTGACTTGTCAGTATTTCATTCAATAGAGTTTCTTCCTTTACAACGTTTGAATGTACTTTCAGTTTGTTGGATGAGTGACAATAAAACTGATTTTCCTGATCGGTTTTATACTGAGTATGTCAGTTTTCAGTTTACTAACCGACTTAGAGCATTAACTGAGATTTTATATTTCTTCAAAAACTTCAGTACCCTATTTATCTGAATATATGTGAATGAATCAGATTACACCATTCTTTATATAGATCATCTAAGTGATCATGTCCTTATGATATTTAGGTCTTCCTTCAAGATCCATAATGTCAGTTCAGGTCATCACAGACTTACTTGAATTCTAACTTTACAGTCTCAGCTTAAAATCTTCATAAATGAGTTTGAACCCTACTTCTTCAATCTTCCTTAACTGAGTCTGTGTCCATCAGTTCTTCAAATACTGAGTTTTTTCCCTCAGCCTTCAATTCTAGATAAGCCAACCGAGCATGTGTCCCTCTACGAACTTACCTTCTTCCGTTTCTAAGTGAACTTTCAGTTCTAGGTGTACATCTTTAGTCTTAAGTTCAGTTCCAGTTGTCTAAGTGTTTTCCAGTTTCTTAGATGATTTCCAATTTCAGTTCTACGACACTTCTATCTATTACAGTGCTTGTCTGATATAACCTATACAAATATCAGACTCTAGTAAAACCTATACATTCAGTTCTAGACATCTTTTAGCTTTCCACTATAACAGTTAGTTTCAGTACTTCATCAATGGGGTGTAAACAAAAATGTTCATGAATAAGATGAATCATCATCAAAACTAAATTTTATTCCCAACAAGAACTGAGGGACAGAGACTCGTTTATTGAAGATTGAAGAACTGATGGTTCAAACTCAGTTATGAAGATTAAAATTCGAGAACTGGAAAGTTAGAATTCAGGTAAGTCTGTGATGTCCTGAACTGACTTTATAGATCTTGTAAGAAGACCTAAGAATCATAAAGAAAATGATGTCTTAGATGATTTACTTAAAGGAATAGTGTACTCTTATTAAATCATATAAGTATAGTACTAAGTTTTGAAGAAGAGTAAAACATCAGTTAACACTCTAAGTCATTTAACAAACTTATAACTGACATACTCAGTATAAAACTGATTAGGATACTCAAGTTTATAATCAGTCATCCAAACAGCTAAAGTTACATTCGAACGTTACAAAGCAAGGAATTCTATTGGATGAAGTACTGGCATGTCAGAACGGTCACTGACACCTGACATATGAAAATATGGATGTTGATAGAATTCAAATTCAAGCAAGATGAACGTTGACCTTACACTATAAATAGAGGACTTGGCATCAAGGATCAAACACACGGATTAACGAGATTACAAGCTTTATTGTGCTCAAGTGTAGGTCATCTGAATTGCTATCAATATCTGCGCTCAACAAGATCACATCAAGATTTCTTCTAGTGTTCAAGCTACAGAGATTCAATCCAGAATTCGACACTTAGAAGAACCACAAGTAAGAATAAATTTATTGATTCTCAGCTGAACTTTGATTTTCAATCAAAGGTTTAGACTGTGAAGCAATCCGGTCAAGGATTTGCCAAGGACAGTTGTTGTTTAGCAGTCGGGTAGACTGTGTTTGTGGTGGAGTTGGAGAAGAGGCAATAACAACCCTCTAAGGACCAGTGTTCAAGTAGTTGCAAAGCAACAATCCTACCTGTTCTAGAGTTGTTTAAATAGTGAAGCTAGGGATTAGTCAAGGGCTATCGTTTATGACTTTTTGTAACAGTGTACCATTAGAAAATTCTAGTGGAATTTTCCACCTACATCACAGGGAAAGAGTGGACTGACAGGATTAAACCACTTGAAACCACTATAATTCTTGCCTTACTTACTTTACGCATTTACTTTCTGTTATTTACTTATTCAACATTTATTATTGTTTATACAGCCTACTGACATAGATTTTTATACACACTCCCAGTTCACAAACTGGGATTAACCAGAATTCAGTTTAACATACTCAGCTTTTTCTTAGAAACAACAAGATCCAGATAAAGGCTAAAACTTAAATCCGCTGCCGGTTGACTCCGTATTGTAACGCCCCATTCCCGGACACCGAGTCCTTATCCGGAAATCGAAACGTTCGGCACGCATAATAGTAAATAAATAATATTACACGTAAGCCTCTACTGTGTCGTATCAAATTAAAGCAAACGGAAGCTAAAAAAACTCGGGTAATTTTTTCCAAATGAACAAGAATAGAAGTACTAAAGATAGAATAGAATGTAATACTTATTACATCGGAAACCAACCGAATCCAAAAGTACGAATCTCAAAAACTAAAAGGAAACTACAAGTTCCAACAATAATCCAGAATTGGGAAAATAAACGTAAATAAAGGAATAATAAACAAGGTCTTCAACTCCGGCATCCTCAAACATCGTCATCAAAGTCCTCCTCGAAATTTTCACTAACATGTTCGTCTTCTCTCCACCAAACACAAAAATAAACATGCATTTGAGGTGAGTACATTTGTACAAAGTAAGAAGTAGAAGCTACAATTCAATTAAGGTTATTATTAAAGATATTATCTTAGTGAGACCGACTCAATTTAGGGTTCACTTAATGCCCATCGACACGTCGTGACTAAACATTTCTAACTTAGCTTATCTCTGTTACATCATTACCCAAGGACACTGTGCATGGCATTCATCAGCCTGAAGATATACTAGCTAACTAACGGTGATTAGCACCGATTAGCTCCGGGGTCTCCCCGGTATGCGTACACGTCCGATGAATTTCCTCCACTACCCTTCAGCCGTTTAAGGCCAGTAGCGTTGTTCACCTTTTATGAATGTATCACATCGCCGATATGAAATAGTGTCTAACCGAGAATAAATGACGTTTTCGCTTTTATCTACACATATGTATTTATTATTGTGAATTAACTAGCCACCTAAGTGTTTTCAAATAAGCTCCATCACATCTCCTACTCTCGTACTTAGACCACTAGACACGGACAAGGCCTAGCACATACACAGACATTGATGAACTCTAGTTCATCAAAGCACAAGCCCTTTCATGCCCTTCCGACGGATCCGAACTTCAACTCCCTTTAAGAGTACATTCGGTGTTTTAACTGAACGAATCGGAAGTTCAATCGAAGCTTGTTCATATTTGATTAATGTTAACATATCATGATTAAGGGTTTAAAAACAGTGAAAACACGATTATGAGGCCAAAAACCGACCTGAAACGCTAAAACAGTATAAACAAGGTAAAACAGGCCCGACGCCCGTTTGAAATCCTATGGATGCCCGTTTGGAACTGGACGCCCGTCCATTAACCTCAGACGCCCGTCTGTCAAAAACAGCTACATCCTGAATCAAAAGTCTGACCTCAAACACCCGTTTGCCTATTTCAGACGCTCGTTTGAGTTACTAAGGTCTCGGACGCCAGTCCGCCTAATGCAGACGCCCGTCCGCCTTGGTTTTTCCCAAAACGCTAAAATCTTCGCAACTCGATTTTTGAATCGTTTCTAACCTAATTAACCTCGTTTTCAACACAGTAACTCGTAGAAAACATATTTAACATCTATGATCCTTTGATCAACGAAAAAGCACAACTTTCTGGCATCTATGAATCATAAATCTTGATCTAAACATCAATAACAATAATTGGAATTGTAGGAAGAGTCTCTTACATTTTAAGCAGCAAATTCCAACTCCAAACCACAGAAAACAGCAGCGAAAACTGATCCTTTTCTGCAGCAAAACATGTGATAAATCAAAACTTAGATTAGATTCGATCACATGCTTCTAAACGATAAAAACTACATATTGATGAGTTTGAATCCTTCAAACTCGAAGAAGAACAAAGCTAGAGCTTAATCATACCTTATCAAAGCTTCAACTTTTTGATGTCCAAACGTTGCTCTCTTCACAACGATTCCGGTGCTCGACTCTGATATGAAAACCGTCAAGAATCGACTTAGCAATTGATGAAAAATCCTCAGCCCTAATTTGCTCTCTTCTCACACGCAGAAGACAATTTGAAGGTGGAAAAATCTGATTAAAACTTTTAGGGGCTGATTATGTTGATTTTCCTTAAATAGGAAAAATCCCAATATTACCTAATTGCACTGATTTTCCTTAATCACCCTTATTAAATCAGATTTTCTTCCTTAAATATTTATATATATATATATCTCGAAAATATACATATAAATATCCAAATTATTAAACTCGAATAAAATGAACCGAACCCAATATTTCGTTTTTGCAAAATGACACGTCTGCCCTTTCCCGAAAATCGGAATATTACTTTCTTCCCCCCTTAAAGGAGTTTCGTCCTTGAAACTTAGAACATACCTGGTAAGTCCATAAAATCTGGAAACTCGCTGATCATATCGTCCTCAACTTCACAAGTAGCTTCATCCGGTGAATGATTGCTCCATTGCACCAGAACCAAAGGAATCAACCGTCTCTTAATCATCTTTTCTTTCCGGTCCAAAATTCTGATCGGTGTCTCATCAAACGAAAGATTGTCTTGAAGAATCTCCGGATCAACAGTAGTCTCAACATCCGTCTTGGTCAAACACTTCTTCAACATCGAGACATGAAACACGTTGTGGACTCTTGACATGGATTCTGGTAACTTAAGCTTATATGCCAACGATCCAACCTTTTCCAAAATCTCAAAAGGTCCAAAGTACCTAGGGCTTAGCTTTCCCTTTTGACCAAAGCGTTTCACTCCCTTCATTGGTGAAGCTCGTAGGTAAACTCTTTCACAACCTCAAACTCAAGAGGTCTCCTTCTAACATCTGCCCAACTCTTCTATCGATCTTGAGCCGCCTTGATTCTTATTAACCAACTGAACCCTTTCTTTAGCTTGTTCAACCAATTCCGGCCTGGTGATTTGTCTTTCCCCGACTTCATCCCAAAACAGCGGCGTTCTACATCTTCTTCCATACAATGCTTCAAACGGTGGCATGCCAATACTTGCATGATAACTGTTGTTGTAAGCAAACTCCGCTACCGGTAGGTAATCATCCCATGATCCACCTACTTCCAACACACAGGCTCTCAACATATCTTCAAGTGTTTGGATGGTTCTCTCAGATTGTCCATCTGTCTGAGGATGAAAGGCCGTACTCAAATCCAATTTGGTTCCGAAAGCTGCTAGTAAACTTTTCCAAAACTGACTGACGAACCTCGAATCACGATCCGAAACTATTGAGATAGGTACTCCGTCAATCTATCCACAATCACCCAAATCGCATCATTACCGCCTCTCGTCTTAGGTAAACCGGTGATGAAGTCCATAGTGATCTTATCCCATTTCCATTCCGGGATATCCAATGGCTTAAGCATTCCTCCCGGCCTTCTATGTTCTGCTTTAACCTTCTGGCAAGTATCACACTCTGCGACGAACTTGGCTATCTCCAGTTTCATCGAGGGCCACCAAAACCTTTCCTTCAAGTCTCTGTACATTTCAGTAGCTCCCGGATGAACTGCAAATGCGATCCTATGTGCCTCTTCCATGACTCTCCATCTTAAATCACCCACATTGGGTACACACAAACGATCCTGGTACCAAAGGTTTCCATTCTTGTCTAACATGTAACCTACTGTAGGCTTTTCCTTTGCAACTCGCTTCAAGTCAACCAAACCTGGGTCTTCATCTTGCTTTTCCCGAATGTCATCCATCAACTCAGACCTTGCTAACAACGGTGCCACAAATTGCCGGTCTTCAATCTGATAAAAGCTTCGGATTCTCAGCCCATCTAATCTTTCTAACACATCTTCAACACTTGAAACTGCAAACACTGGTTTTCTGCTCAAAGCATCCGCTACCACATTCGCTTTACCCGGATGATACTGAATCTCCAGGTCATAATCCTTTACGAACTCCAGCCATCTCCTTTGTCTCATGTTCAGATTCTCTTGGGTAAATAAATACCTCAAGCTCTTGTGATCGGTGAAGATCCTGGCTTTAACTCCATACAAATAGTGCCTCCAAATCTTCAAGGCAAACACAACTACTGCTAACTCCAAGTCGTGGGTTGGGTAATTCTTCTCATGCACCTTCAACTGTCTGGATGCATAAGCAATTACCTTCCCTCCCTGCATCAACACACAACCTAAACCTTGTCCCGAAGCATCCGTGTAAATGTCATAATTATCAAAGATCTCCGGAACTGCCAAAACTGGGGCTGTAGTCAACTTCTTCTTCAACGTTTCAAAAGCCTCTTCACACTCATTGGTCCACTCGAACTTCACATCCTTCTGAGTGAGCCGGGTAAGTGGTGTAGCTATCTTTGAGAAGTCTTGTACAAACTTCTTATAGTAGCCAGCCAAACCGAGAAAACTTCTAACCTCTGAAATGGTAGTCGGTCTGGACCACTTCTCAACTGCTTCAATCTTTGTGGAATCAACCTTATTGCCATCTCCAAAAATGACATGACCCAAGAAACTAACTTGGTCTAACCAAAATTCGCACTTTGAGAACTTAGCATACAACTAGTTCTTCTTTAATGTATCCAACACTATCCTTAAGTGCTCCTCGTGTTCCTTCTCATCCTTAGAGTATACAAGGATGTCATCTATGAATACTATCACAAACTTATCCAAGTAGGGCATGAAAACACACTGCATTAAATCCATAAATGCATATGGGGCATTAGTGAGTCCAAAAGGCATGACCAAGAACTCATAATGTCCATACCTCATACTAAAAGCCGTCTTTGGTATATCTGCTACCTTGATCTTTAACTGGTGGTACCCTGACCTAAGATCAATCTTAGAAAACACTCTCTTTCCTTGCAACTGGTTAAACAAATCATAAATCCTTGGCAAAGGGTACTTATTCTTAATGGTAAGATTGTTCAACGCTCTGTAGTCTATGCACATCCTCATGCTACCATCTTTCTTCTTGACAAACAACACTGGGGCTCCCCAAGGAGAAGTACTAGGCTGAATTATGTTCCTTTCAAGCATATCCTTAAGTTGAGCTTTCAACTCCTTCAATTCAGCCGGTGCCATTCTATAGGGTGCCTTTGCAACTGGCGCCGCTCCGGGTATCAACTTAATCTCAAATTCAATCTCTCTATCCGGCATGTTTCCCGGTATATCTTCTGGAAACACCTCAGGGTACTCTCTCACTACAGGAGTTTCCTCTAACTTAGGCTTCACTTGTTCCACAACCACTGCGTACAACAAGTAGCCTTCACAACCTTTCTGACAAGCTCTTATAGCCTTAACCGCTGAAATTATAGGGTGACGCTTCTTACTAGGCTTGTAAACGTTACCCTGATAAGTCTTATCTGATTTCCCGGGTATCTTAAAAGTTACTCTCTTTTCTCTACAATCAAAATGGACAAAATTCTCGGATAGCCAATCTATTCCAAGAATTACGTCAAAATACGAAAAGTCCAAAACCGTAAAGTCACTCTTGCAACGATACGTTCCAACTCGAACATCTACTTGCGGCATCAACTTGGTTACCTTGGTCACTTTCCCTAATGGTGTTGTTATCTCCAAGGTGTTCCTTAAAGGTTCCGTTGGTAAGTTAAGCTTCTTAGCTATCTTAGTTGACACAAAAGTATTAGACGCTCCCGTATCAAACAGTGCCGTGCCCACTAAGTTGTCTAACATTATTGTACCTGATATAACGTTATCGCTGGTTCCGTCATCTCTGCATCCACTGCAAACACTCGAACTGGGCGACTTGGGCCACCTTTACCATTTCCTTGCCTCTGATTACTTGTAGGACCCTTTGTCGGACAATTCTTAGCAAAATGTCCCGTCTCTCCACAAAGATAACAGCCGTTTGTATGAACTCGGCACTCACCCGAGTGATTCCTATTGCACTTAGGGCAAAGTGGTACCCCGGTTGGAGGTTTACTCGCTGCAGGGGCTATTGTCTTCTTCAAATTCTGTTGCGGTGCTCCCCTGTTACTGCCTTGGCTCGTTCCAAAGCTCCTCTTGTTCCTAATGACAACTGTAGCTTTCTTTCTGAATGTCTCCACCTCTAAGGCCTTATTCAACAACTCAGCCATATTCTTAGCCGTGAAACCCAACATACCGGACTGTATCTGATAGGATAGGCCTTCCTTGTAAAGGGCCATCTTTCTTTCTTCAACCTTCATCAACTCAGGGTAGAATCTTCCCAACTCGTTAAACTTGTTGGTGTACTGAGACACTGTCATATAGTTACCTTGCTTAAGTTTCAAAAACTGACTCGCCATGTCGGCCTGCACCGTTTCTGGAAAATACTCGTTACAAAACATCACCTTGAAGCCTTCCCAATCCGTTACCTTGCCATTGCTGCTTTGTATGGCGTCGATCCAAGCTTCAGCTGTGCCCAAAAGGAAACTAACCACCAACTGGGCCATCTCAGATCCAGGAACATGTATATTCCTGCAAGCCTTTTCGAAACCTCTTAACCATTCTTCGGCCTTGGAATGTTCCACATTCCCAAAGAAATCCGGAACTCTGTTTCTTCTCAACCTCGTATACCAATCAATCGGTGGGGGTTGCTCAAGTGCCGGTCTAACTGGTGGGGCTTGTGGATAAACTGGAGGGTATCCATAGGGTATCTCTTGCTGCTGGTACTGGTGTTGGTGGAAACCATAGGGTGGGTAACCAAAGCCTTGTTGATGGTCAAAACGGGATGAAGGTGGTACATTAGGTCGAGGAGTATGACCCACTGGAGGAGGGTAAAAAGTCTGATGTTGCTGATGATGGAAAACTGGTGGCGAGGGGTGGCTCACTGGAGGTGGATAAATACTAGTTGCTGGGGGTACGTAGACTGGTGGAATGTCTCCCACTACAGTGACTCTTATAGGTGCTTCTCCTGGTTCTCCATAGATGTAGTTATACATCGATGGAGGGTAGCTCACTGGTGGCGGTACTAAACCCGCTGGAACATCACTTATCAATGAAAACTGAGCCGAATTTCCCACATGCCATTGGGGGCGTTGCTCCTGATAAGGTCACAGTGACAAGCCCTGCTGAGATCGGGGTGTAGGGGTCGCAGTACGAGGGGGTGGAGTGGGGCTCGGATGTGGTGAAGGATTCTGCCTAACAAAACCGCCTCTTACAACTGGTGTCGGAATTTCCTGTCGAACTCCTGATGCTTCTGCACCCGCTCCGGTTCTAGTGAATACCATCCTGATGATCAAAGAAAACCAAAATGTCACTAAGAGGTCTAAAGAAAGCTTATCTTAAAGAAAGGAAGCCAAAAAGACGCTTTTTCTCTGATACCAACTGTAACGCCCCGTTCCCGGACACCGAGTCCTTATCCGGAAATCGAAACGTTCGGCACGCATAATATTAAATAAATAATATTACACGTAAGCCTCTACTGTGCCGTATCAAATTAAAGCAAACGTAAGCTAAAAAGACTCGGGTAATTTTTTCCAAATGAACAAGAATAGAAGTACTAAAGATAGAATAGAATGTAATACTTATTACATCGGAATCCAACCGAATCCAAAAGTATGAATCTCAAAAACTAAAAGGAAACTACAAGTTCCAACAATAATCCAGAACTGGGAAAATAAACGTAAATAAAGGAATAATGAACAAGGTCTTCAACTCCGGCGTCCTCAAACGTCGTCATCAAAGTCCTCCTCGAAATCTTCACTAACCTGTTCGTCTTCTCTCCCCCAAACACATAAATAAACATGCATTTGAGGTAAGTACATTTGTACAAAGTAAGAAGTAGAAACTACAATTCAATTAAGGTTATTATTAAAGATATTATCTTAGTGAGACCGACTCAATTTAGGGTTCACTTCATGCCCATCGACACGTCGTGACTAAACGATTCTACTTATCTTATCTCCGTTACATCATTACCCAAGGACACTATGCATGGCGTTCATCAACCTGAAGATATACTTGCTAACTAACGGTGATTAGCACCGATTAGCTCCGGGGTCTCCCCGGTATGCGTACACGTCCGATGAATTTCCTCCACTACCCTTCAGCCGTTTAAGGCCAGTAGCAGTGTTCACCTTTTATGAACGTATCACATCGCCGATATGAAATAGTGTCTAACCGAGAATAAATGACGTTTTAGCTTTTATCTACACATATGTATTTATTATTGTGAATTAACTAGCCACCTAAGTGTTTTCAAATAAGCTCCCTCACATCTCCTACTCTCGTACTTAGACCACTAGACACGGACAAGGCCTAGCACATACACGGACATTGATGAACCCTAGTTCATCAAAGCACAAGCCCTTTCATGCCCTTCTGACGGATCCGAACTTCAACTCCCTTTAAGTGTACATTCGGTGTTTTAACTGAACAAATTGGAAGTTCAATCGAAGCTTGTTCATACTTGATTAATGTTAACATATCATGATTAAGGGTTTAAAAATAGTGAAAACACGATTATAAGGCCAAAAACCGACCTGAAACGCTAAAACAGTATAAACAAGGTAAAACAGGCCAGACGCCCGTTTGAAATCCTATGGACGCCCGTTTGGAACGGGACGCCTGTCCACTAACCTCAGACGCCCATCTGTCAAAAACAGCTGCATCCTGAATCAAAAGTCTGACCTCAAACGCCCGTCTGCCTATTTCAGACGCCCGTTTGAGTTACTAAGGTCTCGGACGCCCGTCTGCCTAATGCAGATGCCCGTCCGCCTGGGTTTTTCCCAAAACGCTAAAATCTTCGTAACTCGATTTCTGAATCGTTTCTAACCTAATTAACCTCGTTTTCAACACAGTAACACGTAGAAAACATATTTAACATCTATGATCCTTTGATCAACGAAAAAGCACAACTTTCTGGCATCTATGCATCATAAATCTTGATCTAAACCTCAATAACAATAATTGGAATTGTAGGAAGAGCCTCTTACCTTTTAAGCAGCAAATTCCAACTCCAAACCACAGAAAACAGCAGCAAAAATAGATCCTTTTTTGCAGGAAAACATGTGATAAATCCAAACTTAGATTAGATTCGATCACACGTTTCTAAACGATAAAAACTATGAATTGATGAGTTTGAATCCTTCAAACTCGAAGAAGATCAAAGCTAGATCTTAATCATACCTTGTCAAAGCTTCAACTTTTTTATGTCCAAACGTTGCTCTCTTCACAACGATTCCGGTGCTCGACTCAGATCTGAAAACCGTCAAGCATCGACTTAGCAATTGATGAAAAATCCTCAGCCTTAATTTTCTCTCTTCTCACACGCAGAAGAAAATTTGAAGGTGGAAAAATCTGATTAAAACTTTTAGGGGCTGATTAGGTTGATTTTCCTTAAATACGAAAAATCCCAATATTACCTAATTGCACTGATTTTCCTTAATCACCCTTATTAAATCAGATTTTCTTCCTTAAATATTTATATATATATCTCGAAAATATACATATAAATATCCAAATTATTAAACTCCGAATAAAAGGAACCGAACCCAATATTTCGTTTTCGCAAAATGACACGTCTGCCCTTTCCCAAAAATCAGAATATTACACGTATTTTTATAAGTCAGTTTGACTTAGAATCAGCTTAGTCTGCTCAACTCCACACAAGTTAAAACTGAACTTGTGTCAGCCTTTCCAAGGGACCAACACATCGGATACAGAAAACTCACCCACCTCAACCAAAGTCTTGGAGCATGGGGCAATTGCCTTAGCACACAACAAGGCTGCACAACCCATCAACAAGAGATGAAGAAACAAAAAAAAGGCACACACCATACCTAAGAACGCTCTATCAACATCTACACACAACTCACAACGTTCTTCCCCCCGTACTCATGGATACGCCTATGATCGAAGAGGTTCAAGGAGCTTTGCTCAACAGAACCACTTCACTCATAACAACTATGCTCCACCTAGTTTTTACGCGACTACACACTATGACCCACGCATACACCAGGCACCCACCTATACACACAGATTTCCCCAGGTTGACCCCCTCTTGGCCCAGATGCTATTCTGGCAAGATCAAGTCAATCGAATGCAATCGACTACACACCAACCCAACCGACGTCACTGCGAACATGCCGAGTCCTCTAGGACAAAGAAGGCTGCTAGCAAACCAAGGGTTAAGAAGGTATGTGTTTGAAAGGACTCGATCAAGCCTGATTCTAACCCCCAAGGACCAAAGAACTAAGGGTACCTATACACACTTTTTGTATTGCAGGCATGTCTTAAATCTAAACTATACAAGAGCAATACAAAGTGGTGCTTGGATAGTGGATGCTCTCGACATATGACTGGGAACCCCACAATCATCCAGGATTACAAAGCTATATCTAATGGAGGGTCAGTCACATTTGGAGACAAATCAAAAGGCAAGATCATTGGCAAAGGATCAATCGGTAACCGAAATTGTTTTATTATTCATAACATCTTATTAGTCAAGCATTTAGAGTGTAATTTATTAAGCATATCACAGTTGAGTGACTCATGCCTTAAAATTTTGTTTGATGAGGATAGTTGCACGATATCTGATAAATTAGGGAAAGTTGTCCTAACTGGTCTTCGTGAGAAAATCTCTACATGATCGAACTGGACAACCTCACTAATTGCCGGATAACATGCCTCGTATCTAAACATGATGACACAAATCTATGGCATTGTCGCTTAGGTCATATTGGTATCACCACTATTGAGAAACTGTGCAAACATAATCTCATATGAGGTATACCAACATTAGATCTGGATGATTTTGACACTTGTGAGCCGTGTGTACATGGCAAGCAAGCTAGAACTTCATTCAGATCCAAACATGAAGTATCTTCCACTCGCGTCCTAGAATTGTTGCACATTGACTTGTTTGGTTCTAGTAGAGTGGAAAGTCTTATGTGCTCGTCGTTGTTGATGACTATTCCAGATATTCATGGACTCTGTTTTTGACTCATAAGAGTGATAGTGCTCAGGCATTCTCTACTCTCATGAAGCAACTACAGAATACCTTTGATATATCTGTTGTAGCTATCAGGAGCGATAGAGGTGATGAGTTCGTGGATACTTGTCTCATAAAATTCTGTGAGTACCTTAGTATCCGTCATGAATTCTCTACTCCTGAAACTCCCCAACAAAATGGTATTGTTGAGCGTAATAACTAAACACTGCAAGAATCTGCTCGAACAATGCTAAATGAGTTCAAGGTGCCTCGATTATTGTGGGCTGAGGCTGTTGCTTGTGCATGTTATGTTGTTAATTGATCTTCGCTTGAACTGGTGTCCAATCTTACCGGCAGTGTACTGGTCAAATTGTAGTCTAGTCTAGTGAACAAGGTCGTCTCCTCAGGGAAATGAAAATATAATTCAAAATGTGGTTAAACACCAATTAGCTGTTATTATCTCAATCTAAGTCGCAATCCTTACCATATAGAGTGAATGAAATGACACTATAAATGATTAGATATATAGATAGTATATATATATATATAGACATATAGATACCAATATAATAAATACTAAAATAGATAGTTATATAAGAAGAACTAACCAAGACAATATCATTGAACCATGATCTCTTTTAGTTTAATGGATATGATCGGACTTCCTGTTTTAAGGTGTAATTGATTATGTGAAACGGTATACTCCCCAGCTAACAATTTCACCTCATACGAGTGCACGAATTTGTTCTATGCCTCCTCCTTGGTAAAACCTCGATTAAACCTAATAATTTGACATGATAATCTCTCGAGTATAAATATTCTGTCCCTGGATAAGAAAGAGGGTTCCGTTTGTCAGACGGCCAATTTTACCTTCCAGTCTTTCTACTCTTTTCTCATATCCTAACGTCTCTGGTCAGTTCATGATTAGGTTATGTTTCTGTCCATACTGGTTAATTACGTCAATACGGGCTGTCAATTAGTCCAAGTAGAAAAAGATTCATCATATTCAATTTTTAATCAAATTTTAACATAGTCATCATCCATTTCCCTAAAAGATCACAATAACTCAACTACATGTCTTGGCTAGTTGTATAATTAGCCTATAGTCATTATTAATATTACTATATAGATACTTATATAAATAACAAACATAATTACATTAGAACATTTCCCAATATAATTGTTGAGTTTGGGCTTTATCCTCTGAATGTAACAACAGCTTATGAAATCAACAATCTTCGATAATTACTCTAAATATTACAATGATAATAATACTACTTTTTATGGCAGAATGCCTACTGAAATAATAATTACAGAGAGTAGATAAGATAATATATATAGATGGAGATATATATATTGGTACAGTTTTTTCCTTCTTCATAAATGAGGGCTATTTATAAGTCGAGTTTTCCGATCCGGCGTGCGCCGGGACTGATCCGGTGTGCGCCGGATTAACTGAATTTGAACTTCTTGTCGACGCATGTGGAGTAACATGATTTAATCATCACATAATCCGGCGTGAACCGGCTTCTTCCGGCGTGAGCCGGTTTTTGATAAATATCAACTACATGATCGATTTTTATATTTTTGATTCCGATTCTTCTACTTTGTATCACATAATACCTGCATAAATCAAAAACAACAAAACCACAGTAAATCTGATAGCAAAAGGTATAAATGATATTACGATATTTATTTGTAACTATTAGATTTTTATAAGTTATATTAATACTTTTTAAGATATTTAGATAAAATTATTAATAATATGTTATAAAATGTTATAAACTTTAGTTATAAAATTGACATAAATCGCTACTCCCCACTTAGCTTTAGATCGTCCTCGAGCAAAATAAGCGATAATTTATAAAATTACAATGAAAATAATGTAATTGTTTAGATTAGGTTACTAATTCAAGAAAGTACTCCGTCAATATTATAACCATATTATTCTTGTCTTTCTAAAAAATAAAAAGTGTGTATAGCTTATAAAATTAATTACCAAATATTATTTAGATGAAATTTTCCATGCTTTACTTAATAAATATAAAATATTTTTAGAAATACTTCCAATCGCCACTAACGAATATCCGGAATCACAGACTAGGTCAAGTAGTTGGCAAAGTGACTTGTAACGTTCAGGCTCGGGGTGTTGGCTAATCGAAAGGATAAAAAGGAAAATCAAAAGAGAAAGATCAAGTCGTATGTACTTATACCTTCAATCTTTCAATCAAAAATATCTCGATCGGTAACATCCTGATACTGTCTAATAAGCTTGCACCATTGCTTTCTATAACTCTTATTTCACACACATATATACAAATGGTTCCTAGTTTATTGGTTGGAACAATTTTATTTTTTATTTTTTTTTTTAAGTCTTTAACATGACCTCAAGAAAAGTGATAATGTACCAATCTCAACTCGTGCCATTTTAATGCACCGACTCTTAGTTCCGATGTCATCGCTGCTATCCATAAGTACATACTAAACTTGCGGGATGCCAAGGGAATGTAGACCAAACCATGCTAAGGATTGGTTATAATGTGGTTAAATACGATGGCTATTTCGAGTGGGGTCTCGCCACTCTACAAGGCTGAGAAGGGAAAAAATGGAAATTATATTCGGGTAGGCCATTTGGCTATAGTTAAGTCAAAGTTATGCCAAAAATCGTCATTCCTAATCCGATTCCAGACTCATAATTTGTATTGAAAGAAAGTTTTTCTAAAACATTAATTATAAAATTAAGTACACTTGTCTAATTCCATGAAAAAATTATTTGATAAAGAAAAATTTTGGTTATACATACTTAGAATTGTATTAAGATAGGCATATATAATATAATTATAATATATCGAGTTTATTTTACTTAATTTGAAACATATTCTTTCCAAAAATATTATCTTTATTGTAATAATTATATATTATCATGTTTATTTCCTAAAGGACAATTAAACTAAGTGTTTAAGTGTTTGATATAATAACTTCATTTTATTTACTAACCTAACTCTACTCCCCATTTATGAATTGTCATTGGCCCAATGATAAGTGAGTCTAAAAAGTTGGGTAGAAAATAAAAGGAATTCTAATTAAGGTGATAACGAGGTCGTCTATGAATTAATCGTTTATAAAAGAAAAAATACAGAAAATCATAACATTTTTTAGAAAAACAAATATTAATAATACACAAGATATGAAAACATAATTAAACAAAGTTACTACTAGAAACAAACTTTAAGACTTAAAACAACTCAAAGAAACTAAACAACTGAGAAGTGAAAATATTTTATTCAAACCAACTAAACCACGCAACACTATCTTTTGACACCGTACGTAACTACTGTCTCTATTCCTCTGCTGTAGACGAACCACGCGGTACATCTTCTGGGAGCAACCCTAGATGAGGTTGACGACAAGGAAAAATCTCATCCGATGCGGATTCCGGAACTCCAGAACACGTACATAGATCTTTGAGATTAACCATGCATAAGGCATCGGTTGACGAAAGTTTCATTGACCGGCGCAAAATTGATGGCCGTCTTGTGGATTAGGACTCCCCAGTCAATAATGGCTCCAATCGTAATAGCATAAAGAAGCAACATCTCATCATCAAAAACTTGAAAAGTCCAAAGTTGGAAAAACTCATGAATTTATAAAATGTTTCCAGGTTCGAAGATGAGGAAGTAGAGCTGAGGTGGACACATCATGATCACGGTTGTAACGTGGAAAGAGAATCAAAAGCTTCGCACACTTATTAATAACACCATCAATAGTGTCCAAATGCCATTGCGATTCGTAATGACTATTCGGAGTAGTCCGGACAAGGGGTATATGAAAAGCTTGATTTATTATAAAGGGAGTGAATGGTACGATACAACCATGAATACGCACAAAATGAGTAGACTCTACAGAAATAGATTCTGACAACGCCGCATAAAATTCTCGGACGAGTAACATTGACCTTACCCCTAGGTGTACGAACGAAACGGTCCCATCCACCACATTCGATATGCAGAAATCCCCACTCGTTCATTTTTTGAAAGTTAAGACCTTTTTCAAGCAAAATGGGAGACTGACTAAAGTTGGATAAATAACGGTCTTGAGCTGTTTGGTTCGGATATTCATTAGGATTGGGATTAAAAAACAAGGGTTGATAATCCGGAACTTCAACATTTGGGTAAAACGGGGGAGAGTAACTGTTAACTGACGGAGAAGAATGATTGGACATTTTGTACCGTATTACTAGGCAGTAGAGGAGAGAAATGAAGGTGCACAAAATTTAGCATGTTGTTTGGTGCTATATATAGGTAAAAATTAGAGCAGAAGAGGAAAAGATTTTTTCTGGGCCATAAATAGACATTCGGCTCACGCCGGAAAATATTTATGTCCTGCGAAATTAAATGCCCTATGATCTAGGCCGGTCAGGTCGGTGATGGTCCGCATACGCCGGATTTCACTGTTCACGAACAGAGTTGATTTTGTATGCAAAAGGCCAAAATTTTCCTCACTTATACAAATATGTATAGGACACATATATAAAAGTTTTATAAAATTTTCATCAAACAAATTACTACAAATGGGGAAAATTATAAAAATTGCACTAACCACCGAGTGCATCATCCAAATAAAATAAACGTCAAAGTAAAGTGATAGTACCGAATTATCAAAGAAAAGGAAATAGTTATAACACTACAAATGGTTTTATAAATGATAAAAGTTTGATTTAGTTATTCAAAATCATCAAAAGACATGTCAGGAGGTGGTTGTGGCATGGACTGAGTTGGAATTGCTTCAAATCCAGGAGCTGAAGTCGACGTATGAAATGGAACTTGTGAGTGCATGGTGGACATAGTGACTGAACCCTCTAAACCAAGTGAGCCAAAACCTGCAGTAATAGCTGAGACTGAAGTGAATCCGCCGAATCCCGAAGCAGCAGCTGTAACACCTGTAAACATACCACCTGGCATACTAACTTGGCCTCAAGATGCGTGAGTGTAAGAGTGAAAGGTAGGAGGCGGTGGGATAGGCCGGATCCAAGCAGGCAAAGTATAGGGGTTTGCCTGGCACCGAGGCAGATCATCGAGATTTGCTCATAGGCGGGTCTAGACCACTCAAGAAATCTCGCCGGCCCCGAACTCCAACTCTAATATCGTCTGCCTATTGCCTGACTCGTTCAAATCCTAACACCATATTAGCATGTCCTTGATTAATTGCATTGAGAATTGCATCGGACTGGTTATCCCTACCTTGATTGTGTACAGGTTTTCTAGAGGAGGAACCGAATAATGGTGGAACTCGAGTACGAGGTGGTGGCTGGTGCTGCTGACGATTAGGGTTGTTATAGTCAAGTCTACAAGTAGGACGTGGAGCAAGTCTAGGACCTATTATTGGGGCATCAGGAGAGACGATTCTGTCAGCGGGTAGGGCCGGGACTCTCGCCATTTGGCACAAAGCGGAAATAAGATTCGGAAAGGGCATGTTCCCTTGCGGAATGCGCCATGAGCAAAATCCCAAACCTTTGTATATATCGACTTTCCTAGATTGACTGGAACATCATTAACTATAGCCCAAGCAGTAACTACATCATCTATGCCATAAGCACTAACATGTGTGGATGGACTGACATTATGGCCCGTAAACCGCTTAATGGCTCGAACATCCTTAATACAAACTCCGTCTGAAACCTATTATCAACCCAAGTTGCAACCGGATCAAAGGCTTGCCGAGCTTCATATGCTTTTTGTTGCAAAACACTAGGCTAAATCAAGTTCCAAACAGAATAAAAATCCTCAAAGGAACATCAGCTATGAGGTAGCAGTTCTAAGAGGAACAGAACTCAAAGGGCCATCATCTAGAGGTTCATAAGCCGAGATAACGGAATAGAACTCAGAAACCATCGTGGCATTAACAGGGTCAAGACGCTCGTGAGCAATTTCCATCCACCCTCTACTCTCAAAAATTGCTTTCAATTCAGGTCCCAAGGTAGTAAAATCTATGCCACGCTCTAGTAACACCGAACATTTCCCAAAATATCTATCATAAGCGGCTATGGCAGCAGGACTAGCAGTTTTTCTAAAGGAAATAGCCTCTTCTTCGGGTGTTAGGGGCCTAGGCTCAAGGACAGGTGCTAAAGGAGTAGGTCGGATTTCCTTTTCTTACTACCTTTTTACGAGAAGATGATGATTCGCCATCTACGAATGTGGTATCAACAACAACAAAATATGAAAACAACAACAAATTAACATTGATAATGATTAAAACAAAATGATTAAAATATAAATTAATAAAATAGATGATTACCTTAAAATATGAGGGATGTATAAAAAATAGCGAGGTGGTCGGAAAAAATGTCAAATTCGCCGGAGTTGTTGAAGGCTTATGTTAGAAACCAAAAACTAGTGTAATGTATTTAAATATAGTGTTTTTGGTAGAAGAGGTGTTGAAATAAGGAAATTTAGAAGAGAAGAGGGGTAAAATTATGGTGTGAAGAGGTGGGGAAGAAGTGAGGGGCGGCGCTGAAAAATATTTTGGGGAAGAAGAAGAAAAGAAAGAAGAGAACCGTAGGGTAATGTGTAGTCAAATCCGGCGTAGGCCGGTTATATCCGGTCTGCGCCGGATTATTAAAATTTTTTTTTTTTGTAATAATCCAAAGTTATATCATATAAAATTATAAAATATCATATAGTTTATAAAATTCTTTTAAAACATTTTATAATAATAAAGAAATTTCAAAACTTTCGATAATTATGTCGAGTCGAAGCTTCTTATCCCTAGATCCTCAAGAGTTCTTTCATATCGTTCTCTCAACCTTTCTCCAAGAAATGATGCATTTGAATTTTCTCTTTGATCTCCATCGGGATTTTCAGATAACCACCTAATCGTTCCCTTTTTAATGACATTCAAACATTCATCCTGGGATTTGGTTGTGTTTTCTGAACATCTTCCATTGTGTTCACTCTTTCCACAGATTCTACACCTCATTAGGAATTTTGCCCTTCTTTTTATTGCACTTCTTGATTGTCCATTGCATACCGCTTTCGTTCTAGCTTCGTTCAACAATTTCTTATTTGTTTCAAAAACTATATATTCTATTTTAAACGCGACATCTTTATCAAGACCTAATTTTATAAGTAGCAGAAAAATTCCCATTCTATCTAGAAAACCAGTTCTTTAATGTCTATCCGGTAAAAGACTAAACTAATTAAAATGCATTTAAAAAGTAAATAAGAAAGATTGTACCCGTAATTGGCTGAGTTTGTAGCTGATAGTAAAACTTCTCTTCCCTTTAATCAGTTGGAGGGTCGCTAAGATACATAACCTCTCTTGTTAGAGGTATTCCTTCTTCTTCCACGAATAATTTCACTCTGTGGCCATTGGCTATAAAAGTCGTGTTCCCTTGAGTTAATTCTACAGCTCCCGACTTGTAGATCTTTGTTACGTCATATGGGCCTATCCATCTTGATTTAAGCTTACCTGGAAACCACTTCAAACATGAATTATATAAGAGTACTCGATCACCTACATGGAACTCACGATGATAGATTCTCTTATCATGGAAAGATTTCGTGCGTTCCTTGTAAATTCGAGCATTTTCATAAGCATCGAGACGAAACTCATCCAGTTCTGTTAACTGAAGTAATCTATGATCACCAACAGCCTTAGGATCAAAATTTAGAAATTTAATAGCCCAAAAGGCTCGGTGTTCTAATTCAATAAGGAGATGACAACATTTACCAAAAACTAATTTATAAGGAGAACAACCAATCGGTGTTTTAAAGGCTGTTCTGTATGCCCATAATGCATCATCTAGTCTTTCTGCCCAGTTTTTACGGTTTGAATCAATAGTTTTTTCAATGATCCTTTTTATTTCTCAATTAGATACTTCTACTTGTCCACTTGTTTGTGGATGCTACGGTGTACCAAGTTTATGTTTTACACCATATTTCTCAATTATTTTTGTAAATGGACGGTTGCAAAAATGTGATCCTCGGTCACTAATGATAGCCCTAGAGTGCCAAATCTCGTGAATATATTCTTTTTAAGGAATTTTAGCACTACTTTGGAATCATTAGTGGGAAGAGCTTCAGCCTCTACCCATTTGGATACATAATCGACCATCACTAAGATGAATTTCTTACCAAATGACGGAGGAAAAGGGCCCATAAAATCAATGCCCCAGATATCAAACAGTTCACACTCCAATATAGGTTGGAGAGGCATCTCGTGCTTTTTAGAAATGTTTCCCCATTTTTGGAATGACTTGCAAAATCGTGCATAGTGGTGTGCATCTTTATAAAGTGTAGGCCAGTAAAAACAACATTGCAAAACTTTGTAAGCGGTTTTCCATCCTCCATGGTGGCCTCCAGCCTCACGATCATGGCAAAAGGATAAGATACTTAAAATCTCATCATCGGGCACGCACTTCCTTATTATGCCATCCGAACACTTCCGAAAAAGATCCGGTTTTTCTTAATAATAAAATTTTAAATCATAAAAGAATTTCTTTTAATGTTGCCATGTCCAATGAGATGGAATATACTCACAGGTAAAGTAATTAACAATATTACCGAACCATGGTGTGCTTTCCTTGGGTATATCACCGGTTTTAATAAGTTGCATTCTTGGGGGAGCATCAACCATGAGGAGTTGTTCATCCGAAATGACTCTTTGATCTCTTGTCTCCTTCCTTCTTCTTCGATAAACTCCATACGACTCAAATGGTCTGCTACTACATTCTCACTACACTTTTTTATCTTTAATTCCAATGTCAAACTCTTGAAGTAACAGAATCCATCTAAGAAGGCGAGGCTTTGCATCCTTCTTACTTAACAATTACTTTAATGCCGAATGATCGGTATAAACAATGACTTTAGAACCAATGAGATTAGATCGAAATTTGTCTAAAGCAAAGATTACAGTGAGTAGCTCCTTTTCTGTTGTTGCATAGTTATGATGTGCTGCGTTTAAAGTATGGGATGCGTAATTGATTGCCTTAAGTATTTTATTATGGCGTTGACCTAGAACAGCTCACTGCCGGATCACTTGCATCGCATATAAGTTCAAAGGGTAAGTTCCAATCTGGTGCCACTAGTACTGGTGCGGTTATCAATCGTGCCTTCAAAGCTTTAAATGCTTCCATACATTTGTCATCAAACTTAAATGACACTTCTTTTTCAAGCAAATGACTGAGAGGTTTTGCTATGCGGGAAAAATTTGCAATAAATCTTCTATAGAAACCAGCATGTCCAAGAAATCCTCTTAGAGTTTTCAGATTCTGGTGGAGGTAACTTTTTAATTACTTCGACTTTGGCTTTATCTACCTCAACA
This sequence comes from Gentiana dahurica var. dahurica, assembly GCA_024500145.1. NCBI lineage: Eukaryota > Viridiplantae > Streptophyta > Magnoliopsida > Gentianales > Gentianaceae > Gentiana > Gentiana dahurica. The sequence goes on along the minus strand of CM044897.1, from coordinate 56,527,011 downwards.
CCTTCTTCAGAAATTCTATGACCTAAAACAATACCATCCGATACCAATAGATGGCACTTTTCACAATTTAAAACTAAGTTTGTGTCTTCACAGCGTCTTAGTACACGTTCTAAGTGTGAGAGACATTCTCCAAAAGAGTCTCAAAAATGAAATCATCCATAAAGATTTCCAAAAACTTTTCTACCATATCTGAAAATATTGCTATCATGCATCACTGAAACGTAGCTGGTGCGTTACATAATCCAAACGGCATTCTTTTATAAGCAAAAGTTCCATATGGACAAGTGAAAGTCGTTTTCTCTCTATCTCATGCTGCAATAAATATCTGTAAATAGCCTGAATAACCATCCAAGAAACAATAAAATTTATGTCCACTTAATTGTTCCAACATTTGTACTATGAACGGAAGTGGATGATGGTCTTTCTTAGTGTGCTCATTCAGTTTGCGGAAATCAATGCACATTCGATATCCTGTGACTTCCCTTGTTGGAATCCATTCATGTTTATCATTTTCCTTTATCGTGAATCCGCCTTTTTTTGGTACTACTTGGGTGGGACTTACCCATTCACTATCGGATATGGGAAAGATTATCCCCATCTCCAGTAGTTTAATAACTTCTTTCTTGATTACTTGTTGCATATTCGGGTTGAGCCGGCGTTGTGGCTGGATACATGGTTTGGCTCCTTCGTTCAATATGATCTTGTGTACACAAATCTCAGGACTTATTCCTTGAATATCTGCCACTGTCCATCCAAACGCTTTCTTATGTTGTCTTAACATTCTCAACAATTGATCTTCCCGTGACTTGGTTAGTGATGATGAAATAATAACAGGAAGAAAATTATCAGCTTCAAGAAAGGCATATTTGAGATTCGAAGGGAGAGGTTTCAATTCGGATTCCTTGGTGGCTTTTCTACCGAAGGTTTCAATACTGGGCCATCCAGTTCTAAGTCCAAATAACGATGCCATGGTCATTTCTCAAAAGAACTTCCTGTGTCGAGATAAAAAATGACGTCTTCCATTTCCTGGTCATTGTCACCCCCTTCGTAGATAGATAAGGCTAAACATTCTTCGAGCTTATCTTCAAAATTTTGCACTTTCTCATGATTCATACAAATAGAAGATATAGTATCTATGAATAAGCATGATTCTGGTGACCTGTAAGGATGTTTCATAGCTTTAAAGATATTGAAGGAGACCTCATCTTCATTGATTCTTAAAATTAATTCACCTTTTTGGACATCGATAAGGGTTCTTCCTGTAGCTAGAAATGGTCGACCTAGAATAAGAGGTGCTAAAAATCCTTCTTCCATTTCCATGACTACAAAGTCAACTAGAAAGTAAAACTTATCTATCTTAAGCAATACATCCTCGATGACTCCTTTAGGACGTTTAATAGATCTATCTGCCATCTGGAGAGTCATCTCGGTGTTTTTAAGTTTTCCTATTCCGAGTTTCCAATAATCCTCATAAGACATGAGATTTATGCTGCTCCAAGATCACAGAGCACCTTCTTAAACAAAAAAACCCCCAATCTCACATGGGATGGTAAAAATGCCTGTGTCTATTAGTTTAGGAGGAAGCTTGTGCTGTAACACTGCGGAACATTCTTCATTAAGGCAAATGTTTTCATATTCTTTTAACCATTTTTTGTTTGAGAGAATATCCTTAAGAAACTTGCCATAAGTGGGAATATTGATTAGTGCTTCATGTTGGGAGGATTTTGCATCATAAAAACAAAAGAAAATTTATAAACCTATACTTAACATGCAAACTAACTCCTAACCGACCAAATATCGGGTAGTTGATAGCATAGTAGGGTAAGTACAGGGTCGATCCACAGGGAAAAGGGATGAAGGATCTAATCTCACTAATTCTCTCAATTGCTACTCAAGAAACGGAAGACAAAACGTAAAAACAGAAAATAATTCAAATAATCTAACCTAAGGAATAAAATAAACAATCTAATCTAAAGACATGGGATCAAATAATGTACAAACCTATGTGATCTCAATCCTAGTTCAATTTATGATTTTAATTCAAGTTGTGGTTTCACCTTATCACGAGATATAAACCCCTAATTCCTTAGTGAATTTAATCTCAAGCTACGGATTCCTAATTCCTTAGTAAATCCAATTTATCAATCTCTCATCTTCCGAATGTTGAGACTGATTTTCAATACAAAACTCGTGTAGATTCAAATTACTCTCGTATAATCGAATCTAACAACCTAGATAATTAACTCATTAATCATCATTAATGATTAAAGATCTCATCTTTCTACGGTGATCTAGTCTACTCAACTTCCGTATTTTGTAAACGTATCAATAGCAAACAATCTTTCGATGTAAGTTCACATAATAGCATCATGAATCATAGAAAAATACAAAATAAATTAAAGATCAGAAAAATAAAAAGGATTGAATAAATTAAAAGATTAAACTCACATAGTTTTGGTACATTGGATGAACTCCACGGATCAACAACGAAATAAACGGAAGAAACTACATCTAATCTAACCCCGGATCACCCGAGCACAAGGCTCGGGTGACCGCCTTGAAACCTCAAGTTGCCGCTGCTTCTGTGTGAATGCCGCTGGAATAATTGTAATAATATTATGGGATATTAGGGTAAAGGCTGCATGCATGTATTTATAAGTAACTAATGCGGCTAAAAATAATTGCGGCTAGGAGAATAACCCTTTTTAATTAGGATTTTCATTATGTCGGCTGCAACTATCCTTTTCCAATTAGGTCGGCTGGATGAATTGTAAGTCGGCTGGGACGTCCGTTTGAAGATGTTGCTGCAACTTCTAAAATTCATATCTTGAGTTGTAGACCTCCAAAAATTATGATCCGAATGTCATAATTAAGCTCTCGGAAAACTCTACAACTTTCATTAAGGACTCTTCTTCAGAAAACGCCTTTTTGACTAGCCCGTCGTATCCCGAGTCGTTTACGGGATTTTCCACTTACCGAAATTGATTACCCACTTGACCACCATTTGAGTTGTAGAAGTCCGATTGACGTAATTCAAAGTGCGTTGGAAAGCTCTTTCAATGATCTACAATTTTCATGAAGAAGTCCTCCCCTGAAAATGCCTCTAAGCTGGGTCAAATCTCCGTCGAAAATATATAACGATTTAAGTACTTAGGAAAATTTGCTCCGTTGAACTCGTAAACGTGTGGCATCTTCTTCTAACCCTCTAAACACCTCAAATTCGACTTTAGCCTCTTCAAAGTCAAAGATATGTACCTACACACATCGAAAAACATTCCAAAACGTAACACGATTCCAAAACAACATAAAATCACCAAATAAGCATATAAATCGATACGTTTTCATATTTAACTATTAAAAACACCATTTACTCAATATTTCAATATAAAGCTCGAATTCTATGAAAATCATACGAATGTAGGGGAAATTGATATAAAAAATATCCTTATAAAACGTATAAAATCACCCTTAACAACTCCCCCACACTTAAACCTTGCTCGTCCCGAGCAAGACAAAACATAATCAAGCTCGAGACAAATAAACATCTATACAAATATAAAGTATATTTAATAACTTAGAAGTTCACCCAAGTGAGTGTGTGCATAGCCATAATAAACTTCCACTAAGTTCCACAATTTGAAAGTTATTCAAACCAAAACTAGCCCGGTTTCCCATCTAAGTTAGAAATATTCAAAAATCTATAACATGCACTTTACAAAACACACATATCCCAAAAAGAAATAGTAGAGAATATCTAAAACATTTCGACAAACTCAGAGGATAATCCCTACAACATATCCTTCAGTTTATACTGGGGATAAGATCGACGATAACTAAGTCGTTACTTATTCATAATAATATATTCCAATATTTTCACTTTTTCACACTTTTCTAACACACATCGGAATAAGCTTTTGCCCTCATAGCGAATAGGACATTTCAAGATAATCCCTACCTTACTCCAATCATAAGGCAGCTATAAACTGACTGTCGTGAGCTTTTGGTCATCATAGTGGAATAGGACATACGTGGTACACCCTACCTCACCCAAATCATAAACCAACTTCCGACACACACAATTACAATTATGTTTACTTAGAGATTTCTGGCTGGCAGTGGAAAAGATTATTTTCTAGTAGCACATACCACTGAGCATAACACCTCAAGTAAACAATTTATTACTATTGCAAAGACTTAATCACGTTTCACTTATCACATTCAAACCTACGGATATTCACAGTATGTCATACTTTAACTCTAGAATACAAACTACTAAACTTTTCAAGAATTGTACATAAGCAAAGAAACATGCTATAATCATCAAAAATCTCCAACTAAAATGGGGTAGGCTTTCAACATTTAGCTCATCATTTACTATGGCATGTGAAAAAGAGTGTCGGGTGAAACAACTAAAATTACTAAATATGTAGAATATAGCAAAAATGATATAAACTCAAGCAAAGATATGCATTTGTCTACTCGGGATATAACAAAAAATTTGAAAATTAAGCACTTTTCATATAAATATAATAGATTAAGCAAATGAACGTAGATACATAAACCATCTATCCCTTCCCCCACACTTAGATTGCAACATGTCCTCATGTTGTGCAAAATAAAAGAAAAGAGAACTTAGCTGATTGTAGTTCTAAAGAAGCAAGTCTGGAATGGGTGCACCTCACCCAGAAATGCTTGACGAATCCAGTAGACTGTGGACCATCCACCGGAAAACTGATATCGTCTGAAACGCACAATTGCTAACGAAAACATCCTGCACACTTGAACAAACATGAAATACCTCGGGGCTAGGGGAGTAAAACATATAAAGCACAGGAAAAGAAAGGTCGAAGAGATTTTTCAACTTAGGCTCACATAAAGATGGAAAACACATACATGAAATATTACAAAATAGTAGGCTAGGTGCAATTACATGTAAATGCAATACGATGCAAACTACATGAAAAATCCTAAAAATAAAATAAAAACGAGGTAGTATTACGGAAACCGACAGTTAACTACGCTCAAGAAAAATAAAAGAAAAAAACAATGCAACTAGATGACATGCAACTAAATGATATGCATCTATATGATATGCAAAAAGAAAATAAAATAAAAGAAAGAAAACTAGCCCACTATATGCAACACGACATATATATAAACGTCTACCTCATAATGACAGGTTATGATAAATGACAGTGCTGTTCATTACATGCAGTGTAGACGCACTTTAAGACTCGTCAAAGGTGATAGCATTATGGAAACCAACAGTTAACTATACTAAACAGATATAACTCATATGGCCTAAGACGTAGCATACGGAAACCGACATTAGCTACTAATTAACAATAAGAACAGTTATAGCTTACGAGAACCGACAGTCACTATAACATGCCTAGATGAATCATGCATGTAAAAATTAATCAGTTATTTAACATGGATTCGTAGATGGAAAGATATGAATATGCAAGTTCAGAACATCTACGTAAACATCAATTAGCCACAGAAGCTCGAATGAAAAATCCACATCAAATAAAAGCATTGAAAATAAAATCAAGAAATTTAGAACCTGGACTGAACCCCGGACGAACGTTCACTTAGCGTTCAGAACTGGACGGGCGTTCCACCTTGCAGACGCTCGTCTGCCTTGAAAACCGACCGGACGGGCGTTCAGAAAGTATAGACGCTCGTCTGGTCCTCTAAATCAGAACAGGATTGAGAATATTTGAACGGACGAGCGTCCAATACTTCCCAACGCTCGTTCACCTGCAGATGAAGAACTGGACGGGCGTCCAACAGAACAGACGCTCGTCCATACAACAAGAATGCACAGACAGCAGGAAAAACACAGCAAAACCCTAAATACTTATGAACACAACACAGCAACACAGATCACAGCACAGCAGCCTTATCAAATTAAGCACAGGGGTTAGACTAGGTAACAACTAAACACAAACTTCACATAAAAAACAGACTGAGTAAAAAAAATTTGCACATTCTTAACCCTACGGTCATCGAAACACGGCAAAATAAAAACTCTCAATCTATTCGACGCTACTTTTATTAAAAACAAAAATAAAACGTAACAAAATCGAGAACTAACAAAACTAGATTCAACATGACACCTATTCCCCGGCAACGGCGCCACTTTTGTTGGGAGGATTTTGCATCATAAAACAAAAGAAAATTTATAAACCTATACTTAACATGCAAACTAACTCCTAACCGACCAAATATCGGGTAGTTGATAGCATAGTAGGGTAAGTACAGGGTCGATCCACAGGGAAAAGGGATGAAGGATCTAATCTCACTAATTCTCTCAATTGCTACTCAAGAAACGGAAGACAAAACGTAAAAACAGAAAATAATTCAAATAATCTAACCTAAGGAATAAAATAAACAATCTAATCTAAAGACATGGGATCAAATAATGTACAAACCTATGTGATCTCAATCCTAGTTCAATTTATGATTTTAATTCAAGTTGTGGTTTCACCTTATCACGAGATATAAACCCCTAATTCCTTAGTGAATTTAATCTCAAGCTACGGATTCCTAATTCCTTAGTAAATCCAATTTATCAATCTCTCATCTTCCGAATGTTGAGATTGATTTTCAATACAAAACTCGGTGTAGATTCAAATTACTCTCGTATAATCGAATCTAACAACCTAGATAATTAACTCATTAATCTGTCACTAATTAACGGCTAAAGATCTCATCTTTCTACGGTGATCTAGTCTACTCAACTTCCGTATTTTGTAAACGTATCAATAGCAAACAATCTTCCGATGTAAGTTCACATAATAGCATCATGAATCATAGAAAAATACAAAATAAATTAAAGATCAGAAAAATAAAAAGGATTGAATAAATTAAAAGATTAAACTCACATAGTTTTGGTACATTGGATGAACTCCACGGATCAACAACGAAATAAACGGAAGAAACTACATCTAATCTAACCCCGGATCACCCGAGCACAAGGCTCGGGTGACCGGCCTTGAAACCTCAAGTTGCCGCTGCTTCTTTGTGGTAAATTGCGGCTGCTTGAATAATTGTAATAATATTATGGGATATTAGGGTAAAGGCTGCATGCATGTATTTATAAGTACCTAATGCGGCTAAAAATAATTGCGGCTAGGAGAATAACCCTTTTTTAATTAGGATTTTCATTATGTCGGCTGCAACTATCCTTTTCCAATTAGGTCGGCTGGATGAATTGTAAGTCGGCTGGGACGTCCGTTTGAAGATGTTGCTGCAACTTCTAAAATTCATATCTTGAGTTGTAGATCTCCAAAAATTATGATCCGAATGTCATAATTAAGCTCTCGGAAAACTCTACAACTTTCATTAAGGACTCTTCTTCAGAAAACGCCTTTTTGACTAGCCCGTCGTATCCCGAGTCGTTTACGGGATTTTCCACTTACCGAAATTGATTACCCACTTGACCACCATTTGAGTTGTAGAAGTCCGATTGACGTAATTCAAAGTGCGTTGGAAAGCTCTTTCAATGATCTACAATTTTCATGAAGAAGTCCTCCCCTGAAAATGCCTCTAAGCTGGGTCAAATCTCCGTCGAAAATATGTAACGATTTAAGTACTTAGGAAAATTTGCTCCGTTGAACTCGTAAACGTGTGGCATCTTCTTCTAACCCTCTAAACACCTCAAATTCGACTTTAGCCTCTTCAAAGTCAAAGATATGTACCTACACACATCGAAAAACATTCCAAAACGTAACACGATTCCAAAACAACATAAAATCACCAAATAAGCATATAAATCGATACGTTTTCATATTTAACTATTAAAAACACCATTTACTCAATATTTCAATATAAAGCTCGAATTCTATGAAAATCATACGAATGTAGGGGAAATTGATATAAAAAATATCCTTATAAAACGTATAAAATCACCCTTAACACTTCAATGACAGGGATATTGACATTAAGATGACGAAATGTATCAAGGAAACGTGCATACTTCTTATCCGTTTTCAACTTTTTAATTTGTTCTCTGGGTGGGTAAGGTAAAGACTCAAGGTCAATAATTTTAGGGTTTGGAGTCATGCTTTCCTTACCTTTTTCCTTAGATGGTGATGCTTCCTTAAATGTTTAAGCATTTGGTGGTCGCCATGTGTCATGATTCTGCACTATCTTCTTTGAAATTTGTCCCGAGTTCCGATTTACTTGTTCTGTTGGTTGAGTGTTGCTACTCCCTACTTGTACTGTACTATCAGTAACCTCGTCATTTCTGACATGTTCATTGAATAAGGTCCGTAAATCACTAGCCCTTGGATTTTTCAAAATTCTCGGGACTTTGATCCATTCCTCTTCTTCTCTTTCGGCTACAACATGTTTATCAAGACTTAAGAAATCATCAATGATTTCTTCTTCTTCTTTACTGAATTCTGGTTCGTCCTCGTGTTCCAAGTCCTTTTCGAATTTATCATCCAAATCATCTTCTACTTCATTGTTTCCTGAGTTTTCAACTCCGTTACTTCCACATATCCTTCCACTTCGGGTAATAACAGCATTCACCTCTCTCGGGTTTCTTTCAGTATTACTAGGTAATCCTCCCGGAGGTCTACCGTTCTTTCTTTCTCCTTCTCTACTCAAGTGATCTTCCATATTTCGTACAGATGCTTCTATAGTTCTCATTCTTGTGTCATGTCCACTCATGGATGTTTTTAAAGTGCTCATATCCTTAGTGACTGTACCTATAGAAGTCATCATGGTTTCCATATTCTGAGCTTGGGTAGACATCACCCCCATCATATTTTCCATTAATTTTTCCCATTTATCAACTCCTACTACGGGATGAGTTGAGCTTTGAGTAACTGGTATACTTTGAGTGGTGTGTTGTGGGTATGATCTGGGTGGTGATTAATGATTTTGGTTTGAAGAATTTCCCTGGTAACTTTGGTTTTGAACATTAGCATTGTACGAGATTTTGTACTGACTTGGATAGGGTGGTTGTCCTTGCTTACTTGGGTTTTCAGACCAACGAAAGGTAGGATGGTCTCTTTTAATGGCATTGAATGAGTTTGAATAGGCTTTATTTAAATTCCTATGATGTTGCAAAAAACTCACTTCTTCTCTCGAATATCCTTCAGATTCTTCCATTCCATTGTCATCATTTCTCATACCATCAAGCAGATATTCATTCGATAACTTTCCTTCCGAGCTTAGGTTCTTGCTTCCTTGCAAGCCATCAAACTTTCTACTAAGATTTTCCAAGTGTGCTAAAACTTCTGAGTTTGATGTAGATTCACCTACAAATGCTACTTTCCTCGTGCTAGAGCCGGTTTCCCACATTCGGTTATTCTTAGAATTTTTCTCAATAGCATCGTAAACAACTTGTGCTTCACTCATCATTAAAGAACCCCCACATGCATGATCAACATCAGCACGTGAGTCCTTTCTTAATTTACGACAGAAAAGTTGAATTTGCATGTCAAGAGAGTAACCATGATCGGGACAGGCTCTTAACAGTTTTTTAAATCTTTCCCACGCATTCCCAAGTGTTTCCTCGGATCCTTGTCTAAAATTAGCAATTTTGACCTTCAACTCCAAATTCCTACCCGGAGTAAAATATTGTTTTAGAAACTCAGTTTGAATGTCCTGCCAGCATGTCAACGAATGATGTGGGAGTGACATAAACCAGTCTCTTGCCCTTCCTTTTAGGGAAAAAGGAAACATTGACATTATTGTCAATTCACGATGAGCACCTTGGCTTTTGGCCGTGTTACACAATTCTTCAAAAATATATAGGTGATGATGCGGATCTTCGTCATCCTCAACTAGGAATTGGGCTCTCGTGTCAATTAAGCCAAAAAGATGGGATTTTATTTCAAAATTATTTGCTCCATCGTTGGGTAAACGAATTAGATTGTTGGTTTCATTCCTTCTCAAGGTCTGATCACAAATAGGTCTTGGTTTTGGTGGGTTATTATTATGATGATTATTCTGGTTTCGGTTCTGGTTATTCCGATTATTGGGATTCTGGTTGTTGGGATTTGGTGGTGGAGGAAGATTTTGTAATGGTGGATTAGGATTATTGAGATTTTGTCCATGTCCTGGGGCATGAGCAAGCCCTTGTTCAGGTGGTGTTTCTTCACTGGCCTCGGCCATTTCCGTACCTCGAGTTGATGATTCATGGGGAGATCTGTCTCCAAGATGTCCTTGGCTGGTTTGACCACGCCTATTTCTCCTCTTAACTGCCTTTCGTAAGTATTTATATCAGGCTTATAAGGAGTAAGTGGGGCCTTACCGCTTCGGGTCATCAACTACAAAATGGAAAACAACACGAAAACAATAAAAATAACACGTGGATACTTACCAATGAGGTAAGTACCAAGAGAAAATAAAAATAGAAATGTGATTTAGAAAAGTATTGACTTATTCTCAAGAATTTTGAACTAATGCAAGTAGTAACCATAGACAAAATTAATTAACATCGTTTCCCCGGAAACGGCACCAAAAACTTGATCTTGACTTTCTAGGTGTCCAATCTTACCGGCAGTGTACCGGGTCAAATTGTAGTCTAGTCTAGTGAACAAGGTCGTCTCCTCAGGGAAATGAAAATATAATTCAAAATGTGGTTAAACACCAATTAGCTGTTATTATCTCAAACAAAGTCGCAATCCTTACCATATAGAGTGAATGAAATGACACTATAAATGATTAGATATATAGATAGTATATATATATATATATATAGATACCAATATAATAAATACTAAAATAGATAGTTATACAAGAAGAACTAACCAAGACAATATCATTGAACCATGATCTCTTTTAGTTTAATGGATGTGATCGGACTTCCTGTTTTAAGGTGTAATTGATTATGTGAAACGGTATACTCCTCAGCTAACAATTTCCCCTCATACGAGTGCACGAATTTGTTCTATGCCTCCTCCTTGGTAAAACCTCGATTAAACCTAATGATTTGACATGATAATCTCTCGAGTATAAATATTTTGTCCCTGGATAAGAAAGAGGGTTCCATTTGTCGGATGGCCAATTTTACCTTCCAGTCTTTCTACTCTTTTCTCATATCCTAACGTCTCTGGTCAGTTCATGATTAGGTTATGGCTCTATCTATACTGGTTAATTACGTCAATACGGGCTGTCAATTAGTCCAAGTAGAAAAAGATTCATTATATTCAATTTTTAATCAAATTTTAACATAGTCATCATCCATTTCCTAAAAGATCACAATAACTCAACTACATGTCTTGGCTAGTTGTATAATTAGCCTATAGTCATTATTAATATTACTATATAGATACTTATATAAATAACAAACATAATAACATTATAACATTACCGAATATAATTGTTGAGTTTGGGCTTTATCCTCTGAATGTAAAAACAGCTTATGAAATCAATAATCTTCGATAATTACTCTAAATATTACAATGATAATAATACTACTTTTTATGGCAGAATGCCTACTGAAATAATATTTACAGAGAGTAGATAAGATAATATATATAGATGGAGATATATATATTGGTACAGTTTTTTCCTTCTTCATAAATGAGGGCTATTTATAAGCTGAGTTTTCTGATCCGGCGTGCGCCGGATTAACTGAATTTGAGTACTTCTTGTCAGACGCATGTGGAGTAACATGATTTAATCATCACATAATCCGGCGTGAACCGGCTTCTTCCGGCATGAGCCGGTTTTGATAAATATCAACCACATGATCAGATTTTTATATTTTGATTCCGATTCTTCTACTTTGTATCACATAATACCTGCATAAATCAAAAACAACAAAACCACAGGTAAATCTGATAACAAAAGGTATAAATTATATTACGATATTTATTTGTAACTATTAGATTTTTATAAGTTATATTAATACTTTTTAAGATATTTAGATAAAATTATTAATAATATATTATAAAATGTTATAAACTTTAGTTATAAAATTGACATATATCGTTAATCAAGTGTCTATTGGACACAGACTGCACAAGAAACCTTATGAATTCTTAAAAAATCGGCCTCCGAAAGTTAACTACTTTCACGTTTTCGGATGCAAGTGTTTCGTGTTGAATGATACGGGAAAATTGGATAAGTTTGCATCCAAGTCCATCGAATGCATATTCATTTTTATTTCAAGACCTCACGGGCTTATAGATGCTACGATCTAGTTTATCAATACATTCTCGAGTCCATATACATCTCATTTCATGAGTCTATTTCCTTGACTAACATGTGCTCCAGTGTGAAAGATAAGCAATTAAGTGTAGAGCAATTGGACTTGGAGGATGAGTTTGAGCTACTTCCACCTGTACAAAATGACACATAGCCTAGAACGGAAGTAGCACAAGAAGTATATGTTGAATCAACAACACCCCTTGTGGATGACATCTTAGCAAATGATGCTCCCAACGAGGAAATTTTATAAGAGGAGAATGCCGGTGCTCTACAACAATGATGGGAAAAGTATCACACGCCAGATCTAATCATTGGTGATCCTAATGCCGGTATAAGCACCCAGAGGTCCATTTACTATCCCTCATATTTGCATGCATTTGTTTCTGACATCAAACCTAAGAAAGTTGATGAAGCCCTCATATATAATGAGTGGGTTATAGCTATGCGAGAAGAGCTTCATCAATTTGAAAGACAAGATGTCTTTAGGAACAAGTTAGATGAAAATGGTAAAGTCATTTGGAATAAGGCTCGATTGGTGGCCCAGAGTTATACCCAACAGGAAGGCATCGATTACGATGAGACCTTCACCCCAGTTGCCCGGCTAGAAGCCATCAGACTTTTAATTGTGTTTTCATCTGGCTTAGGAATAAAGCTCCATCTAATGGAAGTCAAGAGTGCCATATTAAATGGACTTATCGATAAAGAAGTGTATGTTCGTCAGCCCCCGGGCTTTGAGGATACAATTCATAATGATTATGTTTTCCATCTCAAGAAAGCACTTTATGGACTCAAACAAGCGCCTCGAGCATCGTACGATAAATTGTCATCAGTGCTATTAGCTAATGGCTTCGTTAGGGGCTGGGTAGAAAATACCTTGCTCATAAAGAAGTCTGGCTCTGACATCCAAGTTGCTAAGGTGTATGTCAATGACATTATTTTCAGTTCCACCGACTGCTAGATATACAAAAACCCGAATCTAGATCCAATCCATAATTTGATCGTCAGATCTGATTCACATCACCGATCGAGACGAACGATCATGCACAGCGGAAGCTACGAATAAAATTGCATGTGATTTTACCATGATATGATTCACATAAATAATTAATATAACTATGAGCAGGTTGAATATTTACCCAAAAGGGGAGAGAGAAGCAATCGACCAAGGGGAGAAGCCGCAGTCTTCCAGATTGTATCTCCTAGCGACGAGTGGTGGACGCCGATCCTCGCCGTAGAACCTCCTTGAATATGCTCAAGAAAAGTCCTAGGTTTTTCTCCTCCTAATGGCTAGAACAAGAAACTAATTTTTGTCTTCTATTTTGATATGTGGCGCAAATTGTTATATGTAATTGTGTTGGGAGGAACTCTCTTTATATAGCAAAATAAGTAGTCTAGAGAGAGTTATCATTTTCACACCACAATTACCTATTCCCATAAGGAAAAGATATTTTGCATAAAAAGATATAATTCCTAAAAAATCAATCTTGTATCTCTTTTCCATTAATTATCTAACAAATAAATAATTAGCTAATTACACATTTGACATAATCTAGGAAAATTTCTTTTCCTAATTATATCACAAAAATTGGCCCACTTTTGCCATCATTTTAATAGAAAATGTCTTTTATATTTTACATATTATTTACCAAATAAATAATATTGCTTATTCATTAAATAGACCAACTATTTAATTTATTTTCGAGGTTCCAAAAAATGAGAAAACACTCGCGTGTTAGGAGACAACCCGGGGACCATGGATCTATAACCAGTAGCTACAATAAATAGAATAAAATATTCATCGTACAGAATATTTCTACTCAACTTATTAATTCCGAAATTACGCCACCCTAAATCCGAAACTGAACTCTATCGATTATAGATATAACTTATTCTCCAAACATCGAGTCGATAAGTGTCCATTGATGTAATCATTACATACAGACTAACCCTCCATAGACTATCCGTAATGAAGCGGGATATTTCCGTAAACCTTCTTCACTACATCTTATCCATATTTACCATCAACCCACTAGTGATCAATTAGTTTATAACCCATACGTACTCTGTAGATCGATCAGTTTCTAGTCTCAACAAATAAGGGGTTGTCTTTCTACTTTCCATAGGAAGGAATGGATTCCGTATCTGTGAGACACACATTTCTCACTCATTCCAGAATAGTGCCAACGTGAAAGTGATTCGGACCGCGCCTCTTAGCGATCCTTAATGAACACATCAAACCCTATCATGAAACAAGCAGGAGTATGTAATCACTTCAGGATTAAGGTTAATCCATATATGATCATCTTGTGATTTAATAAGGTATCTCAATCATGGAATTATATGAGAAATGCTGATTAAATTGGTCCAGTCCTATATGACTCTCATCATATATAAATGCCCCACATAGACAACCAATGTCGACGGTCCGGATAAGACGGTCACACTATAAAGTGTTATGGGTGCATTAATGGTGGTTTAATCAATACACCTCATACTTTGATTAATTTCACCACGGACTAATAGTTCAAATGTATCACCATAAACTTAATCCTCACGTGTGATACACACTGAGTTATATGGCTATATATGATACGACTTGGGGTTTTCAATAGTGTATTTCTTACAAGGACGAAGCAAGTAATAAGATGAGAATAAATATGTCATTTATTAATTATAAAAACAATTACATAAATTGTCTTTCGGGCACTACTTCCAACACCGACCCTGCTCTTTGCATTGAGTTTGAGGCCCTGATGTCTTCTCAGTTTGAGATGTCAGCCATGGAAGAATTAAGTTTCTTCATCATCTTACAAATCAATCAAACACAGTCCGGAAAACACATAAGTCAAACTAACTGTATATCAGAGATATGTTCACCAAATTTAAGTTTGATGCTTTGAAACCTACTACGACTCCTATTATGAGATTGTCAGTCAAACTTACACTTGATAAAGATGGTGAGCCATTTGACTCTCCCTAATATCGATCTATGATCGGTTCTCTGCTATACCGGAACGTATCGAGACCGACATACATTTTGCCATAGGACTATGTGCATGCTTTCAATCTAACCCTAAGATATATCATTACCAAGCTGTAAAGCAGGTTTTTTGATATCTTAGGCACACACCCACATTGAGTCTCTGGTACTTTCGAGATTCATTCTTACACTTATCGCTTACAGAGATGCCGACTATGCTGGCTCTCGTAGTGAACAGAAGAGTAATAGTGTAACTCATCAATTACTTGGGGACCATCCCATCTCTTGGTTCTCTAAGAAGCAAGCTAGTGTTGTTCTTAGCACTACTGAGGCTGAGTACGTAGCCTTGAGCTATTGCTGTGCTCAACTCCTCTGGATCAAGCAACAGCTAGCTGACTTCGGCATGTCTGTAGATTGTGTTTCGGTTTATTGCGATAGTACTAGTACAATAGACCTTGCACACAATCTAGTATTGCACTCCCGAGCCAAACACATAGACATTCGTTATCATTTTATACGTGATCACGTGAAAAATGGCACGATATCTATTGAGTTTGTGCCAACTGCGCATCTGGTAGCCGACATTTTCATGAAGCCTTTACTCAATGCCTCGTTCGAATAATTGCTTAGTGACCTACATATGGTACCCTTATGATCCCTTTTGCTTAGTTTTCAAACTAAAGGGGAGAAGTACGTATGTAGGGGGAGATGTAATCAAGAGGGAGAGTATGAGGTATTTTGAAAATTAATCAAAAGAGGGAGATTGTTGAGTTATGAGCCCTATTTCCACATAAGTTTGATTAATTTCAAAAATACCCTTAATGTGTGACTTTACTAAAATACCCATGTGACTAACTTCCATGAAGTTAAAAGTTTAGATTGTATGGCAATCATTCTCTTTATTTTTGTCTTTGCATGTTTTATTAATTTTGTAGTTCATTATCAAATTATTAATCTAATTTATAAAATTAATTTTTTGTATTTTATGAATTAATTAACAAATTTAATTAATCAATATACAAAACTATATATATATATATATATATATATATATATATATATATATATATATATATATATATGTATATATATATATATATATATATATACTATCTGTCATGCCCTATTGCTATATTTTTGCCTGGCCCAACCATATTAACCTTTTAATAAAAAAAAACAGGACACCCCTCTTTTGCAAAACCCTAAACACCGTCTCCTCTGCAAATCCTCCCGTATTCTTTGTCCTCAATGCTCTTGATTCTCTGTATCTTTCTCTTCAATGCTCTGTTTGAATTGTGTCTTCTCAAAATCCCATGAAATCCGACCGTCTGCTCTCACCTTAACCTTATGAGGTCAATCGGACATTGATTATTCGATGCTCTCTTCTCCTTCCATTTCTGTATTACCCATTTGACCAAAAGTTCTCATATCAACATAGATAACAAATCTATGAAGGATTTTCGTTTAAATTGGGCAATCACGTGACTATTCTCACTCTAAGGAAGGTCCGATTTCAAAAGCTTCCCTTTTTGGAAGATCTAATACTGATTCAATGTTCTTTGCAACACAACAAATGCGGTGAAGGCTCCTCCACATCTCCGAATGAACAAGGTCGTATCTTTTCTTTAAGTAAGTTAATTTAGTTATGATATTTCATTGATTAGAACTATACATCTGCCTGATTTTGTGCTATTGTGTCTATTGAAGGTCTAAGTATTAAAGGTCTGACCTTTCATCCGATTTGTTGACTGTTACGAGCCATTAAAGTCCGAATCTCTAGATTTGCAGTCAACCATAAAAGCAAGATGATATCTTTATGAGTTATTATCATATCCATTCAGTTATTACATCTGATTTGAACCTTGCTCTGCATTGACTTGCCATTTTGGTTCTGACTTTCAGAGATACGAACCAGAAACACGTGTTATATATGTGATGGCTGTTCGTATAGCCATGGAAGGTTGCATCTGTCTCATTTCCAGTCCATATTCACTAAAAGTTGTAGTGTTTCCATCCCTAGAGACTGGTGGTTCTTCTTTTCAGTGAATCAACCCCGGTTTGGTGAATTTCAACCCAAACCGCTCAGGTGAAACTGGCTTGAACCCTATATTGTGGGCTAGTAAGAATGACCAAGGGTGTATTCACCCGATGATGGTCTGGTTTGAGTCAAAATGCTGAGGGCTTCGGTCCAGTGATGCCCAAACATTTTTATAAAAAAAAAACTGATTAGTCTTAACCAAGGTCTTTTGGTTGTAAAGCTAGTCAGTTCAGTCCTATAAATAGACACTCACTCTAAACAGTTTTTTATCAATCAGTTTTACAACTTAAGCAATACCGCACCTTTTCATTTTCAAAATGTTTTCTGAGTCTCTTTTGTAAGAAGTAGTCTGTGGTCTGAATTCCCTATCACTTGCCTGAAGTGATAGTGAATTGGTTGGAATCTTGCTGGAGTATGTATAGCTTGAGGATTGGCAAAGCTATACGCATGACTCATGATCAATCTCTCAATTATTCTACATTGTGTCCTTTTTGTGAAGGTAATCAATACGGAAAACCCTTTTAAAATTGATTTTTTTTAACTGTTCTCTTGTCTACTAGATTGATTTGAAGTACCCCAGTTATAAGGACATTGGTGGTGAAGGACCTCAGTCTGGAAATTGCCTAAGTGAGGATTTAATAGACATAAGCTTTAAGTTACCCTTGATCTTGTGTCAATCAGGAATTCAGATTATGTCCTGCAGTATCTGTGTTTTCTTTTGCTCTCAATTTGTTGTGCGCAAGTAGTATTATAATTGAGTCAGTTGTGGTGCATTGAATCTCAAGTAGTCAGTTTCAAAAATCAAGAATTGTCATTTGAAAGTTTGAACTAGCAAAAAGGCCCTGAGAGGTTCCGGGCCAATAGTTCATATTTCAGTGTCAATATGATTTTGTGTGATTCTGATCTTTAGATTGAGTGCTTGTTGTTGTGTTGTTGTTCCTGTTTAGTGGTAAAATCTGCAGCAAGTTTCTGAAGTCTGAACTGTTACTTCAGTTCTGGTTTGTATATTTGGTCACTAAAGTTGGAATCTGTGCAAGTCTTATTCTTGATCTTTCAGGTTGTATTTGACTATTATAATTCAGGATTTGCCCCTCAGTGAGTGTGGTTTCAAATACCTCCTCACAACCTTGAGAATAAGGTTGGTAGAGTGAATTGTTGATCCTGTGCAAGTCTTCATTATCAGACTAAGACTTGGCCTTAAGTCTGTTGTCATTCCCCCATATCTGTTGGGAAATTCAGAATCATTCACTTGTCTGTGAAACTCTGAATTTATGCCCCTTTTTGCTGTGATACATCTTGCTGAATCCTGCTCCAAAAGTCTCATATCTGTGCTACCTGCAATACTTGTGGAGCCTGGAAATTCTTGAACAACTTGTAATAGGGACTTTAGAGTTTGCAGTTCATAGTTTGGACCTGCTGGTGTATGTGTAATTAGTAGCGATACTGATAGATAATCAGACTTGAGTTGAGACTCGACTTGATCATCTATTCAGGATGAAGCTGATTGACCAACCTAGTTTTTGGTCCCTACCTTGTGTACTAGTGTGCATAGTATTCAATTTGATTCCACCCTTATGATAATCTGAAATTTCAAACTCATATTATCTTTGATTCGTTTCGACTGAAGCACATAGTACAGTCTTAGGTTCTTTTTTGAGAGACTATTAAACTTGCTGCTGAATTAACATGATTAGATTTTGAATCGGTAATATATATATATATATATATATATATATATATATATATATATATATATATATATATATATATATATATATATATATATATATATATATATATATATATATACAGGGCCGGCCCAACCAAACCCGAGGCTTAAGGCGAATCGGTACGGTGGGCCTTTGCAGTTAAATTTTTTTTTCTCTTGAACACATACTTACAAAATATATCAACATTGTATTTATAACATCCGTAAATACAAAATTCGAGTTCATTAATAGCCTCGAAACATACCTAGAAGTAATAATTCAAATTCATATCATCATATGCATAAACAAAAGTACAAAACATACTTGATACTTGTTGGAGAAAATGTGGAATTGAATTAAAAATGATTTTATAATCATTTTATTCAGTGACTTTGTAAGCGTATTTTGGATATATTCTTGTATAGAATATATGTAATGTTTTATTAATTCTGAAAACTACGTGAGTCGTAGATGAATTCAGGATTTGGAATCATTCAATTCGGATAACGAGTGAATGAGAAATTAACGTTTAAAGTCGGTTTGTTGGAAAATTGATGATATATCATATTGGGCCTATTGGGCTTAAGTGTGTGTTATGAAAAGGAAAAATGGGAAGAAACTTTTCTCCCACATTGGTTGGAAGAAGGAAAAAAAAGCAATATTTATATGATATTGTTTTAGTGTAGTTGGAATAAGAAACCAACATTATACACCGTTCTCTACGCGGGCGCAGGGGGGGTGCAAATCCAATCCAGATTTACCCTTGGGCTTGTGCATGCCTGCGTACACGAATGCGGCTCGATTTGAAGGTTCACAGTCAGAGTTCGGTTTTGCATTGCAACTGTTAATTTCTGTCAGTCTGCTGAGAGTCCGGTTTTTCTTTTTTTTTCTTTTTTTTGCAGCCTTATGGGTGGGCCGGTCCTGTATATATATATATACTGTTATGGTTCTGATATTTGTTACCTACTGTACACATCAGTTCTTTTATCACTTGAGTGTATCTAACACTTTGCTGTTGATAAGTTTTCACCTTTTTTGTTCATATCTCTAATCATATATAACATTGCTTGTGCATTTGTTGAACTTATTTTCACGATATTATATTCTTTGATCACTTAGGTAATATACACAATCGAATAATTTTATTAAATAGCTTCCGGTTTAATACATTAGTAATTGTGTATTAACTTGTAATTAATTTGCTCCAACTTGTCACTACTTGATTTTTTGAAAAAGTTGTATAAAAATCCTATACACTCTATTCAACCCCCCTTCTACAGTGTATTTTGCTCATTATCGATCCAACATATACCAATGAAGTAGTTGTTAGTAATACCATCCGCAACGGAAGCGATTTATTGGATCTAGATCTATAAAATACACGTAATAAAATAACTAGATCTACATCTACAAGGGGGTTGTAGATCATACCTCTTGGATCTCAAAATCCAAGTTGAAGAACCGCAATAGGAAGATTGCAAGTAGATGTGAAGAGCACCACGATCTTCCGTACGTGTGATCCAAGCAACTCCCGGTGGAAGGAAATCCTCGTCTCGAATCCTTCCGATATGCTACACGGAAAAATCTCCAAGATTTTCCCTCAACTCACCCTTGGCCGAATTTTTCACTTCTTCTCTCTAAGAGGAGAAGTCGAATTATGTGTTGTTTAAGGCTTGGGAGAACTCTCTTTATATAGGAGAGTAAAACTTAACCTCCAAGGATTAAATAATTAAGAGATAATTATTACATTAATCCTTTTCCAAATAAAAAGATAAATATAATATTTATCTCAAACAAATTAGGATAAATAAATATATTATCCAATATTCCATGATTTATCATTTAACAAATAAAAAATAAATCACACATTAAATAATTATCCAAGAAAACTAATTCCTTGAATTAATTAAATAACCATGCATCCGCACCTTTTTTTTTTCTAATCAAGTCATGCGCATCTTTCCATTAGTTTTGACCAATTGGGTCAAAAAGTCAACACACCAATTCGGGCCGAGTCCACGAAAAATGTCTTTTCCGTGTATTTAATTATTTAGTCCAACTAAACAATTAATTCACATATCGTTTTAATAAAGTCCAACAAGAACTAAATTAATATTATTAGGATTCGACGTCCGAGAATAGCTATGCTATATTAGGAGGCACGTCGGGGACCATGGACTAATAATCAGCGGCTCCGATAAATCAAATAAATAATTATCTTACGAACAGAATAATTATATTTGATAAATCAATCACAAGAATATGCCACCATAATCCCGTGACTGCACTCCTCCGATTATGAGATTATATTTATCTCCTCACGAGAATGATAATAAGCGTCCATTGATATAATCATTACATATGGATTAATCCTCCATAGACTGTTCATTCTAAATCGGGAAGTTACCGTTAACCCTTTTTAGAACTTCTTATCCTTATTTACCATTAACCCCTAGTGATCAATTAATTCATACACCTCACCGGTAGCTAATCAGTATAATATGAACTCGCGCGATCGATCGGTTTCTAGGATTAACAAATAAGGGAACTGTCTATCTACTTCCATAAATGGAAGGAATGGATTCCGTATCTGTGATAACACAGACTACTCACTCAATCCAGTACAATGCCAAGATGGGGTAATTCAGATCACAGACTCAGTGTAATCCTTAACCGTCAAGTCAAACTTCATACTGATTCAAGCAGTTGACTGTGATCACCTCAGGATTAAGATATATCCATAAATATGATCATCCATTGATTCGATAAGACTTCTCGATTACGTAATTATATCGTGAACTCTAATCAAATCGGTCCAGCCCTATATGATATATCTATCATATATAAATGCCCCACTAGGTTCTCTTAACCGAAAGTCCGGATAAGATTATCACACCTATTGTGTTCTGGGCGCATTAATAGCACGTTTAAAGGAGAGACCCGATACTCTCGATTAACTTCACTATGGGCTAATTGTATTTTAAGTACATCTTCACTAACTCAATCCTCCCGTGTATATACCATACACTGAGTTAAGTGATTACATAAACGATATACTTAGGGTTTTCTGTAGTGTAAATACTATTGTCACATCGGTGAATATGAGAATAATAAATATGAATAATAACATCATTTCATTTATTAAATAAAACAATTACAAAAATTGTCTTTCGGGCATCACACCTAACAATCTCCCACTTGCACGAAAGCATGAGATTTATTGTTTTAGAGCACACCCTATTATTTATTTAAAATACAACAAACTACATCTCCCACTTGCTCTAAAGCAATGGAGACCCATCCCGTATTCTAGTACCCATTAAGCATATCATAACCATTTCAGATTCCAAAGTACACTCCGAGTATGCCGTCGTAGGATAGGTCAGTGACTCGGGGAGTACCTACATCTAAATGTCATGGGTCTTAATGATTATTCAGGTTGTCGGCTCGAGACGATCCGTAGAATCGAAACATTACCGGTCCATCTAATCATGTGGTACTGAGTAAACACTGAGCCCGAGATCGACTTAACGATCATCCTCAATCTGACTTAAAGTCAAAATCAGTGTATCACACATATCCAAGTTCACACATGAATATGTCCGCATATTGTTCCTCGTTCTCTCAAGATACTAAAGGACATACTAAACTTGCTTTGTTAACCACCGAATCTAAGATTCGATCAAAGTTGACGTTCAATAACCTGACCATCTCTTACTTGAAAGAGAATCTATCCCATTTCTCTTGATCCGAAGATTTAGAGAGTCATTCCTGAGGCATAGGGTAGAACTTCCTCGTTGAATGTTGCATACATAGATGCATCATCTTAACCAATAAGATGGATGGGAAACCAGTGACTGATTCTAAAGAATTCGACCGAGTCAAACTGTTCAGAATGTTGTCCAAATCTCTGTTGCAGAGAATTGTGGCATTGTCAGATTCTGACTTCAGATAACACACCCATGTTGATTCCAACTGGTGCAGTGTTATCCTTCACAAACACTAATATATATGTATATATTCACTACTGTACTAAAATTGATATCGAGTCTACAAAAGACTTATCAATATTCTGGTCAAATCCATATATTGTAGAAATATATGACTTCCAATGACCGAGAGGTTTGCTTTTTATCCACAAAAGAACATAAGCCTTGACAGTTATCCTGTCATGAGTTCATAAGGCATTACCCTTTTGTTCCGAATGAATCCAGACTCCGTTTGTTTGGCAAGAAAGTCTCAGGGAATCACCCCTATTTTCTGCTTTGGAACGAAATCATGCAATACCGAACTCATTCTACTCTTTTCCGTGTAGATCCAATTACTCTCACTGGGCCTGAGACGCTCAGTTGGTTCTACAAGAGTATGAACAGAACTGGAGTACCGAACTCCATTCACAGGGTTATGGCTATTAAACCATCCTCTATTATCAGAATCCTATACTGCTCACAAAAGAGCCATAGGTCATCAATCGATCCTCAGACTACAAAGTCCGCAGAAACTGTAATGGGTAATGGATGAACCATACTCCCACTACATTCTGGGTGGATCAAAATTCTGATTTAGTTTAGTAGTATTTAGTGTTATCACCAACAACCGATGTTGGATGTGGTCTGATTTTAATCAGCTAGTAACTACCTTGAGTAAACGTACTTCAAGGTTTAAAGTTTTGTTGTTCATGGACTCTATCAGAAAGGATGCAACAGTATAACTGTCCCTTCCCGATTTCAAGAATCCTGTATCTAACCTTTATACTCAATAGTTTAAAAGATATAGCACGAATGGTCATTGACCGAACGTATGCACGAAATACCCAGTCTTACCTTCAAGCACCGTGTGCTAAATGCTTATATTTATGGAAGTGGGGTGAACCGAATCCACACCTTATCCGTAAATTCCAAAGCATATTCTAGGTAGACTGCTTGGTCTTACATTTCAATGTAAACCGATATTTTTCTTCTAATATCTTTATTGAGTTAAGCAGTGTATTGTAGCACATCTAAAAAATATATAAGGCAATTTAACGGTTTCTCACTTAGTGAAAGCATTTCACTATGAGGCAGGCCGAGCATCAGTCCCTAGGACTATGTGATGGCCCATTTCTGAGTATAGAATACTCTATCTCTGTTGAAAACAGAGAAACCTCAAAATATTTTGGATAAACTTACCGGAGTGTTTGAATAGTTATCAGACAAGAAGTCACTACTCGGAAGCTCCTACTAGCTTGTATCTTTCATCAGACCCCGAAGGTCATCATGAACAAGCTATGTTACTTCTTTATTTCCATTATCCTTTCCTAATTGAAATGGAACTTAGTCATTGAACCTTTGAGACAATATAACCAGACTGGGAGAAAGGAATCACCCTGAGCCAGTCTTCAGGTCTTGTCTTTTAGGGACTATGCACTAACTATGGAATATGAAGAAGCGTTTATCTAAGTATAGAAACCAATTGCTTTTAATATTTCTTAAGATGTGTTTTATATACATATTTCAACAGTTCTAAGTGGTTTTTGACTTTATCAAACAAAAGTCCGAGTCTTGGATTCGTACTACAAATGGTATATTCACTTTCTATACGACAAACAAATTATCGAATAGTCGGTAAATCCATTCGTTCCAACGAATCTTAAACAGAAAATAAATTTTCCGCGATATCCAAGGATTGAATCCGAGATTCATTTCCTTATATCACTCCCACTTTTCTAGCTAAAATTAACTGCCCGTTGTTTACTCTTTTAATCGTTAAATGCACTGCTACTTTGTTCTTCCAAAGAACTTAGTTCCGAGAAAATCGCCAAGGATTCATAGGTTGGTGATCCAAAATCACTGTCCTTATCCTATGATTTTCAGTTAATTAATTTTTCGGTTTAGCCTTAAAGTTTTCTCAGTTTAGATGACCAACACTTTTAGACATATTCTCTTATTCTTGACTTTCCGTGAATGGAAACAATCTTGAACCAGCGGTTCGTTTGAGTAGACACTACTCTTGAACCGTGGGATGTCTCTTTCGAGTGTTACTCGTCGGGACTTCTAGGATTTTTAATATACCAGAAAAAACAACAAAGCATAACATTAAAGCTCCCACTAGTTTATCGGTTCCAAATACCGTCTAACGAGCAATGCTTTATTTTTATGATTTTCCGATTTTTTCGATTAGAAAATCTTTTGTACATAGTTCCAATGTTTCCAGAAAAACAATAAATCATAGAACTCCCACTAGTTCATCAATTCCAAATATCGTCCAACTAGCGACATTCCATGACTTTCCGGTTTTTCAATTAGAACGGTTACGTGTGTAGTCAGTTACACAACAAATCATAAAGCTCCCACTAGTAAATCGATTCCAAATATCGTCCAACTAGTAACACTTCATGATTTTCCGATTTTTCAATTAGAAAATTACTCGTGTAATCACTATACACTCAAAATTCACTAGAAGAATTTAAAGTCCGAAATCACCTTTGATTAAACTAAGTTTGTCTCCCGTTTGACACGAATGACACTAGTGACATACCTATATGTCACTCTAGTTTTTAAAAGGCTTAAGAGAAAATATCTCTTTCGAAAAATAATTGCATTATCGATTAACTAGTTCAACGTCCTAGTTACTTTCCACTTTTTAAAGAAGTCAATACTAGTCAATTATAAATTTTAAGCAATTTAGTAAGGGATATAATGCTGTAAATAAAATGACATATATTAATTCAAGTTTAACACTACTATATTATTTTATTTTAGGAATTGTAAACTAAAATTAAGTCTACTCTACCATTCCAATGTTTTAACCTCGCATCTCAGTGCCGCCTTAGGGTAGGTCAAAGAGATGACGGTTAAATCGAGACAATCTCATCAATGAATAACTTGTGAGAATCGTACATCCCACGAGAATCGAACATCCCTTTATTCATTGACTACCTTCCTTTTTTAGCCTAGATATTATCAAAAAATACCCATGATGAGTGTGACCTACTATATCGGATCTCTTAGGTACGCCCCGAGTATGCCGTCTTAGGATAGGTCAGTGACCCGACGAGTACCCGGAAATCCTATCCTTTCGGAGACCAAGTCATGAATGTTGATAGGGGCGAACACCATCCTTAGGGGGACGAAATCAAAGCGCCTCGAGGCGTCACCCTTCTCTCACTTACTTGTATCTATAGTAGAGGCCGTGGGGTTGGCTGTCGCCTCCCCCGCTCCCACTCAATATTTTTGGAAGTGGTTGTGGGTTAACTAACCACGTCTTTTTGATGTTAACATAAAAACTCATCAAATCAAGGATTCCGAATGGTGTCGGTAACGTAGGCAAGCCAACCCGTCCTATTCGTTGGAACATATGTGACAGTCGGACGAAATCGGGTCAAGACGGCCTCATTGAGATAAGAAGGAATCACCCCTCCGTTCTCCGGTGTAGCTTAGTCTTGCCGGACCCCCGTGCATACATCACACTAGGAGGGTTAAGTCGGTCGAGCCTAGCTCAGTTGACCACCCAACCTATAAGCGAACCGTTTTTATCCAAGATTTATTGTTCTTTTACCATCATTCAATCTCGTAGACACTACGAATTGAAGACGTGATCTCGTTTGTGCTTTAAGGTGGTTCACCGAGAACACACACCGAAAGGCTTAACGATTTCATAACCCGTCCTCGGATCTTTAATTAGTTACTAAATTAATTATTCGTATTAATTAAATTTCAACTAATTACACGAGTTTGTATACATGCCTATTTTAATTACCAAAATTAAAATTCTACATGTATGCATGGAGTGGATTTATGATATGATGCATGTCATGGCAATTCCGATTTTATATCTATTTTATGATCAAACACATAAAAAATAAAGTGCGGAAAATTTAAACACCGAGATGGATTGTTGGTACCCCCGTATCTAATCTATTCTAGGAAAGCAGTAAATTACAATCTTGTTGTTTTCATGTCTTCGATCTTCGAATCTTGAATCATCCGGATCTACAAAGCTTCGATCTCGACACGAACTTTGAACGACGAGGAGAGGAGGCCGTAATATACCAATATATAAAAAATATATCTATATTAATGTTTTATAAAAAAAACTTTTTTTTTTCATATTTTTTTTTTTATTCAATTGGTCTTATGACCTAAGAACAAGTAAAAGTCAACTAAAAAAATTGTTTTGCCGCCGCAAAAAAAAAAATTTCCGCCGATGAATAAAAAAAAATATTAAACAAATCGGCCTCCTCCCGTTTTACCTTTTAGATGATCTTCAACACCATGATCTTCATCTTCTCGAGCCCGGAACATCAAAATTACAATAAAAGATCCTACTTTTACATAAATTTCGAAAATTAACATAAAAAAAATACAATTCCTATGCTCTATTGTTACTAAACAAATGAGCTACAATAGATCTAACGAGTAAACAGTACCAACCCCAATCCATCTCTTCAACCAAGACATTCATAACATAAAAAAATAAAACAAAAATTTTCGGCCCCCTTATAAAAAAAAAATTTGGGACAAAAAAAATCTACATGTTTACCACTCCTAGATCTAATATTTTATACGTATAAATATAGATCACCTTGGCGACTGATACCACTGTTAGTAATACCATCCGCAACGGAAGCGATTTATAAGGATCTAGATCTATAAAATACACGTAATAAAATAACTAGATCTACATCTACAAGGGGGTTGTAGATCATACCTCTTGGATCTCAAAATCCAAGTTGAAGAACCGCAATAGGAAGATTGCAAGTAGATGTGAAGAGCACCACGATCTTCTGTACGTGTGATCCAAGCAACTCCCGGTGGAAGGAAATCCTCGTCTCGAATCCTTCCGATATGCTACACGGAAAAATCTCCAAAATTTTCCCTCAACTCACCCTTGGCCGAATTTTTCACTTCTTCTCTCTAAGAGGAGAAGTCGAATTATGTGTTGTTTAAGGCTTGGGAGAACTCTCTTTATATAGGAGAGTAAAACTTAACCTCCAAGGATTAAATAATTAAGAGATAATTATTACATTAATCCTTTTCCAAAGAAAAAGTTAAATATAATATTTATCCCAAACAAATTAGGATAAATTAATATATTATCCAATATTCCATGATTTATCATTTAACAAATAAAAAATAAATCACACATTAAATAATTATCCAAGAAAACTAATTCCTTGAATTAATTAAATAACCATGCATCCACACCTTTTTTTTTCTAATCAAGTCATGCGCATCTTTCCATTAGTTTTGACCAATTGGGTCAAAAAGTCAACACACCAAATCGGGCCGAGTCCACGAAAAATGTCTTTTCCGTGTATTTAATTATTTAGTACAACTAAACAATTAATTCACATATCGTTTTAATAAAGTCCAACAAGAACTAAATTAATATTATTAGGATTCGACGTCCGAGAATAGCTATGCTATATTAGGAGGCACGTCGGGGACCATGGACTAATAATCAGCAGCTCCGATAAATCAAATAAATAATTATCTTACGAACAGTATAATTATATTTGAGAAATCAATCACAGGAATATGCCACCATAATCCCGTGACTGCACTCCTCCGATTATGAGATTATATTTATCTCCTCACGAGAATGATAATAAGCGTCCATTGATATAATCATTACATATGGATTAATCCTCCATAGACTGTTCATTCTAAATCGGGAAGTTACCGTTAACCCTTTTTAGAACTTCTTATCCTTATTTACCATTAACCCCTAGTGATCAATTAATTCATACACCTCACTGGTAGCTAATCAGTATAATATGAACTCGCGCGATCGATCGGTTTCTAGGATTAACAAATAAGGGAACTGTCTATCTACTTCCATAAATGGAAGGAATGGATTCCGTATCTGTGATAACACAGACTACTCACTCAATCCAGTACAATGCCAAGATGGGGTAATTCAGATCACAGACTCAGTGTAATCCTTAACCGTCAAGTCAAACTTCATACTGATTCAAGCGGTTGACTGTGATCACCTCAGGATTAAGATATATCCATAAATATGATCATCCATTGATTCGATAAGACTTCTCGATTACGGAATTATATCGTGAACTCTAATCAAATCGGTCCAGCCCTATATGATATATCTATCATATATAAATGCCCCACTAGGTTCTCTTAACCGAAAGTCCGGATAAGACTATCACACCTATTGTGTTCTGGGCGCATTAATAGCACGTTTAAAGGAGAGACCCGATACTCTCGATTGACTTCACTATGGGCTAATTGTATTTTAAGTACATCTTCACTAACTCAATCCTCCCGTGTATATACCATACACTGAGTTAAGTGATTACATAAACGATATACTTAGGGTTTTCTGTAGTGTAAATACTATTGTCACATCGGTGAATATGAGAATAATAAATATGAATAATAACATCATTTCATTTATTAAATAAAACAATTACAAAAATTGTCTTTCGGGCATCACACCTAACAGTAGTTGAGTTCTCCCACCATACTCATTTGAAATTTGCTTTTCATTAGATTTACAAATTTTTCACACAACTTTCCATCTTCTGATCCAAAAATGATACCATCCACATAGATCTGAACTAGCAAAGTGCTTGTTCCATCTTCTAATTTGAAAAGTTTCTTATCAATGGTTCCTTTGCTGAATCCATCGTTGATCAAAAATTGTGACAGTGTCTCTTACAAGATGGTAGGTGTCTGTTTGAGTCCATATAGTGCCTTTTTGTGCTTGTATACGTTGTCCTCTTTTCCTTTGATCTGAAAACCAGGTGGTTGTTCCACATACACTTTTTCTTCCAAGTGTCCATTTAGAAATGCACTCTTTACATCACTCGATAGACTTTGAAGTCTTTGTGAGCTGCAAAAGCTAGGAAAAGTCTGATTGCTTCCAATCTTGCTATGGCACAAAGGTTTCATCATAATCTATGCCTTCTGCTTGTGAATATCCTTTTGCAACTAGTCTTGCTTTGTTTCTAACAACAGTTCCTTGTTCATCCGTCTTGTTTCTGAACACCCATTTGGTTCCAATGATGTTTGACATGTCTGGTCTATCAACAAGTTCCCAGACTTCATTTCTCTCAAATTCATTGAGTTCTTCTTGCATGGTTGTAATCCAATCAGCATCTTGGATTGCATCATCTATTGTTTTTGGTTCCACCTGTGACAGAAAACTAGTTAGCATACTTTCCAGTTGTCTAATGGTTCTAACACCTGCATAAACATCTCCAATGACTTGTTCTTCTGGATGATCTCTAAGCCAATTTAAGTCTTGTTGACGTTTTGGTTGTTCTGGTGCTTCTACTATTCCTGCTTGTGCATCAACTTCTTGAGTTTATGTTGGTGGCTCTGTTATTATAGTAGCTGGTACTTCATCTTGATTATCAAAATAGTGATTTAGAATTGTAGCCGGTACTGTTATATCCATGTAGACTTGTTTTTGTGCAGTTTTTTCTTCAAAAGTGTGTAAATCTGCACCACTAGTGTTTGGGTCATCAAACACTACATGAACTGATTCTTCAATCACAAAATTTCTCTTGTTTAGTACTCTGAAAGCTTTGATGGTGTCCAAATATCACATGAATATTTCATAGAGTGTTTTCCCGTGATGTTTATTGATGATGGATATATTTTGAGTATAGCATGCTGTGTTTGCTGCTCAACCCAAAATTTCTTTGGTAAGCTTGCTTCTGCTATCATGGTTCTAACTACTTCCTTGAGTGTTCTATTTCTTCTTTCTGCTACTCCATGTTGTTGTGGAGTTCCTGCTGCTGATAGTTGATGTATTACACCATTTTCTTCACAGTAAGTTCTGATCACTTTATTTAGGTTTTCTGTGCCTCTGTCTGATTTCTTATCTTGATGATTTTCTACTCCTTTTCATTCTGAATTCTTCTCGGTAAGTCTGGTAGCTTCTTGAGTGTTTCTCTTTTCTTGTTCATGAAAATGGTCCAAGTGAACTTTGAAAAGTCATCAACCACTACTAAAGTGTACTTCATTCCACTTATACTTACGGGTGTGACTGGTTCAAATAGATCCATATGAAATAGATGTAAGATTCTTGTTGATTGATTGATGTGTCTTTGACTTGAAAGAACTTTTGATTTTTTTTTCCTTTCTGATATGCATCACATAGAATTTCTTTCTTGAATGTGATGCCTAGTAAGCCTTCTACTAACTTGTTATTTGATAGCTTGTTGATCATCTTGAAGTTCATGAGAGTCAGTCTTCTGTGCCAAATCCAACTAGGTGATTGCTTGTTCTTGACCAGCAGACATATTTCTGCTTTAGCTGTCTTCCAATATACCACATACATGTTGTCCTCTCTTTTTCCTCCAAGAACAACTGTAATGGTTTGTGGATCACCTTGAATCCTTCTTTGTTGAAGTTCACATTATAGCCTTTGTCACAGAATTGACTAATGCTTAGAAGATTGAAATTCAACCCTTTAACATATGCCACATTTTGAATCTTCAGACTGTTCTTTAACATGGTTCCTTCCCCCTTATTTTTTCTAGGGTTTCCTTTGCCTCCAAAAGTGACTTTGGGTCCATCAAAAGCTTTAAAATCAGTCAGCCATCCTTTATTTCCTGTTATATGTCTAGAACATCCACTGTCTATGTACCAGACATCCTACAAATCAAATTAAGCAAGTTTAGGTACCCAACACTCCTTGGATGGTTGAAGTCATCAACCTCATGTGTATAAGGCATGGCAGAATAGATTCTAATAGGTTTGGAAAAAGCATTCTGATACATTTCTCTATTTTTTGGTGTTTTAGCATCATGTTTCACTTTCCAAACTACAGTAGAAGGTTCATTTCATATTGCTTCTTCTATCTAGGACCATGCCACTTCTGGCTTTCCCAAATACATTTAGCTGTATATGAAATGGTTTTCTCTTGTATTTTGGAGGTGGAACATTCCAATCATCTTCTAAAGGGTAAAGTCTGCCCATACCTTTCAGTATGCCTTTGCCTTTAGTAGGCAAGTAAGATGATTTATTATGTTGTTTCACTGCACTGGTTTTTGACTTCACTGGTGCAGGATGTGATGTTGAAACTATGGTCTATCATTTTCTGAATTTAGGTCCAGTTCTGGTCCTTAGTTCAGATTTGGGTTTTCCATTGTTTCCTTTCTCATCTTGACTATTGTAGCCAAGACCAGATCTAGATCCAAACCTTTTTGGGGGTTTGTAAGCTGGTGCATCAAGTGGTGCAGTGGTAGTCTTAGCTGGTAGGTACGTTTCCTTAGCTGGTTTGTCAGCACCAGATAAGTGACCATCTGTTGCTTGTTGATCATCTAAGTGTACTTCCTTGCGAGTTGATTCAACTTTTAGTTCATCATATTCTTTCTTTAATCTTTTATTTTTCTCTCTCAGATTCACATTCTTGTTCCATAATTTCATGATTTGATTCAATTTCTTCAAATCTATTCATAAGATTTTGAATTAGACTTGTAGAATCTAATGGAGAAATAGAAGATTGTGCAGTGTTAGATGTGGATGCATTGGTCCCATAGAAAGGCTAACACAAGTTTAGTGGGGGGTGAATAAACTTGTCACCAAAAACTAGATTATCACTATTAAGGTTCATTTTCAACTTGTGTGAAGTTAAGCTAACAAAGCTGAGTTTAAGTCAAACTGACTTATGACAAAACTGAGTCAACCGGCAGCGGATATAAATTTTAGCCTTTAACTGGATCCTGTTGATTCTATAATAAAAAGCTGAGTATGCAAAACTGAATTCTTGTGAAAGTCAGTATGTGAGTTGTGTATGCTTATAACAATCAGTTTTAGTATGCTGTATGAACAAATATAAATGATGTAAAAATAAATAAATGCGTAAAGTAAGTAGAGCAATTATAGTGGTTCCAGGTGGTGTAATCATGTCTGTCCACTCTTCCCCTGTGATGAAGGAGGAAAATTTCACTAGAACTCCTTGAGGTATGCTGTTACAAAAAGTCCTAAATGATGGTCCTTGACTAATCCCTAGTGTCACTATCTAAACAACTAAAGAATAGGTTTGATTGCTGCTTTTCAACTTCTTGAACCACTGGTCCTTAGAGGGTTGTATTGCCTCTTCACCAGCTACCACCACAAACACAGTCTACCCGACTGCAAATGTCACAACTGTTCTTGGAAACTCTTTAACCGGATTGCTTCACAGTCTAAACCTTTGATTAAGAATCAAAGTTGGGCTGAAAATCAATAAATTGATTCTTGCTTGTGGTTCTTCAAAGTGTTGAAATGTGGATATGATCGATGTAGAGCAATTCAGATGAACTAGACTTGTAATCAAAATGCATGTAAATCGGTATTGTTGTGTTGTTGATCGTTGATTCAAAGTCCTCTATTTATAGTGTGAGGTCTAACATTCATCTTGATTGAATTTGAATTGTATCAACATCTATATTTACAGATGTCAGGTGTCAGTGACCGTTCTGACATGTCAGTTCTTCATCAAATAAAAAATCCTTGATTTACAACGTTCGAATATACTTTTAGTTGCTTGGATGGCTGACTATAAAACTGATTTTCCTGATCAGTTTTATACTGAGTGTGTCCGTTTTAAGTTTGTTAACTGACTTAGAGCATTAACTAAGTTTTTACTCTTCTTCAAAATTTCAGTACTCTATTTATCTGATATTATGTGACTGAATCAAATTACACCATTTCTTATACAGATCATCTAAGATAGCATTGTCCTTATGATACTTAGGTCTTCTTTCAAGATCCATAAAGTCAGTTCTGGCCATCACAGACATACCTGAATTCTAACTTTATAGTCTCGGCTTAAAATCATCATAACTGAGTTTGAACGCTCAGTTCTTCCATCTTCTTTAACTGAGTTTGTGTCCCTCTGTTCTTTAAATACTGAGTTTGTTCCCTCAGCCTTCAGTTCTAGATAAGCCAACCGAGTGTGTCCCTCAGTGAACTTACCTTCTTCAGTTCTGAGTTCACTTCAGTTTTAGGTGTATACCTTCAGTCTTATGTTAAGTTCCTGTTTTCTAGATGATTTCCAGTTTTCACTTTTACAACACTTCTATCTATTACAGTGATTGTCTGATATAACATATACAATTATCAGACTCAAGTAAAACTTATACATTCAGTTCTAGATATCTTTTAGCTTTCCACTAACAGCTAGTTTCAGCACTTCATCAATGGGGTGTAAACAAACATATACTTAATGAGATGAATCATCATCAAAACTATATTTTATTTCCAACAATTTCCCCCTTTTTGATGATGCCAAAACCCTCCTTAAAAGAAAAGCTTAAAGATAATAACAATGCAAAACAAAGTAAAACTGGAAACTGGATTTCATTAAGAATTTTGCAAAAACTGGAATAGTTACACAGTTGATAATAATAACTGAAATAAGATCTGAACATTACTTTGTGTAACTTTGATAAACTTCTATTCCTTATCGTGTAGGCGATATTCTTGTTCAATCTTTGTATCTTCCTTGTTTGAAGTTCTGAGATAATCCACTTGACTTGTATGTTTCCACTTTCTCCAAAGAACTAATTTATGAAGATGTCTTTCATCTTTGTAGTAATCATTAAATTCTGAAATATCAGCTTTCAGCTGTTCTTTCTTGTCTTTAATTTGAAGTTTTTCTTCAATTCTCTTGATCTTCTTATGATGTGCCATCTTCCGATTGTGAAGAACATCAGTTAAGAAATAGGCAAGACATTCTTCATAGTTCTTGTGCTTGCTTGTACTTGAGTTTAATATTGTAATCCTGCTCAAATTTCTTCCAAAGATCCATTGTCAGAGTAGCTCTTCTTTCTCCAAGTTGACTGTACTTGGCAATGAGTTGTTCATCAGTGAGTTCTACAACATTCCTGACATAAGGATCTGCTGCTGATTTGCATTTCTTCAATTCTGTCAACTAAGCTTCAAGCTTCAGTTTTTCTTCACATAACTTCAGCTTTTCTTTCTCTACACCCCCTTTTTTGGCATCATACAACTCATTGATTAGCGGATGTGTTGCCTTCTGATCTGCTGACATATCTTTCGGGGAGGTGAGAACTTTTTTGAGCTGAGTTTCTAGACCATAAATGCATAGATTGAGGTGCCATTCAGCTTGAGCATGAGTTTCTCGATCTTCCATGGTTGTAACTTCGAGTTTTTTCGTGAGACTAAGAATATCTGAAACTGAATCTGAAGTGGATTTCTTGATAGTATCCAACTTAGTATGAACTGAGACATCCTGTAATCCAAGTAATTGGAAATATATGACAGAAGACCATTGTAATCATCCTTTTGGTTGAGCATAATCTTCAATCCTTCTTGTACTTTGCTTAATTCTTATGTTGTAAGCTTCTCCGATGGATATTCTTCTTCTGTTTCTTGGATTTTAGACTGACTAGCATCTTCAATTAACATCAGTTGCTGACTATCATCAGCTCTGGCTTCTTCTTCTTTGTTGTCAGTTGTCTGATTTCCAACTGATAATTCTTCTGCCTTAGTATCAGTTTTCTCTGGTTGTTGTTCAAGCTGAGTGTGGGACTGCAAAACTTTACTTTCTGAGCTTCTTTCTTTGAATCATCATCTTTATCATCATCTTTCTTCTTTAAAACTTCCTTCGGTATAGATGATGTGGTTGATTCAGTTCTCCGAGCTATCTCTTTGAATCTATTGTAGCAGTTGGTGAGAAACTCTTCCATTGGAAATAAGGCATAGAGATTTTGTATTTCCAGTTTCTCCAACAATAGTTTTTCCTTATTCAGTAGAGTAGCTTCACAAGAATATTCAATTTTGAGCTTCATCTTCATTAGTTTGACGATCCTTTCAGCATCGAAGATGTACTCCTTTGGTTGCTGAGTTACCTGTTCCTCTCGCTTAACATGCATAACGGAAAATTTTTTCTCAGATATTTTCTGCTTAAGGTGTGAAACAATCTCAGGAACCATGTTCTTCAGCTTACTAACTTCAGTTGTCAGTTGTTGTTCCCCCTTAGTTGGTGCTAACTGACTTGAAGTACCTGGAAACAAACAACGTCCAACTGATTTTCCCCTTGTGTCTCAACTTTCCTTTTAATTCCTTTTTGCTGAGCGATCTACTGGGACACTGTTTGCTTATTGGCTTCAGGTTGGGAAGTTCTCTTTGTTGAACTTGCAACTGGTGCAACTTGTCTAGTGGTTGTGGATGCAGCAGCAGTTTGTGTTTGCTTCTTCCCACCACTGAGTCTTTCCAAATAATATTGAATAACTAAGCTAAGTGATTTCTTCAGTCGAAATCTTCCCTCGGTTTGTCTTCCTTCAGCTTGGGCTCTACTGACACTTGCTATTTCAGTCAAGTGTTGCTGCTTGATATGATTGAAAATATATCCTGCCCAATTGAACTCAAATCCATCCCAAATGACGTTCATCAGGTGAATACCATATTTAGTTAATTTATTTAGCCCTTTGTGTTGTCCGACGGCATGTTTTCTGATCCATCTATTTAGGAGACCAAATTTAGTTTTGAGGTCCTTAAGATGTGTATCGACTGCTGCTAGTTGTTTTGATGCTGAAATCTGCTTATGAAAAGCTTCACGTTTGAGTGGCAGATAGGCTAGCTCAATTGATTTTACTAGGGGATCTCTGAAACCAAATAGCTGTCTAATGATGTCTTCATTGATAAAAATCTTCTGTCCATGAACTCTTGTTAACAGAGAGTTCTTCAACATCTTCATATTTTCCCAATATTGCAGTAGACCTTCCAAGTCCATTTCTTTTTGCAATTATGCTTCCAGCAGGTTCTGTAAACCTTGTAATCATCCTATCTTTTTGCTTATATGACTAGAGAGAAGGGTATTGCCGCACATCTCTTCAAATTCTTTGCACGTAAACGTGTCGGGTTTGGTGATTAACCTTTCTTCTTGAGTTTTTGGAAGTTGCCATTTTTTTAAATTGTCTAAGATAAAATTTATGGCTGTTTAAGAGAGGAAAAGGTTTGATTTTATTTTTGTAAAGAGGGAGTATTAAAATGTTGTATATATAAAGAGTAGGGTGGTTGGTGATTTGATCCACGATCTTCAGATATATTTTTGGACAACTTTTCAAATTCCATCATGGTTTGTATAACCGATGTGTGTACTATCTAACATTTTGGGGGTATACACGCTACAACTTCTAACAAAAGCGGCGGTAATTAATTGCGATGTAACTGTTGCCGGTTTTATCCGTTCTTTTATTAACTTTCCTTGACTGAGTGTAAGACTGACTGAGGTCAGTTTTAAGGCGTATTCAGTTGCGTAAAGACTTCAGTTGTTCAGTTTGAGATTGTTGATGTCAATGACTGATCTGTCAAGTGGGCTCACCCAGCATGACAAAGGTCAATCCCCTTGACGAATCTCTCAGCTTAAACAGACCTAACTTACTTTAATAATCTCCAATTCAGTTCTCTGTTTAGCAAACCTTTCTTTGTTCAGAGGTTTGGATGTCAGCTAACTGATCTTCAGTTGGAACATAGAGAACTGTAACGTTCTTTTTCTCTACGTGATCCCTTATAAAATGATGTTTCACATCAATATGCTTGGTCCTTGAGTGCAAAACTGGATTGTCAGTTATAGCTATTGCACTTGTATTATCACAAATTATAGGAATCAGTCCTTCTTCTATTCTATAATCTCTTAATTGTTGCCTGATCCATAAAACTTGAGCACAACAGCTTCCAGCTGCTATGTACTCAGCTTCAGCTGTTGATGTCGAGATTGAGTTTTGCTTTTTCCTGAACCATGACACAAGTCTATTTCCCAATAACTACAATGTGCCTGAAGTACTTTTTCTGTCCCCTTTGCATCCGGCATAGTCTGAGTTGGATATTAGTTTGAATTCTCCTTTCTTTGATTACCATATCCCAACTCCTTCTATATCTTTCAAATACTTCAAGGTTCTTTTGACAACAGTGAGATGACTTTTTTTAGGTCTTGTTTGAAATCTGGCACAGACACCAACTGCAAATGATATATCTGGTCTACTGGCTATGAGATAAATTAGACTTCCAATCATTCTTCAATAGAGAGTTTGATCCAAATCCTTACCATCTCTGTCTTCATCTAATTTGATGTTGGTTCCAATTGGTGTTGCAATGCCAGCTGATTTCTCCATCCCAAACTTCTTGATCGGTTCTCTGGTATACTTGGTTTGGTGAATGAAAATTCCATTGTCCATCTGTTTTACTTGTAAACCGAGAAAGTAATTCAGTTCTCCCATCATGCTCATTTGAAATTTGCTCTTCATTAAACTTACAAATTTCTCACAGAGTTGCTCATTTTCTGATCCAAAAATGATGCCACCCACATAGATTTGAACTAAGAGAGTACTTTCTTCAACTTTCATCCTGAATAGGGTTATATCAATATTTTCTTTTGTAAAACCATTATCCACCAAAAATTGAGATAGAGTTTCATACCAAGCTCTTGGTGCTTGTTTGAGCCCATAGAGAGATTTTCTCAGTTTAAAGACTTTGTCAGTTTGTTCTTTAATTTCAAATCCTGGGGGTTGCTGAACATAGACTTCTTCTTCAAGTATGCCATTGAAAAATGCACTTTTAACATCGATCTAGTACACTTAGAATTTCTTGTGGCTGCAAAGGCATGAAATAGTCTGATTTCCTCCAACCTTGCAACTGGGGCATAATTTTCATCAAAGCCTATCCCTTCAGCTTGTGAGTAACCTTTTGCTACAAGTCTTGCTTTGTTTCTGATAATATTCCCATCTTCATCAAGCTTGTTTCTAAAAACCCATTTAGTTCCGATTATTTTGACATGATCTTGCTTGTCTACTAAATCCCAAACTTGATTTCTCTCAAATTCGTTTAGTTCTTCTTGCATAGCCAAAATCCAATCTGGATCGTTAAGGCTTCTTCAATTTCTTTAGGTTCAGATTGAGACAGAAAGCAATCCATCATAGCATCTAGTTGGTGTCTTGTTCGAACTCCCGCTTGGAAATCACCTAACACTTGTTCACTCAGGGTGATTTCTCATCCATTGATGTACTGGGGGTTGCATCAAAGGGTCTTCATTTTGTTGAGCTAGTTCTTCTTGAGCTTGATAATTTTCAATTGGATAAGTTTCTTCTTGTTGTTGTTGTTCAATTGCAGGTTCAGTTACTGGCAACTGAGGCTGATCCTGATCCTGATCTGGAGAATCTGAGATCCTTAATCTTCCAATATCAATGAAAACTGATTCTGGAGTCTTGTCTATTTTAGGTTGAGAAACTGGTTCTTCCTTGTCTTCAATTGTGTCTCCAATAAACATTGGTTCATCATAAACTACATGTATAGATTCTTCATGCTTGAGTGTTCGCTTGTTTAACACTTTGAAAGCTTTACTAACACTTGAGTATCCCAGAAATATTCCTTCAACAACTTTGGGTTGAAAAACTTTGAGCTAATCTTTACCATTATTGTGAACAAAGCACTTGCTTCCAAAGGGATGAAAGTAGGAGACATCTGGTTTTCTTCCATTCCAAATTTCATAAGGTGTCTTTTCATGTCTCTTGTTCATGAGAGCTCAATTATGAGTATAACAAGCTGTATTTACAGCTTCTGCCCAATACCTTTCTGGCAGTTCAGAAACACAGATCATTGTCCTTCCAGTTTCTTTGAGTGTTCTATTTCTCCTTTCAGCTACTCCATTCTGTTGAGGTGTTGCTGTAGCTCCAAGCTGGTGTAGCACTCCATTTTCTCCACAATACTCGATGATTATGTTGTTGAGAAATTCTGCTCATTTATCAGATCTAATCTTGACTACAGTAACACTTTTCTGATTTTAGAGTCTCTTAAGAAGTTCTGTCAGTTGTTGCTTAGTTTCACTCTTCTTTGTCAAGAAGATAACCCAAGTATATCTTGAAAATTCATCAACTACCACCAACGTGTATTTCTTTCCACTAACACTGATTGGTGTAATTGGTCCAAATAAGTCCATAAACTTCAGTTCTAAAACTATGTTTGTTGAATGCTGAGACTTATTCTTGAAACTTGCTTTTGTTTGTTTTCCTTTCTAACATGCATCACATAGGTTGTCTTTCTTGTATGTCATCTCTGGTAGTCCAATCACCAAGTTCTTTTTGACTAAGAAGTTGATATCATCAAAATTTAGGTGACTCGGGTTCTTGTGGCATAGCCAACTGAGTTCTGACTTGGTATGCATAATTAAACAAGTTTTGAAACTGCTGTTGACCAATCTACAACATACATGTTCTCTTCCCTTCTTCTGGCATGAACTACTTGGCAAGCTGTTTCGCTGACTACAATGCATAAATATTTATCAAAAGTTACTTTGTACCCCATATCGTAGAATTGACTTGTGCTGAGTAGATTATAGTGAAGTCCTTCCACGTAAGATACATTTTTTATTGTGAGTCCATTTCTGATTAAGATTCCATAACCTTCTGTGTAACCAAGTCTATCTTTACTTCCAAAGTTGACTCTTGGTCCATATTTAGCTACAAAATCAGGGAGACAGTCCTTGCTCATTGTCATATGTCTAGAGAAACCACTGTCAAAGTACCAAATATCCTGCAAAACAAATTAAAATGCTTTAGGTTCCCAATTCTGTTTGGGTCCATAGTGGCCAGTTGTTAGTACAACTCTGGTATATTTCCATATGGTTTTCTCTGGAAATTGTTGCACTTATTCTCATATATATAAGCCACACTTCAATAATATCTTTTTTCTGGATTGTGTCTCATTTATATGATTTCTCAAGTCTTCTGGTTTAAGCTGATTTCCAAAATGTCTTCTATTATTAAAATTTGAATAATAACCATCATTCCTTTTCTACTGAGGTCTAGACTGACCTTTGTACTGAGAATTTTGCTGTGACCTGAGATAATTTCTCTGCTGAGTAATGATTGTTCCTATCAATTTTAATAGTAGGTTCAGTAAAATTCCAATCATCATCAGTAGGGTATAGTCTGCCTTTCCCACTTGATGTGTGAATCTTTGAATGATTGACCTTCATAGATTTACTTTGATTAAAAAAAATTGGTTCTTGACTTGATTAGTTTTTGTAGATCTGGCAGTTGATCTACCATTTCTATTTCCTTGAGGTACAGCTGATCTACCATTTGATTTACCTTTGTTGGTTGGTGCAGTCTTCTTAGAAAACTGAGTTGTCTTATGTGAGGCTGACTTTGCTGGTTTAGCAATTTTCTCTTTGTGTGGAAGTTGCTTAGCTACAAACTTAATACCAGTTTTGATAATAGGTTCAGCAGCTTTGCTAGTTCCTTCTTTAGAAGATTGCTGTGTATCAAATCCTAAGCCAGTTTTGTCTTTATAAGGCTTTCCAGATTTGAATCTAGTAGCTGAACTTGATTGAGCAAAAGACTCAGTTGATGTTACTGATGCAGTAGGCTGATACTGATTCTTTCCTTTATCAGTTCTAGTCAGTTTCATCATGTTTAGTTCAGACTTCAATCTTTCAATTTCAATAATTAGAGCTTCTTTCTTAGATTTGATTGATTCAGAACCAGCTTGGATGGTTACTAGCTGATTCATCAATTCGTCAAGTGTTTCTTCTAATTCCAAATTTTTTTGGATTGGAGTCAGCAGTCGAAAAACATGCATTTTGCACGGAAATCTGAGCTGAGAAATATTTAGAGTTAGATTCACATACTTTATTTGGATCCTCCATATGATCCAATAGAGCCGTGTCATCTGATAATCTTTCAGTGCCAGCTTCATAGTCTAACTCATCTCCGGCAAAAAATGCTCTTATGCCAGTTCTTCGTTGCTGAGTCTTCTTACCAGTCAGGTCGGGACATTCAGCTTTGTAGTGTCAAAGCTTTTTACAGTTGAAGCAAAGATATTCATCGTCTTTCCTCTTTTCAGGAGTCTTCTTGATAAACTTATGAGTGACTGGATGTCCACTCTTCATTCTTCGAATTATATTCATCATTAGAGCCATCTGCTCTTCCATCTCATCCAATTGCTGAAGATTGTTTGATGATGTTTCTTGATTTTCATTTGAGACTACTGCGAGGGATGTTGTTTTAGGTTCCTCCAAAGCCTTGATTATTGTAGCTATGCTTGTGAAATATTCACAGAATTCATAAGCTTTTAGGTCTGAGAAGATTTTGAAAGAATCTTCTATGTCAAGTCTTCTAGATTCTTCCATTCCTGTGACCTTCATCTTCCAGTACATGGGTAAAGCCTTCAAGATTCTTGTGTTGATTTCTTTCTTGGTATACTCAATCTTGAGAAATGCCAGTTCGTCCATTAT
Organism: Gentiana dahurica var. dahurica; assembly: GCA_024500145.1. Classification (NCBI taxonomy): domain Eukaryota; kingdom Viridiplantae; phylum Streptophyta; class Magnoliopsida; order Gentianales; family Gentianaceae; genus Gentiana; species Gentiana dahurica. The sequence goes on along the minus strand of CM044897.1, from coordinate 56,484,911 downwards.
AGCACTGAATCTTGTTTCCATCTGATCATCATTCTGGCCTGACTTCATCTTGAAATTCTCAAACTTTTGTTTTGCTACTGAGATCTTATTTTCTTTCATGGAGTCGGTTCCTTCACAAACCAATTGAAGTTTCTCCCATATTTCTTTTGCATTAGTGCAATCCTTGACCTTCAGATACATGTTGCTATCAAGAGTTCTGAGTATGATATCCATGGCAGCATTGTTCAGGTTGTTTCTCTTTCGGTCATCACTGGTCAAATCGCTTTTGGGCTCTAACATGTTCACCATTGATATTTTGCATGTGAGTGATCAGGATAGGTCCATCAGTGAGTACATCAATCATCTCATCATGAGAGGCTGCTATAAAGGCCTGCAAATGACGTTTGTATTCATCAAATCTATCCATGTTGCACATTAGCATCTGTCTTGCAAACTGATTGTTATCCATTGTGAGAGTGAGTGAAAACTAGATTATGCTAAAACTAGAAACTGAAAGACTAGGCTTTTTCTGGAGATCAACTAGAGGAGATAATTAGAGCAGGATAACTGATTACCAGTTACTTACTCTAAGTCAGAACAGAAAACTCCACTCCGATACCAATTGTTGGTCCCTTGGAAAGACTAACACATGTTTAGAGGGGGGTGAATAAACTTGTCACCAAAAACTAGATTATGACAATTAAGGTTCGGTTTTAACTTGTGTGGAGTTAAGCTGACAAAGCAAAGTTTAAGACAAACTAACTTATGACAAAACTGAGTCAACCAGCAGCGGATATAAGTTTTAGCCATTAACTGGACCTTGTTGATTCTATAAGAAAAAGCTGAGTTTGCAAAACTGAATTTTGGTGAATTTCAATCTGTGATCTATGTATGCTTATAACAATCAGTTTCAGTATGATGTATGAACAAATATAAATGCTGTAAAAATAAATAAATGCGTAAAGTAAGTAGAACAAGAATTATAGTAGTTCCAGGTGGTGTAATCGTGTCAGTCCACTCTTCCCCTATGATGAAGGAGGAAAATTCCACTAGAACTCCTTGAGGTATGCTGTTACAAAAAGTCCTAAATGATAGTCCTTAACTAATCCCTAGTGTCACTATCTAAACAACTAAAGAACAGGTTGGATTGCTGCTCTTCAACTGCTTGAACCACTGGTCCTTAGAGGGTTGTATTGCCTCTTCACCAGCTACCACCAAAAACACAGTCTACCCGACTGAAAATGTCACAACTGTTCTTGGCAACTCCTTAACCGGATTGCTTCACAGTCTAAACCTTTGATTAAGAATCAAAAATGGACTGAGAATCAATAAATTGATTCTTGCTTGTGGTTCTTCAAAGTGTCGAAAATCTGGATATGATCGATGTAGCTTGAACACTTGAAGAAATCTAGATATGATCTTGTTGAGCGCAGATATTGATAGCAATTCATATGAACTAGACTTGTAATCAAAATGCTTGTAAATCGGTGTTGTTGTGTTGTTGATCCTTGATGCAAAGTCCTCTATTTATAGTGTGAGATCCAACGTTCATCTTGCTTAAATTTGAATTGTATCAACGTCTATATTTTCAGATGTCCGGTGTTAGTGACCGTTCTGACATGTCAGTTCTTCATTCAATAAAAAATCTCTGATTTACAACGTTCGAATGTACTTTTAGTTGCTTGGATGACTGAATATAAAACTGAGTTTCCTGATCAGTTTTATCCTGAGTGTGTCAGTTTTCAATTTTTTAATTGACTTAGAGCATTAACTGAGTTTTTACTCTTCTTCAAAATTTCAATTCTCTATTTATCTGATTTTATGTGACTGAATCAGATTACACCATTTCTTATACAGATCATCTAAGATATCATTGTCCTTAGGATACTTAGGCCTTGTTTCAAGATCCATAAAGTCGGTTCGGGCCATCACAAACTTACCTGAATTCTAACTTTACAGTCTCGGCTTAAAATCTTCATAACATAGTTTGAACCCTCAGTTCATCAACCTTCTTCAATCTTCTTTAACTGAGTATATGTCCCTCATTTCTTCAAATACTGAGTTTGTTCCCTCAGCCTTCAATTTTAGATAAGCCAACCGAGTCTGTGTCCCTCAGTGAACTTACCTTCTTCAGTTCTGAGTGAACTTCAGTTCTAGGTGTACTCTTCAGTCTTTTGTTAAGTTGCAGTTTTCTAGATGATTTCCAGTTTTCAATTTTACAACACTTCTATCTATTACAGTGTTTGTCTGGTATAACTTATACAATTATCAGACTCTAGTAAAACTTATACATTCAGTTCTAGACATCTTTTAGCTTTCCACTATAACAGCTAGTTTCATCACTTCATCAATGGTGTGTAAACAAACATATACTTAAATGAGATGAATCATCATCAAAACTAAATTTTATTTCCAACACATGCATTAGTTTCTTCAATTTCTTTTTCCATTAAGCATAGATAGGCTTTGTCATTGTCTGAGTTGGTGCCTTTGCTGTCATCTGAATCATTGTCAGATGATTCTGCTGCATCGCTATCACTGCTGGTTTCAGCCTTTAATATTTTCCTGCTCCGCCTTTTGTCTGATGCTTTGTATCTTTTCTTTTCTGCATCTTTGTCCTTTTCTTTTGAACAATTAGCTTTGAGGTGTCCTTTCTTTTTGCAGTTGAAGCATCTGAGTTCATCATCCTTTTTGTTGAATTCTTTGCTAGAATTTGACTTCTTGTTTGATGAAAAACTTCCTTTGAACTACTTTTTCTTGAATCTGTCAAAAAGTTTGATCAGTAAAGCAATCTACTCCTTTAGTTCTTGAGTCTCTTTGCTGGTTGAGTCAGCTGCTTTGCTAGGGTACAACCAGTGCACTGGGCTTGTGTGGCTCAGCTGATACACCGTCTTCACTGTTCAACTCAAATTCATGAGCTTTTAATTGAGATATCAGTGTCAAGGTGTCAGTTTTTGCGAGATCTATTGTGACTTTGAGTATTGATGTGATGATCTTCCATCTTTCAGGTAGACCTCTCAAAATCTTCAAGCACACTTCTTTCTGTGGATATATGTGGCCAAGCTGTTGTAGTTCATTGATGATGCTTGAAAATTTGTTATCCGTTTGATCAATGGATTCACCATTTTTCATTTTGACAATCCCAAATTTATGTTTAGCAATAGATAATTTGTTTTCATTGACGGCCTCTGATCCTTCATTGATAAGTGCCAATTTTTCCCACATATCCTTTGCCGTTTTGCAGTATTTGATTCTTATTAACATATTGTTGTCCAAAGTCTTCAAGATCATATCTCTTGCTACAAAATCAAGATTTTCTCTTCTTCTGTCATCTTTGGTCCAATCCTTCTTAAGCTTTTCTATTTCTTTTCCATGATCTGCACCTGTGACTACCACAGTCATGATCTTGATTGGGCCATCATTAATGACATCCAGCATGTACTCATGAGTTGCGGCAAGTTGAGATAACATTCTTATTTTGTATTCATCAAAATCGTTAATATTGAATAAAGTACTTTAGAAATGAAATTTGAAGAGTCCATGATCACAGACAGATAGAAGTATATATAAGATAGTGATTTGAAACACTACTTTGAAAAAGTGTGATCTCCATGTTACCAGAAATCATATCTGAACAGGTTCTGATACTAGGAACACAGATATGATACCAACTGTTGGTCCCAGAGAAGGGTGAGAATATAGTCAGAGGGGGGGGGGGTGAATGACTATATTGGAGTTTTCAAAACTATTCTTATTTTAAAAGCTTTTAGGCAGTGGATAACTCCCTTCTTAAAGTTGTTTCAAAGTAGTTCAAGCATACATGGAATATAACTAATATATAGTAAGGAAATGATGTAAGGTAAAGTGCAGTAAATAAATGAATACAAAGGTTAATAGTGGTTTAGGGTGGTGTAATCTCTTAATCCACTCTTCATGTGATGATTGGAGGAATTCACTATTGTTTTTCACTAATACAATAGTATGATTGTCCCTGGCTACACAAGCTTCACAATCCCAAGACTATGACTCCTTAGCTACAAAAGCTTTAGTGACTCATTCTTCAACACTGCTCCTTGAGAACAAATCCTTTAGCAGCTATCACAAGGTGTGCAATTCCTTCTCAAAAGATCTGATTCAATTGCTTTAGTTGGGTGTGAATAAGATTCATAGAAAGTTGATCAATCTCAGTGCTTGATGTGGAATTGTAGCTCTGAATTCTAAGTTGATCCCTCGATATGTATTTTCAAGTTCAGATAGAAGGTTTTTGAAATTGACAGAGTTTCTGCACTTTTTGTGTATGCACATATATCTTCATTTTCTGTCAATCTCTTCTATTTATAGCCGTGATCTCCTTGATTTGAAAATTCGTCCGTTGGGTATTTAATACTGAGAATAATCCTTGATTTACTCCTTGATTCTTCCTTTATTTTATTCTCCTTAATTTCAGTGATCCAGATTTTTTTCAAACGTTCTTCATAAAATCCGTCCTTGATTGATTCTGCATTAATTGCTTGATCTCCTTATTTTCCACGTTCAGAATAAATCGTGGGTAGTATACTTGACCTTGCTGTTTCCTGACTTAGCTATTGCTTGACCGGTCTAGTGACTCATTCACTGTTATTTATATAGTCAGTCGGTATATCTTTTACTTAGCCGTTTTGTTGTTTTCTTTTTCTCTCTTGATTTTCCAAATATGCTTGTACTCCACTAATCCTTTATTTGTGTGAGATCAGTATACACCATATTACATGAATAGATTCAATCACTTGTAATATATTTTAGATTTATCCAAGATCATCTTAGACTTCCCTGGTTATAATTCAGTCCATAAGTCTTGACTTTACTCTGCTGGTACTTGGTTGCCTTCATTCAGCTGATCTCTAGTCTTCCACTGAGCCATCCTACCAGTCTAGTACAATGCTTGTCTGACTGAACTTATACAACATGTCAGACTCTAAGTAAAGTCTTATACAAATATTTCTAACTTATTTCAAGCTTGCTATAACAGCTACTATGGCCATCATCAAAACAAATAAATGTTCCTAACAAGTTTTAGGTGAGCAGGGATACCAACTTCTCACATTAGTTTTCGGCGAGCAGGGCCAGATCTTACCGACTTCTTGCATTAATTTTCGGCGAGCAGGGCCAGATTATACCGACTACTCGTAATAGTTCTAGATGAGGCCGACCCGCGGAGACCAGTTAATTTGTCCTTGTGGACTTATAGAATCATTCATAATAAAAAGATAAAATGTACTTAATATCAAAACAATCATATCGTAAAGATGAAATTGGGCATTCTCTGGACGCAATTTATTCAAACCTCTTTCAACAATAAAGAGTACTGGAAATGATTGCAAGAATTAAAAATTAATTGTAAATGCTAGGAACCTGCCGAGCCTTTTAAGCGAATACCACTCCGTTGCTTTTGATCTTATCCACATAGCAGTTCCTAGCTACCTCAAAATCCCCTTTGATCTCGACTGAGCCTTCTGTGGTGGGAAACTTCAGACAAATACGAGCCAGGGAAATCACAACTCGGAGATCAATCAGTGCGGGCCTTCCCAGAATAACGTTGTACACCGATGAAGCCTTGGCCACTACATAGGTGACTGGGAGTGTCTTGCCCCTCGACCTTTGGCCAAAAGTTGCTGCAACTTTGATCATCCCCATATGATGAACTGGAGGACCTGCAATCCGTACAATGGCACCGAGATAGGAATCGGCTCAGAATCCTTGAGCTTCATAGACTGGAAAGCATATTAGTAGAGGACGTCAACAGCACTTCTTGTATCCACAAAAATCCTCTTGACCAATTTCTTGCTCACCACTGCATATGACCATGCCTTCATCGTTTGTAACCATCGGAAGAGGGTCCCTTTGACCATAGGTCACTTCCCTAGCTAGCCTCTAACTTTTGTTGCTCGTAGATGAGTTGGCAAGTCGGATAATCTGGTGGACTAACCCGAATGTGTTGCTAAGGCCGCCCACAATGGTGTTGATGGTGTTTATGGGGCGGTTATCTATCTGTCAATCTTCATCCGGAAATCGGCCTCTTCTTCTCTGGGGCTCTCTCTGCCGACCCCGATCCTGAGTGAAATTTTTACGCTGATAGTCTTGCCGTCCTCATGGCTTGGCAGATTGAGTCTGATCAACGACCTCTTACAACTCGCCTTCCACGATTTCCATGTCATTGTCTCTCTGTAAGTATCTACAATTTTCGGAATCGTGCCCAACATCCTCATTGTAGGCATAAAACTTACGTTGGTCCCTTCTCTCTGGGGAGTTCTTATTGGAGGTGGGGTCCGAGCCAGTCCTTTCCTCTTCATAATGGCGAGGACTTGCTCTCACGGCCTATTTAGGGGGATAAAGTCATGTTGCTTCAAAGCCGGTATCTTCCCTGACCGACTGTAGATGGAGCAGTCGGTCGGTCCCAGGCTGGTTTCCTCTTCTTATCAGATTGCTCCTCTGCCTATCTTTCTTATGGTCTTCTTTCTTTGACTCTATTTTCAGTTGGTTCACTTCCTCTCCATGACAATGCTTAAAAGCCATATCCATGCATTATTCCATTGATCAGGGGAGTTTGTTGTTCATCTTAACGTACAGCCTCATTTCTCGCAGGCCTGTCATAAAAGAGGAGATCATGATTTGTTCATCAGCGTCTTGGACCAGCATCGACTCCTTATTGAACCGTTTGAGGTATTGCAACGTAGTTTCATCCTTTTTTTGCCTGAGAGTAAGCAAATGTGTAACAATCTTTTGAAACGGTTTGGCCGTAATAAAGGCATTAATAAACATATTTCTGAATATTTCAATGTTAGAGATTGTTCTGGCAGGGATCCTCTTGAACCATTCACAAGCTCGGCCAGTCAGTAATGCCAGAAAGGCCTTGCACTTCATCTCATCAGCCGCACAATCTAGGTTCATATGAGTCAGGTACTGAAACAGGTGATCCTGGGGATTCTTTGTTCCGTCATATGGTCTAGTTTGGGTACTTTGAACCTCGCAGGTCGGGGATAATCTTACACCTATTTTGTAAATGGTGATATGAGGGTTAGATCCGTAGGTCCTTTCCCAAGCATGGCGTCCACCTCGGCTCTTGTGGCATCCATTGCCTGAGGGTCTATCGGCCTCTTCCCGTGATTTGAGGATGATTGTCATCCTTTTTGGCTCGCTTACGCTTGGAAGGAGGAGGAGGAGTCTCACCTTGTCATCCTTCCTCCGCATGTTCATCTACCTCCTCTAGATCCTGCTCCTGCAAATCTTCGTCTAGAAGATCTTCTTCCACAGGATCCTCATCATTCTCTACTAAGGCAGCTTTGAGGATTTCTTGTTTGGTGGCGTCATCCATTGCCACCACTTGATCTACTGATGTCTGGTGGGTAGCGTTGAGTGCAATCTCATCTTGCTCCTGATTCTAGTTGTTGGCATTGGAGGCTGACGCATCATTAGCATTATTTCTGTTTGCCGTCTGTTGTCGTGTTGTCACCATGGTGATTTTGATACTTTGACCAAGATTTTCAGTAAGAACCCTCCTTCTAGTGCCAATTGATGATGCTAGAAACCGTCGGGTAATAAATTCATGGCCTTTTTATCCTAGTGACAATCTATTCAAGAAAACAATAATGCGAAAGATGGTGTTTATGTGTGTTTTTAGAATGAGCCTAAGAAACTGTATCTCAAGTTGCCTACGTATCATGTAATTGTTTAGGAATCAAGTCTCTATAGTTCTATAAGGATGGTTTATATAGTGGAGGCTTGTGCCCTAGTATTGTGTGTATCATGTCCATTGTGGAATCTAATTTCGTGTTCCCTAAGGAATGGATAATTACGGTTTGATCTCCTTGACTGTACGAGAAAATCATGTTGATTTTAATTATAAGATCAAAGCCTTTACGGCTGAGGATTCTTTCCATGTTTATCTGAAAAAACTATGCACGTGGGCTAGTTGGCCTTAAAGAATAACTCAGGCTGACCTGTACTGCCCGAGCCGAGTCGGCTGAACTCTTACCCTTTGGCCGACCTGCAGAGGTTGAGGAGTATAACCGAACTGAGCTCAACTAAGATTCTTGGTACTCTTGGCCCTTAAGGCGCTTACTCTCTTTCATTTCTTTGTGGAATTACTGTAGGGATGACATATGGCGAGATGTTGGTCCGACCACCGTCAGATTCCATGATGGTGTTTGGAAAAATAGTGTTCTCTTTTGATGATGGTTTGGAAATTTTTGTGCTCTACTGAGATGCATTGTCATGTCCATATGTTGGTGTTTGACAAATCATCTAATTTCATTGTCACTGCTATTATTTTGGGACTTTGGTTTGATTTATTTTGTATTTGGTGTTGTAACGTAAAGCTCATTGAACATAGCTTGTAGTGTGTAAATTCAATGTTGCTTCTAGCTACACCCAATTAAATGCTCTTGTTTTGGCCTATTTATCTATGCTACACCTGATTGACTTCTGTTTTGCACCTGTATTGGATTTGGTGATTCTTTGTTTTTCTATGAGCTAATTTGGGTTCTTTTTATTTATTTCAAGTTGGGCCAAAGCATCAAGTTTTGCTTTTTATCATTTGGTTTAATGTTATACTTTGGATCGTGTGCTTCTTTTAATTTCTTATTATGGTTATGTATGTTTTTGCTGAATAAAGATGATGAAAAAACTAAGATGGTAGTTTTCGGGATGTGTTGTCCCGACCAGACAGGATCTTGAATATTCGGGTATCCTGATTGTCGGGTCCCAACATGTTTCATGTACAGGTTTGGGGGGATAATGGATTCCCAAATTTTATTGGGTCGAGGATTGGGTCGGAGGGTTACGGGACGGGTCCCGACCCGATACCAGCCCTACGGATCACTATCCGTTGGGACTCAGACAATATTTATATCATGATCCAAATGATCAAGTCAAAATAACTGCTGCAACACACAAACATGAATCTCTGATAAACCTTGGTTTTTGCTCAAACAATGAATTCTCTACTATATCAGCTATACAGTAAAAGTGGAAGAACCGTACAAGGTTTAGGAATGAACATATTAGATCCACGTACTACTCCTACTGCATGTCTAAGGCAATATTGTGTTTTGGTCCAGTTTTGGAATCTACAGTGATCTCTCACTAAGAACATTTCCATCTCACTGTATCATGCACTTAATTAAAGTGATCACAAACCCAGATTGTAGTTCCCACTATCTTCATAAGATTCAAGGTATATATATGTATATATTACGTTAATACACTTATGTCGGTTCTTATTCCAGCAGCATAAGGAAACTTTCCATATGTAATATTTTTCATTTCGTCCACAGTATCTCTTATCGTGATCTATGCTAAACTCTTTTAGCATCTCAACTATAAATGTGAACTAGGTTAATTAAATAGTATCAAAATCTATCACTATAGATTCTTATTTTCAAAATAAGAACTGCCATTGCAAGAGCTTTCGTAAAGACTTTCAACTACCAACATTAATTGACTGTAACATGGGGTGTCAACTCTCGAGAATGATATGCAATACCGTTCTTGAAAATTGCAACACTCTCACTAACCCTTTTGCACACAAGACATATCTATCCTTTTGATCAAATCAAACTCTACTGATTATCAAGGTAAAGAACTCAAATAGAGAAATTTGTTTCAGACCATAAATGGATCTCGTAAGCTTACATATCATTTTATCGTCTATGAACATCAGGCCTTTGGCCCAATGTTTTCTACAGTATCACATAGTCACGATATATAACTACAATAAGCACTATATAAATAAATTTAAGCTTAACTGGCAGCATAAAGGAAATTGCAGGGTTTACACCTCGTAGCCCTCAGCAATCAACTTATCCTTATGGAAATCGTATTACCATCCATGCCAGCCTTTCACAAGGACCTGCTACACCTTTTAGAGGCATTCCTTTCAAGTGAGACAGACTGGGTTCATAACCCGGTTGTCACACACGGAATCTGCTTCATACATTATGGCTCCTATCCATAACTCTTAATCTTGCCTCTAAGCATTCCTACATAAGTCGTGAAATCCTTATTCTTCAAGATGAACACATCCTTAGCCTTTTCAGGATTGTGGTTATCTATAGACTCTTAGAATACTTATGTGCACAGAGCAGTGTCATGCACCTCATCGGTATGTGGTGCCTGCTCATATTCTAAAACTCTTTTGAGAACTCATTTACTCCCACTGTTTCTTTTGGAAGAAACACTTCCCCAAGAACACAGCATGTCTGGAGAACAACTCTTTTTCTCTGTGAGTAAGTGAATAATATCTAGCTTACTTGCTAAGATATTTCCCAAAGTTACATATGTCATACTGGGCCCCAAGATGCCTGCTTTCCAGAAGCACGATAACCTTAAACCATCAGTTAAGATGGATTTGACGTCTTAGCCTTCTATATCTGATAGGAAATTCATTCAACCTCATTCTCTAGAAGTTGGTTAAGTATATGTTTCGAATAAGGGCACTATCTGAAAACAGGTAAGGTATACTTCGCATGGCTTACATAACATCTTTATGGTATAAAGTGTTGTTTCCATTTCAGAAACATAATCTGATTACGTATCCCAAAAATGATATCCTTCAAGGGAGAATCTGATTCCTTTTCAGACATCTCCCGAATGAGCTTTCCGACCCTTTAGCTCCAAGGCAGCCTATTGATCATCTTGTGATTAGAGATGCGCCTATGACAAGGCTCCAAAAGAGAAGAATGCATGAGGCCTTGAATAATTTGGTCTTTGATATTTATTTGGATCAAGAGCAACCCAAGACAGAAGAAGAACATCCAATTAGATGCACCATTTATGCTATCGGGCTTGAAGACAACAAAGATGGGCTTGGTTAAATTGCAAGAGAGTCTTTTATATAATTATTGAAGACGTGTTTTATTTTATTTAGCAATGGACTATGTTTAATAAATGTCTTGTGGGCTTAGGTCACAAGAAAGACCCATATGAGTGGCGCCTCTTTCTTTCCCTTTTTACTTAGGATTTCTGAGTTTCATTCTCCCACATTGCGTAGGAGATCGACGAGTCTTTTATTTGTAGCCTATATAAAATCATTCCATGAACACTTTTTAATACACAATTCAGATTATTTTAGGGGAAATTATTTCCAATCACATGCGAGTGAGTGTTCTCTTTGTTGTAGAGAATACACCCTTAAGAACGAATCGGTGTCGTGAGCGAACATTGCGTGTTCTTAGCCTACGTCTTAGATTGGATTCTCTAAGACTAGGTCCCCAAAGCACCCGTTTGGATTTTCAAGAACTTGATTTTTAGCTCTCCATTGATCTTTTAATTCTTTCCACGCAGCTTCTGGGACGTCCCGTTCCCGGACACCGAGTCCTTATTCAGAAAAGAATGCCCGGCATGTATAATATCGAATAAAATCTAATATTATACATAATCCTTACGTCATATATCATAAACACAATGCGGAATTAGCAAAATGACTCAGGGGAAATTTCCAAAGATCAACTAGAACAAGATTCAATGCTGTACTAAAACCAAAATGGAAATTGAAATGTCTTACATAAATTCTAAAACAAAAGAAAACCAAACGATCTAGTCTTACATCAAATTCCTCTAAAACGAGCCAAACAAAAGCAACATTCAATTTGCATTAACAACATCGTTTGAATCAAAACTTGAAATAAGAGAAAGTCTTCAAAACAACAAAAAAACATCATGCATCATATGTCTTCATCGTTCTCATCTCCATCAAAAACATGTTCATCTTCTCAAAACAAAGCATATAATGGGTAAGTACATACGTACTTAGTAACGAGTAGAAGCTATTGAATAAAATACGTTTTATAGTGAAAGAAAGTAAACGCCGTCTTATTATTAAACCGTTCAATCTATCACATTATATTCATCGTATAACATGAGGTCCTTAGGGTTACTAACTTAGTTTATCTTTGTTACAGCATGTTTGCGAGGGCACTACACTTAGTGAGATATGCACTAAGACAAAAGACGCAACCCTATGGAGATAAATCTCTAGCGGTCCCGAGATAGTCATTCAACTTTGTCTGGCCAACCCTAGAGAGCTGACAGGTGTATGTCTATCTCGTTCATGAGTTTGTCCGGCAGAATGATCACTACTTTATCTTGCGGGTCTAGAATCCGGCAGTGATCAACGCCACTTTATCTGCCAACCATCACATTGCCGATATTGTACAGTGCATATCCAAGCTCTCATGATGTTTAACATTTTATCTTGTCAAATATGTTTATTAAGTGATTATCTAGCCACCTATGTTCATTCAAGAAAAGGCTCCTTACTCCCTCTTCTTAGACCCTTAGACTCAAGCTAGCAATTACACATACAATGATGAACCCTAGTTCATCAAAGCACAAGGCCAATCCTAAGTTTCCGACGGTCCCAAGTTTCATCCATAAGAAATCCACTTGGTGCAGAACTAAACGCATCAAAAACCTATTCATGCCTTGAAATGTTCATGAATGTTTATTATTATTATCTTGAAAAAAACAGAATAAGGACAAGTCAACTGGTCTTTTGTTTGTCCTGCTATATTCAGATCAAATGATTGAGGTAAATAAATGTACATAACTAATTTAGTTTAATTTTTTTAACAACCAGTCGGCTATCACCTATAGATTTCACCCAGTACCCCTAAAGCACAACATATATAGTTTCAAACTATATAATCCCAAAAGAAAAAGAATCAAAATAAAAACAAAGAACCTATAATTTATAGGTACTGATAACTATTTAACCCATTAATGATTTGTTGGCCGACGCATGTTACCTGAACATGGTGGTTCTGCTCCGGCCCCAACGCCTGTATATTTAATGTTATAATACACAACAAATAACATAAAAGCATCATCAAAATTGATCAATTCGGATATAACACCCATTTACTTAACATTAATCATTATAAAACATCAATCATTCAATATGAAAACCCCGTTACCTTTTATAGCGAACAACACAACCAAATCTATGATTTGTTAGCCAAAAGCCTAGCCTTTAACACCAACCTACAATTGATTAAACGCAAACGATCAATCTATGATTCTGAACCCAAAAACACAGCCCTTACGATGATCAACAACGCCTAAACCAAGAATTACTTCCAAAACTCAAGAATTCTAAAAGAGGCTAAAAACTTACCGCCACCTAACGAAGAACATCTTGGCTCAAAAGATTCCTTGTTTCAAGACGATTCTTTTCTTCTTCTTGCATCTGCGCAAATGAGTCACGGATTAGCCACAAAATCCAAGAGATCATTTCTTCTTCTTCTTGAATCCCCAGAGCAAAACTCATGTAAAAACCATTTCTGATAACTGAGCAAATAATGGGAGAAGTTTATGGTAATTAAACTCCCATTATTACTTAATTAAAAGAATCTTTTTTTATAAAAAAAATCCCAAAATCTTTTCAAAACCCTTTTATTTTCTCTTTTCCTTTTCTTTAATTCCCTTAATTAAAATAAATTTAATATACTGATTTTAGTTTAATGACTAAAATGCCCTTTTTCAAAAATCGGAATATTACATTCCTCCCCCCTTAGGAGGAGTTTCGTCATCGAAACTTGAACGTACCTGGAAGATGTATAAACTCTGGAAACTCTACCGTCATCACATCCTCCTCTTCCCATGTCGCTTCACTTGGTGAGTGATTGCTCCATTGCACCAAGACCAAAGGAATAATCCTTCTCTTGACCATTCTCTCTTTTCTTTCAAGAATCTTAACCGGCTTCTCCATATAGGTTAGGTTATCTTGTAGCATTTCCAGATCAAAATGAGATTCCACATCCATAGTAGATAAACACTTCTTCAGCATAGATACATGGAAGACATTATGTACCCGAGACATCGATTCCGGTAATTGAAGTCTATATGCCAACTTCCCAATCCTTTCAATGATATCAAAAGGCCCCATATATCTCGGACTCAGCTTCCCTTTCTGCCCAAACCTCTTAACACCCTTCATCAGAGAAGCTCGTAGATACACCCTGTCCCCCACTGCAAACTCTAACGGTCTTCTTCTTATATCGGCCCAAATCTTCTGTCCGTCTTGAGCGGCTTTAAGATTCTTCCGTATCAGCTCAAATTTCTCCTTAGCCTGCCTAACCAACTCTGGCCCTGTAAACTGGTTTTCCCTAACTTCATCCCAATACAGTGGAGTCCGGCATTTCCTACCGTCAAGGCCTCAAAAGGTGGCATCCCTAAACTAGCATGGTAACTGTTGTTGTAAGAGAACTCTTCCACTGAGAGGTAATCATCCCATGATCCCCTTACTTCAAGAACACAAGCTCTAAGCATGTCCTCGAGAGTCTGAATTGTCCTCTCGGATTGACCGTCTGTCTGCGGGTGAAAGGCTGTACTCAAATCTGTCTTAGTTCCAAAAGCCTTTTGTAAACCTTTCCAGAAGTGACTTATGAATCTACTATCCCTGTCGGATACAATAGATAAAGGCACACCATGAAGTCTCACTATATTATCCAAATATAGCCGAGTGAACTTCTTAATGGGCATGTCGACCTTACATGGCAAGAAATGGGCTGATTTCGTGAGCCTGTCAACAATCACCCAAATCATGTCATGGCCACTCTTCGTACGTGGTAAACCGGTGATGAAGTCCATCGTGATGTTCTCCCACTTGCATTCGGATACTTCCAAAGGCTTCAACAAACCTCCTGGCCTTCTGTGCTCTGATTTAACTCTCTGGGATGTGTCACATTTTTCCACAAACTTTGCGATATCCAACTTCATGCCAGACCACCAGTACATTTCTTTAAGATCTCTGTACATCTTGGTAGATCCTGGATGAACTGCAAAAGCAATCTTATGGGCTTCATCCATGACCTGCTGTCTTAGTCCATCAACATCAGGCACACACAATCGATCACCATACAAAAGAGGACCACTCTTATCCAGCTGATAACCTACTGTAGGCTTCTCTCGAGCTATGTTCTTCAAATCAACTAACACTGGGTCTTCAACTTGCTTTGCCCGAATATCATCCAACAATTCTGACCTTGCCATCAATGGCGCCAAACACTGAGCTTCACCTTCCCATTCAACCACTTGAATTTGCAACCCATCCAGCTGATCAACAACCTCTTGCAAAGTAGTGATAGCATTAACCGACATCCGGCTAAGT
Source organism: Gentiana dahurica var. dahurica (assembly GCA_024500145.1). NCBI lineage: Eukaryota > Viridiplantae > Streptophyta > Magnoliopsida > Gentianales > Gentianaceae > Gentiana > Gentiana dahurica. The sequence goes on along the minus strand of CM044897.1, from coordinate 56,469,787 downwards.
CCATCAGCTACAACATTCGCTTTACCCGGATGGTATTGAATGTCCAAGTCATAATCTTTTACAAACTCTAACCATCTTGTTTGCCTCATATTCAAATTCTCTTGAGTGAAAAAGAACTTAAGGCTCTTATGATCCGTGAATTGATCCTTGCCTTAACACCATAAAGATAGTGCCTCCACAATTTCAAAGCAAAAACCACTGCTGCAAATTCCAAGTCATATGTCGGATAATTCTTCTCATTACCTTTAACTGCCTAGATGCATAAGCTATTACCTTCCCTGCTTGCATCAGAACACATCACAAACCTTGACCCAAAGCATCTGTGTAAACATCGTAGTTTTCAAAAACCTCTGGCAATGCTAACACATGTGCTGTAGTCAGCTTATCTTTCAAAGTCTGAAAAGCTTCCTCACACTCCTTTGACCACTCAAACTTAATGTTTTTCTAAGTAAGTCTAGTAAGAGGAGTTGCTATCTTCGAGAAATCCTACACAAACTTCCTGTAATAACCGGCTAAGCCCTAAAAACTCCTGATCTTTGTTACTGATGTAGGTCTAGGCCACTTAGAAACGGCTTCTATCTTCGCTGGATCAACTTGAATCCCATCTCCAGAAATTACATGGCCAAGAAAACTAACTTGCTTTAACCCCAAAACTCACACTTAGAAAACTTGGCATACAATTTCTTTTCCTTTAAAGTCTGTCAAACAATCCTCAGATGCTCCTCATGCTCCTTCTCATCCTTAGAGTATATCAAGATATCATCTATGAATACTACCACAAATTTATCAAGATAAGGCATGAAGACTCTTTGCATTAGGTCCATAAATGCTGATGGAGCATTAGTGGGTCCAAAAGGCATGACAAGGAACTCATAATGTCCATACCTCATACTAAACGTTGTCTTTGGTATATCTGCAACCGTGATCTTCAACTGGTGAAAACCTGACCTAAGGTCAATCTTAGAAAACACCTTATTCCCTTGCATTTGGTTAAACCAGTCATCAATCCTAGGCAAAGGATACTTATTCTTGATTGTCAGGTTATTCAAGACTCTATAATCAATGCACATCCTCATACTACCATCCTTCTTTTTCACAAACAAAACCGGTGCTCCCCAAGGCGATGTACTTGGCTAAATCACATTCCTTTCTAACATATCCTTAAGCTGTAATTTCAACTCTTTCAATTCAGCTGGTGCCATCCTATAGGGTGCCTTAGTTGTAGGTGATGCTCCTTGGATTAACTGTATCTCAAACACTATATCCCTGTCAGGCATATTTCCTGGCAACTTATCTGGAAAAACATCAGGAAATTCCTTGACTTTTGGTGTCTCTTCCAACTTAGGAGTATGTTTTTCGGTATCCATAACATAAAGAACATACCCTTCACAACCCTTCCGCAAAACACTCATGGCTCTAACCGCTGATATTATCGGATGCCTCTTCTTACTTGGCTTATACACGTTACCCTGAAAAGTCTTATCTGACTTACCTAGAACTTTGAAGATCACCTTCTTACCTCTACAATCAACATGAACAAAATTATTGGATAGCCAATCCATCCCCAGAATTACATCAAAATCTATGATGTCCAAACTGTCAAGTCTTACTTACACCTATAGGTTCCAACTCTAACGTCGACCTGAGGTAAAACTTGTGCAACCTTAGTAACTCTTCCCGAAGGGGTAGTGATACTTAGAGGTTTCTCCAACTCATGAAGTTGTAGATTTAACTTCTTAGCTATCTCAGAAGACACAAAAGTACCTGAAGCTCCAGTATCAAACAAGGCTGGCACTGCTAAGTTATCTATGATTATGGTACCTAGCAAGTGGATCAATTTAAGTACAATAAATAACTTCATACGCGTCCATATAATATTAAATATTCATAATAAACACAAACACTTAAAATGTACCTGGAACCACAAGATCATCAGGCTCTTCTGGTTCAACGTCAATAGCAAAGACTCGGGTAGGTCTGCTTGAAGATTCCTGACTAGCATACTGATTTCCTCTAGTAGCTGCTGGGTTCCCCTGAGGAAACTTCTTAGGACAGGTCCTAGAGAAGTGCCCCGCTTCTCCACAGTTATAACAACTATTACCTCCTGCTCTGCACTCTCCTGCATGCGTCTTGTTGCACTTAGGACAGACTGTAGGTGCACCATTTTTCTGATTAGCCGTTGATGGTGTTACAGTCTTCTTGAAGTTCTGTTGCGGTGCCCCACGATTGTTACTCTGAAAAGCTCTTAACGGCCTCTTGTTTCCCAACTCTACTAACGGTCTCTCCAAAAACCTCTCTATATTCAGAGCCCTATCCATCAACTCTGCCATATTGGTAGGCCTCACGCCTCCTATACCCTAAATGATCGGTCTAGCCAAACCTTCCATAAACTGCGCTAGCTTCCTGTCCTCATTCCGCATAATCACGGGTTAAAATATGCCCAGCTCATGAAACTTATAAGAAAACTGCGTCACTGTAGAGTTTTGACCCTGCCTCAGATGTATGAACTCACTGGCTTTCGCTGTCTGCGCAGTCCTCAGGAAATACTCCCTATAAAACAAATCTCTGAACACAGCACAATCAGTAACTGGGCCTCTTACTTGCTCGAATAATTCCATTCAGTTCTGTGCATTCCCTGACATATAGGAAACTGCTAACTATGCCCACTCAGAAACTGGTATGTGCAAAGTCTTGCACGCCTTCTCAAAACCTCTGAACCAAATCTCAGATGTTGTTGGTGTCACATTACCAAAGAAATCCTCAACTCTGATCCTCTTCAGCTTTGTGTACCACTCTACAGGTCCATTACCTCCATAGTACTGATTCTGGACCGGTGGCTGATATGCCTGCTGGGGTGGAACCCCTGGGTGAGCAGTCCTATACGGGTGATACCTCTAGTACTGCTGTTACGGTAGATCTACAGTTGTCACTGAGGGTAGGTGTAGCCAGGTGCCATAAAAGTATCAGCTCCGCTCGGCAGTGGAGCAAGAACTGTCGGTTGTGGTGTGTAGTCATATGATGGTGGCATATAGAAAGTTGATGCAGGTGGACGGCTATAGATCGGTTGTGTCTGCTGTGCTCCTGATAGTGGAGGATATACTGAAACAGCTGGAGGTACATGTATCCTTCGTATCTCCCCTACCACTGACACATACAGAGGTGTGTTGTAGTCAGGCGCAGTTACCTGTTCAAACTGTGATCATCCTGCATATTGCACACGTCCCACTGTGGCTGACTTAGGACCCGTAGTGTTGACATTTACCCCTGAAACTGTCGGCTGACTAACTGTAGGTCCCCCCTTCCTCTACCTCGGCCTCTGCCTCTACCTGCAGATGGATTCCTTGAACTCCCTTCACCATTACCATTGGCATTTGAACCTCTATGTGTAGTCACCATTCTGTAGAACAAGAGAGAGAACTTGAAGATTACTAAGGCTCTAAACACTTATCTCAAGAAAATCAAATCCTAAGCAGCAAAGAAACATTGGCTCTGATACCAACTGTGATGCCCCGTTCTCGGACACTAAGTCCTTATCCAGAAAAAAATGCCTGGCATGTATAATATCAAATAAATCTAATATTATACATAAGCCTTACGTCATATATCATAAACACAATGCGGAAGCAAAACGACTCGGGGAAAAATTCCAAAGATCAACTAGAACAAGATTCAATGCTGCACTAAAACCAAAATGGAAATTGAAACGTCATACATCAATTCCAAAACAAAAGAAAACCAAACGATCTAGTCTTACATCAAAGGCCTCTAAAACGAGCCAAACAAAAACAACATTCAATTTGCATTAACAACATCGTTTGAATCAAAACTTGAAATAAGAGAAAGTCTTCAAAACAACTTCAACAAAAAAAAACTTCATGCATCATATGTCTTCATCGTTCTCATCTCCATCAAAAACATGTTCATCTTCTCAAAACAAAGCATATAACGGGTACGTACATACATACTTAGTAACGAGTAGAAGCTATTGAATAAAATACGTTTTATAGTGAAAGAAAGTAAACGCCGTCTTATTATTAAACCGTTCAATCTATCACATTATATTCATAGTATAACATGAGGTCCTTAGGGTTACTAACTTAGCTTATCTTTGTTACAGCATGTTTGCGAGGGCACTACACTTAGTGAGATATGCACTAAGACAAAAGACGCAACCCTATGGAGATAAATCTCTAGCGGTACCGAGATAGTCATTCCACTTTGTGTGGCCAACCCTAGAGAGCTGACCGGTGAATGTCTATCTCGTTCGTGAGCTTGTCCGGCGGAATGATCACTACTTTATCTAGCGGGTGTAGAATCCGGCAGTGATCATCACCACTTTATCTGGCCAACCATCACATTGCCGATATTGTACTGTGACTATCCAAGCTCTCATGGTGTTTAACATTTTATCTAGTCAAATATGTTTATTAAGTGATTATCTAGACACCTAAGTTCATTCAGGAAAAGGCTCCTTACTCCCTCTTCTTAGACCCTTAGACTCAAGCTAGCAATTACACAGACAATGATGAACCCTAGTTCATCAAAGCACAAGGCCAATCCTATGTTTCCGACGGTCCCAAGTTTCATCCATAAGAAAACCACTTGGTGCAGCAAGTCAACTAGTGTTTTGTTTGTCCTGCTACATTTGGATCAAATGATTGAGGTAAATAAATGTACATAACTAATTTAGTTTAATTTTTTTTTAACCAGTCGGCTATCACCTGGAGATTTCACCCAGTACCCCAAAGCACAACATATATAGTTTCAAACTATATAATCCCAAAAGAAAAGGAATCAAATAAAATAAAATAAAAAACAAAGAACCTATAATTTATAGGTACTCATAACTATTTAACCCATTAATGATTTGTTGGCCGACGCATGTTACCTGAACATGGTGGTTCTGCTCCGGCCCCGACGCGTGTATATTTAATGTTATAATACACAACAAATAACATAAAAACATCATCAAAATTGATCAATTCGGATAGAACACCCATTTACTTCAAATTAATCATTATAAAACAGCAATCGTTCAATATGAAAACCCCGTTACCTTTTATAGCGAGCAACACAACCAAATCTATGATTTGATAGCCAAAGCCTATCCTTTAACACCAACCTACAATTGATTAAACACAAACGATCAATCTACGATTCTGAACCCAAAAACACAGCCCTTACGATGATCAACAACGCCTAAACCAAGAATTACTTCCAAAACTCAAGAATTCTAAAAGAGGCTAAAAACTTACCGCCACCTAACGAAGAACTTCTTTGCTCAAAAGATTCCTTGTTTCAAGACGATTCTTTTCTTCTTCTTGCGTCTGCGCAAACGAGTCACGGATTAGCCACAAAATCCAAGAGATCCTTTCTTCTTCTTCTTGAATCCCCAAAGCAAAACTCATGTAAAAACCATTTCTGATAACTGAGCAAATAATGGGAGAAGTTTATGGCAATTAAAATCCCATTATTACTTAATTAGAAGAATCTTTTTTACAAAAAAAAATCCCAAAATCTTTTCGAAGCCCTTTTATTTTCTCTTTTCCTTTTTCTTTAATTCCATTAGTTAAAATAAATTTAATATTCTGATTTTTGTTAAATGACTAAAATGCCCTTTTTTTAAAATCGGAATATTACAGCTTCAACATTCATTTGTTGTGTCATGTTATATACATAATTATATTTGGGATTAATTACATGACCAGTTATTTTATTATTTGGGATTAATGACAAGGTTATTGCCAGTTATTTTTTTATGTTCGCCTTTGCAGTTGAAATATTTGTTTGTTCAATTCCTAATGTTTATTATGGTCGATCTCATTGAATTCATGACAAAACATTTGATCAGCAAGAATAATATGGGCCGCCACAATTCTTTTGCTTAACAGAAATAATTATTCCACAACAAATTTATCCAACAAAGTGTCACAACAACATTTTGCACCATTGACTTTTTTTAGGACTTATTTGAATCAATAGGTCTTCACATCATAATCAATAGTCTAAAAATGTATTGTGAAACTTTTCTTTACACATTTATTGTAGCATTATCACTACTCTTTGCTTAAATCGACCACGTATACCTTCTGAAATGAACATGTCTAGATACCAAACTGAAACGAGGATGACATTGGGGCCTAAATCATCATCCAAAACAAAAAGTGACACAAAATCATCCGATATGTTCAGCTTTACAAGCCATTGAAAATAACAATGTACTAGACAGGTCAAATTCTCAAACTTCAGTATTTATTTATTTATTTTTTTCAAACCACGTACAGAAATTTAATCGTTTTGAGTCCCAGGTGAGCAAATCTTCTCCAATTTTTTTCCAATAGACACTCGTAGCCCGCCTTCTTTCTTTGGTGAAGTTTTCGCCTTCACAGAATCTTTCTTCGGATGAAGGGCTTCAAAAGCAGCCTCGAATTCCTCTTTTGCTCTTTCAAATACATTGGGGCCTTTAACTTCCACAATAGGAGTATTCTCATCAATTTCATCACTTCTTCCATGAGTTTCTTTATGATGATGATGTGGTGATTCATCTTTTTTATGTAACTTTGCTTCTATATCTTGCTTCGCTTTCTCAAATATGCTAACTGACTTGCTGCTCTTCTCTGCAATTGCAATAGAATTACTACAAACTTAACAGCCTTTCACATGTTTCAAGAATACTTTAGACAAGATTACTCAATCACAATCACATTAGTAGAACATAGATTTTACGACAAAGAAATGATAAAACGGATAATATGGTGAAATAGAATGCGAGTGCACATGAGAGATTGGTGTATTATACTGGCCATGGGATTGAGCCCAAAAACACTACTATGCTGCTAACGACACCAACACCGATCATTGTGGATCTCATCCTCATTTGCAAACAAAATTGATATTCTAAGTTGACGTTAAATATCAGATTCAATTCTTATGTAATCAGCCAAACCAAAGTATCACTTATATTTGGCTTTTCATCTATAAATTGAGGCCATGAGGCAATATCAGCTGTTCCCAAACCCCCTAAGAAAAATAAAGAATAAACCCAGTTTGACAGACAATAGGTGAATATACAAAATCAAGTGATCAGCTGAACCCGAGAAACCAGAAGGTTTCATGTCCATACTCCAAGAACTAACACGGGTTATCTATCTCTATCTAAGAAAATGAACATGAGAGACAGAGAACATGTGCTTACGTTTTAATGGACATATAATGACATCTCTATCGAAGAAAGCAATTAGAATGACATCTAAAAACGCTCAGGTTGAAGACGGAAACCCAATATTAACTTTTTAGGATGGCCAAAGAATGCATATATACCTGGTGGAGCATGATCTGAGCTCTGCTGTTTTGTTTCTTCTACCTTGTCACTAACCCTGTAGTAAAAAACATATCATAATTTCACCCCCAATAGCATAAAAGTATCAGGGGTTTAGCAAAAATCCGGGTCGTTTAGGTCTTCACGGTAAATAAATATATAAATTAAAAAAAATCACATATTTTCCACATGAAAAAGCATATACACTTGAAAATCAAAACCTGGTTGGATCATCGGAAACCAAACCATGATTTTGAACATCAGTTTGTTTCTTAGGATGAATAGCCTCCACAATAGCCTCAATTTCTTCTCTGGCTCTCTCAAACACATTGGGAGCCTTTACATCAGTAATTGATGTTTCCTCATCGATATCATCTCTCCGTCCATGAGTTTCTCTATGCTGGTGGTTAAGGTGGGCCTTCGCATCATCAAATTCCCCTTTAGGTCTGTCAGCTCCTACAAAATTTCATCCAAAATCACTATAATTCGTCAACCAAAACAGCCCGACAATCAAAGTTTTTTTTTGAAGCATTTTAACACGGATTCACAACTGGTTACATCGGCGAGTTTAAATTTGTAACTCAATAATATCGTAAAACAAGAAATAAAATATTCTTAAAAACCCCAAATAAAAGAGAGCCAGCTTGTACCTGACGAAGAAACTGATGATGGGTTTGATTCAGACATTGGGATTCCTCTAATTTTCAGGAACAGGGACTAAAATTTTAAGGATATTTGTTTGTTTAAATAGGTTCACGAAGAAATCTATTTGTCTACACGCTCAACTTGGGTCGGGTTGGTTCGTTTGGGTTGGGTTTTTAATAGTATAAGTCACGTAAATTTAAATACAATGAGATTTGGGGAGAAACAATAACATTTCCGAATGACAACTTCTCAAAACTTACTACTCCTTCGTCCCATTTCATTTAAAGAGATTTAGAAAATAGCAGTTAATGCACTGAATCTCATTAAATGATCAAATATTTATGCCCTTTAAGTAATACTTTGTCATAAATGTAAAAATATTGGATCACTTAATTAGATTCAAAGCATTAAGTACACTTTCTTCGTCTGTGTGAAAAGTCAAACAAAACTAATAAAATTGGACGGAGGGAGTATTTTTTAGCGGGGTTCTATCGGCACACCCTTTTTACTAATGGCACCCTATTAGTCTCGGCACCACGGTTGTTTTTAATGAACGGATGTCAGTAGCACTGATGTTGCTATTGAAAACCAACGTCAGTAACACTGACACTGACGTTGATCTTCAAAAACGAACGTCAGTGGTACCGACATTTACGTTATAAAAGTGTCACAACTTAGAATTGTCGGTCCATTGACTTTCGTTTTTAAATAGCAACGTCAGTGCCACTAACATTTTCTTAATCAGAAAAAAAAAATAAAAAATAGGTGTCAATAGTAAAAAGGGTTGTCCGATATATATCCATTTTTTAATGCTGGCGCCACTTCATCTTAGAAAATAAACTCTAACACACTTTTTCTCCATCCATTTTTTTTAAAAACTTATATATTTCAATCAAGAACTCCAAATTTGAAAAAAAATTAACCAAATTTTTTATTTCTTCATGCTCTTTATTTTGATACCACATTCACCATATTCCGACGCAATTTCCGAAAATCTACTTTCGAAATTCAATATTATTAAAAATTCACTGTCGCAATTCACTGATTTTCTGGATTCAATGTCGAGATTGACCGAGTGAATTCGACAGTGAATCTCACGAAAAATTATGTAATTATATCGAACTAAGTCTCAAAACGAATAGCATGAAAAAATAAAAACTTCAGTGAAATTTTTTTCGCTTTCGGATCTAAATAAAAAAATATGAGTGTTTAAAAATGAAGGTGGAACGAGGAAAAAACAAAACAAAACAAAAAAGAAAAGAAAAATAGAAAGCAACGCGTAATTTTTTCCATTTTATTTTGTTTTGTTTTACCTTTAGCGTACAATAATTATAGAAAATGTCATTCTCCCTATACTAAATATTTGGGTGTCCTGTTACTTAAAAATATTGCCTAATTTTATAAAAACAATGTGGCTTCTATTGACACCACAAAACTGCTGTCGGCAGCACGCTTACTTTCGGCACCCCAAAAATTGCTTAGAATACCAGGATTATTTTTTACCAAACCAGATGTACCAACGTTACATCTTAATACTAACAGCAGTGACACATACATTGGTTTTTGTAACAACGCCAGTGACACTGACGTTATAGTTATAAATATGTCATTATTGAAAAATGTCAGTCTACTGACGTTATTATTGGGGATAAACGTCAGTGGCACTGACGTTTCTAGTGTGGTATAGGAAGTAAAAAAAGAAATACATGTGTGGTGTTGGAAGTAAATAAAAGTAATAATAAAAATTGTGTCGATAGAAGCAGCCAAAAAAAAAATACAAACCCAAACAAAATAAAATTATTTGAAAACTCAATGGTTTGGTTCAGATTGATTTCTGGTTAGGTTGGGTTGGGTAGGGCTTCGGGTTTTATGACTTAAGCTATGTATTTATAATAAAAAAATTCATGCTATAAACATGATCATGATCGTGCCAGAATTGAACTGGCGGAAAGACCTTGTATTAGGCGCGGTACGGACCATATCCGCGTTTATAGCCCTGAGCCGATTTCTCGGATGTTAGCCGACCCTCTAAGCATTGGGTTACACTGAGGAACCAGGAAAAAGAATGGAGAGGCTGGTTCCTTTTAGTTGAGTCTCGTATTGGCTGGCCATTCCAACGATGAGCTACAAGGTCGACGACTATGCCCGACACACTTAGGCAAAGAATCTACACAGTCGTGATCGCCTTTACAGAGTGGAGTTCAAGAGACTCCTTTGTTGGAATGGTAGTACGCAAGCAAGGACCTATAGCTGGCGAGTTCTGGTGACGAGAATACGCCATGCCTTGACTAGAATTGCCGGATCCAAGAGGGTAGGCGAGCAGCCTCTGGCCGAGATCCACTCGGACCAGATTATGGTTGGTTTGCAACATGCCATTGACAGACCTAAACCTAACCTTGGAAATGGCGCCAGAAAGCTGACGGACATTACCTAGGCTATACAGATCCTAACCGGCAGTGTACCGGGTCAAATTGTGGTGCTAGTATGGTGAGTCGAGTGTCGAATCCTCAGGGAACTTGGTAATTTCTTTTACGTGTGGTTAAACACCAAAGAGCTGTTATTAACTCGATCTAAATCGCAATTTTATAACACAGATCACTACTATTCTAGTCAACATAAAATAAATACGTAATTTAAAAGTTATTATAATATAATATATATAGATATATAAATATATATAGATGTACATAAATTGCAAAGTATATATATAGATATAAATATATAGATACCAATATATTAAACAGATAATTTTAGAGAACTGGCCAAAACTTATATAATTGGTTTATACGATCTTTTCGATTAATTGAAATGTGTTCGATCTCTCCTTTTATTTTAGGTCCAATTGAGTAAGTGAAACGGTGCACTCCTGAGGTAAACAATTCCTCCTCACACGGCGTATGAAATTGTCATATGTCCATTGCATCAGTCCAAGGTCCACAACTGTTACGGTTTTTCTGAACAGGTCCCGAGTACAAATCTACCTTTAGATAAAAAGGAGTCATTCCGTTAGTCAAACGGTCAATTTTATTTTAAAGGCTCCGGTTGTCAAAGCCGGACGATTTAACTTTCCGGTTTAAGTTTCAATTAAACCGATGATTTAACATTATTACGATCTCGAGTACAAATTATAATAAAATTCATTTCTCCCAAAACAAATTTACCCCGGGTAGGAAATCGGATTCCGTTATCACGTTGTTCACACGGCCAATTTTACCCTCCGGTTTTTCTATCTTTTATTTCATATCCTCGACTACGAGGCGTCAATTCATAATTAGATTATGAATTCCTCGGATCGATTAAATATGTCAATACGAATACGATCAAAATAGAAAAAAATTCAATTAACTCAATTTTAGTCATTTTAACTTAACAACATTTCTTTAACGAAAAGATCGAAATAAAACCGATTACATAGTTTTGGCCAGTATTATATTTAGCCTAAAAACATTATAACAACGAAAAATATAAAAACAAACATAAATACTTAAGAAAAGTTACCCGAATACGGCAGTTGATTCAGAAATCGTATTTTCCGGACATTACAACTTCTTTAGCAAAACCGACTTCGAGATTTTCCCGAGCATTATAACGATACTAAAACTACATTATTACGGCGTAAGGCCTTATTTACAACTACAACTAAAAATTAAAAAGAAAAGAGAAGGAAAGAAAGAGAGGAGAGATATATATATATGAGATGTATATATATATTGGTACACCCCGTCTGCTCTCTGATCAAATCCTTTATATAGACAAAGGTCTCAAGGCCGGACCGGTCCGGGATCAAGCCGGATCGGTCCGGACTAATGATTACATCCACTAACTTGATCTCTTCAGCATGTGCGATGAAGATATTATTTTTATATATAATTATTAAACTTCTAAAATTCATATCTCGAGTTCCGGCCCTCCAAAAATTGCAAGCGAAATGCCAAAATTAAGGTCTCGAGAAACTCTACAACTTTCATGAAGGACTCTTCTCCAGATAACGCCTTCTTGATAACCTCGTGTTCCTCCGAAGCTTTTACGGGATTTTTCTTAATCCAAATCGATTAGCCACTTGATCACTGTTTAAGTTGTAGACCTCCAATCTTCATAATTTAAATTGCATTGGAAAGCTCTCGGAAAAATCTACAACTTTCGTGAAGAACACTTTCTCTGAAAATATTGTTTTGATGAGCCATTCGTTTGTCGAAGACATTTCTCTATTACCACTTATCCAGATTGGTTGGCCACTTAACCACTTAAACTTTTCAATTGACCATTTAAGCTCGTGGCACTCTCTAAATCATTCCAGAGATATGATTAAACTTCAATATGTCGATTCTCGGGGTCTCGGGTTATAAATCTGCAATAAAACATCACAAATACCCACGTAAATCTGACACGACACTCCGATTTACTAAAATCGGTACAAAATTACAATTTTTTATTATTATTATTACTAAATACTCTAAATTATAAAGACTAACATTTTATACCATAATTTCATATATTTTATATAGAATTCGTTAATAAAACATAATAATATAACGTATATTTAATCATATAAAAATAATACATCAAATTACTCCCCACTTAGCTTTTGATCGTCCTCGAGCAAAAATAAGCGGTAATAAAAGATAGTATAATTTTTCAGATTATTTTTATATTGTCAATATTATAAATATATTATCTATCTTAATTAAAATCTTAAGAAGACAGAAAGAGTATATAACTGAAATAACTTAAACATTAAATATTATTTAGATAAAATTATATATGTAATACTTAAGAAGTATAAATAAAATATCAGAATTATTTTTAATCGCAACTATTATGAAATTCTGGAATCGGAAACTTCGGTAAAGTAGTCGACAAAAAATGGCTTATAGAGTTTAGGTTCAAGATGTTGGTTAATCGGAAAAAAGGGAAATCAAAAAGAGAAAGAGGCAAGTCGTACGTACCTACATCTTTATATTCTTGATCAAAAATAATCATCGATTAATAACACATTTTTTTTCAGATTTTCTCTCTTTTTTTTTTCTTTTTTTTTTTCAAGATTAAGAACTAAAAGCGTGAGTGTGTGTAGAAAATCAAACTTACAGGCATTGCTTCATCAAGATTGATCGGAGTAATACTCTTTCGATCGAAAATTACAAGTCCGGTTTCCTTAAACTTGTAATAATTCCTGAGATCTTATGATTCAACTTTTCCTCTTTCATTTTATCTTGTGCCCTCATTCCCAGCAATAGGACATTTCGTGATAATACCCTAGCTGGACTACTATCATCAGGCAATCGGGAACTTAATTACCTCATAGTGATATAGGACATTTCGTGATAATACCCTACTCACTCCAATCATTGGTAGCTACAACCGATCATTTCTTTTTATTTTTAAGTTGTTAATCACAGATAAGGAAGATACCTGATATTTGATTAATTCTGTGTAATTATGGTGCTTCGTTCTTAATTCTTTTATAGAATATTAATATATCCGAACTTATTACCAAAATCGGCTATGTTGCAAGTGTCATGAGGTAAGATCGAATATACTACTACTTATCTAATCTTTCCAATCTCAGCATATACCAAAACTTAGCTTTTATGTCTCCATCTCTTTTTATAAGTACGTACAAACTTGCGGTATTTCAAGGAAATGTAGACCAAAATAGCTAAAGCTCGGTTATTTAATCACAATTGACAATTTCGAGTGAGGTCTTGATCACTCTAATCAAGGCTGAGGTAGGTTATTTGGCTATAGTTATATTTTTGTGGTGCCAAAAATCAATAAACTTAGTCCAATTCCAAACTCATAATTTATATTGAAAATGATTCTAAAAATTTTACTTATAAATATCAACATACTTATATAATTTTATAAAAACAATATCTAATATTAATTACTCAATTATATAAACTTAAAATCTTATTAAAATCTAAATTAGACATATAATATAATTATTGTTTTTGACTATTTTTCGAAAATTTTAATGAATTTTCTAACCTAACTCTACTCCCCACTTACGAAGTGGCATCGTCCCGATGTTCAATAAGTAGTAAAGAAGTAGGTTCGAAAATAAAATTAAAATTATCTATTAACGTCATTTTTCTGATTTTATTTTAGCGTATACTAATTAAAACAAACTTAAAAAACTAAGATATATATATTAAACAAGATACACTATTACAAACTTAAAAAGAAAAACTTAACTTAACTAAAGAAACTTCAAACTTAACTTAATTTAACTTATTCAAATTTAAATAAAACCACAAACAACTCTCTAAATGGTAGACGAACAACCCGGTGTATCAACCGGTATCAAACCAAACCGACTATCTCTAGACGGAAAAATTTCATCCGTCTCCAGCTCTTCCACTCCATTCAGAAGAATACACAAACGTGATATCATCCATGAATTAGGCATAGGCTTCCCCCTACTACCTCTCGTGATCGCAAACTCCAATACTGCCCTTTGAATCAATATACCCCAATCAACAAATACACCGAATGCCAAAGCAAAAAGTAGAAGCATTTCATTCTCAGTCAAACTTCCAAAATCCCAGGTGGGATAAACTCGAGAATTTATAAAATGCTTCCACGCCTTTAGATGTGGAAGTAAAGCTCGTGTTGACATGTCGTGATTTGTATCAAAAAGCGGGAACAGACATTGGAACGACTTGTGTACTTTATTCAAATGATTAGAGGGATTTTGTAGTCCCCACTGCATTTCAAAATGTGGCATCGTGACTGGTGGAATTTCAAAGATTTGATTGATAACAAATGAAGAGAAGGGAACAGCCACTCCTCTTACTAGAACAATCTGAGTGATATCGATCATAGATGTAGTCATAAGTGCAGAATAAAATTCTCGCACTATTGAGACATTTATCCTACCTCTCGGTGTACTGACAAATTTTTTCCAACAAAAACTACGGATCATAGTTTGTCCCCATTGATCAAGCTTATCTAAATTTAAACCTTTCTCCAATAGGATTGGAGAATTTGCAAAACGATTGTGTAAAATGATATTCTCGTTAGAAGCTTGAGATTCCGGATGATCCGGTGTATCAGGCTCGTAAGAATTAACCGATGATGAAGAGTGGTTCGACATTTTTAAAGTTTACTATAAAATAAAAGAAGGAAAATTGAAGATGGTAAAGATATGAGCATTTGTTGCTCCTCCTTTTACTTCCTTAAATAGATAGTAAAAAACTTACGTGTGTGCATTAGACGGACTCAAGAATGACTCAGCCTTCTGTTCTTCACGGCCCGGTCCGGGAAAATGCCGGCTCGGTCCGGCCTCATCCTACTTTTACTGAGGGGACAGAGGTAAAAGACAACTTGTGTTTTGTTATTTTACTTCACGTGTGAAACAAGGCTTCCACTTGCCTTGAAGATAATTTGATAATGGTTGAATTAATTCATCCACCTTGATACGGACGGATAAAATGACACATTAGTTATATTTTGAAAACGACTCAATAATGATACAAAATTATTTTTGTGATTTTTATAGTTTATAAAAACTAAACGATCTAGAATGCAAACCAAATTTTTATAAAACAATTGTAAAACTAAACGAAAAAATGAAAATCAACCAATATCTAAATGACAAATGTCGAATAAAAAGCGTAATAAAAATGTTTAATAAAAAATTATTAAATTCAATCTTCATCGTAGCCTTCCTCAGGATCAACTTGAAAACTCGAACTCGGAAACGACTGAGAAGCTGATGGCTGAACTGTAGTCGTGGTCCTGACTGAACTATCAAGACCCATCGAACTCATGCCAGTCGTGACATGTGCAAACTCAGTGAATCCTCCCCAACTCGACATCGCTGGTCTCTGAACACCTGTCGAAAATACACATGTCCCACTAGATTGGCTTCCAAAAGGATATGACGATGGATGAAAGCTCGAAGGTGGTGGAATAGGTGTTTCCCACTGTGGTAAGGTATAAGAATCAGACTGACAAGGTGGATAGGCAGGATCATCAAAAGTAGGATTACGAAGCAACTGCTCGTTCCTTCTTAAACCTCTACGAATATCATCACACCACTGTCTAGTACTCTCAGCGAATAAAGCCACATTGGCTTGACCACGTGCAACATCTGTCACTAAAGATTGAAACATGTCATATGTGATAGTGTTGGAGAAAGGAGTTTGTTGAGGTTGACTAGAAAAAGATGGAAAAGAAGAAGATGTAAAAACTGGTGGAGCTGGCTGAGTTTGACGTCTTCTAAGCAAAGAGCTAATACTACCATCCGGAAGACTAGTCAAACTAGGTCCAATCAGATTTCCATCAGCCAGAGATAACTTGTCATTAGGCGGGAATGGTACTCCCAACCTACGACATAAATCGGAGATAAAACAAGGGAAGTATAGATGACTCCCTGGTCCAGCGATGACAATACTCTCAAAAATTCTTTTAAACATGACCTTTCCAACATCCACTCTAACATCATTTACCATTGCCCAAGCGATACAAACATCTTCCTTTCCAAAAGCGGTATGTTTACTAGAAGGATAGAGATTATGGCTAATAAATCTTTTAATTGCCCTCAAACCTCTAAAACAGTTCCCGTAATTAAACCGATTTTCAACCCACACCGCGGTCGGGTCAAAAACAGTCTGGGCTCTCAGGGCAGTCTGCTCAAAACTAGCAGGATCATCTAAATTATAAACTACCCTGTAATCCTCCTCATCGGGAAAAACCTCAACTCCTAAGATTGCATTAATGACGGCAGGGTTAAAAGGAATATTTCTGGCTCGTAAGGGTACAGTTTCCAACTGAGTAAGCTGTTCTTCTGACAAAGTAGATAAAACCGAATAAAACTCAGCTACTATAGTCGTGTTAATCTCCCCTTCCTTTCTGGCTGCTAAATCTAACCACTGACGCTTTCTAAAGATATTTTTAACTTCATCACCTAAGTCATCCAAGTCTAATCCTTTTTCAACCAGAACATCACACTTACTATAGATTTTCGTATACGCTTTCTTAGCCTCAGGTGATGCGGTTTTTTCAAAGCTTACGGCTTCCTCCTCAGGTGATAAAATTACTGTGCCTACGACAGGAGTTGAAATTGGAATTTTTTATTTTCTCTTTTTAGAGACTCTAGTACTCGACTCAGCCATTCTACGATATTGGTAATGCCAATCAACAACAAAAGCAACAATAAAAACAACAAAAAAATAAAAATGTCACAACACACTCAAAAATCAAAACAGTTGAAATTAATCTAAAAAATTATGAAAAATACGAAATTGATAACTAAATAAACTATATTATACCTTAATATGTAGAAAACGTTGAAAAGTAGGCCGGAAAAGTTCAAAAGTCGCCGGAATGAAATGGAGCTTGTTTTTGACCCTTTTTGAATTTTTTAATTTGTGTTGAAGAGAGGAGATGATAATGAGAAGAAATTAAGTAATGGTGTAGTGTGAGATGAAGTTTTGTGGAAGAAAAGTAAAAAATTTCGTAATGGTGGGGTTTGGTGTGTGGTGCGGCTGTAAAGAAAAAATTAGGGAAGAAGAAGAAGAAAATAAGGGTCCCCGTCTTTTTTATGTTTTTAGACCCCGGACGGTCCGGATTAAGGCCGGATCGGTCCGTGCCCAAAATTTTCATTTTTACGATTTTTTTTTTGAATTTATTTATTTTTTTTTTTTTACTTTTTATGATTTTTGAATAAAACTTATACAAATTCTAATAAAACTTAAAAAAAATCTAAAAAATAAGTTTATAAAATTTTTAAAACTTACTAAAAAATAAAATTTGAAGGAACTTTTATAATTTTATAACAATTTCTAAAAATTTAATAAAACCTTTATAACACTTTAATAAAAAGCTTATAAAAATTTAATAAATTTATATCAACCCTTATAAAACATTTAAATTAAAACTAAAAAACAACTTTTATAAAATTTTTATAAAACTCCTCAAATTTTCATAAAGATCCAATTATAAAATTCTCAGAAGTTATGCGAAAATTTTATAAAATAAAATAAAATAAAAGACTCGAAACTTAAGGGGTTCCTGACTCTTCGATTTCTAAATCTTCCAAAGTTCTGATATAACGCTCAATCAACCTAACTCCTAAAAACGAGGCATTTGAATTATCTCTCGGAATTCCATCGGGATTTTCGGATAACCACCTAATCGTTCCCTTCCTAACAATATTCAAACACTCATCCTGGGATTTGGTTGTGTTTTTCCCACAGCGTCCAACATGTTCACTTTTTCCACAGATTCTGCATCTCATTAGAAACTTTGCCCTTCTTTTATCGCACTTCTTGATGTTCCATTACATACTTCTCTCAATCTGATCTCTCTCAACAATTTCTTGTTTTGTTCAAAAACTAAAGCTTCTATAGAAAACGCGACATCTTTATCAAGGCCTAATTTCAAAAGTAAAATAAAAACTCCTATTCTATCTAAAAAGACATCCAGTTCTTTTACGTCTATCCGGTAAAAGACGAAAAGAGTTTAAACATAATTAAAATTACGGAAAAGTAGAGTAAAGATAGATAGCACCTGGTATTCGGTGATTCCAGTTTCTCTGCTTTTCAGTTTTTCATTTTTCCTCTGCTTTTTCAATTTGTCGGGGGATCAATCAGTAGCATTATTTCTTCTTTCAGTGTGATTCCTTCTCCTCCACAAATAACTTTACTCTGTGGCCATTGGCTATAAAAGTCGTATTTCCATCAGTTAGTCCAACAGCTCCAGTTTTGTAAACCCGTGTTACTTTAAATGGACCTGTCCATCTTGATTTAAGCTTACCTGGAAACAACTTTAAACGTGAATTGTACAAAAGCACTCGATCACCTACATGGAACTCACGCTTAAAGATTCTCTTATCATGGAAAGACTTCGTGCGTTCCTTGTAGATTCGAGCGTTTTCATAAGAATCGAGACGAAATTCTTCTAGTTCTGTCAATTGAAGCAATCTATGATCACCGACAACCTTAGGATCGAAATTTAGAAATCTAATAGCCCAGAAGGCTCGGTGTTCTAACTCAACTGGGAGATGACATGACTTACCAAAGACTAGCTTATAGGAGAACAACCAATTGGTGTTTTAAAAGCTGTTCTGTACGCCCATAATGCATCATCTAATTTAATTGCCCAATTTTTACGATTTGAATCAACTGTTTTTTCCACGATTCTTTTGATCTCTCTATTTGACACCTCTACCTGACCACTGGTTTGCGGATGATAGGGCGTTCCTAGTTTATGCATTACACCATATTTCTCAACTAACTTAGTAAATGGTCGATTACAAAAATGTGAACCTCTATCGCTAATGATCGCCCTCGGAATGCCATATCTAGTGAATATGTTCTTTTTAAGGAATCGTATGACAACCTTGGTATCATTAGTGGGAAGAGCTTCAGCTTCTACCCATTTTGAAACATAATCTACCATTACAAGAATAAATCTTTTTCCAAATGATATCGGAAAAGGTCCCATGAAATCTATACCCCAAACATCAAATAACTCACATTCTAAAATAGGTTGCATAGGCATTTCATGTTTTTTAGATACATTTCCCCATTTTTGACAAGATTCACAAGATTTAACATATTTATAAGCATCTTTATATAGTGTAGGCCAATAAAAACCACATTGTAAACTTTAAAAGCAGTTTTCCATCCTCCATGATGACCTCCTGCCTCACGATCATGACAAAACGATAAAATACTTAAAATTTCATTATCAGGCACACATTTTCTGATTATCCCATCCGAACATTTACGGAAAAGGTCTGGTTCCTCCCAGTAATAAAATTTTAAGTCGTAAAAGAATTTCTTTTCCTATTGCCAAGTCCAATGAGACGGAATATAATCACAGGTTAAGTAATTAATGATATCTCCAAACCAAGGTGAGATTTCCTTAGAAGGAATTCTATTTTTTAATAACTGCATGGTTGAAGGAGTATCTATTCTAAATAGTTGTTCATCGGGAAATGAATCTTTAATTTCATTCCTATCTCTTCCTCGATCTCCATTCTACTTAGATGATCTGCTACTACATTCTCGCTTCCTTTTTTATCTTTAATTTCAATATCAAATTCTTGAAGTAGGAGAATCCATCTAAGAAGACGTGGTTTCGCATCCTTCTTACTCAGTAAATACTTCAGAGCTGAATGGTCTGTGTAGATTATTACCTTAGAACCAACAATATAAGATCTAAACTTATCTAAGGCAAAAATTACAGCCAACAGTTCTTTTTCTGTAGTTGCATAATTAAGCTGAGCTGCGTTTAATGTGTGGGATGCATAGTAAATAGCTTTGAGAATTTTGTTATACCTTTGACCTAAAACAGCTCCTACAGCTAAATCGCTTGCATCACACATAATCTCAAAAGGCAAATCCCAGTCTGGTGCTACCAATACTGGTGCAGTAATCAACTTCGCTTTTAAGGTCTTAAATGCTTCCATACATTTACTATCAAAGTTAAAAGGTACTTCTTTTTCAAGTAAATGACTTAGAGGCTTTGCTATCTTTGAAAAATCTGCAATAAATCTCCTATAAAATCCTGCATGTCCAAGAAATCCTCTTAGAGTCCTTAGATTAACTGGTGGCGGTAATTTTTCAATCACCTCGACTTTAGCTTTATCAACTTCAATTCCTATTTCGGAGATTCTATGACCTAAAACAATTCCTTCCGATACCATTAAATGACATTTTTCCCAGTTTAGAACTAAATTGGTATCCTCACAACGTTGTAAAACTCTTTCTAAGTGCGACAAACATTTACCAAAAGAATCTCCATAAACACTAAAGTCGTCCATAAAAATTTCTAAGAATTTCTCAACCATATCGGAGAATATAGACATCATACATCTTTGAAACGTAGCAGGAGCATTACATAAACCAAACGGCATTCTTTTATACGAAAAAGTTCCATAAGGACAAGTGAAAGTAGTCTTTTCCCTATCTCCTGCTGCAATGAAAATCAGTAAATAACCCGAATAACCATCTAAGAAACAGTAATACTTATGACCACTTAAGCGTTCCAACATTTGAACTATGAATGGAAGCGGATGATGATCTTTCTTAGTATGATCATTTAGTTTTCTAAAGTCAATGCACATTCGATAACCTGTAATTTCCTTGTTGGAATCCATTCATTCTTATCATTCTCTTTCACTGTGAAACCTCCTTTCTTTGGTACAACTTGAGTTGGACTCACCCATTCACTATCCGATATAGGAAAGATTATTCCCATTTCTAATAGCTTAATCACCTTTTTCTTAACGATTAACTGTAAATTGGGTTGAGGCGGCGTTGCGGTTGAATACAAGGTTTAGCATCTTCTTTCAAAATTATCTTATGAACACAAATCTCGGGGCTAATACCTCGAATATCGGCAACTGTCCATCCAAAAGCTTTCTTATGCTTTCTTAACATTCTTATTAATTGATCTTCTTGTTGCTCGGTTAAAGTTGATGAAATAATAATCGGTAATAGATTATCGGTTTCAAGAAAAGCATATTTGATTTAAAGGTAACGGCTTCAATTCCAGATTCTTCGGTGGATCTTCTATTGACGATTTAAGAACTGGTCCTTCTAGTTCTAACTCCAAATACTTATGCCATGGTGGCTTAAAAGTAAAGCTTCCTTTATCTAGAGAAAGGATTATCTCTTTCATTTCAATGTCTTCCTCATCTTCTTTATAGATAGACAGGGTTAAGCATTCTTCTAATCTGTCTTCAAAAGTTGGTAACTGATTATCATAGACAGAATGAATATCTTCTATAAAAGAACATGATCCTGGTGATGTATATGGATGGTTCATAGCTTTGAAAATATTGAAAGCAACTTCATCTTCATTGACTCTCAAAATTAACTCTCCTTTATGAACATCGATTAAAGTTCTTCCTGTAGCTAGAAATGGACGACCTAGAATAAGAGGCGCTGAATATCCTTCTTCCATTTCCATAACTACAAAATCTCTTGGAAAATAGAATTTGTCTACTTTAACCAGTACATCCTTAATCATTCCTTTAGGGTACTTAATCGATCTATCTGCCATTTGCAGAGTCATTTCAGTCTTAGTAAGCTTTCCTATGCCTAGCTTTTTATAATCCTCATAAGACATGAGATTTATACTAGCTCCAAGATCACATAAGACTTTCTTAATAAGAAATCCTCCAATTTCACATGGAATCGTAAAACTTCCAGGATCTTTCGGTTTAGGTGGTAACTTATCCTGCAGAATTGCAGAACATTCTTCATTTAGGCATATATTCTCATATTCCTCTAATTTTTTCTTATTTGATAGTATATCTTTCAGAAACTTTCCATAGGCGGGTATATTAATCGAGCTTCAATAACAGGGATATTAACATGAAGATGACGAAAAGTATCAAGGAAACGAGCATACTTCTTATCAGTTTTTGCCTTTTTGATTAGATCTTTAGGAGGGTAAGGTAAAGATTCTAAATCTATAACCTTTGGCTCCTGAGTCAATTTCTCTTTTCCTTTTTCCTTAAACCTTTGAGTATTACTTAGTCGCCATGTTTCAGGTTCTTGAATTTTTTCCTTTAAATTGTTCCCTGAATCAATCTCTACTTTAGATTTTTTCGGTTCTTCCTGTTTCTCATCTATTCTGACATGTTCCTTGAATAAATTCCTTAAATCTTTATCCATAGGGTCTTTCAAAATCCTAGGGATTTTTACCCAATTTTCACCTTCATTTTCAGGTTCCAAACTTCTATTCCTTTTCAAGAAATTATCTATAATTTCTTCTTCCTCATCAGTGAATTCAATTTCATCTTTAGTTTCATCATTCTTTCCATCTAAATCATTTTCTACTTTATTATTCCCGAAGTTTTCTACTCCATTGCTTCCACTGAGCTTCCTACTTCTCGTAACTACAACATTTACCTCTCTTGGGTTTCTATCAGTGTTGCTTGGTAATCCTCCTGGGGGTCTACTGTTGTTACGTTCACCTTCCCTACTCAAATGATCTTCCATATTCCTCAATGAGGCTTCTATTGTTCTCATTCTGGTATCATGTCCACTCATAGATGTTTTTATTGTACTCATATCTTTAGTGACTGTACCAATAGAAGTCATCATTGTTTCCATATTCTTAGCTTGAGTAGATACTACACCCATCATATTTTTCATTAGTTTTTCCCATTTTTCAACTCCTTCTGCAGGTTGAGTTGAACTCTGAGTTACTGGTATACTTTGAGTGGTATGTTGAGGATAGGATCTTGGTAATGATTGTAAATTCTGATTAGATGTATTTTCTTGATAAACTTGGTTATTATTCCTATATGGGACTGGATATGGCGGTTGTCCTGGCTTACTAGGGTTTTCGGACCATCGATAAGTAGGATGATCTCTTCTAATAGCATTAAACGAGTTTGAGTATGCATTGTTCAAATTCCTATGCTTCTGAAGAAAACTCACCTCCTCTCTTGAATATCCTGTTGGTTCTTCACTCCCTAATGACACATTATCATGACTTGAGTATTCATTTGGTGTACTATTTTCTGAATTTTGGTTCTTATTCTATTGTAAACCATCAAATTTCCTACTCAAATTCTCCAAGTGTGCTAGAACTTCCGTATTAGACGTACATTCTCCTGCAAAAGCTACTTTTCCGGTGCTAGAACCGGTTTCCCACATTATGTTATTTTTGGAAATCTTTTCTATAGCATCGTAAACTGTTTGAGCTTCACTCATCATTAACGAACCACCACATGCATGATCTACATCCGCACGTGAGTCTTTTCTCAATTCTGACAGAAGAGTTGAATTTGCATATCTAAGGAATAACCATGATCGGGACACGCTCTTAACAATTTTTTAAACCTTTCCCACGCATTCCCAAGAGTTTCCTCGGATCCTTGTCTAAAGTTAGCAACCTCGACTTTTAATTCCAAATTTCGTCCTGGAGTGAAATATTGTTTCAGAAATTCAGTTTGAATCTCCTCCCAACTAGTAAGTGAATGATGTGGAAGAGACATAAACCAATCTCGGGCTCGTCCTTTTAAAGAAAAAGGAAACATAGTCATTCTCGTTAATTCCTTATGAGCACCTTGACTTTTGGCTGTATTGCACAGTTCTTCAAAAAGATAGAGATGATGATGTGGATCTTCATCATCCTCTCCTAGGAATTGGGCTCTTGCGTCAATTAAACCAAAAAGATGAGACTTAATTTCGAAATTATTCGCTCCTTCATTAGGTAAAAGGATGGGATTATTAGTCCGGTTTCTTCTTACGGTTTGATCACAGATAGGTCTCGGGTTTGGTGGATTATTACGATTATTCTGGTTCCGATTTTGATTATTTCTATTATTATTATTATTATTATTATTAGGGTTAACAGGGTTTTGTCCATGCCCTAGAGCATGTTCCAGCCCTTGTTCAGGTGTTTCATCACTGATTTCACCATTCTCGTATTTCTATTTGAAGATGATTCTTGGTCGATTTCCCTGACTAGTATGACCGCGTTTACTCTCTACTCTTAACTGCCTTTCGTAAGTGTTTATGTCAGGCTTATAAGGAGTGAGAGGGGTCTTACCACTTCTGGTCATCAACTAACGAAAATAGAAAATAACACGAAATTGATAGTAGTAAAAATTGGTAATTTTCCTAAAAGGTAACAACCAACGAAAAAATAAAATAGAAATGAGATAAGAAAAGTGTTGACTTATTCTCGAGAATTTTAAGCTAATACAAGTAGTAACCATAGACACATAAAAAGAAATTAGCGACGTTCCCCGGCAACGGCGCCAAAAATTCTGACAGACCTAAACCTAACCTTGGAAATGGCGCCAGAAAGCTGACGGACATTACCTAGGCTATACAGATCCTAACCGGCAGTGTACCGGGTCAAATTGTGGTGCTAGTATGGTGAGTCAGAGTGTCGAATCCTCAGGGAACTTGGTAATTTCTTTTACGTGTGGTTAAACACCAAAGAGCTGTTATTAACTCGATCTAAATCGCAATTTTATAACACAGATCACTACTATTCTAGTCAACATAAAATAAATACGTAATTTAAAAGTTATTCTAATATAATATATATAGATACATAAATATATATAGATGTACATAAATTGCAAAGTATATATATAGATATAAATATATAGATACCAATATATTAAACAGATAATTTTAGAGAACTGGCCAAAACTTATATAATTGGTTTATACGATCTTTTCGATTAATTGAAATGTGTTCGATCTCTCCTTTTATTTTAGGTCCAATTGAGTAAGTGAAACGGTGCACTCTGAGGTAAACAATTCCTCCTCACACGAGCGTATGAAATTGTCATATGTCCATTGCATCACCAAGGTCCACAACTGTTACGGTAAACGAATTAATCTGAACAGGTCCCGAGTACAAATCTACCTTTAGATAAAAAGGAGTCATTCCGTTCGTCAAACGGTCAATTTTATTTTAAAGGCTCCGGTTGTCAAAGCCGGACGATTTAACTTTCCGGTTTAAGTTTCAATTAAACCGATGATTTAACATTATTACGATCTCGAGTACAAATTATAATAAAATTCATTTCTCCCAAAACAAATTTACCCCCGGTAGGAAATCGATTCCGTTATCACGTTGTTCACACGGCCAATTTTACCCTCCGGTTTTTCTATCTTTTATTTCATATCCTGACTACGAGGCGTCAATTCATAATTAGATTATGAATTCCTCGGATCGATTAAATATGTCAATACGAATACGATCAAAATAGAAAAAGATTCAATTAACTCAATTTTAGTCATTTTAACTTAACAACATTTCTTTAACGAAAAGATCGAAATAAAACCGATTACATAGTTTTGGCCAGTATTATATTTAGCCTAAAAACATTATAACAACGAAAAATATAAAAACAAACATAAATACTTAAGAAAAGTTACCCGAATACGGCAGTTGATTGAAATCGTATTTTCCGGACATTACAACTTCTTTAGCAAAACCGACTTCCGAGATTTTCCCGAGCATTATAACGATACTAAAACTACATTATTACGGCGTAAGGCCTTATTTACAACTACAACTAAAAATTAAAAAGAAAAGAGAAGGAAAGAAAGAGAGGAGATATATATATATATGAGATGTATATATATATTGGTACACTCCGTCTGCTCTCTGATCAAATCCTTTATATAGACAAAGGTCTCAAGGCCGGGCCGGTCCGGGATCAAGCCGGATCGGTCCGGACTAATGATTACATCCACTAACTTGATCTCTTCAGCATGTGCGATGAAGATATTATTTTTTTTATATATAATTATTAAACTTCTAAAATTCATATCTCGAGTTCTGGACCTCCAAAAATTGCAAACGAAATGCCAAAATTAAGGTCTCGAGAAACTCTACAACTTTCATGAAGGACTCTTCTCCAGATAACGCCTTCTTGATAACCTCGTGTTCTCCCGAAGCTTTTACGGGATTTTTCTTAATCCAAATCGATTAGCCACTTGATCACTGTTTAAGTTGTAGACCTCCAATCTTCATAATTTAAATTGCATTGGAAAGCTCTCGGAAAAATCTACAACTTTCGTGAAGAACACTTTCTCTGAAAATATTGTTTTGATGAGCCATTCGTTTGTCGAAGACATTTCTCTATTACCACTTATCCAGATTGGTTGGCCACTTAACCACTTAAACTTTTCAATTGACCATTAAGCTCGTGGCACTCTCTAAATCATTCCGGAGATATGATTAAACTTCAATATGTCGATTCTCGGGGTCTCGGGTTATAAATCGCAATAAAACATCACAAATACCCACGTAAATCGACACGACACTCCGATTTACTAAAATCGGTACAAAATTACAACTTTTTATTATTATTATTACTAAATACTCTAAATTATAAAGACTAACATTTTATACCATAATTTCATATATTTTATATAGAATTCGTTAATAAAACATAATAATATAACGTATATTTAATCATATAATTACCCTTAGGAGTATATCTCTATTTTAATGAACTAACGAGCTCACTCTTCTGCAGCCGGTATGGATGCCACTGAGTTGTGGGCTCAACATGTGATGCGATCTTAGCTGCCAAAAATCCTGTGAGCCCGCACATTGTTTCCATGGGAGGTCACTAGGAGGCGACGCCATGGTAACGATATTGATAGAGGAGAAGCTGAAATAATAATGCCTAGGTGAACCGTAATGCTGGGCGAGGAAGAGCCCGAAATGCTGGCATGGTAATCAGAAAGCGAGCTCCTGCCGTTTCCCAAAAGAGCGTAAATAAAGTGGCAGAGAGCCCTGATGAGGCAGAGCAGAGTGAAGAAGAGGTCGACCTCAATGATGAAGAGGCCGCTCTTAACGCTGAAAGGCCAAGAGGCCAAGACTTTTGATGAAGCGGGCTCATCTGCTGCAGACGATCAAACCGTGGACTGGCATCCCAAGAAAATATAATTGTTGCTCTGCCTACTAAGGGCGAGGCTAAAAACTTTCAAAGGCGAGACGGGAAAGGCCCGTTGGAAGAAAACATTGAGCCATCTAGACCAAGTTCTGGTGCAATCTTGCCTGAGGGCGGTGATGCTGAGAAAGTCTACCAGCCCCAGGAGAATGCGCCTGTGTTGACGAGGCCCAATTTTTGACATCCAGAATCTCGCAACGAAGGCAAAGCTGTTGCGGTGTCACTGAATGATGTTCCTTTAATGATGAATCTGGATTTTCCTCGTTTTGCAGGAACGCAATGGAAATTAAAGTTTTGAGTTCCTTTTTAACCAGGATCGCCTTCGTTTAAACAGTAGAAAATTAAGAAGTATGTAGAATTCATACCGGATTGATCTTAGAAAGATCATCGTTTTGTCTACGGTTGTAGTTTGGGCACGAACCCGCCCAAGTGTTTAGCCTCTACCTTTGATCCACACGAACAACTGCCGGAATCCTCCCATAAGATTGCGACCGGAAAACATCAGCTAATAGTCCGCCTTTTTCTTTCTCCCAAAACTCTCTTTCAAGAATCTCCCATTTTTAACATGTCCAAACTTTCCCCCTTATTGACATCAACTTTATTGATCAAGCTCCTGATGTAAGAGTTCAGGTGCTGCTAATTTGATGCCAATATGGTTTGAGCTACAACTGAGTCCTTCATCACATTCTCCAGTAAGATCAATCTATCAACCACATTGTTGGGAATGCCTTCCCATTTCCCTTGAGTCTCAGTTTTTCTTGCCTCAGATTCAATGGTTGTTTTTCTGATGGCGATTAGAGTATCATGATAGTCTGCCTTGACACTGTTTAGTTCTTTTCCATGTTGTTTCTTTCAGTTATGCTTTCTTCCATTGACTTCAAAAATTTCACGAATACACTTAAGTCGTCTTTCTGCATCATCACAAGTTCATTGAAGTAGAATCTGATAGTGTCAGCTTGTGTTAGTACTTCATCTATAGTTTCAGTTTTCTTTCCTTCAGTTTTTCTGTTAGTTCCAAGTGCTTCGAAACCTTCAGTCTGAGATTCGCTCACAACATTCTCATATGACTATAATTCTTTGAGTGGAAAGGAGGCCTTCTTTCTTTCTGCTTCCGAAACAACATCTTTTTCTTTAATCAGATCAGCCTTAGCTTGGTCAGCTTCAGCTAATGCTATTTCCAGAACACTTTTATCAGTCGGGGACTGATAAATTTCCTTTTCTTGATTTCAGATTGACTATCTGAATCAGCTTTAGTTTCTTCACTTTCATCTGAACTTCCTTCAGATGATCCTTCTTTAATAACATCCTTTGCTTCTTCAATTCCTTTTAGAGAGGCGAGAATCCCTTTCTGTAAATCAGGATCTCCCTGAGAATTATCATCATCATTATTATCAACTTTCTTTGTCTTCGAGTCTCCCTTTTTGGCATATCTCTCCTAATATTTGTTTCTTTTGAGTGAGTAACCAGTATTCAGAAATTCTTCAGATCTAAACAGTTTGGATAGAAGAGTGATGTCGAATAGCTCAAAAACCCATCTTTTTAGTTCTTTCCATTTCTACAAGTTGACTTCTTTGACTTGGAACAGAGCTGAAATTCCAATACTGATAATCATCAAGTCTTCTGCAGTCAGCATCGATCAGTTTTCCAATGTTGATACTTGGATCAAGTTGGTTTAAGACATCTTTAGTTTCCTTAGGAATCTCCACACTTGATTAAGCTAGAATCTCAACTTGTCCTAACATATTTTCAGCTGCAGATCTTTCATCTTCAGTTTTGCTGGCTTCCCCCTTAGAAACAACTAGGATGATTGACGATTCAATGACAATTTCTGGAACTGAGGCAGCTTGTTCAGTTTCAAGTTTTTCTTTGGCTATAACTTCTGGTTGTTATTCTATTATAGTGATAGTTTCAGCTTCTCCTGCAAGTTCAACAACTTGTTTAGATTCCTTCTTTGATTCAGTTTCCTGGGGCTCATCAGGAACAGGTTCTTTGACTGGTTCTGTTCACAGTTCAGTAACTGGTTCTTTCTCTTGTTCAGCATCATCAACTTTCTTTTCAACTTCTCATTCTTTAACAAGCTCATCCAAAGGGATGACTTGTTCTGGTCTCGAATCAACTACAATAGCTTCTCTTTCTTGTGACTGAGAAGCTTCCACTTCTTTGATAGATTTTTTATATTCGACTCTGGATGCTGATTTTTGTGGTGTTGATCTTAATAAAGATATTAGATTAAGCATTGCGATTACACCAGGTCCAACCAGTTCCTCATCACTATCAGTTTCCTTATAAAAAACTTCAGCTCTCAGGGTTTGTTCCCCCTGAGTATCAGTTTCTAGTAGGGATGGAACAGCTTCTTGAAATTCCTTTGTTGATTCTTGAATGGGCACTTCCTCAGCAACAGATTCTATTTCAACAAAGACTTGTTTGGCAGGGGTTTCCTCAGTTCTGGATTTCTTTCCTTGGCTTTCAGTAACAGAGGTAGCTGATTTAGCTGGTGAAACTTCCAAAGCTTTTTCAGCGAAAGCCATTGTACTTCCTTTTCCAACTCATCCAATTTTCTTTTCTTTTCTCTTAACTATTCAAGATGTTCCAGTGCCTCAGCTGTAGTTTCAACTTTCATGGTATACCTTTTTCTCTTATATTTAGGTTTAGTTTCAGAACCTTCAGTTTTCCTTTTCATGGATTTTTCTTCTTTGGCTGCAATCTTGCAACAATTGCAGTTTCTTTTCTCATTGTGATACAAAAATGATCGATAATCCTTTGAGCTAGGAGGGCAAGGGTCTTCTTGAGATAGAATCTTCCTTTCTTCTCTGCATTTTTCTTTTTGGGCATATCAAAAGATTGTGCGACCAGTTGATCAAAGATATATCTCTGCCAATTGAAATTGTCTCCGAACCAAATAACATAAAGCAGGTCTAACTTTGTGCCGGAGAGATTACTGAAGTTGCTTGCGTTTCCAATCATGCAATTCGCTAGCTTTTTGGTCAAGAAGTTGAATTCTGGTTTGAGTAGTCCTGTTGATCCAGACAGTGATACACTTGAATCTCCTATGATTGTAATATCCTTCCAAAGTTTTTCTCTTTGTTCTTTTGATATTTTAAGAACAGAGGTAAACCCCGATTTTTCAAAACCAAATATATCTGCAATTAGGTTCTCTGTAACCTTAATCTCTTTTCCATTGACTCGAGTGATATAAGGGATTACATCATTCTGTATGGTTTTGCTTCCGAACTCATAGAAGTCGCCAATGTCGTCCAGACATACTCTCTTCAGATTTACATTGAATACTTGCTCCAATCCTTTGATTTTCGGATTTTGTTTGCAATTTCCTTGACTAGAGTCTGATCTGTGTATATTGCAACAAATTTGATCAAGTGAAATGATCATTCCGGAATCAACTTTAGTAGGTGCCATTATTTGATTGTTGGAGAATTTGATGATGGAGAAAATTCTTTCAATTATATGGATATGAAGAGAAAACTGAGTGAAGAGAATTTTAAGTATGATACAAGGGTATTTATAAGTGGTAGATTTGGTGGTTAGAAAATCTGAGTGGGTATTAAAACATCTCGTCATAAATCATGTCAAGCGTTGAGATACGGAAAAAAAATATAGTGAGTGGGAAGGATGAACGGTTGAGATGTGTGTAGGGTACGACATTTTATTTGTAGCTTGTATTAGTTGATACGGTATATCTCCAGCTGTGAACGTCCAGCTTTGATTTTATCCAAAGATTTGAACCAGTTGTCTTATAGATCAGTTTCAAAATTCATTTAACTTCCTCCTGCAAAACAAATTAACAAGTCTTTGGTACCCATATCTGTTTGGGTCCTTTTTGATTAGTTTTTGTATTTCTGTAAGTCTTAGATGACTTATCATTTTTATCCTTATACTTTTCTTGATGTTTTGACTGAGTATGGTAAGTTTTTACAAAATTCAGCCTTCTTGATTTGATCATCTTTTTATTGAGGATTTTGTGAAACTGGGTAATCATAGGTCCATTCCAGTCTTCATCAGAAAAAGTCTTCCTTTCCCCCTGAATTTGGTATTCGATGAATGATTTTCATTCCTTGATGGATGAGACTTGAATGTTCTTTTAACTGATCTTTGATCAGTTCTGCCTTTTTCAGCCTTCTGAGTTTTTCTGTAGAATCCATATAGGGAAAAAGATTCAACTGAATTTAAAAAATTATTACAACTACAAGTTCTTCAAATTTTCCTTTTGCCTATTGAACTTTGTAGTCTGAATCCTTTCCATGTCTATGAAGTCTACCTCTAGAAACTTAATTTCCAATAATCTAATGCTGTTGAGTGGGTGAGTGATGTAAATATAGAGTCATCCGACACTCCACCACCCGTCACGACTAGACTTGGACCCGAAACTCGTCTCCAACGAAAAAAGAGGCTTGACTCGATGAATAATTTGGTCCTACGACATTTTGAAGACTTGGAGACCAAGTGTTCGTCACATTTTGAAGTTTTGAAGACCGTCATTATTCGACGGAATCTCGGATTAATTAAGTAATTATTAAATAAATGCACTATGTTACTATACCATAATATATGTAACATTTTAAGTAAAAGAACAAATCAAGTGTGGCGCCATTTTTACTTTGAAGAAAATAGGTGCAATGTATCCTAGTCATAAAAAAATATCAAAAAGTCTTACTTGGAAACTACAAGGTTGCATAGAAGACATGGAAGGACTTCTTGGAGCATGTAGGGGGGGGGGGGGCGAAATTTGAAGTAGTTTTTTAGCTAGAAGTTGTCAATTTTACACCTATAAATACCCAAGCTATGTACTTGTATTGAACCATCATCTTTTGCAACAATAAAATTTTATATTCTCTACACTTGGATTAGTGTGTTGAATTCTCTGGATAGAGGTTCTTTCGGATTATCAAAGGCTTGAGCAACCTTTGTGGGTGTCCTATACCAAGGTGCTTAGAAACAGGTTTTCTAAGTGTTGAGGTTATTCCAAGGTGCTTTCTCACAGGTTGTGACTGCGTCAAGGAGCTTATTGATTCCAAGGTGCCTCCACACAGGTTGTGGTTGTGTCAATGACCTATACGATCCTCAATATTCATTAGATCCGAAGCCCTCAATATTCATTAGATCCGAAGCCTTCCTCCGGGTGGTTTTGCATCAGTTGGTATCAGAGACCAAGGCGGAATCGACGGTATTATATCCAATTTTCTTCCTTCTAAAAAAAACAAAGATTATTCTTTGTTGCATATTATCGTATGTATCTGAAGAACCATAGTATGCATATGATCGTGTGTATTTGAAGAACAGTTTATTTCGCATGAGCATATATATATATTTTTTTATATATTATTTAAATTATAAAAAAAAAGAGGGTGCACAAGTAAATCGTGTGTATTTGAAAAATAATTTGTTCCGCACGAGCATACTGTTCCATACGAGCAACAAGTTAAAAAAAAAAGAAGACGGGATCAATTTTTTTTTTCTTCGCACTCTTCAATAATTTGTGTTACATTTGTAGTATTTTTCTTCTCTCGATATTTTCTAAATTTCAGAGTAGCACCTAGAATTCCAACGACACTTAATTTCTTGTGTCTACATCTCGTTGTAAGAAATCCTCAAGGTTTCTAAGTTGCTTGATATATTCGGTATATTCTTCCATCTTGAGAAACAACACACATTCAAAAAAAAAAAACAATGAACAACCAGAATCAAATTCCTGGTATGGATGAGGGGACCAACAACGCCTACAGCAGATTACTCAAATGTTGATTCAAAGAATAGATGATCGGTTTGCACAACTGCAACTGGCACAAGGTGTTCCGGCACACGGTCCTGAACCCAGTAATCATTCTGCAAATGGCGATGATGATCTTGACGATGCAGCTACTGTCTTGGCGGCACCAAGAGAAAGTCTCCATGGTATTAAACAGAAAATTCCGACGTTTAAAGGTAATACTAATCCTGATGAGTATTTTTCTTGGGTTCTTAAAATTGAGCAAATATTTGATTGTCATAATTATTCAGAAAGAACTAAGGTTAAACTTGCCACAAGTGAATTTGAGGAACGACCTATGCTTTGGTTTCAGAAAACTAATGAAAAGCGAAGGAAATCAAGACAACATGTGATATCCTCTTGGGAAGTACTAAAAAATGAGATGCATAGGAAGTGGGTGCCCGAGTCGTATCGACGGGAGCAAGTGAGGAAATTGCGAACTCTCCAACAAGGCGAGAAATCTGTTCAAGCCTATCAAGATGAATTGGAGATGGCATTAATTCGTACCGATACGGACGAATCCGATGAACACACCATGGCTCGGTTTTTGGCAGGATTGCAACCTGAGATGCCGACCCGGTTGAGATGATGAATTGTACAACTTACGATGAAATGGTACATGCAGCTTTGACTAAAGAAAAGAAACTCAAAAGGCGGAAAGCACAACTTAGCAAAATTTCCAGCACTGCTCCATATAGGCCGACTTCATCTGAGGGTGACGGAGGTAAGTTTCCTGGTAAAAATTCTGCTGTTAAATATACCCCTCCCCAATCCGCGCCTAAGGGAAAATCTGAAGAACCTGTGATTTGTTATAAATGCAAAGGGTTGGGACATAAGGCTAATGAATGTGGAAATAAGCGCTCTTATATTGCTAATAAGGATGGATTATATCAATCGGAATCGGAGGATGAGAATGAAATTGTTAATGAAAGTGAAAAAGTTGAGGTCGATGAGAATGAAGACCAAGGTACTTTTTATGATGAGCGCGCACTGTTTGTAACGAAAAAGGTCCTTAGCATGGTGAGTCAAATTGATAACAATGAAATACAACGTGAGAATATTTTTCAAACTCGTTGTCTGATCGAAGGAAAATTTTGCATGATGATAATTGACTCCGGTAGTTGTACCAATGCAATTAGTAGTGAGGTTGTTGAGAAGTTAAAAATTCCAACAGTAAAACATGCACAACCTTATAAATTGCAATGGTTGAACGAGAGTGGATCCGTGTAAGTGACAAAGCAAGCATACGTGAGTTTTAGCTTGTCAAAATATGACGATAAAGTTCTTTGCGATGTTGTTCCAACGCATGTCACCCATTTGTTACTTGGCCGTCCTTGGCAATTTGATAAGCATGTTATTTATGATGGGTTTTTCAATAAATATACTTTGACCCACAACGGCAAGTGTATCACTTTGAGTCCGTTACTTCCACATGAGGCTCATGCCGATTATGTCAAATTTGCTGAAAGAAGAGAACAAGCACGTACTTCTTCTGAAAAAAGCGGTTGTGAAAGTACCGCCCGAGCCTGTAAAAATTAACTCACAAACTCGTGATAAGAAAGTGAGTTGTGCGGCTGTTCGGAGTCCGATTTCGTTCATATATAAGGATTTTTATCCATTGGTATCTCATTCAGGAATTACTAGTGATTTTTCTATTTCATATCCTTGTTGTATGCTAATCCATGACCTTGCAGGTACCGTTCCTGAAGAAATACTAACCATTTTGCAGGAGTTTGAGGAGATATTTCCGGAAAAAGAACCAAGCGGATTGCCACCACTTCGAGGCGTTGAACACCGAATTAATTTTGTTCCTGGCGCTATCTTGCCTAACCGACCAGCTTACTGGGAAAACCCCGAGGAGACTAAAGAAATTCAATGCCAAGTTCAAGAATTATTGGAGAAAGGAAAATTTCACGAATCAATGAGTCCATGTGCGGTTCTTGTTATTGTCGTGCCAAAGAAAAATGGCGAATGGAGAATGTGCACCGACTGTCGTGCCATTAATCAAATCACGGTAAAATATCGCTATCCCATTCCTTACCTTAATGATATGTTGGATGAACTGCATGGAGCAAAAATATTTTCGAAAATTGATTTAAAAAGTGGTTATCACCAAGTGAGGATTCGTGAGGGCGATGAATGGAAAACCGCATTTAAAACAAAACATGGCTTGTATGAATGGCTCGTTATGCCTTTTGGACTTACCAACGCGCCTAGTACTTTTATGCGGTTGATGAATGAAATACTTAGGGAATTTATTGGACGATTTGTCGTGGTCTATTTCGATGATATTTTAATATATAGTCACGATTTAAAGTCGCATCTTTCACACCTAAGTCTTGTTTTGGGAGCACTCCGTAAAGCACAACTTTATGAAAACTTAAAAAAGTGTTCGTTTTGTTTGGATTGAGTTGTCTTCCTTGGTTTTTTTGTGAGTGGACAGGGGATCGAGGTCGATCAAGAAAAGGTCAAGGCGATATCCGAGTGGCCAGAACCGAAAAATGCAACGGAGGTTCGAAGTTTTCATGGCCTCGCTAGTTTTTACCGACGATTTATTCAAAATTTCAGCACTATCGCTGCACCATTGAATGAGTTGGTGAAGAAGAATGCTCCATTCCATTGGGGAAACACATAAAGGGAAGCATTTGAAACTCTTAAATCTTGTTTAATTTCTGCACCTATTCTTGCGTTACCCGATTTTTCTAAAATGTTTGAGATAGAATGTGATGCATCCGGGGTGGGAATTGGTGGAGTTTTAATTCAAGAGGGACGTCCGATTACGTACTATAGTGAAAAATTAAAAGGCGCACAATTAAATTACGCCACCTATGACAAAGAATTATATTCACTTGTTCAATGTCTACGGGTTTGGCAACATTATTTGCGTCCTCGAGAGTTTGTTATTCATTCGGACCATGAATCTTTGAAATATTTGAAGGGACAATCGAAATTGCATTTGAGGCACATTAGATGGATGGAATTTATTGAGTCATTCCCTTATGTGATTAAGTATAAAAAGGGAAAAGAGAATACTGTCGCCGATGTTTTGTCTAGACGCTACACTCTTATCACACACATGCAAACCAAGATACTTGGTTTTGAGCACATTAAAGAGTTGTATGCTTCGGATATTGATTTTTCTGAAATATATACGTTGACACATATTGTTTCTCTTAATAAATTTTATCAACACGAGGGATTTTTATTTAAAGAAAATCGACTATGTATCCCTCGTGGGTCGTTGCGTGAATATTTGGTGCGAGAAGCACATGGTGGTGGGCTTATGGGACATTTTGGAATTTCTAAAACTTTGGACGTACTTCACTCACATTTTTATTGGCCTAAGATGGCTCGTGATGTTCATCGAGTGTGTAGGTCATGTATTACTTGTCTTAAGGCTAAATCGAAATCACAACCACATGGTTTGTATACTCCTTTACACATTCCTACTTTCCTTTGGATTGATCTTTCTATGGATTTTGTGTTGGGTTTACCGCGTTCTCAAATGGGTAAGGATCCTATTTTTGTAGTCGTTGATCGATTTTCTAAGATGGCTCACTTTATTGCGTGTAATAAAACAAATGATGCTTCGCATATTACTGAATTATTCTTTAAGGAAGTTGTGCGACTACATGGTGTACCTAAGTCAATTGTTAGTGACCGCGATGTTAAATTTATAAGTCATTTTTGGCGAGTGATGTGGATGCGTTTGGGTACTACGTTGTTGTATTCTACTGCATATCATCCACAAACTGATGGTCAAACTGAGGTTGTTAATCGGACTTTGGGGCAGTTATTGCGCTCGGTAGTGCAAAAGAATTTAAAGAATTGGGAGACGTGGTTACCATATGTGGAGTTTGCTTATAATCGTGCCACACATTCTGCTACTAAATTTTCGCCATTTGAGATTGTGTATTGTTTTAATCCTATCACCCCTATTGATTTGGTTCCTTTACCTCCAGGTATGCTTACCAATCTCGATGGCGACAAGAAGGCTGAGATGGTTTGAGAGTTGCACGCCAAAGCAAGGGAAAATATGGAAGCCCAAACAGCTCGGTACGAGAAACAAGCAAACAAGGGCCGAAAAGAGATGATATTTGACCCCGGCGATTGGGGTTTGTTGCATTTTCACAAAGATAGATTTCCCCACAAGCGCAAAACAAAATTACATCCGCATGGCGATGGACCGTATCAAGTTTTGGAAAGAATCAATAATAACTCCTACAAACTTGACATTCCGGCCGACTGGGGAATTTCGAACTCGTTTAACGTGACGGACCTGCAACCCTATGACAATCCAACAGATCTGAGGACAAATCCTTCTCAACCGGGAGGGAATGATGTAAATATAGAGCCATCCGACACTCCACCACCCGTCATGACTAGACTTGGACCCGAAACTCGTCTCCAACGAAAAAAGAGGCTTGACTCGATGAATAATTTGGTCCTACAACATTGTGAAGACTTGGAGACCAAGTGTTCGTCACATTTTGAAGTTTTGAAGACCGTCATTTATTCGACGGAATCTCGGATTAATTAAGTAATTATTAAATAAATGCACTATGTTACTATACCATAATATATGTAACATTTTAAGTAAAAAAACAAATCAAGTGTGGCGCCATTTTTACTTTGAAGAAAATAGGTGCAATGTATCCTAGTCATCAAAAAATATCAAAAAGTCTTACTTGGAAACTACAAGGTTGCATAGAAGACATGGAAGGACTTCTTGGAGCATGTAGGGGCCGAAATTTGAAGTAGTTTTTAGCTAGAAGTTGTCATATTTACACCTATAAATACCCAAGCTATGTACTTGTATTGAACCATCATCTTTTGCAATAATAAAATTTTATATTTTCTACACTTGGATTAGTGTGTTGAATTCTCTGGATAGAGGTTCTTTTCGAATTATCAAAGGCTTGAGCAACCTTTGTGGGTTTCTATACCAAGGTGCTTAGACACAGGTTTTCTAAGTGTTGAGGTTATTCCAAAGTGCTTTCTCACAAGTTGAGACTGTGTCGAGGAGCTCTCGAAAAATATTCCAATGTGCTTCTACGCAATTGTTGTAGTTGTGTCGAGGAGAAATACTTGAATCCAAATACCGCTTTTCCTAGATCCACGCAATTTCACATTAGTGAGTCTCACAAAAACCTTCATGTTGAATAACAAATTAAAATCAGGCATATTCTCATGTGCTTGTGGCTCCCTATAGTAACTCTACAATCTTGCTTTGGCTTCAGAATGTATGGATCTGCTAAATTCAAATCTTTGAACATAGTCCTTTGCTGGAGAGACAATCTGGACGTTGGTCTGAGCAATATGACCAAATTTTTGAATTCCTCTTGCCTTTATTCTACCATTTTCTCAGGCCCCTTACCTGTTAAGGGCCCTGGTTGATTCAATCTTCTACGGGAGCCAGATGCTCCTATAGCTGCTCCTTGTCTTTGAGATGTATAATGTCTTTGCAAATCAGTATACATCTTGGCCGTATCAACCTTTAACTCATCATCTTGTAGGCCTAGCCAGTCTGCCCATGCTACATCTTATGACAGATGTGGATAAACACTGTCTTGGTCCTGAAAGAACTCTCTGACAGATCTAGTTAGTTCAGCATCTCTTTCTTCATTGTTCATGAAGGTGGTTGTGTTTATTCTAAAGTACCTACGAGTATAGTGTTTTCTAGTGTCCTTACTCATTGAGTGACTTTGACCACTGCCACTGATTATGCTTGTGCCAAATCATCTTTGTTGTTGTCCAGATCTAGAACTTTGCTGGTTTCCTGATCTATCCCTGTCATCATCTGGTCTTCTTTGAACTGGGAATGGAAAGCCAAAGCAAGACTCATTTCTTACCTTTTCCCTCTCCTCTTGGATCCTCCTCTACTGTTCATCAGCTTCAACTCTGATTCTTATTTCTCTGTCCCTTGCTCTTGTCTGCTCTTGAATGAATTGAGGTGGTCTGATACTGCTCTCTGGGTTATCACTTCCCCCTTTTTGGCAGCATCAGTGGGCAGTTGTAGTAGTGTGTTGTTGGTAGTCTCAGCTGCAGATAGTAGACTATCCAACTTCCCTTCTAATGAAGTGAACCTTTCATCATGATCCCTTAGTTCTCCTGACATGGGATTGAGTATGTTTCTAATAGCCTATGCCAGATAAATCAACTCATCATAAACATGTTGCTTAAGGCCTATACTCCTTTTGGTGAGATTTGTGTTCATCTGAATAATGAGAGTAATCTCCTACCTGATTATATTGTTTTGCATGTCAATGTATTGAGATACAACCTCAAATCTGTTCTGCAAGGAGTTGCTCTCATTTATCAATGCTGCTTGGAGATTCCTTAGGCATAAAGCTTGTTTCTCCAGCTCATCTACCATAGCATCCACAGCTGACTGAAATGATTCATTGGATACACCAGTTGGAATTTGAGGAATTGCTTTCCTTATATCACTTGGTGGTGTCTATGCTGGTTTAGCTTCAGTCTGCTGAATTGGTTCCTGTTGTGGTAGTGGAGTGGATGACAGTCAGGCACTTCATTAACTTGTCTCTTAGCTCTCCACCTTGGCTGAGTGGCATCATCTTCTTCTACTTCTTCAAGTAACATAGTAGTAGAGTGCGTTGGCAGTGAACTCTCTTCTATTCCCTCTGCCTGTGTGCTGGGGATGCTTTTAGTTGGTGTGGTAGCAGCTGATCCAGAATCATGTATTGTTATTTGATCTGTGGCTCTTTCTGTGCTATAAGCCAGGAGTTGTTTAGTTTACTCAGCTGATGATCTTAATACCTCAGCTAATGGTAGTTTGCTGGCTAGTCCACTCAGCTGCAGCTATGATTGTGCTGCTGCAGCCTGCTATACTGACTCAAAGAGAGTCAAGCTATCAGCATCAATAGCATCTTCTATAGCATGTCCCTCATCGCTGATCGCGCGTAAGTCATTAACATCAAGATTACTAGCAAGAATACTAGGTACATCGTAGTATAGTAAGGGCGAATCAAGGTCAATCCCATAGAGACAATGCAACTTTAAGTATAAATGATTCTAACCCAACTAAGAAGGCACATATAGGTGGTCATTGACCAACAATAAACATGAAAGAAACTTGGTATTTCTCCCCCTCTTCTCACCGATCTACTAACTTGGATTAGTCAATCTTTACTTCCCCACATAATTTCCTTAAATTAATTGAGCGAGCTTTTAGTTTAGTTTTAAGCTACGGGTGCAACTTCTAACCCTATCTACTCCGACCATGGTAGTAGACAATCTATATGCAAGCTACCCTTCTTAATTGGTCTGTAATAGCCTGTACGCATAAAGAACTAGAATTGCCGATATCGAGCGCTAACTCATACTGCTTACCCGCCTAGACAGCTGTTGAAACTGATCAGTACGGTCCTAGGGTTCATCAAGACTATGTCCAAACTAACACTTCACTATTCGTATTTCATGTTAATTTTACGAATACAATAAGCAGATTGGCCAGATCTAACCTACTGTTAATTAAACCTGCCGATCAACGTAGCTCAAGTGAATCCTCCAGATTAAGTTTCCTAATTTTTGCCTCGGTAAACCGGTATAGACCGCCGGTTTACCTGGGTCAGCTTTGCCTATTTCTAGATCTACATTGCTCAATTATGATTAATCTAAGTAAATCATGGGGTCGTTAAATGTGCAGATTAACTAAAACACATAAATACGAACATATCTACCATATTGAAGATAAAAAGGAACGTTCAAAGCTTCATACCTTCAACAATGGAGATCTAGCTCGATCTACTCAAGCTAGAGATGGTAGAGAAGGGGAGAAAACCAGAAATAAATCCTCAAAATCTTGGAATAACTTTATTTCATCAAATTATATAATGTATATTAAATATTATTGAATTCTTCTCAAAACTTGGAACTTATATAATAATCGAATGCTGCTTAATATAGATACAATAGCCGACTTATGACTCATATAAACCCTAACCGACCTAGTAGATGTGGCAGAATCGATTTCATGTTCCTCAAGGCCCTCGGTTTACCGGACCTAGCCCTCGGTAAACCGGGCTGACTTTTCTCTTTTTCTTCCGCAGATTTCTTCTTGGACTTCTTTTACCTGGCCCAACATGCTTCTTTTAGTCCAGATCCGATCTCCAATGCTCCAGATTTGGTACATCTTGTAAAACACATAAAACGAGACCAAACAGCACCAAATCATCAGGAAAATAACATATATGCAGAATTACGATCCTATAAACATACACATAGCATTTAGCACATATTCCATATAATAATGAGCCTATCTATTATCTCTTGAGCAGAATTTAGGGTGAATAAGGGTATAATTAATGATACTATATAGGGCGTTATCAATCACCACCACCATGGTCATCATCATCTTGACCATAATCATTTTCATCATCTTCTTCATAATGCAGCATCCTTTCTTTTGTTGCTGCAACCATTTCCCAAATTTTCCTCTCATCCATGAGGCCAATCAGATTGGTTATCTCCATGAATGAGAAGAACCATTCTTCTCCTCCAAACATCCTATCGGAATTTTAGAATTAGGCATTTGAATCTCTAAATTTCGAATCAAGATAATTCCCAACATTATCATCAATATCCCTTTCAGGGATCTCCTCAGTCTCCTCCTCCATTCCATCTCCTCCTCCGGTTTCTTGTTCTACTTTGGCTTCAGTGGTTAGCTCAACAACTATTTCATCTTCCTCATCAATTATTACCAGTTATTCTTCAACTTCTCTTTGTACATTTACTCTTGAAGTTGACTTAGTCCTTTTTGTTCGTCCAAAACTACTGGTAACTATTTTCTTTCATTCTAGCCTGCTTTACCTTTCCTTATGTTGGTGAAAATCACCTTTGCATTGTGCAATGTATGCAAGTGAACATGTGTAACCTTTATACAATCCAACAAGTATTGAGTACGGATCCCAAAGGATTTCTTCACCTAGAAAATACATGTTTTCTTGATGACCTTTTCTATTGCTTTGGCTCCAACATCAATTTCACCTTGAATCTGCTCCCTTATTCTAGTGAATAAGTAGGTAACACAATCAAATTGCAGACCTTGGTAAATCAGTGCCATCAGTCTGGTTCTGGCTTCAGTCATGGCATGCATAGATCCAAGCTTTCCTCATATGAATTTTCCTATCAATAGGCTAAATTATTCGAAGGACTACTTCATATCAGTCATGCATAATTAATTTCTTGTTCTTCGGTGTGGCATGCTTTCCAATCTCGAACCAGAAAGCATCTGTATCAATCACAACATCTTCAACCTTTGTTGGGCCAGTGGTTGAGAGTTTGAGATGTCGGCTGATAAGGGCTAACGTAATCACTAATTTCTTCCCATTCAAAGTGGTGGTCATTCGGTCCAGAGTCATTCTGCCATTTTCTGAGATTGTACCTTCCACAAATAGAGCATTTTTCAAGAAGGAGATCTGGTTCTCATAGCATTTCCTTGATGGGTGGGTTTAGAAACGTCATTAAACCCAGATTGGTGCATCCATCAACCAAATTCTGTGCTTGTGCATCACTATTGCACACACTTATATAGGGCATATGTCGGAAAATGAACCAGTTACATTGGTGTAATCATACTGTTTGAGATTCATAACAATTAAGGAATATGAGGCCATTTTAGAACTTAGAGAAATTTGAGAGCTTTGAAATTTTCTTGAAATATAGGGTTGGAAGGTACGTGAGCGTAAAGATTTGTGAAAGTGGTGAAGTTTGATTTATATAGACGAAAATGTTTAGTGTGAACATATATGAATATGAAGGGATTTAGTAGGATTAATGCATGATACTTTGAATATAAATCACGGTAATTTAGGATAGTGGGGGAGTGATCAAGAGAGTAATGATGAATACCGGGTTCAAAGTGTGGCCGTCTCTTCCATGATTTACTGGAAATAACACCTATATTATAATCCTTGTGTCTGATTAAAATAATATCCACGTGTGTAATCTTTAATAATTATTGCTCCATAATTTTCTGATTTTCCACATGTATAAAAGATTTATTCATTTTACACTCCCCTTAGCTGATTGCTTCACTGCTGGACTTGAGTATCTGGGTGACTTTGTTGGTCACTCATCTGGTGCCTAATTATCTAGTCTGCTATGTTTCACTTAGCTATCCTTTTGCTTGTATGCTACTATCTTCCAACTGATCAACATTTACTTAGCTAGTTTTTTTCATTAAGCTATTTCATCAAAACAACTGTTCCTAACAAAAAGTTAAGTGGACTTCATTGATCCAGTGGTTGGCCTTCCTAATGAGCGAACCCGAAATGGCAAAGGTCAACGCAGCTGGTTACTCCAGTTAGCTGCTCTATTTAACTTAGTCAATTTCAATCATACCTAGTGTTGGTCCCTTGAAAAGGCTGGCACAAGTTTGGAGGGGGGGGGGGGTGCATAAACTTGTCACCAAAACCTATATGTTAAAAGCTATATTAAGTTCAATTTTAAACTTGTGTGGAGTTGAGACAACTGAGATGAGTGCTCAACTTGAGTTAACCGGCAGCAGATTAAGTTTTCACCTTTTTAACTGATCTTGTTGTATCTGTGAAAAAGCTGATATGCAAAACTGAATATTGGTGAATGTCAGTTTGTGTGCTGTGTGAATCACAATCAGTTCTGTATTCTTGAAAAAAATATAAAAACATTCACAAGTACTGAAATATAAATGACAGTTAGTAAATGCGTAAAATATAGTAAGTCAAGAAATAATAGAGTTTCTAGGTGGTGTAATCCTGTCAGTCATCTCTTCCCCTGTGATGCAGGATGAAAATTCCACTAGAACTCTTTGAATTAGATCGGTTACAAAAAGTCATAAACTGATAGTCCTTGGCTAATCCCTAGCATCACCATCTAAGCAACTAAAGAACAAGTAGTATTGCTGCTCTGCAACTTCTTTCACTTGTCCTTAAAGGGTTGAATTGCCTCTTCTCTAGCTTCACCACAAACACAGTCTACCCTGACTGCAAAAACAATTGTCCTTGGCAAATCGTAGGCCGGATTGCTTCATAGTCTCAACCTTTGTTTAAAAATCAAAGTTGGGCTTTGAATCAAGTAAGTGATTCTTGCTTGTGGTTCTTCAAAGTGTTGATGTCTTGATGAATTCTTTGTAGCTTGAACACTTATAAGAATTCTTGATATTTCTTTATAAGCACGATGAAAATAGCAATGCAAAGATGTATAGAACTTAGGCTTAATAATACTTGAATTCTTGGTGTTTTATCCTTCTTCCTAAGTCCTCTATTTATAGTGTGTAATCAAACGTTCGTCTTGTTTGAATTTGAATCCTTTTAGCTATCAACGACTATATGTCAGTGACCATTCTAACATGTCAGTCCATCATCGAATAAAAATTCTTGATTTCCAACGTTCTGATTTTCTTTCAGTTCTTGGATGCCTTCTGTTGTAAATTGAGTGTCTGATAAATTCACTTTTAAGCTTTTTAAAGCGAGTAGGTCAGTTTTCAATCTTTAAATGATTAGAGCATTAACTGAGTTTTTAATCTTCTTCAAAACATAGTAATCTATCTTCATCTGATATTTATTGACATAATCATAGTACACC
Organism: Gentiana dahurica var. dahurica; assembly: GCA_024500145.1. NCBI lineage: Eukaryota > Viridiplantae > Streptophyta > Magnoliopsida > Gentianales > Gentianaceae > Gentiana > Gentiana dahurica. The sequence goes on along the minus strand of CM044897.1, from coordinate 56,425,076 downwards.
ATAACACTTAAGTCATCTAAGATATCATTGTCCTTATGTATCTTGGGTCCTCATACATGATCCATAAAGTCATTTCAGGCCATCATAGACTTACCTGAATTCTAACTTCATAGTCTCGGCTTTTTGTCTTCGTAAACTGAGTTTAAACCCTCAGTTCTTCCTTCTTCAATAACTTAGTTTGTGCCCCTCAGCCTTCTAAACTGAGTTTGTCCCCTCAGCCTTCAGCTTCAAGATAAGACAATTGAGTATGTGTCTCTCATCGAACTTACCGTCTTCAGTTCTGAGTAACAATTCTAGTTTAGTGATGTGATATCAGTTTCTATGTGATTTCCAGTTTTCTATATGATTTCCAGTTTTCAGTTCTACGGCTGCCTATCTATTACAGGGCTTGTCTGATGGAACCAATACAAAGATCAGACGCCATAAATCTTATCATTTATTTCTAGACATCTTTTAGCTTTTCACTATAATAGTTAATTCCAACACTTCATCAGTGGGGTGTAAACAAACAATTAAATAATTGAAGATGAATCATAATCAAAACTTCAAATTTTATTTCTAACAATTTCCCCATTTTTTATGATGCCAAAACTCTCCTTAAAATAAAGCTTAAAGATAAAAACAGTAAAAACAAAGTAAAACCGAAACTGGATTTATCATTAGAATTCTCAAAAACTGGATCAAACTACACAACTGATTACAAATTAAAACATAAGCTATTAAGCTTGTTGTGTAACTCTGAAAAATATTATTTCTTTGTCATACAACCTATACATATCTTCTTTAGTTGTATCTTTTTTGGAAAATGCTTGTTGTAGTCAACTTGGCTTGATTGTTTCCATTTTCTCCAAAGCTTACTTAGGAAGATCATCATTGTTTTTGTAATAATCTTCAAATTCATCAATGTCGATCTTCATCTGTTCTCTCTTTTGTTTGAGTCCAAGTCTTTATATATCCTTCTCATCTACTTGTGTTCCATCATCTTCTGTGAATAATATTTGTCTGATAAGAAATATACCAGGGACTCTTCAAAAGATTTGTCCTTGTATTTTTCTTTCACATGGCTGTAATCTTTGTGAAATTTTATCCATAGATCACTTGTAAGAGCTACTCTTTTGTCTCCAGGTTGTTTGTATTTCAAAATGAGCACTTCTTCACTAAGTTCTACTGGATCTCTAATATTTGAGACTGATATTGGCTTTCCTTTGTCATCTTTAAGTTCTCTGAGTCTTGCTAGTTTAGCTTCGAGTTTCAGCTTTTCTTCACTAAGTTCTTCTGGATCTCTGATATTTGAGACTGGGATTGACTTTCCTTTGTCATCTCCGAGCTCTTTGAGTTTTCTAGTTTAGCTTCTAGTTTTAGCTTTTCTTCTTCTGCTTACCCTTTTTTGGCATCATACATCTATGTAATTAACTTGTGTGTCTGTTTCTGGTCTTCCGCAATGCATTTTTGTGAAGTGAAGAGTTCTGATAGCTGAGTCTCTAGACCATAAATTTTCTGATGTAAGTGCCATTCAGCTTGTGCATGAATCTCCCGGTCTTCATATGTTTCCAACTCTAGTTTTTCCTTAAGCTAGAGGATCTACAAAGATGAGTTTGATGTAACTTTCTTGATTGTGTCTAACTTTGAGTTGACAATTACATCAGTTTTCTTTCCATAGTCCAAATATCCTGAGATACTTGAAAAGTGATTGTTGTAATCTCCCTTCCGAGTAAGTAAGCTGTTCAAAGAAGTCTTTACTTTATTCAATTCTTCTGTTGTCAGGAACTCAGTTGGATCTGCATCTTCCAACTGGAAATCATCAGTTCTTGTCCAACATCTTCAGCTTGCTTTTGATTGTCAGTTGTCTGTGACCCAACTGGCAATCCAACTTTCTGAGCAATGATTGTCCTTGAATTTCCGTTTTGTTTTCAGGCTGCAGAACTGAATCTTGCTCAGTCAGTTTCTTTGAATCATCATCCTTATCTTCATCATCATTCTTCTTTGGTTTATCATTGGGTTTTGATTAGTCAACTGACTTCTTCTTCCCTTGTTGAGCTTTTTCTTCAAGTAATTTGTAGAATTTGTTAGGAATTCTTCTACAGGGAATAATGCATACAAAACTTCTACTTCAAGATTTTTTAAAAACCATTATTCTTCAGTTTTTAAGGTTGCTTTGAATGATTCTTGAGAGTCCATAGTATTTAATTTCATTCTCTTGAGATTGACAATTCCTTCTGGTTCAATGGAACTTTCTTTTTGCTGTGTCTGCTGAGTCTCTTTTAAAGTAACCTTACCAGAAACTTGTTTCTCTAATAATCTCTGCTTCTTGTGAGAAACATCTTCAGCTAACAGATCATTCCTAGATGTCAGTTTCAGTTCTTGTTCCCCCTCAGTTGCTGCTGTGTTTATTGTTTTATTTCCCTTAACTGAAGTTTCTGGGAACAAGGTTCTTTCTACTCCTCTTATTCCTCTTGAGTCAGTTTTATGCTTGACTCATTTCTGTTCAGCTATTTGTTGAAAGTCACTTTTCTTTCCTTCTCCTTTGAAGATTCTTCTATTGAACTCAGAAGTGTTGTAGTCTTCTCAGTTTTGTTTGATGCGGCTGCTTGTTCAGCTTCTTTTCCTTGATTGAGTTTCTCTAGGTTATATTGTATTACCAGACTGAGTGATTTCTTCGAATGAAGTCTTCCTAACTTCTTTATTTCTTGGCTTGACAAATTCTTTCAATATCATGAATGTGTTGTTTCCTGATCTGATTGAAGACATAACCGACCCAATTGAAATCAAATTGATCCTAAATGATATTTATTAGATTGATTGTATGCACAGACAAATAATTTAGCCCTTGATATTGTCCAACAACAATTTTGCTTATCCATCTGTTGAGTAGGGCAAATTCTGGTTTGAGATTGTCCATATTTGAGTAAACATCTGCTGGTTTCTCTATTGAAGAAATCTGAGAGAGAAAAGCTTCATGCTTGAGTGTTAAACTAAGTAGATTGATTGATTTCTCAATTGGCTTCTTCAAATCAAACAATTGTTGTGTAACCATTGTATTGATGCAAATCCTTTCTCCAAGAATAGTTGTTGTTAAAGAATTCTTTAGCACCTTTATATTTTACAAAAATTGCAGAATTTCTTCCACATCCAAATCTTTTTTCCAGTTTGATGTTCAACAGATTTACTAGCCCTTGTGTTTTTTTTTTAATTTTCTCACATAGTAGGCTAGATAACAAAGTTTCATCACATTCGTGTTCAAATTGATCTAAGGAGAAGGTTTCTCCTTTATATATCAATCTTATTTCTTGAACTTTCTTTGAGGCCATTTTGCTTTTTCTTTGGGGTGGTTGAGGAGATTTTTCTAAGAGAATAAACTGATTGAAAGACGGTTATAGATTTGATCCCAAAATCTTTTATAAGATCATGTAGTACCGTTTGAAATTCCACTGAGTTTTTAGGTAATCGATGGATATACTATTTGGCTCTTTGTGGGTACATACGAAACATTTTTTGACAAATTCGGCGTTTATTTATTGTGATGTGACTATTATCAAATTTATTCTTTTCACCTTTTTGAATACCTTTGACTAGATAAAACTGAGTAGTAGTCTTAGTAATAAGTCCTTTGTAGAAGTCAGTTCCTTTTAGATTCAGTTCCATAGTCAATTTGAGATTGTTGATGTCAATGACTGATCTGTCAAGTGAGCTCACCCATCATGACAAAAACCAATCCCCTTGATGAATCTCAGTTGTATAACTGACCTAACTGACTTTGATAATCCTCAATTCAGCTCTCAGTATTGAACACCTTTCTTTATCGAGAGGTTTTGTAAAGATATCAGCCAACTGGTCCTCAGTTAGGATATATAGAACTGTGATGTCCTTTTTCTCCACATGGTCTCTTTTGATGTGATGTCTTACATCAATGTGCTTTGTCATTGAGTGTAGAACTAGGTTGTCTGTTATTGCAATTGCACTTGTGTTATCACACATAATAGGTATCAACCCTTCTTCAATTCTATAGTCTATGAGTTGTCGAATCCACAAAACATGAGCACAACAGCTTCCAGCTGCTAAGTATTCAGTTTCAGCTGTGGAGGTTGAAATTGAGTTTTGCTTTTTGCTAAACCATGACACAATTCTATTTCCAAGTAACTAACATGTGCCTGAAGTACTATTTCTATCTATTTTGCAACCAGGATAATCTGAGTCTGAGTAGGATATCAATTTGAATTCTCCTTCTCTTGAATACCATATTCCTACTCCAAGTGTGTCTTTGAGATACTTCAAGGTTCTTTTGACAAATGTCATGTGACTTTCTTTTGGTTTAGTCTGAAATCTTTCACAAACGCCTACTGCAAAAGATATATTAGGTCTACTTGCTATGAGATAAAATAGACTTCTAATCATTCTCCTGTAGAGTGTTTGATCCACATCTTTTCCATTTTATCTTCATCCAATATTACATTGGTTCCAATAGGTGTTGCTATCCCTGCACTATTCTTCATTCCAAACTTCTTGATCAATTATTTTGTGTATTATGTTTGGTCAATGAAGATTCCATTGTCCATTTTCTTGACTTGTAGTCCAAGGAAATAATTTAATTCACCCATCATACTCAAGTTAGCTCAGGCCATCACAGACTCACATGAATTCTAACTTTACAGTCTCGGCTTTAGTCTTAATTAACTAAGTTTGAACCCTGAGTTCTTCATTCTTCCCTAACTGAGTCTGTGTCCCTCAGGCTTCTTAACTGACATTGTTCCCTCAGCCTTCAGCTTCTAGATATGCCAACTGAGTCGGTGTCCCTCAGCAAACTTACCTTCATCAGTTCGGAGTATATCTCAATTTCAGTTCTGAGTATCACTTTAAGTTTCTTTGTGTAATATCAGTTTCTACATAGTATCCAGTTTTTTAAATGATTTCCAGTTTTCAGTTCTACGACACCTTATCTATTTTACTGCTTGTCTGATACAACCTATACAAAGATCATACTCTAGTAAATCTTATACCTTCATTTCTATACATCTTTTAGCTTTTCACTATAACAGTTAGTTTCAGCACTTAATCAATGGGGTGAAAACAAAAAATTAAATAAATAATGATGAATCATCATCAAAACTCAAATTTTATTTCTTTCAATTTCTCCGGTTTGATGATGCCAAAACACTCCTTAAAATAAAATCCTAAAGATAAAAACAAAGTAAAGAAAAGTAAAACTGAAATTGGATTTATTATTAGAATTCTCAAAACCTGGATCGAATTACACAACTGATTGCGAAAACAAAGGCTGTTAAGCTTGTTGGGTAACTCTGACATACTTTTTTTCTTTATCATACAGCTTGAATTCTTTTTCTTTGGCTGTGTCTTCTTTGGAGAATGCTCTGTTATAGTCAACTTGACTTGATTGCTTACATTTTCTTCACAAAGCTAATTTTATAATCTTCAAATCCTTCAATGTCAATCTTCATATGTTCTCTTTTTTCTTTGGTTCCAAGTCTTTCTTCCATCCTTCTTATCTTCTTGTGTTCCATCATCTTCTACGAGTGATATTTGACTAATAAGAAATATATAAGGGATTCTTCAAAAGATCTATTCCTGTATTTTGCTTTCACATGGTTGTAATCTTTCTGAAATTTTATCCATAAATCACTTGTCAGAGCTGCTCTTTTGTCTCCGGGTTCTCTATATTTCAAAATGAGGTCTTCTTCACTAAGTTCTACTAGATCCCTGATGTTTGGAACTGAGACTGACTTTTCCTTGTCATCTTTGAGTTTTTCTAGTTCAGCTTCGAATGTTTTTCTTCTTCAAGTTTCAGCTTTTCTTCTTCTGCTTCCCCCTTTTTGGCATCATACATCTGATTGATTAACTGATGTGTTTCTTTCTAGTCAACTGCAATGCTTTTCTATGAAATGAAGAGTTTTGAAAGCTTAGTCTTTAGACCAGAAATTCTTTGATTTAAGTGCCATTCAGCTTGAGCACGAATCTCGTGGTTTTCATAAGTTGCTATCTCTAGTTTTTCCTTAAGCTGGAGGATATCTGAAGCAGAGTTTGATGTAAGTTGCTTGATTGTAATCCAGATAGCCTGAGACACCTGTCATGAGCTTGTTTTAATCTCTCTTTTGAGTAAGTAACTCATTCAAAGTTGTCTGTACTTTATTCAGTTGTTGTGCTGTTAGGAATTCATTGGATCTATGTCTTCTTTGATTGTTGACTGAGTTTGATGATCTACAACCATTAGTTCTTGTTCAAAATCTTAATCTTGCTTTTGATTGTTAGTTGTCTGTGACCCAACTGGCAATCCTTCTTTCTGAGCAACTGATTATCCTTGAGTTTAAGTTTTGTTTTCAGGCTACAAAACTGAATCTTGACCTGTCAGTTTCTTTGAATCATCATCCTTATTATCATCATCATCCTTCTTCGGTTTATCCTTGGGTGCTGATAAGTCAATTGACTTCTTCTTCCTTTGTTGAGCTTTTTCTTCAAGTAGTTTGTAGCATTTTGTTAGAAACTCTTCCATAGGAAATAATGCATACAAATCTTCTAGTTTAAAAATCTCCAGAAACCACTTTTCTTCAGTTTTAGGGTTTATTTGAAAGATTCCTGAGAGTCCACAGTCTTTAATTTCATTTTCATGAGATTGACAATCCTTCCTGGTTCAATGGAACTCTCTTGTTGCCGAGTCTGCTGAGTCTCTTCTATAGTATCCATGGCAGAAACTTGTTTCTCTGTTAATCTTTGTTTCTTGTGAGAAACATCTTCAACTAACTGATCATTCCTAGATGTCAGTTTCAGTTCTTGTTCCCCCTCATTTGTTGTTGTCTTTCTTGTTTCAGTTTCCTTAACTGAAGTTTCTGGAAACAAGCTTCTTTCTACTGCTCTTTTTCTTTATGAGTCAGCTTTATGTTTGAATCCTCTATGTTCAGCTATTTGCTGAGACACAGTTTTCTTTCCTTAGCCTTTGAAGATTCTTCTCTTGAACTCTCAACTGCTGTATTTTTCTCAGTTTTGCTTGATGCAGCAGCTTGTTCAGCTTCTTTTCCATGACTATGTCTTTCTAGATAATGTTGTATTATCAAACTGAGTGATTCCGTCAAGTGAAGTCGTCCAGTCTTCTGTCTTTCTTGACAAATTCTTTCAATTTCTACAATATGTTGCTTCTTGATTTGATTGAAGACATAACCGGCCTAATTGAAATCAAATTCATCCCTAATGATATTCATTAGATTTGCTGTTTGTTTCCACTTTGTATTGGCCAATCTTATTGACACTCTACAAGTTGAATTTCTAAGCTCTATATTTGCGGGTTGTTTATCAGCTTTGCTCTTGAAATATTCCATTTTTCGATCTCTATTTGCAGGTCTATTTGCCTATGTACCCCTTGTGTTAGACAGGGTCTGGACGGGCTGCGAGATGCAAGCTTGTCGAAAATAACCCAACTACTTCATCGTTAATGCTTGCTTCAATATGTAGGCAAAAGAAGGCAATAATAAAAAGTAAAGTCGGACATTCATTGAATTCGGCCCACGACTTGGTGTGGGTTGATTTCTTAAAAAGTGTATTCATTCACGTCAAAACACGAAAGAATGAATAACCATAGGAAATAAAGAAAGCTAAATCACTCACGTCAAAACACAAGAGAGTGAATGCCATAACCCATGCCGAAATTTACATATAGTATCGTTTTAGATTGTCTGCGTGCCAAGGGCGATTGAAAATGACCCCGTGCTCATCCTTCAGAATGTATGTTCCTCTTTTGACTTATCTAGACACCTTATAAGGGATTTCCCGAATCAGGGAGAGTTTTCCCTTTTCAGCTCGGTGCCCTGCCACTTCCCTTTTTCAGAGAATAAAATCTCCCACAGCAAATGAATGATCTCGGATTCGCTTGTCATAATGTAAGTTTGCTAGTTTCTTGTAATTTAGGAGTGTGCTGTAAGCCTTGAGTCGTTTCTCTTTTGCTTAGCCGAGTTCTATCTGTCTATTCTCTTGATTGGCGAGCTGATTGTAATAGGATACCCGGAGGTTTGGAAGCACCATTTCGATTGGAGCTGTTGCCTCCGACCATATGTTAAGAAGAAAGGAGTTTGGCCCGTTGGGATTTACTGATGGTTCACATGTACATGAGTACTGCCGGGAGCTCGTCAACCCACCTTCCTGATTTATTACCTAAACTCCTCTTTAACATCTGGAGAATCTGCTTGTTCACTCTATCCGCCCACCGTTTCCCTGAGGGTATGAAATGGAAGACTGACGATGCTTAACATTATGCTCTTTACATAAATTATTGAATTCTTCCTTAAACTGGGGCCCATGATCGGAGACCACTGCTCTTGGAACCCCAAAACAGGTGAAATCTTGTTCGTGTGGAAAGTAGATGGCGTCCTTTGCTATGGTTTGGGCTAGAGCTTTCACTTCTATCCATTTGGTAAAGTAGTCCCTGGAGCTCTCAGTAGTAGTAGCGGTTCGATAATTTTAGAGAGAAGTTTCGCATTGATATTCCCCATGTTCTTGCTTGAAAATCTCCCATCTGCTTCATCTCTTATGCTGTTTTACTTTCTTTATCAGCTACTTTCCATCTAGTTACATATTATACTAAATTTTCAGCTTCTTTCTTGAGCTATGGTTCAAAAAATGAAGAAGTAAGATGAAGATGGCATTGTTCTTACATCTGGAGATGAGGAACAAGAAAGAGTAGTTGGATTGCAAGCATAAACTTACATTGAAGCCACTGATGAGCTCCTTGCAGCTCAAAGTAAAGATGGAAGTAATTTGGATCTAAATCTGTTACTAGATCGCCATGTTTCATGGAATATGTGTGAGTGGAACTTACATCTGCTGTATCTTCTACTCCTACAATGGAAGAGGTGATAGATTCAACCACATTAACTGCAAACCTTAATGTTCTTAAAGCTATGAGACTCAAATTTGGAAGGTTAGTTACTCCTGCTATTAATATGTAATTAATTAATTATCTATTTGTTGGATAATTAATGGAAAAATAAGAGATTTTTTTTTTGGGAATTATCTCTTATCTTTTCCTTATGGGAATAGATAATTGTGGTGTGAAAAGGATAACTCTCTTGACTAGTTATTTTCTTATATTAAGAGAGTTCCTCCTAACGCAATACTATCACAATTGGCGCCATCATCAAAATAAAAGAAGAGAAAAATTATTTTATTGTTGTGCATATTTGAGGAGGTTCTTAGGCGAGGATCAACGTCCACCAGTCGTCGCTAGGAGATACAATCTGGAAGATTGTGGCTTCTCTTTCTGTCAATTTTTTATTCCTCTTTGACGATGACAAATTATGTCACCTTAATGATTTGAGCCCTAATTTAATCTAGTGATGAACACACAAGAACCCTAATGCCAAAAAGAGGAATGAGGGGGTGGATTTTATGTATGCGGCTGAGTCCAAGACTGTATCTTGGATTGCCTACGTATCCCGTTCTGTTCCAGGAATCAAGCCTTACGTAGTTCCTGGAATGGGGTATTTATAATGACAATACTTGCCTAAACCCTAAGGTTAAGTCGGCTTGTGTTATTGTCATCTTTACCTTTAAATGGGCCTTGACCCTTGCCCAAGCTATCGCTGTGGGTGGGCCTGGACAGCTGGCGCGGACTCTGTCCTCGGTGTCGATACTGCCGACTTGTGGTGATCGACCCTAGACTCATTGTCCTACACTGCTAGCTGGTGTGGACTCTATCCTTATGGACTTGTCATCTCACACTGCTCGGTAGTCGATAGTCGTAACCTGGAGCCGATTAGATGGCCCTAGCCTCGATCCTGGGTCTCGACATAAGTATGTTGTAGCTCATTCATAATGTGATGACCAACCGATAGACGACACGCGGAGGGAGTGAAACCCTGTCCTGCTCCTTACTCGATGCTGTAGCTCATTCCTGCTCCTGCCCTCTCCTTACTCGATGCTCCATCGACTTGAAGAGTCCATTTTTCCTCTGGACCTTGTTTTTCCTGATCGAGTTGGACGGAGATCCCTTCAGCCAAAAAATCCGCCAAGGCCTGTGCTTTGATCGCAGTTCGAGGTACGAACTCGATGTCGTACTGGGCCATTTCTATCACCCATTTTTCCAATCTACCTGAGGTGTCGGGTTTTGCCAATATCTGCTTTAGTGGTTGGCCAGTGACTACCACAATAGGATGAGCTTGAAAATAGGGCCTCAACTTTCTCGAGGCATGAACCAGGCATAATGCTAACTTCTCAGCTGGTGAGTACCGGATCTCGGGGCCATGTAGTGCTTTACTAACAAAATATATTGGCACCTGGCCATGTACCCCTTCTCGTACCAGAACCGCACTTACTGCTTCCTCGCACACGGCCAGATAAACCAACAAATTTTCCCCTTCTCGAGGAGAAGTAAGGGTAGGTAATTCTGATAAATAAGCTTTCAGCTCTTCAAAGGCTGTCTGACATTCATCGTCCCAATGAAAAGGACTGGCCTTTCGGAGTATCTTGAAAAATGGTAGCACACGCTGTGCTGATCTCAATAGAAATCTGTTGAGAGCTGCCATTCAACCCGTGAGCCTTTGTACTTCCTTGATATTTCGTGGTGCGGGCATGTTCTTCAATGTATCAATTTTAACCGGGTTCGCTCTAATCCCGTCCTTCGAAATCATATAGCCCAAGAACTTACCCGACCTGACTCCAAAAGTGCACTTCTTCGGGTTTAATCTCATCTGCGTTTCTCTCAACACTTCGAAAACCTCTCGAGCATCGACCAGGTATTGTCTCATGGATCGACTCTTGATAAGCAGGTCGTCCATGTAAACTTCCATACATCTACCAATTTGTCTTGCAAATATCTTGTTGACTGCCCTCTGGTATGTTGCCCCAGCATTCTTTAATCCGAATGGCATGGTCACATAGCAGAAGGTGCCGAATTCTGTGATAAACGCTGTTTTTTCCGCATCTCGAGGATCCATTAAAATCTAATGGTATCCTTTATATGCATCTAAGAAACCAAAAACTTCAAAATCAATGGTTGAATCTACTAACCTGTCAATTTTGGGCAACGGATACGAGTCTTTTGGGCACGCTTTGTTCAGATCTGTAAAGTCCACACACATGCGCCAACTGCCATCGGGCTTCTTGACTAATACCGGATTAGCTAGCCATTCTGGATAAAATACTTCTTTCACAATCTTGGCTGCTAGCAGCTTGCCGACTTCCAACTCAATGGCCTCAAGTCAATCGGATGCAAAATTCCTCTTCTTCTGTCTGACTGGCTTTTTAGCCTGGTCAATTTCTAGCTTATGAACCGCGATGTCGGTGGACAGCCCTGGCATGTCGGTGGCTTTCGAGGCAAAGATGTCGTTGAACTCGATTAAAAGCTCGACCAGTAGCTGTTTTTCTTTCTCTGGGATCCAAATCCCGACTTGCACACACTGATCGTCCTCTCCTTCCCAGAGTCGGACGTTTTCGACTGCGTCACTGGAGACCCAACTCTTCTCCTCTTCTTCCTCTAGAATCAATTCCTCGACTAAGACTTGTTGAACCGCCATCTTCCCATTCATGACAACAGAGTTACAACTCCGAGCGACTTCAACGTCTCCTTTTACTTCGTGGAAACCGCTCCTGGTAGGAAATTTCATGCTATTATGAAAAGTTGATATGATAGCACGCAAGTCGAAGAGCGCAGGTCGCCCTAGGATAACATTGTACGCAGAGGGAGCCTTGACCACTACATAGCTTAATTCAAGTGTCCTTCCTTTCTCGCCATCCCCAACTGTCGTGAGTAACTTTATCGAGCCCATGGGATGGACTGCTTGCCCTGTGAATCCAAACAGGGGAGACGCTATGGGGGCTAGATCCTTTTCTTTCAACTTCATCGCTTGAAACTCCGTGTGATATATGATGTTCACTACACTCCCGTTATCGATACAGACTCTCGATACACGGGCTCGACTAATAACTGCCTCAATAACTAACCCTTCGCTATGACTCCTCGACTTGGGGATATCATCTCGAGGGCCGTATCCGACTTCTGTCGTGAATCTGAGCTGCTTGCGCTCTCTCGAGCTACTAGCTGGCTCTTCACTGGTCTGATCCTTATCACTTTCATCTGGACCAAAGATCGTATTGACATAGTTTACAGGTCGATTTTCTTCGTATCTGTCCCGACCAAAGTTATCTCTGTTGTTTCCTTCCCGACCTGGGGATCGATTCCTCTAAGGTGACCGATCCCTTCGTCTCTGGGCATCTCGACCTCGGTTCCTGTCTTGATAGGAGTTTTTCCTCTTGAATTCCCCACGCCCTCTGGGCCCATCATACCGAGATTTGTCAACAACTTCGTCTAGCTTTCCTTCCTGAATGCAGACGTCGATATCTCTCTTCAGGTCGATACAATCCTCTGTTGTATGGCCTAAGTCCTCGTGAAAATCACATTATTTGCTTGCATTCCTCTTTTCTCGAGGTTTCTTCAACGGTGGCGGTTTCCTCGCCAAGTTTTTTGAAAGCATAATCGACAACACCTCGGATCGAGGTCGGTTAAGCGGGATAAAGTCCTTATCCCGTGAGGGTCCCTTCTTGCCCCCACGGTCCGAGGTGGACGTGTCGATGCGGTCCCATACTGATGGCTTACTTTCGACATCCTGCCTCTTGGACTGATTCCTGTTCGGACCTCGGGTGTCTCTCTTGGTTTCCATCCAGTCGGATTGGGTGTGCCGCCGCACTGCCTCTTCCCCTTGACAGAATCTATGTACCACATTGACACATTCGTCCATGGTATGGGGAACGTCTCTGCTCAACTTCATGTATAACTTAGTATTACGCAGCCCCCCTACGAACGATGTGATCAGAAGTCGGTCATCTGCTCCTTGACCTGCATGGCCTCGAGATTAAACCTCTTCAAGTATTCCATCACTGTTTCATCTTTTTGCTGCCTCACGTTCATGAGGTGCGTGGCACTCAGATGAAACTTCTTATTGACTATAAACGCATCTCGGAACTTTCGAGCGAGCATGGCAAAACTAGAAATCGACCCTGGTCGTAGCTTCGTGAACCATTCTCTTGCTCGACCTACGAGCAGCGTCTCGAATGCCCGACAGCGCATTGCATCGGGTGCACCATCCAACCTCATTTGAGATAGATACCTGTGGAGATGGTCCTCCGGGTCGGTGGTGCCATCATAAGGTTCTATTTTCGGTATCTTAAACCCCTTGGGTTTAGGAAAGCTCTCGATCTCATTCATGAAGGGAGACTCGAGCCACAACGAAACCTGGTTCTTTCCCAAAATTGCATTTAGCTCTTCCCTGGCGCTATCATCATCCCCTCTCTGGTGTTTTTGGTGGATCTCACGCCTCTTCCTTTCCACTGAGCTAGATGATATGCTTATTTCGTCCCCAGGAGTCTATTTAGGCTTGTCCATTACGTCTTTTTGACCGCCTTCCGCCATAGCTTCTTTCTGGGCGGCATCTGCCTGCCTTCACGCCGTAACTGCCTCGGCTATTATCCTGGACATTACCTCCAGATCTGCCCCTGCCAACTGATCCGCAAGCGCCCGATATTCTGGAGCAAGAGCTTGCTTTTCTAGTTGGTGGTTCTCCTGGATAAGGTTCAAAGCTGGATCTTTTTCCCCTTGTTTCTGTTGAGGATCGTGCTGAATAAGATCCAAGGCGGGATCTTCTTCTCCTTGCATATCAGGATCGATCGGCTCGTTCATCTGGGAGCCTTGACCAACAGCTTTGGATGCAGTTTTGGATGCAGTTTTCTTGGGAGGCATCGTGTTTTTGCGTATTCAACCAATAGAAGGCCCTCCTTCTAGCGCCAATGACGATGACAAATTATGTCACCTTAATGATTTGAGCCCTAATTTAATCTAGTGATGAACACACAAGAACCCTAATGCCAAAAATAGGAATGAGGGGGTGGATTTTATGTATGCGGCTGAGTCCAAGACTGTATCTTGGATTGCCTACGTATCCTGTTCTGTTCCAGGAATCAAGCCTTACGTAGTTCCTGGAATGGGGTATTTATAATGACAATACTTGCCTAAACCCTAAGGTTAAGTCGGCTTGTGTTATTGTCATCTTTACCCTTAAATGGGCCTTGACCCTTGCCCAAGCTATCACTGTGGGTGGGCCTGGACAACTGGCGTGGACTCTGTCCTCAGTGTCGATACTGCCGACTTGCGGTGATCGACCCTAGACTCATTGTCCTACACTGCTAGCTGGTGTGGACTCTATCCTTATGGACTTGTCATCTCACACTGCTCGGTAGTCGATAGTCGTAACCTGGAGCCGATTAGATGGCCCTAGCCTCGATCCTGGGTCTTGACATAAGTATGTTGTAGCTCATTCATAATGTGATGACCAACCGATAGACGACACGTGGAGGGAGTGAAACCCTGTATCGTCACTCTTGAATAAGGTAAATCTTCATCATTTTCATAGTTAGATTAATTGTTTATGCGAATCGAATCGTGGTATAATCGCATGCGAATTTATTCGTAGCTTCTGCTGTGCTAGATCGAGTGTCTCGATCGGTGCTGTGAATCAGATCTGACGTTCCAATTATGGATCGGATCCGGATTCGGGTTTCTGTATAGCCAGCATCTGTCACAACTAAGAGGGTGGAGTTGATTTTCTATCTGGAACATGGATCTCCAGTCAACATCGATCTACTGATGCATAACCGCATTCATGAGATTGCTACTGCGTCTGAGAGATAGAAATTGCCATATGGGCCTATGATTGACATGTTTGCTTTGGAGGATGATGTCAAAGTTCACGTCAATGACAATTGGGAAGACCCTGAGCCGATGCTCAGTTCGCAGTCGGTTCAACTCCTACCAAGACGGGTCGGTTAGAGAGCTAAGAGGGAGCGTACTCTTGTCCTCGGAGCACCCCAGACTCAGAGAGGTATGTTGGAGGAGCATTCGAGACAGATTGCAAGTCTGCATCACAAAATTGATAGGATTATAGATTTCTTTGACATTCCTCCATCGACCCCACCACCTAGGACTACCCCACGTCACGGAGCCTCCTCTTCCACCGCTGCTGCCTCGAGTTCTGCACCACCTCTAGATTTTCAGCCTTGGGATGATCGGGAGAACTATTATGACGAGGGACTGGTTTTTCTTTCTTTTCATTGTTGTTCTTTTCCATTTTCTTATTTTTCTTCTTCCTTCCTATCTAGTACATGTAGCAGAATTTTATTAATATAATGATTTTACTGCCGTGATATTGTTATACGATTTCTTGTCATCACCATTCTTCTTGGTTTGTTTGAGTTACTTAGCAAAAATTCTTGGTGGACTACTTACATGAGCCCGACGCATTGTACGGCGATCCAATTCTTCTTAGGCTCCACCCTTAACGAAGCTAAGTTCCTTTTTGATTTAACTTTTTTACATCTTACACATTGGGGACAATGTTTCGATTAAGTGGGGGGTAAGGGACGTCACTTAGCTTCTTAGCATTATATTCCGTGAATTACGTGATTATCTTGATTCTCTTTGATGCACTGTTCGCCACCTAGACTTTGAATCATTTCGACAGAATTTTGAAAAAATATGATATCTTTGATCTTTTCGAGTTAATTGACTTCATCTTCGTTCCACGAAGAACAAGTAAAATAAGTGTCCACTTCTGAAGTTGTGGCATATAAAGCGAATATTCTGTTATGACCCGCCATATTAAGCATGTATAACTCAATTTCCTCGGTATGTAGTCGATAGCATATTGCTTTGACTAGAGTTGACCCTGGCTTTATCTTGAATTATGTTCCACCAATGCTTATAAAGTCAATGGAATTTCGGATTCGGTAGTTTATCAAGAGTGAGACCGTGAGGATTGAAATATCAATGAGAGTCCTCCTGCCAAGAAAGAGAAGTGCATTGAAATATATACATCTATAATCTCTTTGGCAAAAATTTAGTCGATGGAGCGTAAGACGCACGAATTTTGCATAGACCGATAAATGCAAGCCTAAGAGTAATACCCGGTTCTCGATCCACCTTCCCAGCTAATTTAATGAATACAAAACATGTTCAAGACTGGTTAGTTTGACTACAGGTTGACGTAATGTGAGATTGTCTGCATTACTAAGCGGATGTGAAAGTTACTGCAAGCACACATTGGCTCATGACGTGAATAGTGTTTAATACGTTACTAATGGATATAAGTGGCATGATCTTGATCTTGACTTTGTGAAGCATAGTTGTTTTTAATTAACTTGTATACTGATCAGAGTGTCATTTCTTTTTGCCTTTTTGCTCGGGATGATCAAAAGCTAATTGGGGGGTAGTTGATAGCGCTCTAAATGGTAACTTTAATTATACCTTTATTCACCCCGAATTCTGCTCAAGAGAGGATATATAGGCTCGTTATTATATGGAATATATGTTAAATTCTATATGCATGTTCCCAGGATCGTAATTCTGCATCTATGTTATTTTCCTGAAGAGTTGGTACTGTTTTGTCTCGTTTTATGTGTTTTATAGGATGTACTGAATCTGGAGCATTGGAGATTGGATCTGGACCAAAAGAAGCATGTTGGGCCAAGTAATTAAAGTCCAAAAACAAGTCTGCTGAAGAAAAAGAGGAAAAGTCATCCCGGTTTACCGAGGGCTAGGTCCGGTAAACCGAGGGCCTTGAGGAACAATAAATCCATTCTGCTGCATTGACTAGGTCGATTAGGGTTGCTATGAGTCATAAGTCAGCTATTGTATCTATATAAAGCCGCATTACATAAGGTTTTGCATAGAGGATATTAAGAATTCAATTATATTCAATTACATTATACAATTTGATGAAATAAAGTACTTTCAAGCTTTTGAGGAGTTATTTTTCTCTACCATCTCTATCTTGAGTAGATCGAGCTAGATCTCCATTGTTGTAGGTATGAAGCTTTGAACATTCCTTTTTGTCTTCAATATGGTAGATCTGTTCGTATTTATGTGTTTTTAGTTAATCTGCATGTTTAACGACCACATGATTTACTTAGATTAATCGTAATTGAGAAATGTAGATCTAGAATTCGGAAATGCTGACCCCGGTAAACCAACTGTCTATACCGGTTTACCGAGGCAATATTTAGAAAACCTAAAACTGGTATTCATTACAGCTACGTTGATCACAGGTTTAATTAACAGTATGTTTGATCTAGCTAATCTACTTATTGTATTCGTAAAATTAACATGAAATACGAATAGTGAAGTGTTGATGTGGACATAGTCTTGATGGACCCTAGGAATGTGTTGATCTGTGTCGATAGATATCTAGGCGGGTTAGCGGTATGAGTTAGCTTTCGATATCCGCAATTTTAGTTCTTTATGCGTATGGACTATTACGGACCAATTAAGGAGGGTATCTTGCATATAGATTGTCTACTACCATAGTCGGAGTAGATAGGGTTAGGAGTTGCACCCGTAGCTTAAAACTAAACTAAAAGCTTGCTCGATTAGTTTAAGGAAATTATGTGGTGATGTGAATATAACGATTAACTAATCCAAGTTAGTAGATTGGTGAGAAGAGGGGGAGAAATACCAAGTTCTTTCATGTTTATTGTTGGTCAATGGCCACCTATATGTCGCTTCTTAATTAGATTAGAATCGTTTATAATTAAAGTTACATTATCTCTGTTGGATCGACCTTGACTCGCATTTACTATACTATGATGTACCTAGTATTCTTGCTAGTAATATCGACGTTAGTGACGTACATGCGATCACTAAGTCAATGTCCCACAAGGCCTAAACAAAGCCTTCCGGTGCTCCCACCCTCTCCCTGCAGAGGGTCTTAGTTGTTGTGCAATTTGATACCAAGGCTACCAAAGGTCGATGTTAGACATTTTCAATTAACATATAGTGTTCAATAAGAACATACAAACCACATCGTATCGTGTAATACACGTAAACACAGAAAACTAATATAATACACTTTTACCATAATACCACACTTTTACTATAGCCATTAAACATATATACTACTTGTTGTGCATAGATTTTTAATACATAAATCAAATAAAGTTACTTACCGTACACAATATTTGTTAACCCAACTATATAAATAATCCTTTTTTTTTTAATCGACTGCTACTCTTTTATTTTCTTTTGCTTCAGGCTTACTTTACTAATTTATCATTCAATCAAAACTTTTTGTTGAAAGACTACCTGCTCCCCTTTCTTGATTTTATAACCTTTTGAAAGTATCTGCATGAATATAGGTTACTGAAAGGTAACCTTCCTGTTTATTTTTAAACCTTCGACAACTATTCTTTTCTTTCCTGAAAAGTTTTTCGGCAGCTACTAACCATAAGAGATCAAATAAATATAGACACCGAGAACGTATATCGAACGAGCAGGAGGCAAATAAATAAATAAATAAATCCAATAATAAAAAAATTAAAATCCGTTTAAGAACACCCCCGTACCTTTGAATTCAAAAAGCGAATTTGAAAGCAAAACAAGTAATAAAAAGTTTCAATCCTCGATTCCAACCTCTTCTACGAATCTGTTAGGAACATTTTATTATGTTTTTATGATGGCAATACTAGCTGTTATAGCAAACCTGAAATAAGTTAGAATTCACTGTATAAGTCTTTACATAGATTATGACATGTTGTATAAGTTGAGTCAAACAACTATTGTTCTAGTTGGTAGGTTGGCAAAGTAAAATAGATATTCGGTAGAGTGAAGCCAGCCAAGTACCAGCAGAGAAGTATGAAGACATTATGGTCTGACTTATAATCAAGGAAGTCTGTGATGACCTTGGTTAAGTCTAAGTTATAATTCAAATGATGAAGTACATTGTCAAATATGGTGTACACTGATCTCACCCAAATCAAAGATCAGTGAAGTACAAGAATTACCAAAAAGATCAAATAAAATAACGAAGCAGTAAACCGGAAAAGTAAACTGACTATCGGCTGAGTAAAACAAAGCAGTGAAGGAAGTCATAAACAGCAAGTCAGAAGGATCACTTAACCATTCAGGGAATTGCCAAGTAAACTTTACTCATTCAGATGTCAAAAGATGAAGATCAAGCATTAAATGCACAATCAATTGAGGATCAATCAAGGACGGATTTTCTGATAAACGTTGAAGAAAATTACGATCACTGAAATCATGGAGAATATAATTAAGGGGGAATCAAGAATTAAATCATGGATCATTCTCCACATTAAATAGCCAACGGAAGGAAATTCAAATCAAGGATTATCAAGGCTATAAATAGAAGGCACTGACAGACAAGAAAAACAACGACTGACTCTGATAAGAAACAAGCAAAAACTCTGTCAATTTGAAAAGACTTCTATCTGTACTCAAAAGAAACATCTAGAGATCAATTCAGAAATCAGAGCTCAAATTCCACTTCAAGCACTGGGATTGATCACAAGTCAGTGAATCCAATTCACATCAACTGAGGCAATTGAATAAGAGGAATCTGAGAAGGATTTGCAACCTTTGTGACAGCTGCAGAAATATTTGTTCTCAATGAGCAGTTATAGAGACTGAGTCACTGAAGCTTTTGAAGCCAGGGAGTGATAGTCTTACAGATTGTGAAGCTTGTGTAGCCAAGGACAATCGTGCTATTGTATCTATGAAAACAATAGTGAATTCCTCCAATCATCATAGGAGAAGAGTGGATTAAGGGATTACACCACCCTGAACCACTATAAAGCTTTGTGTCAATTTACTTGCTGCAATTTACTTTGCAGCACTTTATTTCATTGCATACTCTATATATGTGATTGCATAATCTACTTTGAAACAACATTTTAAGAAGGGACTTATCTGATGCCCAAAAGCTTTTAAATATAAGAAAAGTTTTTGAAACTCCACTATAGTCATTCACCCCCCCTCTGACTATAGTTTTACACTTCTCTGGGACCAACAATTGGTATCGGAGCAGTGTTCCTAGTATCAGAACCTATTCAGATCTAATTTCTGGTAACAAGGAGAACACCTATTTTCAAAGTAGTTTTCAAATTTGTGCCTTCTATACATATCTCTTATTTGTACTTATGGATTCCTCAAATTTCATGTCAAAGATACCCGTATTTAATGTAAATAATTTTGATGAATATAAAATAAGGATGTTGTCTCATCTTGCAGCAACTCATGAGGAGATGCTAGATGTAACCAATGATGGACCAATCAAGATCACAACTGTGATAACCATAGGAGCATATCAAGGAAAAGAAACAGATAAACTCAAAAAGGATTGGACCAAGGATGACAGGAGAAGAGAAAATATAGAGTTTGTTGCAAATGACATGATCTTGATGACTCTGGACAGTAACATGTTCACGAGGATCAAAGATTGCAAAGCAGCAAAGGAGATGTGGGACAAATTAGTATTGATTAATGAAGGATCAAAATCAGTTAAAGAAAACAAATTATCTGTTGCAAAACAGAAATTTGAGAACTTCAAAATGAAGACTGGTGAATCCAATGATCAAATGGACAATAGATTTTCAAGAATCATCAGTGAACTGCAGCTTGGACAAACATATCCACAGAAGGAAGTCTGTCTAAAAATCTTTAGAGGCTTACATGAGAGATGGAAGATCATCACATCAGTAATCAAAGGGACAACAAATCTTGCAAACACTGAAACCTTGACTCTGATGTCTCAATTAAAGTCTCATGTATTTGAGTTGAACGGTGAAGACAGTACACCGGCAGAGACACACAAGGCCAGTGCACTGGTTGCATCACATCAAATCAAAACAGCTGATGCAAACAGCAAAGAGACACATGAACAGATGGAACAGGTAGCTATACTGTTTAAACGTTTTGACAGGTTTAGCAAGAAGAAGCAATTCAAAGGAGGTTCATCATCAAACAAGAAGTCAAGCTCAAGCAAAGACATGAAGAAAAGGGATGATGAATACAGATGCTTCAACTGTATGAAGAAGGTTCATTTCAAGGCTGATTGCCCTAAAGAAAAAGACAAAGATGAGGATAAGAAGAAGTACAAGAAAACTGAAAAGAGAGAGTAAGAAGGCACTCAAAGCTGAAACTAGCAGTGAAAGGAATGAAGAATCATCTGAAAATGATTCTGATGATGATGAAGCTGACAGCTCAGACAATGAAAAGGCTTACTTAGCCTTATGGCTAACGAATCAAATGAAACAGAGGTAACTTCTAGTTCATATTCATCATCAAGAGCATCCACATCTGACAATGCACAATCTTCTATTCTCCCATTAGATTCTGCAAACCTAATCCAAAACCTTATGAGTAAATTTGAAAAAATTGAGATGACTCATGAAATTCTGGAACAGGAGTATAAGAATCTAAGAGAGGAAAATAAGAGGTTAAAAGAATAACTGGATGAACTAAGATCTGAACAAACAAGTAAGGAAGTAAACTCAGCTGATCAACAAACAATAGATGTACATACATCTAGTGTTGAAAGACCAGCTGAGAAAACCTCCCTACCAGTTAAGAGCACCACTACACCACTTAATGCACCAGCTTACAAACCCCCAAAAAGGTTTGGATCCAGATCTGGTCTTGGCTACAACAGTCATGATGAAAATAGAAATAATGGACAACATAATTCTGAATCTAGGACCAAGACTGGACCAAAATTCAGAAAAGGACAGACCATAGTTTCAACCACTCATCCTGTGCAGATGAAGTCAAAACCTAGTGTAGTGAAACAACAGAACAAATCATCAATCCATCCAAGTAAAGGCAAAGAATTTCAAAAAAGTAAGGGAAGACTTTACCCTTCTGAGGATGATTGGAATGTTGCCCCCCCCAAAATACAAGAAGAAACCATTTCATGCCATGCATCATGTGTTTAAGAAAAGCCAGCAAAGGCATATTCCTGGACACAAGAAGCCGCATGGAAATAAGCTTCCTTCTACATATTGGAGAGTGAAAAAGGATGCAAATGCACCAAAAAGTAGAGAAAAGTATCAGAATACCTCTATTAGAAACATTAGAAGTTATTCTGCCATGCCTTATACATATGAAGTTGATGACTTTAATTATCCAAAAAGAAGATCCTTTGGATACAACTAGGAGTAGGAGGCATGACTACTAACAGGTATGGACCCAAACAGTGTTGGGTACCTAAACTTAATTAATTTGTTTTGTAGGATGTCTGGTACATAGACAGTGGATGTTCTAGACACATGACCGGGAACAAGGGATAGCTCACTGACTTAAAAGCTTTTGATGGACCTGTTCCGGATGTTAAAATTAGATCCGACTGTCTAGGACCTTTTCTAATTTTATAAATTCTAATTATTATAAGATATATTGAATTTAGAAATAATAATATAATAATAACATAACAGGTACAAACAATAAATCGAGGTACCCATTCTATGACAACTTTCAGCTTTCCCTCTATTTTTGTGCCTTTAGTAGGCCTAGTATTTCCGGCAATTGCAATGGCTTCTTTATCTTTTCATGTTCAAAAAAGTTGCTTTTGGAGGCAAAGAAAACCCTAGTAAAATTAAGGGGGAAGGCACAATGCTAAAAAACATCTTGAAGATTCAAAATGTGGCTAATGTTAAAAGATTGAATTTCAATCTACTAAGTATCAGTCAATTTTGTGACAAAGGCTACAATGTGTACTTCAACAAGGAAGGATGCAAAGTGATTCACATCCAAACCAATACAGTTGTACTTTCAGGAAGAAGAGAAGATAACATGTATGTAGTAGATTGAAAGACAGCAAGAGCAGAAACATGTTTTCTTGTCAAAAGTAAACAATCAACCAGCTGGATTTGGCATAGGAGATTGAATCATCTCAACTTCAAAACCATCAACACACTGTCTAAGAACAAGTTGGTTGAAGGCTTACCAGAGATCACATTCAAAAAGGAAATTCTTTGTGATGCATGTCAAAAAGGGAAGCAAAATCAAAAGCTCCTTCAAGTCAAAGCCCTATCAATCAACAACAAGAATTTTACATCCGTGACATATGGATCTTTTTGGACCAGTCACACCAGTCAGTGTAAGTGGAAAGAAATATACTTTAGTAGTGGTGGATGACTTTTCCAAATTCACCTGGACCATATTCATGAACATGAAAAGAGAGATGATAGGAACCAACTTTACAGTACATTTCTGTATAGTTCAACCCACGATTATCACATTTCTGGCATGTTTCGGGTGAGTTTAGACCCTATTTTGAGTATTAAATGAGGTTTTATTGCACGGCGAGTGACTGTCGGTTTTCCGTAAACTTGACCTTATTTTAGCATTTTATACTCGTTTTTCCCGAGCACCCGTAGTTTGCGGGGTTATGCGTTTGCTTTTTGTTTTCATATGGATGCAGGACTAGGATGTCTCGAGAGCCCGAAAGGCGAGAAGTATGACGTTTAGACGTGCCCGAGGCAAAACACGGAGGTTGAAGGTGAAAAAGTGAAGATTTTGGGTCACATGGATGTCCGGACGGACAAAAGCCTCTCATCCGGACGGCTAACTCACTGGTTTTTGGGAAAACATTGATGAGGAATTCGTCCGGACGGACAGATCAGGCATCCGGACGGACAAGAGCATTTCATCCGGACGGACATCTATGCATCCGTCCGGACACCTGGAAAATCAAGAACAGTCCGGCCGGACATGGGAGATATCCGTACGGACAGAAGGCTTTCTATATAAAGCTGCTCATTTCACACACAGACGCAGACAGTGTTGAAGAAATAGATAGCAAGTTTCCCTTTTTAGCTTTTTTGGAGATTTTGAGCGATTTTCTTCGTCTTTTAGAGTTAGACTAAGTATTTTATATCATTAGAATCCTCATTCAATCCTCTCTTTGATCTACTAACTTTTAGCTTCGATCCGTAACTTTTCACTTGACAAAAATTCGATCTTTTGTAAGCACTTTTGGCACCTCCTTCAAGTTGAGTAAAGTAAGTATGTTCTTTTGTTATTTTGTTGTTGTTGTGATGTTTTTCTTCCATTTTTATTGCTTAGATTCGATTATGAGTACCTAGATTCCTTGTATGGTTGAACTATGTGAAGACGGGTGAAACGCCGTTAGATTGATGAACCGGGAGGTATTGTAGTGCGTAAATAAACGTTCTAATTGATAATCCGCATCACGAAACTTGTTTTGATTGTTTTAATAGCTTTGAATGAGATTGACAACTTTGTTCATTGTTGCACACACGTAGCTTATAAATGTATGTTGCGGCGACGTGTGGGAACGGGGTTTCGGGACCGTAGAAGTTTTGGGCTTGAAAGGTAGTCTGACACCTACCCGTGTACTAGATTGACGCCCTAGTCATCAAGTCCATTTCCAATACGGGGTTTATCCTATGAGTCATCGTTAGACGGTGAAATAAGGTAAGGCACACTCCCGGGGTAATCTGTTTAAGGGTAAAGTAACCCGTTGGATCGTAGTTCGGCCATACTTCTTTTAATTGTTAAAATTTCGAGTAGTGTAATCTTTCTTTTATGCAATAGTATAACTTCATATCTATCTGTTTGACCTGAACTGAGTGCTAAGTCAACTGTGGTACTCAAAAGCCAATCTCTGTGGGTTCGACCTCGGACTCCTCAAGCACTATCCTACAATCGACCCGGTCCACTACCGGTTAGAAAGTAGATTTTGCTAAGGTTTCGAGTTTTTACTTGATCGACCGGACTTAGAAAATCCGCTTATCAAGTTGGCGCCGTTGCCGGGGATTGGCAACGCTTTGATATCACAAAAGTTGACCGAAAGCTTGGGATTAGGTCGTTTTTATTGTTTTCTTGTTGCTTTGTTTTGACTTGCAGCTGAAGTACCACACCACCTATTGATAAGGTGGTGGTGACGAGGCACTGTGATTGTTTTCGTGTTGTTTTCTGTGATTTTGCAGATTGAGCATAAATGGGTGGATACTCTCAACAATACAACTTTTATGAAGAAAAATCCACCTACCAACCTTGGGCACCTGAGCTTGGTCAAAATCAGTATTATCAACCTTATGACCAAGAGCAGGGTGCGTCCATGGGATGTGGAATGGACGAAGATTATCGATATGATGGGGGGAACTATAATAAACAGAATTTTGGGGGAAATTGGAACCAGAATCAACCGGGAAACTGGGGAGGCAATCAAAGCCATCATGACTACAATTGGAGACCAAACAAGGACAAGGGAATAATCAGAATTATGACTCGAACAACCCTTGGAATTGGAGCTCTCAAAATCAGCACTTACAGTAGATTGACCTTGCCTATGCCGAAGAGGAACGAGAAGTAGGTATTATTCAGGAGCTGATGGAAAGGGTTTCTATGGCTATGGATGAGGAAGTGTCGGCACATCAATTGATCGATTGGTTGAACCGGATGCTCGTGTTATATAAAGAGGCCGAGGATGCTTTGAAACGGGCTGGGGAGATGCAAGAAAAGTTTTCCAGCGGGGAGTATAGGACCTGCCTAGCCAATGAAGATTGGCCCCATATGAGATACATGCTATTTTGGATGTCTCAGGATATCGTGTCTCTCATGACGGCCCGGATGCCGGATCAAAATGAAAAGTCTTACACACAAACGGTCCGGGTAGACAGTGATATTGATGAGTCAAGTTGCTATAATGAGGTGCTCGTCCCGGAGGATTCAGTGATTGAGTTGGCTTTATCACCGCCACCCCCCATTGTAGTATTTGATTATATGAGTTTCCAAGTCCTCCCGAGTGAACTCCCGAATAGTGAGCTGAAAAATGATGATGTTTTGGTAGAGTCCATGATGCAAACTGAGATGGAAGCTAGGAAAAGGGAGTTAGCTGCTGTTAAGAGAGAACTCGCGATGGAAATAGGGCCAGAGAAAGTCGTCAGTGAAGAGTTTCTGGTGGAGAGTGAGGTTGATGAATCGGCTTTCTATGAGGAGATTTCTGAGCCAGAGATTGAGATGCAAGAGATTGATATGGGATCGCCCATCACTCCATTAGTTGATGATGTACCATTCGAGTCTGTGGAGAATTTTTATGAGTATGCCAAGCCACTTGTAGTGGAGCCTACCTCAGTTTTGGGTGAGCCGGAAGCTTTTGGTATTGCCATGCTCTGGGACATGGAGGATACCCATGATTGTAAAGTAAGGGAGGTGGAACTGTTGTCTATCATACCACATCCCGACGATGACCATCATGCCACCTTGACGAGAGGTGCGATAGATTTATTTGAGGTCGTCGATCCGGTGGGATTAGAAATGGAGAAGAAGATGGGACAGCTCATTCTGCCGCCTAGCTCGCTAGTGGTTCGAGGTCATGTGGATGAGCCCATTATGTTGACACCCCTGGATAGATTGGTCATCTTTGATATACCGGTCCCGGATTATTACTCCCTTCCATTCTGTGCGGATGAGTTCTACGAGGTTAAGTTCGAAGGGTCCCGGGTGGAAGACACACGTAGAGGTGATAGAGAGGAAAGACCACGGTGGTGGGGTGATTCCAAGAAGAAGATGATGAGAGGTTTTGACATAAGAGGATTCCCGAGTTGGGAGGAGGTTGCATCGAGGGCTATGAGAGGTAAGTTTCTAACGAACTCGGTTTTCATGATGCTTGCTATTTGTATTCTTCTTGAGTTGTTGATCTTTTTGAGTTCGGATTTTGGTTGATGGTTTTGATGATACTTGTTTGAAATGAAATAATTGAATTGTTGTTTTGAGTCTTTTTATGGTTTGAGTCCGTTTTGGTGTCACTATGTCGAGCCAACGACATAAAACAAAGGCGCTCGGTGGGAGGCAACCCATCATTTCCTGTGTTTTTGCTGGTTTTGAATTCGTTTTGCTGTGTTTTGGTGTTGAGGATTGAATCCGGATGATCCCGAGGGGCCTTCATGCTTAAAATTCACTTTTCCTCTGTTTTTATCCTTGTCCGGACTGACACACACACCCATCCGTCCGGATGGATCTCTGGTTTTTACAATGATCTTGGACATGTCCCTTATCTTTCTGGTTTGTTTTGAGATGACTGTGTTGCTACTTTGCTCTTGATCCGTGGTTGTAAGCCGTAAAGCGCATACTTTTTCACCTTTTCATGCCTTCTGTGACTATGCCTTGGATTTGACTTGGGTTAAGATTTTATTTTGAGCACGTTTAAACGTGTTGGTTGTTTATTGTATGGTTGATTCGTATTTTGACTATCTCTATGCCATATGTTCAAGTCTTCTGACGTGACGAGGTCGTTTATTTTTATCACCCCCGGATTCTCCCCATATTATATGCTTTGGCACGCGGACCATGTCCCGTGCATGTATTTCTTGGATGTTTTTCAATGACCAGGGATTCGGGATGGACTACTTTCACGACCGTTACGAGACTTGATCGCTCCGTTTTGCCGGGCTCATATGCTAAGTCTTTCTTTTTCCTTCTCGTTCACACACCGAGGACGGTGCTTCACTTAAGGGGGGGGGGGTGACGAATTAGCTTATTCGCTTGTTCTTAAAAGTATTATGCCGTGATGTGATAAACTTGGTTTTTACTCGTTTCCGAGTCGATTTTTAGGCCATTTTTCAAAATTTTCCAAGATTTTAACACCACGTTATATGCATGTTGGTCACAATTGAGTGGTGAAAGGTCTTTAGTTTTGTGAATGTCTCACAGTGAGTCTATATTGTCATGATACGGAACACTTTTTAGTACACGTTTGACGACGGTTATGCTTATCACGATTACTTTACACACTTGTACCCCTAGTTTCGAGGCGAAATAGAAGGATTGCCCTTGGTAGGAACACGGGATGACAGTTTTGGCGTTCTTTTTGACCCTACTTTAGCCAAATAAGCCTGAGCCGAATGTTTGACCTTCGTAGCCCCTCTCAGCCTTGATAGAATGGTCCGACCACCATTCTCTTTATAGCCGTTTCGTTACTTAGCCAGAAACCTACCCTTGAGCCTTATTTTGGTCACATTCCTTTCATTTGACCCTACGAGTGGACTTAGTCTCTTGTTAAACCACACTTGCCAAGGCAAGTGTGGGGTGGGGGGAGATGTTGTTTTTGAGTCGGGTTGTTGTTTCCTCAGTTTTAGAGCTATAAGGAGAGGAGGAGCTCAGTGGGGCTGGCTGCTCGGGTTTCATTTCAAAAAAAAAATAAATAAATAAAAAATTTCAAATCAAATAATTGTGTTGTATATAGAAATAAAGGGTTGAAAAAGACAATGAGCTTAAAGCAATGATGATGTTAGGGTTGGGATAGTCAGATAGGTACTAAGTATTCGAGCTCACCTCACGACACTTGAAACATAGTCGAGTTTTGCAATGAGTTCGGGTATTTCAGTATCCTATAGTTCCCAAAGTGTCGAAAATGATCAAAAAGGAGTTTGGTGGGTTTGTTTGGTAAAGAAGACGTGGTACGTGTTTGGATTATGTTCACTCGTACTTCTTTTCTCCAGTTTCCCAAATTACCACTACAAGAAAAAGTGTTATTAGTTACAAAAATTTTGTGAGAGGAGGTAATTCTAGTCATTATAAGTTGATTTTAGTGAGAGGAAAATAATCACATAGCTAAAAGATAACTATTAATTATACATCGTTTATTATCAGAGTAAATCCCGTCACTATTCGATATAAAAAAAACCAAAATTTAAATAATATTCCTTCCTCCCACTATTTCCTTAACCTTACAACATAAATCTTTTAAAAAATCTAAAAACTCTCAAAATCAATCCAAAGCAGCGAAACCTATCAATCGTCATAACCATATGTACTTAAATAAAGTCGAGCTAGGGTTCATGTGCGCCATCTCCAGCAACCACCAGCCACCGATGTTTCACCGCCAGCCACCGATGTTCTGTCACTTGCATCTACTTGCCGGCGTTGCAGCCTGAATCGATTCTTCTCTGATTGAAATGATTCGTCATTTCTTGGCTCGCCACCGTCGGAATCGATTCTCCTCCGCCTGCAACGATCTGATGTAGTCTCCTCTGATTCTAGGTAATTGGAATCTGGTAGGTTAACGCCGTAAAGGATTGTCCGTTGTGTATGGGAATAGGCGGAGAGATGGTTAAAGAAGGTGAATCCGAAAGACAGTAAAATATCCAATTAAAGAAAGAGAAGTTGGAGCTACATCATCTATATCACGCGGTCTCGAATATGGAACTGCCGGCTACCTTCAGGCATTGAGCAAGTGTGAAACTAGTAAATTGTTCTTCTTATTTGCCTAGCATTTTTTTTAATATAATGGATTATGGTGTTAATATTTCTTTAACTAATCGTTAATTTTCTGAGGATGTTTTGAGGAGGTTGGACTTTTGCTTAAGCAGTAGTAGTATTGGTCCTTTTTGTCCTAATTTAGTGAAAATCACATGTCTTCTTTTAGACTTAGACACTTTTGACAGTGATATAGGCAAAGGGCTCTCAATGTTATCAAACTAAATCTAGCTATTGACTTTCTTAATATGTGTTAGACATATTATTTTTGTAGACTTAGTGATGTAAAGGCTAAGAAAATATAGTAAACAGAGAGGCTGAATCTCTCTGTTTTGTTTCCCAAAATTTTTGTACGTGGTTTTGTTTTTCTTCCGTAGTAAACCAGTTTTGGTACTCTCTATAGTTCTCATGATTTTGCAAGGCTATTTTAGCAGGCAAGTTATATACATGTATAGTGTTGTGTGTGTGCTTGAAATGTTGGCTGGTATTCCAATGTCTGAAGAAGTTGTTGTTGTCCCGCGTTTTTCTCTCATAGGGACATTTGTTTGATACCATGACCTTCATGGACGTGCTTCCTCTGTTCAGGTTGAAGCAGTGGCAACTCGTGGTTCTCTTGTTTTTAGATGCTTTATCTGTTTCCAGGATCCCTAACCTAAGTCGTTACATAACATCGGGTAGAAGAATCTGGTTACCCAAGGTGAGAACATACATACATTTCGGATCATATCATATCCCTTTTATTCTAATTAGCATTGAAGTGTTAATTTGTTAATTTTATATTAACCGATTCACGTCTAAACATTCCTTTAGTTTAAGTTGTTTGATATTTTGAATCTGTAAAAAATTATAGATAATGGAGGGAGCAAGGATAAGTGGTGAAGAATTTGAGATGTTGAAATATTTATTGATTCCACTTGGTGCATACTGGTGACGAGTTCACACTCAACTTCTCAACTACAAATACATCAAATTTTTGAGTTGTTGCGGCATCCACCACTCCCTCACACAAATGTGGCACTACCATGGCACCAATAGAAAGTTGTCCACTACTCCTATGAGTCACTTTGTATAGAATATTGCAATATAGAAGAGTTTATTGCTTGTAGTAAACATCAACTCTATTACAATCTATAAATAGAAAAGAGAAGGACCAAGTCCAACAGCTATAAAGCCAGCAACGGCTATAAATCTTAAAATAAGATTAAGCCTTAGACACAAAACAAAAAGGAACTAATCACTAGGAATATATAAAATCCTATGAAGAGTTACAGACTGTAAATAATTAAAAGGCAGTAAAAGGCACAGTATTTACTGTAATAGTAAATACTGTGAAGCAATTATCATCCAGTCACCATTATATTTCCATACTCCCCCTCAAGCTTGGTTGGAAGACATCAAAGAGACCAAGCTTGCTGATACAGAACTGGAATGAAGCTCTAGGCAGTCCTTTAGTAAACACATCAGCTACCTGTTTCTTGGTGGGAACATAGCTTAGGCATATGCTTCCATCATCCAATTTTTCTCTGATAAAATGTTTGTCAATCTCAATGTGCTTAGTCCTGTCATGTTGCACAGGATTATTGGCAATGTCAATAGCAGATTTGCTGTCACTATAGAGCTTCATAGGTTGAGTAGTGTGTTGTTGTAGCTCTCTTAAAACTCTTCTTAACCACAGGAGCTCACAGATAACAAGAGCAACAGCTCTAAATTCTGACTCTGCACTGCTCCTAGAAACCACAGCTTGTTTCTTGCTTCTCCAAGAAACAAGATTATCCCCAATAAAAATGCACCATCCTGAAGTAGATCTCCTATCTACTTTTGAACCTGCCCAGTCAGCATCAACATAACCTTCAATGGTCATTTTAGAGTCAGACTTGAAAAGTATGCCCTTCCCAGGATTCTCCTTTAGGAACTGCAGAACTCTGAAAGCAGCCTTTTGATGCATTTTTCCAGGCCTATGCATGAATTGGCTGATTTGACTGACAGCAAAGGAGATGTCAGGCCTTGTATGGGAAAGGTAGATCAGTCTTCCCACCAACCTTTGATAAGCCTCTTTATCAATTAGATCACTGTCCTCTGCATTTGTAAGAATAACAGAATTATCAACAGGTGTAAAAGAGGGTTTACACCCTAGCATGCCATAGTCACTTAGCAAGTCTAGGGTGTACTTTCTTTGATTAACAAGGATACCCTGATTAGACCTAGATATTTCCATACCAAGGAAGTATCTAAGTTTACCAAGGTCCTTGACATCAAACTGAGATTTAATGTAATTTTTCAGTTTCTCAATTTCAATGTCATCACTACCAGTGATGATTATATCATCAACATACACAAGAAGGATTACAACTCCCCCTCCCTTCATATGCTTGTAAAACAAGGTATGATCAGAGTGAGCATGAGTGTAACCTCCTTGTTTGATAACTTTGGAAAATTTGGCAAACCAAGCCCTTGGAGACTGTTTTAATCCATATAAGGATTTCAACAGTTTGCAAGCCTGGTTTTTGTCAAATTTATGCTCAAAACCAGGAGGTGGATGCATAAACACTTCCTCTTTGAGATCACCATTAAGGAACGCATTTTTCACATCCATTTGAAACAGGGGCCAGTTGTTCACTGAAGCAATGGACAGTAAGATTTTTACAGTGTTCAACTTTGCTACAGGGGCAAAAGTCTCTGTGAAATCAATGCCAGGAGTCTGTGTGAAACCCCTAGCCACAAGTCTGGCCTTCAGCCTATCAACTGTGCCATCAGCCTTGTATTTAACACAAAAAACCCATTTTGATCCTACCATTTTGGTACCCTTAGGTACAGTAACCTTTTCCCATGTGGTGTTAGTCATGAGAGCCTTTAGTTCATCAAGAACAGCAGCTCTCCATTTAGGATCAGCTAGAGCTTGAGTGATGTTTTTAGGAATAAACACATCATTCATGTTTGCCAGATAACCTTTATAAGGTTTTGTCATAGCAGAATAGGAGACAAATCTGTCAATAGGGTGTTTAGTGCATTTTCTGACCCCTTTTCTTAGGGCAATAGGAGTAGGCAAAGGGTGATCACTGGTACTTTCATTGTTTTGAGGTTCCACACTTTCCTCAGAATGTTCATCATCATCAAGACTATCTTCCACCTCATTTATTTTATTCTCAACTACTTCCAGCTCAGGAGTAGGATCTGAAAGTTGAGGAGAAGCTGAACTTGATCTGGGAGGATGGACCTTTCCTTTTCTGGTATAAACTATGATATCCTTTTGGGCAGGGACTTCAGAGATGTTCTCACCACCCTCAGAATTCTCTGGTCCAGGGATCATAAAATCCATCACTGGTTCTGGATCAGCAGGAAAAATGCTTTCCATTTCCAGGATTGAATTATGATCCATGGTCACTAAAGGATCCTTAGAGTAGTAAGGAACACCTTCAAAAAAGGTTACATCAAAAGAAGTATAAAATTTTCGTTTTAAGGGGTCAAAACACTTGTAACCCTTCTTAGTTGAAGAATAGCCAATAAAAATGGTTTTTATAGCTCTAGGGTCTAGCTTCCCTCTAGTAGGTGAAAGATTATGAACAAAGGCTACACATCCAAAGATTTTCAGTGGTATAGAAGATACCAGCTGAGATTCAGGATATAAGCCTTTGAACACATTTAAAGGAGTTTTAAAATGAAGGATCCTAGAAGGCATCCTATTAATTAGAAAAGCTGCAGTAAGAATTGCATCTCCCCAATAGGCTTTTGGGAGATTCATTTGAAAAAGAAGAGCCCTTGCAACATCCAACAAGTGCCTGTTTTTCCTCTCTGCTATGCCATTCTGTTGAGGGGTATTAGTGCATGAAGTTTGATGCACTATACCCTTCTCGGAACAGAGGGGACTTAACAGAGAGTTAAGATATTCAGTGCCACTGTCAGATCTGAGGATCTTAATTCTTGTTTGAAATTGAGTTTCAACCATAGAAACAAAATCTTTGAAAATAGAGTACACATCGGACTTATGTTTCATTAAGAAAACCCAACATAGTCTTGTGTGATCATCAATAAAAGATACAAACCATCTATTACAACTAAGATTTGGAACTTTAGAAGGTCCCCAAACATCACTGTGCACTAAGGAAAAAGGAGAAGAACTCCTATAAGGCCTAGGTTTAAAAGCAGACCGTGTGTGTTTAGAAAGCTCACACACTTCACATTTAAAAGACCTAGGGTCCTTATTACAAAACAGATTAGGAAAAAGCATCTTCAAATAAGCAAAATTAGGATGCCCTAATCTCTGGTGCCACAAAAGGATGTCATTCTTAGTATCAACAGCTTTATACATAGAACTGGAGTGTTGATTTTTGAAAAAATATAGTCCATCCTCCAAATCAGCACTGCCAATCTTCTTCCCTGATCCCTGCTCCTGAAATTCACAGTGAGTAGGGTGGAAATTAGCAATACTATTAGTGTCTTTAGTAAATTTGCTGATGGAAAAAAGATTACAAGTGAGATTTGGAACATGAAGGACAGATTCTAGACATATATCCCCAGATATGTGAATCTTTCCTTTTCCAGCAACAGTAGATAATGTTCCATCAGCAATTTTATCTTTGTGTTGCCCATTAGAGGGGTGATAAGTAGAAAAAAGAGTGTAGTCCCCTGTCATGTGGTTGGATGCCCCAGAATCCACAATCCAAGGGACATTACCTTCATGAGCTATTCCACTGGTAGATAAATCAGTTAGCTTCTGTTCTTCTTTCCTCCCAAAGAGTTGATTAAGGATATCAAGTTGTTCCTTTGAAAAAGGTAGAGAGGAAGCAGAAAGAGCTTGTTTCTGATCCCCACTTTGAGTAGGCTTCTTGGTAGGTTGATCTCTAGGAGGTTTACCATGCAACTGCCAACAGTTTTCTTTATTGTGTCCCTTTTTCTTGCAGTAATCACATACCAACAG
This sequence comes from Gentiana dahurica var. dahurica, assembly GCA_024500145.1. Classification (NCBI taxonomy): domain Eukaryota; kingdom Viridiplantae; phylum Streptophyta; class Magnoliopsida; order Gentianales; family Gentianaceae; genus Gentiana; species Gentiana dahurica. Next base: position 56,391,105 of record CM044897.1, on the reverse strand, counting down.
AGGCCTTTGATCAGTTTTTTTCTTGCCAAACATGGCATTATCATAGCTTTGAGTGATAAGGGCAGACTGTTCTCCTCTTTGAGTGACAAGAGCAGACTGTTCTCCAAGAGGAGTAGGATGACTACCCATCACTCCCTTCCTACTTTCTTCATTTCTGATGTAGGCAAAAGCTTCCATAGTATTGGGTAAGGGAACTTGGGACATGACTCTTTCCCTAGCTGCTTCAAAAGAGGGATCAAGACCTCCTAGAAATTCAAAAACTCTTTCCTTTTCAAGTAGGTTTTGAAAGGTTAGAGAATCAGTACTGCATGACCATTTAACAGCAGTCAACTGATCATATTCTTGCCAAAGTTTAGTTAAGGCACAGAAGTACTTAGTAACATCACAAGAGCCTTGTTTCTGGTTCCTAATGGTAGATTTTACTCCAAAAGCCTGAGCAAAATTGCCCTTATTTGAGTAAAATTGTCCCACAGCATCCCAGATTTCTTTGGCTGTAGAGGCAAACAGATGATTATTACCTATATCATCAACCATGGAGTTAATCAGCCATGACATGACAGTGGCATTCTCTGTTTCCCAAGTGAAGAAGGCATCAGCATCCTCTTCATTCGGCATCTTCTTAGATCCAGTCAAGTATCCCATCTTGCCTCTTCCAGTAACAAAGATTTTCACTGCTGCTGCCCATTGTCTATAGTTAGATCCATTGAACTTTGCAGAAGTGATTTGTAGGCTTGGATGCTCTAATCCAAGTCCACTAGAACGATTGGAAGATGTAGCAGAACTGGCTGGATTACCAGAAAGAGATTCCGACATTTTTCAAAATTTTAAAAAACAGAACGAGAGGGGAGATTTAAGAAGAGATACAAGAGCTAGGCTCCGATACCATATAGAATATTGCAATATAGAAGAGTTTATTGCTTGTAGTAAACATCAACTCTATTACAATCTATAAATAGAAAAGAGAAGGACCAAGTCCAACGGCTATAAAGCCAGCAACGGCTATAAATCTTAAAATAAGATTAAGCCTTAGACACAAAACAAAAAGGAACTAATCACTAGGAATATATAAAATCCTATGAAGAGTTACAGACTGTAAATAATTAAAAGGCAGTAAAAGGCACAGTATTTACTGTAATAGTAAATACTGTGAAGCAATTATCATCCAGTCACCATTATCTTTCCATACTTTGTGCTCCAGTTTCACCTTCACAGCCTCATTATCAGGTTCTGTTTGCACACTATACGTGTCACTCTTAGCTTCCGTAACCTCTTCTTCGAGTTCTTCAACGATATCAGATTCAACTTCATTGCCTAGTGCTTGTTCAGTTCCTCTCCCATTCTCGCATCCATCAACGAAGTCCAGATGTTTAAGACCTTGAGATCTACTATATAAGTGGAAGTGACTTCAAGTTTTGGCCTTTCAAAGTGATTCCTGGCCCTGGTGACATGCCTTTGATTGTTTTACACTATAAGAGTGAGGAGAATCATTTTGCTACATGGGAGGTTTTGTTTATTGTGCTCAACAAAGTGAAGGAAATTGCAAAGAGTAACCTTGTTCGAATGCTGGTTTACCATTTCAGGAATCACCATGAATTAAAGTGTTAGAGATGATGATATTTCTTTCTTTTGACCCTAATTTCTGTTTATGTTGTGCCTATTTGTTTATGGGACTTATTGCCAATGGTTGTTTCTTACATTACATGTCTCTTTTGTTAGGTTTCAAAGATTATGATGACATGCTGGAAAACACATGGCATACAAAAAGATTCTTCCTTTCTAGTGGTCTCCCTACGTGACAATGAGGAGGGTGTAGATGAATGTATGTATTATGATCTGTATTTAATTTACAGATTTGTCTTGTTACTTCAAACCGCAAGTGCTCTGATTCCTATGGCTGATGTAGAACTACTAACTTTCTAATGGCATGTCAACTTCCCCTGAGAGGTACCATTTATTAGTTTAAACAAGGTATGTTGACGAGAAGTCACTTCATATGTCTCAAAACAGTTTAGAGATGAGGTTTGGTCAATCTCTGATTTTTATTTCATTAACATTTCAAGAACGTTTATTTTTTATATGCTATTTCCCAAGATAGGTTAAGATGTGGTTTCATATTTCAGAATCACTATTCATGTTCTGAGTTTTGATTGTTCAAGTTTAATAATATGTGATGTTATGCTATATGTTACTTGCAGAAATGGCAACGGCAAGAAGAGGATCTATAACTAATGAAGCGGAGTTGTTAAAAGGGAATCCTCTGATAAATAATCATACGTCTTTAAGAATTTGGCAAAGGTTAGTTTTTGTTTTGTGAATTATAAGTTTCTTTGTTTTCATTCAGTTGTAAAATCTAATACTTGAAAATAACTATAAGCCCAGAGAAACTATAATGTTACAAGGTTTTGATTATAACTATTGGCTAATTGATATTAAATTTCCCAAAGATCCTGCTCCAGTAGAGGGTTTTGATTAATTAAGCGATGAACAGTCGGTCAAGTTTAGCGTTAAGAGTATTTTTGTTGTGTTTTAAAACACACTAGAAGATCCATGCTTGATTTAGATGATTCTGTATTGATCCGGAAACTTGTATGTGAACAGATTAACATAGGAGACTTAATATTGTTTTAGGATAGACCGAATACGGTCCCTTGGTTCAATGCCTTTTATTTAATTTTATATCTTATTTTTCAGTTCTGCATCTCGTTTCACATCTATTAATATTTCATAGTAATTAACACGTTTTTCGTTATGTAATTTCAGCCATTAACAACAAAATTGCACTACATCTCTTATACTATTGATATGATGTAGGATACATTGGTATATAGATGATGGTACCATCACAATCACATGTGGAGAGGTGTTGTGCCACATAGTTGTGAAGATGGTATTTATCTTTTCACTTTGTGATATTCTCATACAATACCTTAAAAAAAACTAGAACAAAATGTCTGAAAAGAAAAACCCTGTAAGATATGCCTGGTTTGCAATATGCCTGTTGCTGTTCTTGGAAGGTCGGTTATTATCTCTTTTATGTGTTTTATGCATGAAGTTAGAATCTTTAACTATTTTATGATTTTCCTGGCTCAAATTTTATGATTGCGGTGTTTTGCGTGATAGTTGCAGTATAACGAGATGTTTATATGTGGTAATTCAAAATTTTTTACGTATATTAATGGCTTTACAGGGAAAAAACTAATGAAAAAGAGAAGATTTTATCAATTTATGGCTTTTGAATATTTTGCAAATGTAGAATATAACAAGGGTAAAAGAGAATAATTCAAATTAGGTTTTTAGTGGAAAGATTCGGATGGGAATCATTAGCGGCACTCCATTGTACATTGTTGTTAGTGTAACACCACATCTGAAATAATCAATGAGCCATAAGTTATTTATGGAGTTGGGAATCGACTTTCACCGTGTCCATTGTGAGAATCGACCACTGGAAAGTCGATTATGGGCTACCAAATCGACCATGTAAAAGTCTACTATACCGAGACTCTGAAGTTTTAACAAATTACTTTTTGATTGGATTAAAGGGCTTTGTTGTTATACATAGTGATCAGTAAAGCTAAATGCTTGATTTCTCTTATACTATTTATCGTGTGACAGTTCTGTAATATTCAAGAACCTGAAATCATCCAATGTATGATATAATTAACATTATATCATAATGTGAGCAAGAGCTGCTTTGAGGGTTGTGATGAATGTTGCAAGAACTTTAAAGGTCTTGGTATCAAATGCAATACATTAGACATGTGAAAATTGTCATTTGAGTTATTCTGGTCATATAAATTAATGGTGAGCTTTCTTATTGAAGTTTGTTTTTTTCCTACTTTATACATGTCAACGAACAGCTTCTTTCCATAGCGTTGCATCTTAGTTTGTTTGCATTTGGTTAGTTACTATTTAGACGTATATAAAAATCTAGATGAACTCTGGAGGTTTTTTTTTGAATGAATCATATGTGCTAGTAATGTATTTCAAATGACTGCGAATGTAGTAATTATATAGAGTTATGATTGTGTGCATAAATTTACACCTATTTATTCAACTGCAACAGGAGAAGATAAAGAAGTTTATTCACTTGGGTTTGATTACCGATTCACGAGTGTTGCTGTCCAATTAGAGATATTGCGAAGAGCATTAATTTTGAAAGTGTCTTCAAATTTCCATTTGGAATAGACCAGAGACATTGTTCGAATTGAAGGAGGTATCATCAATTTTCTCTCTCAGCATAGATAGACAGTAAAATGTTTGTAGCAGCACATCATTGGTGTATTATATATCATTAATGATTGTGTTTTAACAGCAACAATGCCGGCAAAGTTTTAGTAAGTTATTTATTTTATTTTATTTAATCCCCCACCCCACATTCTGTTATTCTTATTGTGGTAGAAAGAGTAATTATAGTGTAGTTCGTTGGTCTCGATCTACTTCTGGATTGGTTTATACCCTTGTCTATTTGAGTAGTTGTAAAATGTCTATGCCCAAATGGTTGTAAATAATCAATTTTTCTTGTGTATGAATTTCCTATTGTGTGTGCTAGTCCTATGTATGCACACATTATGCTGTGCATTTTTATGTAGGTTATGTGAAGCAAATGACCCTATAACGGGGGATGTGTCGTTATTAGGTGATGATTAAGCTAGGGGTAGATTTACATACAATGAGGGAATATGGTATCATCAAAAAAATTGTTGATGGGAAATCCAGTCATTGAAAGCCATTTTCCCATCATCAAAGACTTTTAGTGACGGGAATTGTACCCTCGTCGCCCTTCCTTACTGCTTCTCTATATAATGGTATATAGTGAGAGTATAGGGTCCCGTCATTTTTGTTCCTTATTTAGTGACGGGTATTTTACTCTCATTGAAAATTGTTTTAATGAGAGTAAAATACCCGTCGGTAAATAAGGAACAATAGTGACGGGACCCTTTACTCTCACTATATACCTTTATATAGAGAAGCAGTAAGGACGGGCGACGAGGGTACATTTCCCGTCACTAAAAGTCTTTGATGACGGGAAAATGGCTTTCAATGACCGGATTTCCCCTCACAAAAAATCGATTTTCTTGTAGTGTACCCTATTCGATTAACTGAATTTACCCTAGCCTAACGTTATAAGTATTCAAGTCCTGGTGGACCGTGTATAACCTTGGTTAGTCCCGATTAGTGGAGATTCTAGGAAGGGCAGGATTGTGTAAAGTCATTTGTCCGGTATTCCAAGCCCGAAATCATATTAAGCATAAGACGTCGTCATTCAACACACACTCACTCCGTGTCATGATCCAGTAGAGTCAAAGTAATGCATTCACTTAACTGAGTTCTTTTCACCTCGATATTTTGAAATGCATGCATGTACCGTAAAGTTGATTCCTTGGTATTGTTTGAACGCCTAATTTACTCGAGGACGAGTAAAGGCTAAGTGTGGGGTGGTGATAGGAACCAACTTTACAGTACATTTATGTACAGTTCAGCCCACGATTATCACATTTCTGGCATGTTTCGGGTGAGTTTAGACCCTATTTTGAGTATTAAATGAGGTTTTATTGCACGGCGAGTGACTGTCGGTTTTCCGTAAACTCGACCTTATTTTAGCATTTTATACTCGTTTTTCCCGAGCACCCGAGTTTGCGGGGTTATGCGTTTGCTTGTTGTTTTCATATGGATGCAGGACTAGGATGTCTCGAGAGCCCGAAAGGCGAGAAGTATGACGTTTAGACGTGCCCGAGGCGAAACACGGAGGTTGAAGGTGAAAAAGTGAAGATTTTGGGTCACATGGCCGTCCGGACGGACAAAAGCCTCTCCTCCGGACGGCTAACTCACTGGTTTTTGGGAAAACTTTGATGAGGAATTCGTCCGGACGGACAGATCAGGCATCCGGACGGACAAGAGCATTTCATCCGGACGGACATCTATGCATCCGTCCGGACACCTGGAAAATCAAGAACAGTCCGGCCGGACATGGGAGATATCCGTACGGACAGAAGGCTTTCTATATAAAGCTGCTCATTTCACACACAGACGCAGACAGAGTTGAAAGAATAGATAGCAAGTTTCCCTTTTTAGCTTTTTTGGAGATTTTGGGCGATTTTCTTCGTCTTTTAGAGTTAGACTAAGTATTTTATATCATTAGAATCCTAATTCAATCCTCTCTTTGATCTACTAACTTTTAGCTTCGATCCGTAACTTTTCACTTGACAAAAATTCGATCTTTTGTAAGCACTTTTGGCACCTCCTTCAAGTTGAGTAAAGTAAGTATGTTCTTTTGTTATTTTATTGTTGTTGTGATGTTTTTCTTCCGTTTTTATTGCTTAGATTCGATTATGAGTAGCTAGATTCCTTGTATGGTTGAACTATGTGAAGACGGGTGAAACGCCGTTAGATTGATGAACCGGGAGGTAGTGTAGTGCGTAAATAAACGTTCTAATTGATAATCCGCATCACGAAACTTGTTTTGATTGTTTTAATAGCTTTGAATGAGATTGACAACTTTTTTCAATGTTGCACACACGTAGCTTATAAATGTATGTTGCGGCGACGTGTGGGAATGGGGTTTCGGGACCGTAGAAGTTTTGGGCTTGAAAGGTAGTCTGACACCTACCCGTGTACTAGATTGACGCCCTAGTCATCAAGTCCATTTCCAATACGGGGTTTATCCTATGAGTTATCGTTAGACGGTGAAATAAGGTAAGGCACACTCCCAGGGTAATCTGTTAAGGGTAAAGTAACCCGTTGGATCGTAGTTCGGCCATACTTCTTTTAATTGTTAAAATTTCGAGTAGTGTAATCTTTCTTTTATGCAATAGTATAACTTCATATCTATCTGTTTGACCTGAACTGAGTGCTAAGTCAACTGTGGTACTCAAAAGCCAATCTCTGTGGGTTCGACCTCGGACTCCTCAAGCACTATCCTACAATCGACCTGGTCCACTGCCGGTTAGAAAGTAGATTTTGCTAAGGTTTCGAGTTTTTACTTGATCGACCGGACTTAGAAAATCCGCTTATCAAGAGACACTCAAAAAGTTGCTATATTTGGTAAGAAGAATTCAAAATGAGAAGGAATTGAAGATCATAATGATCAGATCAGATAGAGGCACAGAGTTTCTAAATGAAATTATCAGAACCTACTGTGAAGAAAATGGAGTACTGCATCAACATCAGCAGAAGGGACTCCACAACAGAATGGTGTAGCAGAAAGGAAACAGGACACTCAAAGAACCAGTCAGAACAATTATTGCAGAAGCATGCTTGCCAAAGAGATTTTGGGTTGAAGCAGCAAATACAGCATGCTACACTCAAAATAGATCAATCAAGAACAAACATCATGGAAAAACTCCATATGAAATATGGAATGGAAGAAAACCTAACATCTCACATTTGCATATGTGTGGATCAAAATGTTTTGTTTTGAACAGGAATCAGTTACATACTTTTGATGAAAAAGCTGATGAAGCAATCTTTATGGGATACTCAAACACTAGCAAAGCCTTCAGAGTACTCAACAAAAGTACCTTGGTGATTGAAGAATCAATTCCTGTAGTCTTTGATGAGTCAAACACAAATGGTGGAAGCTTTCTAGAACTTGAAGAAGAAGTAGGACAAAGACAAGTCTATATGAATTCAACAGTACCAGCTACCATTCTGAATCACAATTTTGGAAATCAAGATGAGCTATCAGTCAATACAACAGAAGAGGCACCAGCACAAGAACATGAAGCTGATGCACAAACCGAAGTTGTGGAAGCACAAAGTCAAGAGAAACTTCAACCTGACCTCAACTGGCTAAGAGACCATCTTGAAGATCAAGTCATTGGGGATATTCACACAAGAGTCATAACCAGAAGACAACTGGAGAATATGCTAACATGTTTTCTATCACAAGTGGAACCCAAAACAATAGATGATGCAATCCCAGATGCTGATTGGATTACAGCCATGCAAGAAGAACTAAATGAATTTGAAATAAATGAGGTCTGGGAACTTGTTGATAGACCAGACATAGCCAACATCATTGGAACAAAATGGGTATACAGAAACAAGATGGATGAACAAGGGACAGTTGTCAGAAATAAAGCAAGGCTAGTGGCAAAAGGCTACTCTCAAGCAGAAGGCATAGATTATGATGAAACCTTTGACCCAATAGCAAGATTGGATGCAATCTGACACTTTCTAGCATTTGCAGCCCACAAAGACTTCAAATTTTATCAAATGGATGTCAAGAGTGTATTTCTGAATGGACTTTTAGAAGAAGAAGTATATGTGGAAAAACCTCCTAGTTTTCAAATAAAAGGGAAAGAAGATAAAGTATACAAGCTCAAAAAGGCATTTTATGGACTCAAACAGGCACCCAGAGCCTAGTATGAGACACTATCACAAATTTTTATCAACGATGGATTCAACAAAGGAACTATTGATAAAACTCTCTTCAAGCTAGAGGAAGGAACAAGCACCTTGTTAGTCCAAATCTATGTTGATGACATCATCTTTGGATCAGAAGATGAGAAGCTATGTGAGAAATTTGAAAAGAAAATTTCAGATGAGCATGATGGGAGAACTGAATTACTTTCTTGGACTACAAGTAAAGCAACTGAAAGATGGCATCTTTATTAGTCAAGCCAAGTACGAAAATGACTTGATACACAAGTGGCACATCTGATACACCAATGTGTGCAAGAGTTATTCTTGGAAAAGATGAAAATGGAAAGGATGTTGATCAGAAGCTTTATAGATGAATCATTGGATCCCTACTTTACCTAACTGCAAGCATACCTGATATAGCATTTGCAGTAGGAGTATGTGCAAGATTTCAAGCTCAACCAAAAGAATCACATCTCCTAGCAGCCAAAAGAATAATCAAATACCTGATGAACACCATCAATGTTGGAGTTTGGTATCCAAAAGATGGAGGATTCAAGTTGATATCTAATTCAGACTCTGACTATGCTGGGTGCATGATAGATAGAAAAAGCACCTCTGGAACCTGTCAAATGTTAGGCAGCATATTAGTATCATGGTTTAGCAAAAAGCAAAACTTTATATCCACATCAACAGCTGAAGCAGAATATATATCAGTAGGCAGTTGCTGTGCACAAGTACTATGGATCAGACAACAACTAAGGGATTATAGAATGAAGGAGAAGACAATTTCAAGTATGTGTGACAACACAAGTGCAATATCTAAGATACATACCTACTGAAGATCAATTGGCTGACATTTTCACAAAACCACTCAGTCATGAAAGATTCAGCAAGTTGAAAACTGAGTTGGGAATGATAGAAATTCACTAAGTACTAAGGAGCAGCTAACTGGAGAAATCAGCTATGTAACTTCACCAGCAGACTAAGGCAAGTAAGGCACTTGTACTCGCGAAGTCAATTGCACTGATTGTTAGGAACAGTTTTATACAGTAGCTCAGTAAAGAAGTCACTTCACCGGCCTAGTGACCCAACCAAGTCACTCGACCGAACTACACATTGATGTAAATAGCAAACTAAAGTGTGAACTAAATTAGTTTTATACACATAAAAAATCAAGAAGTTATGGAGGATTATACTGTGCAAGATTACACACGTGGAGATCAATTTTTTATTGTGGAGGTAACTATATTATTTTTTGAATTACAAACGCCTCGATTCCCCAGATTTATCATTACCTACCTCAATCCACTCCCCTACTACACTCAAATACCGTGATTTACATACATAAAATCATGCCATTACGTCACAAAATCCCTTCATATTCAACCACGTTCAGACTACCAAAAATCACCCTATTTGAACTACACTTAGAGATTTTTTAGAAATCTTTACGCTCTCTTGCAAAGCATAAACCCTACTCTCTCTGCAAAATCAAAACATTTTCTCAAAATCTCAAACTTTTTTTCAAAGCAATGGCATCATCTTCTTCGAAGTCTACCATAGAGAAATATTACGAAAAATTGATCATTACTAGATCGTTTTTCAGGCCTAAACTATCTACCTTTTTGCGAAAACGATGCACAGGCCAGCCGTTTAGTTGATGGCTGTACTAATCTGGGGTTAATGACCTTCCTCAACCCTCCAATAACTAGGATATGCTTTGAGAACCTGATTGCATTTTGAAAAAATGCTAAGTTTGTGCCCATCACAAAGAAAAGCGATCCAGATTGCATTAGGAGTACAATATTTGGAAAATAAGTGGTTTCACAACTGGGCTCCTCAACCGATTTCTCAATCTTCCCAATACTGGTCCGGTTGATGTGAAAAATATACCGATCGACATCAACACATTCTGGGCGAAATAGCCAAGAATCCCACGAGGAACAGCAAGACATACAACCTTCTAAGATCAGCACTCAAACGCCTGTTTGCTGAATTTGCACCAGTAATCACCAAAAACATTGAAGGAAGAAAATGATCGATGGAGAACTTGACTGAGCTACGGGTCAAGTTAATTGTGATTATCTATCAAGGTATTCCATTTGACTGGTCACAGTTTGTTTTCAATAGGTTGAAAGGTCAAATCCAGAAGGAAATTGATCTGGCAATCATGTCACCAAGCAAGAATTTGCAGAAGAAAGGTGACTTCTAGGAGAGGAAATCGTATGGGTTCCCCCTTCAACACCTGTTTGATAAATTGAAGGTGAAACCCATCTATTTGCATCCTCCACACAAGGCCAAAGTGATGCTTACATATGTAAAGGCATCCCAGAAACCTAAACCCACTGCTGGACGAAAAAGGAAAGAGCTTGAGAGCAGTAGATTAGGTGTGGGAAGAAGAACCAAATCTTAAAAGGCACAAGATGATACCTCTGTGGTCAGTTCTAGCAACCAGGATAACCCAGTAATGATTAGTGATGATATAGCAACTGAGGAAGAGAAACACAAAGAAGTCACCTATCTGGAAGAAGGTGAAGAAGGATTCATCTTAATTCATCTGATGAAGAAGAGATTGAAGATGAAGAAGATGCTACTGAAAGTGAGGAGGAAAAAGGTGAAGAAGAGCCACAAGAAGGAAATCATTTTGAAAGTGATCAGAAAAGATGGATCTTTCTGATGATGACCTGATGATTCAAGAAGTAATTCTCAGGAGGAGCAGCAAAGTTGACAAATAGCCGAGTGAGCCAGCAGATAATACTCACTCTGCTGAACTTGTCAACACCCTCAGCATTGATCAAGGGGGAACACCAGTAGAAGCAAATAATTCTCCAACACATGGAGAATACAATCAGCCCTCACAGGGCCAGGCAAAAGCACACAACTTTTAGCAACCTCTATCTGATCCTGAGATTGCTGAAGAAGAGAAAGAAGAAGAGAAAGAAAAGGAAGAGGAAGAGAACGAGAAAGACAAAGAAGAAGAGGCTGATGCATCAGCACCAACAGATGTTGATCCATATAGAATTAATTGTTGACATGGAGAGGCAATACCAAAGCAGGCAAAGTCTGAAACTTTCTTTAAGGAGTCATGCAACCTCCTTAAATCACAAAATTGAGGCCCCCATCTGTCACATTAAGGTTCAAGATGATGTGATGGAAAGACACGGCAACTTACTTTGCAATCTACAGTATCTCATCCCCTTCATGTCCAAACAATCTTGAGTTTCTTGCTGACAAGATTGATGGAAATCTCAAACCTCCGGTGGATACAATAAATGCTCACACACAGCAACTCCACCATCTGGATGAGGTTATGGGCTACTCAGGACAACAACTCAACACCCTCATAAAAGTCACTGAAGCAAATAACAAAATTCTGTAGAAAAGGTTTGGTCCTCTCCCAGAATCTGAGGCAGCAAACAAAATTCTTGAAGCACGGTTTTGTGCTGCCAAAAAGGGGGAAGGAAGTTCAAAGCCTGAAAGTCCATGTGGAAAGAAGGAAAGCCCAACAGACAAGGGCTAGGGCATCGGGTGTGAAGAATAGAAGAAGTAGCCCTTTTGTTGACTCTTCTATTCCTTTGATATTATTAAAAAGATGCAATACCTTATTGCCCTTGAATGGATGAATAAAATTTTTGAGTTTTATTCTGTTGTTTATTATGAAAATTTTATACACTTATGTTCAGGCTTATGAGGGTTTTGGCATCATCAAAATTGGGGGAATTGTTAGGAACATTTTATTATGTTTTGATGATGGCCATACTAGCTATTATAGCAAGCCTGAAATAAGTTAGAATTCTCTGTATAAGTCTTTACTTAGAGTCTGACATGTTGTATAAGTTGAGTCTGAGAAGTATTGTACTAGTTGGTAGGATGGTGAAGTAAAACATATATTCGGAAGAGTGAAGCCAGCCAAGTACCAGCAGAGAATCATGAAGACATTATGGTCTGACTTATAACCAAAGAAGTCTATGATGACCTTGGATAAGTCTAAGTTATATTTCAAATGATGAAGTACATTGTCAAATATGGTGTACACTGATCTCACCCAAATCAAGGATCAGTGAAGTACAAGAAGTACCTGAAAGATCAAATAAAATAACGAAGCAATAACCGGCAAAGTAAACTGACTATTGGCTGAGTAAAAACAAAGCAGTGAAGGAAGACATAAACAACAAAGTCAGAAGGATCACTTAACCGTTCCCGGAATGGCCAAGTAAACTTTACTCAGTCAGATTTCAAAAGATGAAGATCAAGCATTAAATGCACAATCAATTGAGGATCAATCAAGGACGGATTTTATAATAAACGTTTAAGAAAATTCTGATCACTGAAATCAAGAAGAATATAATTAAGGGGGAATCAAGAATTAAATCAAGGATCATTCTCAACATTAAATGGCCAACGGATGGAAATTCAAATCAAGGATTATCAAGGCTATAAATAGAAGGAATTGACGGACAAGAAAAACAACGATTGAATCTGATAAGAAACAATCAAAAACTCTATCAATTTGAAAAGCCTTCTATCTGTACTCAAAAGTAACATCTAGAGATCAACTCAGAAATCATAGCTCAAATTCCACATCAAGCACTGAGTTTGATCACTAGTTAGTGAATCCAATTCACATCAAAAGAGGCAATTGAATCAGAGGAATTCGAGAAGGAGTTACACCATTTGTGATAGCTGCTGAAAGATTTGTTCTCAAGGAGCAGATATAGAGACTGAGCCACTGAAGCTTTTGAAGCCAGGGAGTGATAGACTTTCAGATTGTGATGCTTGTGTAGCCAAGGAAAATCGTGCTATTGTATCTGTGAAAACAATAGTGAATTCCTCCAATCATCATAGGAGAAGAGTGTATTAAAGGATTACACCACCTTGAACCACTATAAACCTTTGTGTTTATTTACTTTCAGCAATGTACTTTGTGGCCCTTTATTTCATTGCATACTTTATATCTATTATTGCATAATCTACTTTGAAACAACATTTTAAGAAGGGACTTATCCGCTGCCCAAAAGCTTTTAAATATATGAAAAGTTTTTGAAACTCCATTATAGTCATTCACCCCCCCTCCCCTCTAACTATAGTTTTACCCTTCTCTGGGACCAACAGAATCACCTATGATAATTAACAATAATTATACGATTAGGCAACCTTCTAATTTACAAAAATCAGGATTTTCCCTCATGAACACCAGAAATCTAGATTTAGTGCTTGGAAGGAAAGCTTCCTGATTTGCAAACTGTTAGTGTGGAAACATTCGTCTCAATGAGGCAATGATTTTCATCTTTTGCGGTCTATCCAAAATTCGTGACGGATTAACCGCGTGATCGATGATTCTTCTCCTCTGCTTCCAGGATCTTCTGCATGTGCTCCTTACGTTTCCTTTATTCCTCCTCTTCTAATTTTCTGATTCTGAATACTTTTACCGTGAATAACTTATGAGGGAAAATTATGGTATTATTTCCTTTAAATAGCCATAATTAATTAAAGAATTAATTAAAATCCTTTAATTTTTCTTTTAGGTTAATCAAAAATTGGAAATAATATAATTTAAATCCCATTTACAATATTGCCCATCTTAAAAATCCGGGATGTTACATTCCTCCTCCCTTAAGACATGTTTCGTCCTCGAAACTGAACATACTTGGGTTGTTCCTGGACTCTAGAACTTCGCAAAGCGTCTCGTTTTCCAACTCTCATGTCACCTATGCCGGTGTGTGACTGATTCACTGAACCGGGACTAGTTGTACGTCTTCTTTCTTAACTTTCTTCATTCATCTTCTATTTTAAAGGGCAACTGATTCTTCTGCGTAGGACAAGTTGTCTTCATTCTTTTCAAGGTCAATGCTTGCTTCCACATCAATGTCAGCTAAGCATCCCCTTATCATTGACATATGAAGGCCATCATGCATTCTTGAAAGGGATTCTGGTAACTCCAAACGGATAAGTTAAAGGCCCGACTTTAGCCAAGATCACGTAAGTGCCTTCATGACTGGGGGTTAGTTGCCAGTCTTCCCAAGCCATCTTAATCCATTAATTTTGAACGTCTTTAGACAGACTTTATCTTCATCTTCAAACTCTAACATTCTTCTTCTTCCATCTTCCCAAGTCTTCTATCTGTCTTGAGCTATCTCGGGATTGCAACGGTCCACTTCAATCTTCTCGTTGCCTTGTTGTATCAACTCTTGTCTTGTGTTGGACTCATTTTAAATCTTAATGATGAGTGCCAGACTAGCTGTTATAGAGCCAAGTGTTGAGTATTTTGTGGTACACTTGTATAGTGTTTATTAATTTTCCAAAGTAATATTCCATGTGTTAAAGCTTTTATAAGTATTTTATCTCATAAACTTTTATTTGAGTATAAGTTTTTTATTTACATGATCCTTTGTTATCTATTTTATTAATAATTCATTAACATGTTTTATTAATTATTTAAAAATATTTAATTAATTGTATAATCCGCTGGACCAACTCAAATCTAGTCTGCCAATTGTTTCCAGCCCGTTTCTGTTTTTATTAAAGTCCGGCCCAAACTCTTTTCTTTTACTAAATAAAATTCCCATCCCCAAAATTCCTATTTTCAGAACCCTAATTGCTCTATTCTATCAGCCGTTCCCTTGTCAATCTTCTAGCCGTCTCTGCAATTCATCAATCCTCTATGGCAATCCCGGATTCTCTACACCCATTTTCGATTTCCTTCCCTCTCTGACATTTATCGAACATTCAATGCTCGATTTTGTGTTGTTCTGCTCACAGATCATGAAAGCTTCCACCTTTCCTCATATCTCATTGACTTCTGTCTCCTTCCCCTTTCGATTCGATCACGTGTTCGATTTAAGTTATTCTCAAACACGTATTTCTGAGAATCAAGCCACCATGTGCTTAAAATCCATTCTTGGAAGGTTATGGTTCCAGAAAGTTGCCGTTTTCGTATTCAGAGCAACGGTTGACAAAGAAGTCTCTGATTCGAGCATTTACTTCCTTGATTCTCTGGAAATTGAAACGCATCAAGAATATATGAAGGCTCCTTGACAAATAAATGCCTTAAAGGTTGTATCTTTCATTTTAATTTCGTTTGTATCATTTATTTCTGATTCGAACTGGAAATCTGCATTGATTCTCTTGCCATTTGTGTTCTGTGAAGGTTGGACAATGAAAGGCTTGACCTTTCATTAAAAAGATGCTGATTCGGACATTCACTCTTGGATTTAACGTGTATGCAGTCAACCACAAATCAGGTCGTATCTCTTCTGCTTTAAATGTTAATATCGTTTCTTTATTACTCTGATATGAACTGTTCATCTGCCTGATCTTGTTGCCCCTTTTGGTCTGATTTAAGGTATGACCCCTTCTGGAAAGATGAGATTTAATGTATACACCAATTCAGTCCTGATTCACTGTGGATAGAAGTATTTCCATTTTCAGAAATCGGTGGTGCTCTTTATAGTGACTCAACATTCACAAACCGGTGAATCCCTACCTGCTTTGCTCAGGTATAAGGCTTGACCCTTCTTGGTGTACAGATTAGGTAATTTGACTGAGGGTCTTACACCCTAGGAAGTCAAGGTCGAGTCAATGCTAAGGGTAGTGACCCAATGATGCCCTAAAATTAAGTTCAGACCATTTGGCATCATATTTGGTTCTGAATTTGGTTTTAGGATTAGGTCAGGTTCAATTGAGGTAAGTTGCTAAATGTGTCAAATTGAACTATGACCAAACTGGGTGCCTTCACACTGTGCTATTGAACTTGATCATAAAGAAATCTGTCGGTTTAAACAATATCAGTGATTGCTTGGTTAACCAAATCGGTTTGGTTCATTGGTAAAGTATTACTTTCTCCATTTCTTGCCTAACGGCCCTTTATTAGAAAGTATACTCAACACTTTGAACCAAGGGAAGGACTGGTAAACCTTGGCTGGTAATATCACTGCAGTTATTGCCTCGGAATCTAAAAGATTTCTTTTTGATTGTGTTCACACAAACCTTTGAGGTTCAAGTTATACCTCAAGGCTATAAATAGCCAGTCACATTAACTAGGCTATAAACCTTTGTGTTAGGTGTGATGCCCGAAAGAAAATTTTGTAATTGTTTTATTTAATAAATGAAATGATATTATTATTCATATTTATTATTCTCATATTCACCGATGTGACAATAGTATTTACACTACAGAAAACCCTAAAGTATATCGTATGTAATCACTTAACTCAGTGTATGGGAAATACACGGGAGGATTGGGTTAGTGAAGATGTACTTAAAATACAATTAGCCCGTAGTGAAGTTAATCGAGAGTATCGGGTCTCTCCTTTTACGTGCTATTAATGCGCCCAGAACACAATAGGTGTGATTGTCTTATCCGGACTTTCGGTTAAGAGAACCTAGTGGGGCATTTATATATGATAGATATATCATCTAGGGCTGGACCGATTTGATTAGAGTTCACGATATAATTCCGTAATCGAGAAGTCTTATCGAATCAATCGATGATCATATTTATGGATATATCTTAATCCTGAGGTGATCACAGTCAACTGCTTGAATCAGTATGAGGTTTGACTTGACGGTTAAGGATTACACTGAGTCTGTGATCTGAATTACCACATCTTGGCATTGTACTGGATTTAGCGATTAGTCTGTGTTATCACAGATACGGAATCCATTCCTTCCATTTATGGAAGTAGAAAGACAGTTCCCTTATTTGTTAATCCTAGAAACTGATCGATCCATAGAGTTCATATTACACTGATTAGCTACCAGTGAGTTGTATGAATTAATTGATCACTAGGGGGTTAATGGTAAATAAGGATAAGAGGTTCTAAAAAGGGTTAACGGTAACTCCCGATTTAGATTGAACAGTCTTTGGAGGATTAATCCATATGTAATGATTATATCAATTGACGCTTATTATCATTCTCGTGAGGAGATAAATATAATCTCATAATCGGAGGAGTGCAGTCACGGGATTATGGTGGCATATTCCTGTGATTGATTTATCGAATATAATTATTCTGTTCGTAAGACAATTATTTATTTGATTTATCGGAGCCGCTGATTATTAGTCCATGGTCCCCGACGTGCCTCCTATATAGCATAGCTATTCTCGGACGTCGAATCCCCATAATATGAATTTAGTTCTTATTAGAATTTAATTAAAACGATATGTGAATTAATTGTTTAGTGAACTATTAAATTAGTTGGACTAAATAACTAAATATGTGAAAAAGACATTTTTCATAATCTTGGCCCAAAAGTGTATCATAGTCGAAATTAATATTGACTAGGTCAATAATAAGGAATTTCGACCATGACATATTTTTAGGAAATTTTCTTGTGATTTAATAAGACATGTGCACAAAATATTTATTGGATAAATATCTATGGTAAGAAATAAAGATAAATATTATTCTAGACTTGTTCTAGAATATTATGTGATTATTTTTATTTAATGGATTTATTTTATTTGCATAATAAAATCCTTGGAGCATAAGGATTACTCTCCTATATAAGGAGAGTTCTCCCAAGCCTTACACTACACATAAAATTCGACTTCTCTTAGAGAGAAGAGAGCAAAAATTCGGCCAAGGGGCTAAGGGGAAAATCTTGGAGGTTTTTCCGGGTAGCATATCGGAAGGATTCGAGACGAGGATTTCCTTCCACCGGGAGTTGCTTGGATCACACGTACGGAAGATTGTGGTGCTCTTCACACCTTCGTTTGTTTTTTCTATTGCGGCTCTTCTACTTGGATTTTGAGATCCAAGAGGTATGTTCTACAACCCCTTGTAGATGTAGATCTAGTTATTTTATTACGTGTAATTTATAGATATAGATCCTTAAATCGCTTCCGTTGCGGATGATATTACTAACAGTTTGACCTACCGATTCTCATGTCAACATTGGTTCTATTATTTAGTCTTATTTGATCCCCCATAATCTGTTGGTTTTGTTCTTGATCATTAGTAGTCTTCACTAATACTTTTAATCAAGTTCACAACACCCCTGTTGCTGTGTTTTGTGTCTGCAAGTTCTTGCATTAAACTGTTGAATCTTGCTCCTGTTTTGCACATCCTGAACTTGCATTGGTCTTGCCTGCTGCCTAGCCTTCTGAACTGAGTTTCTACATCTTGATTAAACTGTAATACTTGGTCATTAGGCAGTAGTTTTTGTTTCTGAACATTGTATTCAGCACTTGTGATCTTTTCTTTGATAATCTAGTTTGCTGAACCAGATTATCATCTCTAAAATTGGCTGATAGTTCAGGCCGTTTTCTTTTTAATCTGTGCTGTATTGTTAGAGCTGCTATATTTGTAATAGGTTTACATACCTTGCTGTTGCATTCTGTTTGTACTAGATTAATTTAGACAGCTTGGTGAACTTGTAATATTTAATCTGCTGCATCTATATTATCTTTGTAATCTGTTCTATAATACATTCGATATTACTAAGAATCATACTGTGATAGTACTAGTTGCAGAACCCGTTTTGTAATCTGAACCTGTTGTTTTTGTAACCAGCATGTACTTGAACCTTGTTTCATTTATTTGATATTCAGTTACTTTTTATACAGCATCTGCATACTTCTCCCATATAAAGGTTAGATAGTTTGTATCAATACTTTTACTGACACTTCTCTGATAAGCGTCAGTACAAGATTAAGTATCTAGAAAATATTACTAGTCTGCAATCCGTTGTGTTTAATTATTTTTAACTAAACTCATCGGTTTGCAACTTGTATTGTTGCTGTAGTTTGTTAATCTGCATAAGTGCCTAGGTTGCTTAATATTTGTTTGATCATACTTTAACGAACATGTTCTTGTGATATAAGCGTTTTGATTACATTTGATCACTAAGGTTTTATAACACAAGTGAATAACCGACTAAGTTAGCTTCCGCCTTAGTTGTTTAATACTTGTGTTGAATTATTGAAAAAGAGTTTATAAATTGGTTAACACTCTATTCACCCCCCTCTAGAGTGTTTATTTTGCGCCATTATCGATCCAACAATATGTTGGTTTTGTTCTTGATCATTAGTAGTCTTCACTGATACTTTTAATCAAGTTCACAACACCCCTGTTGCTGTATTTTGTGTCTGCAAGTTCTTGCTTTAAACTGTTGAATCTTGCTCCTGTTTTGCACATCCTGAACTTGCATTGGTCTTGCCTGCTGCCTAGCCTTCTGAACTG
Organism: Gentiana dahurica var. dahurica; assembly: GCA_024500145.1. Lineage (NCBI taxonomy): Eukaryota > Viridiplantae > Streptophyta > Magnoliopsida > Gentianales > Gentianaceae > Gentiana > Gentiana dahurica. Next base: position 56,371,558 of record CM044897.1, on the reverse strand, counting down.
AGTTTCTACATCTGGATTAAACTGTAATACTTAGTCATTAGGCAGTAGTTTTTGTTTCTGAACAGTGTATTCAGCACTTGTGATCTTTGCTTTGATAATCTAGTTTGCTGAACCAGATTATCATCTCTAAAATTGGCTGATAGTTCAGGCCGTTTTCTTTTTAATCAGTGCTGTATTGTTAGAGCTGCTATATTTGTAATAGGTTTACATACCTTGTTGTTGCATTCTGTTTGTACTAGATTAATTTAGACAGCTTGGTGAACTTGTAATATTTAGTCTGCTGAATCTGTATTATCTTTGTAATATGTTCTATAATACATTCGATACTACTAAGAATCATACTGTGATAGTACTAGTTGCAGAACCCGTTTTGTAATCTGAACCTGCTGTTTTTGTAACCAGCCTGTACTTGAACCTTCTTTCATTTATTTGATATTCGGTTACTTTTTATACAGCATCTGCATACTTCTCCTATATAAAGGTTTGATAGTTTGTATCAATACTTTTAGTGACACTTCTCTGATAAGCGTCACTACAAGATTAAGTATCTAGTAAATATTACTAGTCTGCAATCTGTTGTGTTTAATTATTTTTAACTAAACTCATCGGTTTGCAACTTGTATTGTTGCTGTAGTTTGTTAATCTGCATAAGTGCCTAGGTTGCTTAATATTTGTTTGATCATACTTTAACGAACATGTTCCTCTGATATAAGCGTTTTGATTACATTTGATCACTAATGTTTTATAACACAAGTGAATGACCAACTAAATTCTTCCGCCTTAGTTGTTTAATACTTGTGTTGAATTATCGAAAAAGAGTTTATAAATTGGTTAACACTCTATTCACCCCCCCTCTAGAGTGTTTATTTTGCGCCATTATCGATCCAACAATTGGTATCGGAGCGAGGTCACCTAGTGATCAAGTTTTTGATATTACCTTGTTTGATTAAATTTTTTTATTATTTATTTCCTCGATTTACACTTGGTCTTAAGTTGTTTGGCAGAATACATTTTTGATCAAGTTAGATCATCTACAGTCGGCTCATCACTATCCTAAGGGTTCGTTTTCGATTCAGATTCACTGTTTCACACCCCTTACGCTATCACTTAATTTTTAAGGCTGTAATATTAATAAATTGATTTAGGTAATCTCACACACCACAACGTTTACTTTCTGTTTCTTGAGATTCCATAAAATTTAAAAAAAAATTCATACATATCATAGACTTTGCATTGTATCACTACATTATATTTTGCACATTATATTGTATTGTAACTGCATTCACTTAGCCTTAACTCATATTTAAAAATAAAAAAAAGTTTTACTTGCATTATCTTCCATGGCATCTACCATGACCCCACGGGAGGGCTTGTCCTTGGCAAGACCACCTTACTTTGACGGGTCCGGGTATATGGAATAGAAGAACTCAATGCGGCTTCACATTGAGTCAATGGACTATCAGTTGTGGAGAATCATTCAAAATGGTCCATTGATTCCTATGAAGTCCGTCACTGAGGGTGGGACTACCACTCAAGTTGCCAAGCTTGACCATGAACTCATTGATGATGACTTTAAAAAGTTGTCATTAAATTCGAAGGCCATGGCCATTCTTGTCAACTCCCTTAGTCCCGGAGAGGCTCGTGCGGTTAACTCATGTAAGTCTGCCAAAGAAATTTGGGAGACTCTCACTCAAAGACATGAGGGAACTTCCCTAGTCAAACGCTCCAAAATTAACGGTCTTCTAAGAGCTTTTGAAATGTTTCGAATGGATTCAAACGAAACCGTTAAACAAATGGACACTAGGTTTAACGACATAGTTAATGCACTAGAGTCGTATGGTAAGCCAGTCTCGAATGAGGACCAAATCCTCAAGATTCTTAGGAGTCTTCCTCCTGAATGGGATTCCAAAGCGTATACCATTGAGGAGGGTAAGGATGCCGATGTTCTCACGAAAGACAAACTTATCAGAATCTTGATCGCTCACAAGATGCACCTTGAAGCTCGTAAGCGTGATAGAAATCGTCACTATAGCACTGCTCTTAGAGCTCACCAATCTGAATCGGAATCCGAATCTGAGTCATTTGAGAGTGAAAGTGATGAAGAAGTTGCTATGGCGGCCCGAAACTTCAAGAAATTTTAGAAATTCCAAAAGCAAAACTCCAAGGGCGCAAAAAAGCATGGTGGAAAGCATCATGGAAATAAAGAAAAGGATTGGACCACAACTGCACAATGCTACGAGTGCAAAGGATATGGACACATCTCAAATGCTTGTCCTAACGCCAAAAAGAATAAGTCAAAGCATAGCTCGAGCTCAAAATCCAAGTCTCATCACAAGTCAAAATCACATCATCAATCCAAGAATGAGACTGAAGAAAAGTCTAAAAAGAAGAAAGCTATGGTGGCTACGTGGTCAGATAGTTCTGAGTCGGACAATGATAACAAATATGTTGCTTCCGAGCGAGCTACTTTCTGCCTCATGGGTCGCTCTCAACCCACATTCGATAATGAGAGTGAGGTATCTTTATCTTTAGTAGGAGAGTTGCATGATCAAATAGAACAACTTAGGACAACTCTAAAACTTTAAAACGAAACGATTAGTGAACCTAAGAAACAGCATAATGATGAAACAGTGTCACTAATCAACACTCTAAGTCACTTAAAGCTTAAGCATCAAGACACCGAAATTGAGATTAATTCCTTAAAGCAAGAGGTTGTCAAACTTAAACAAGTCGTTTCAGGACTTGAAGAGGAGAATTCTTTACTCCAAGGACAACTCTCAACACTAAAAGGAAAAGGGAAGGAAGTAAGTGGTTCCGGGAACCAACCCAACCAACTCCTCCCGTCTCAACTCCAGAAAACATGACGCCTAGGCCAATTGCCTTAGAGCGTGCTACACCACCTAAAGCACCCACACCACCAAAGCGCTTCATCAACACAATCACACACTTCACAGCGTTCTTCAGGAAATCACGCATATATGTATGATCGTAGAGGTTCAAAGAGACATGATCATCAGAACCAATATCATCATACAAAATATGCTATTCCTAGTTTCCACACATCTACATATCATGACCCCCACATACATCAAGCACCCGACTACACGTTTAGACAACCCCAAGTTGATCCCTACTTAGTCAATTTGCTGTTTTGGCAAGATCAAATTCTGAGAATGCATCAGAACACATACTCTCCAATCCCACGTCACTGTGATCAGTCAACTCAGTCCACTTGGACTAAGAAGACTGGACATAAACCAAGGGTACGAAAAGTATGGGTTCGAAAAGATTCTTTGAAGTCTGATTCAAACCCTGAAGGACTCAAAGTATAAAGGGTACCGTAGTATAAATCTATTTTGCAGGTAACCAACTTTTATGTGCTAAAATGACATATATGGCATGATAGTGCCTTAAATTAAACAGCTATTGGTATCATACCCCTTGATACCAAAAAAGAAGTCTCTTATACACTATTATTTTATAGTATTTTGTGGTTCATAACTTTCAACCCTGCTTTTAAAACCTCATTTGATTAATTTTCAAACTAAGGGGGAGAAAGTAGTAATATAAAGCTTTTAAAAGTTGAACTATTTTTATTATTAAAGTTAGAAAGCTCTAATTAAGGGGGAGCTTGTATTTAGGGGGAGTTATACTCTAAATGGTATAAATTAATCCCTTAAAAGCTTTAAAAGTGTTATTTTGAAAATAAATCAAAGGGGGAGAATGTTGAGTATTTTGTGGTACACTTGTATAGTGTTGATTAATTTTCAAAAGTAATATTCCCTGTGTTAAAGCTTTTATAAGTATTTTATCTCATAAAGTTTTATTTGAGTATAAGTTTTTTATTTACATGATCCTTTGTTATCTATTTTATTAATAATTCATTAACATGTTTTATTAATTATTTAAAAATATTTAATTACTTGTATAATCTGCTGGACCAACTCAAATCTAGTCTGCCAATTGAATCCAGCCCGTTTCTGTTTTTATTAAAGCCCGGTCCAAACTCTTTTCTTTTACTAAATAAAATTCCCATCCTCAAAATTCCCATTTTCAGAACCCTAATTGCTCCATTCTATCAGCCGTTCCCTTGTCAATCTTCTAGCCGTTTCTGCAATCCATCAATCCTCTATGGCAATCCCGGATTCTCTGCACCCGTTTTCGATTTCCTTCCCTCTTTGACATTTATCGAACATTCAATGCTCGATTTCGTATTGTTCTGCTCACAGATCGTGAAAGATTCCACCTTTCCTCATATCTCATTGACTTCTGTCTCCTTCCTCTTTCGATTCGATCATGTGTTCGATTTGAGTTATTCTCAAACACGTATTTCTGAGAATCAAGCCACCATGTGCTTAAAATCCATTCTTGGAGGGTTATGGTTCTAGAAAGTTGCCGTATTCGTATTCAGAGCAACGGTTGACAACGAAGGCTCTGAATCGAGCATTTACTTCCTTGATTCTCTGGAAATTGCAACGCAGCAAGAATATGTGAAGGCTCCTTGACGAATCAATGCCTTAAAGGTTGTATCTTTCATTTTAATTTCATTTGTATCATTTATTTCTGATTCAAAATGGAAATTTGCATTGATTCTCTTGCCGTTTGTGTTCTGTGAAAGTTGGATTATGAAAGGCATGAATTTTCATTAAAACGATGCTGATTCGGACATTCACTCTTGGATTTAACGTGTATGCAGTCAACCCCAAATCAGGTCGTATCTCTTCTGCTTTAAATGCTAAATTCATTTCTTTATTACTCTGATATGAACTGTTCATCTACCTGATCTTGTTGCCCCTTTTGGTCTGATTTAAGGTATTACCCCTTCCGGAAAGCTGAGACTGAATGTATACACCAATTCAGTCCTGATTCACTGTGGATAGAAGTATTTCCATTTTCAGAAATCGGTGGTGCTCTTTACAGTGACTCAGCATTCACAAACCGGTGAATCCTACCCGGTTTTCTCAGGTATAATGCTTGACCCTTCTTAGTGTACGGATTAGGTAATTTGACTGAGGGTCTTACACCATAGGAAGTCAAGGGTCGAGTCAATGCTGAGGGTAGTGACCCAATGATGCCCTAAAATTAAGTTCAGACCATTTGGTATCATAATTGGTTCTGAATTTGGTTTTAGGATTATGTCAGGTTCAATTGAGGTAAGTTGCTAAATGTGTCAAATTGAACTATGACCAAACCGGGTGCCTTCACACTACGCTATTGAACTTGATCATAAAGAAATCAGTCGGTTTAAACAATATCAGTGATTGCTTGGTTAACCAAATCGGTTCGGTTCATTGGTTAAGTATTACTTTCTCCATTTCTTGCCTAACGGCCCTTTATTAGAAAGTATACTCAACACTTTGAACCAAGGGAAGGACTGGTAAACCATGGCTGGTAATATCACTGCAGTTATTGCCTCAGATTCTAAAAGATTTCTTTTTGATTGTGTTCACACAAACCTTTGAGGTTCAAGTTATACCTCAAGGCTATAAATAGCCTGTCACATTAACTAGGATTGCAACAACTCAGAGCAAACTCCTCTTGAGCAATCCTACATTCCATAAACACTTAAAGTTTTTCTCCTTTTTGGTGTCTGTTTTTGAACTGAAGTTGGAGTCTTGATTCTAGTCCTGGCTATTGAGAAGTAAGGTGGTTTTGATCAATAGCTTTGATAAAATCCCTGCATTTGAGGTTCTGTGTTCCTTTGTGCAAGGTGACACTTAACTCAATTTAGCTTTCAATTTTCTGTGTTTTTGAATGTTGTGTTGATTGCTTGTTTTAAGCATTACAGTAGTCTTGCGTCTTGATACTGGTTTTGCTCGGTAGGTTCTGAGTGTGTTCATTGTGTGAACTTTCATTTTGGTGGATAATCCTAAATTGATCATTGTAGTGGACAAATGTTTGTCTGTTCTAAAGTACCAATTCAAGACTGCCCAGTGGGGTTGCATTGTCTATACTTTGAGTCTAATCTGGATTATCACCTTAAGTCTCAGTTCTGCACTTTGACAGAAGTCCTGTTGTGATTCTGGTCTATGTGCTTGTTTTGAATCCTTGTTGACTGTTAAGTCTGTTTGATCAAGGCCCTAGTAAGTGGTGGTTACAAAACTGTAGACCTACACTTACTGTAAGTGGTTTGACCCACAGATTCTCATGTCTTCATTGGTTATGTTATTTAGTCTTATTTGATCCCCCATAATCTATTGGTTTTGTTCTTGATCATTAGTAGTCTTCACTGATACTTTTAATCAAGTTCACAACACCCCTATTGCTGTGTTTTGTGTCTGCAAGTTCTTGCTTTAAACTGTTGAATCTTGCTCATGTTTTGCACATCCTGAACTTGAATTGGTCTTGGCTGCTGCCTAGCCTTCTGAACTGAGTTTCTACATCTTGATTAAACTGTAATACTTGGTCATTAGGCAGTAGTTTTTGTTTCTGAACAGTGTATTCAGCACTTGTGATCTTTGCTTTGATAATCTAGTTTGCTGAACCAGATTATCATCTCTAAAATTGGCTGATAGTTCAGGCCGTTTCTTCTTTAATCTGTGCTGTATTGTTAGAGCTGCTATATTTTGTAATAGGTTTACATACCTTGCTGTTGCATTCTGTTTGTACTAGATTAATTTAGACAACTTGGTGAACTTGTAATATTTAGTCTGCTGCATCTGTATTATCTTTGTAATCTGTTCTATAATACATTCGATACTACTAAGAATCATACTATGATAGTACTAGTTGCAGAACCCGTTTTGTAATCTGAACCTGCTGTTTTTTTAACCAGCCTGTACTTGAACCTTGTTTCATTTATTTGATATTCGGTTACTTTTTATACAGCATCTGCATACTTCTCCCATATAAAGGTTTGATAGTTTGTATCAATACTTTTAGTGACACTTCTCTGATAAGCGTCACTACAAGATTAAGTATCTAGTAAATATTACTAGTCTGCAATCTGTTGTGTTTAATTATTTTTAACTAAACTCATCGGTTTGCAACTTGCATTGTTGTTGTAGTTTGTTAATCTGCATAAGTGCCTAGGTTGCTTAATATTTGTTTGATCATACTTTAATGAACATGTTCTTGTGATATAAGCGTTTTGATTACATTTGATCACTAAGGTTTTATAACACAAGTGAATAACCGAATAAGTTAGCTTCCGCCTTAGTTGTTTAATACTTGTGTTGAATTATAGAAAAAGAGTTTATAAATTGGTTAACACTCTATTCACCCCCCTCTAGAGTGTTTATTTTGCGCCATTATCGATCCAACACCAAGGCAAAAAGATGTCTAGATCAAATTTTTAGGTTTAGTAAAGTTTGATCTTTGTATAGGTTTGACAAACAAGCATTGTAATTAGGTCAGCTGACTGTATCAGCAGACCTGTCTAGGTTAGTAAGGTAACTAGGTCAGTAGACTAGTTAGGAACCTGCTAAAGACTGAAGGCTGAGGGTTCAAACTCAGTTATTGAAGGCTAAGGGATCAAACTTAGTACTTAAAGTCAAGGATATGCAATCAGAATTTAGGGAAGTCTGTGATGATCTAAATTGATTACATATACCTTGTGTTCAAGGTCTAAGTTCCATATGTTATGTGGTGATTGGAACTTAGTTATGTTCAAAATGGTGTACTCTAACTTCATAATAAAAAGTTAGATGAAAAGCAGTCAGCTGAAGTGTTATTAAAACACAGCAGACTTTAGCCAGCTGACAGATATGTACTTCAGTAGACTAAAATAAGTCAGATATCTACTGAGCATAAATCTCGATTTAATCAAAGGTTACATTTGAAGATTACAGGATAAGGATGGATTACAAGCTTTGATATTGTCAACAAATCAATGGCCAAGATGAAAAGAATGTTGGAAAGATTCAGAGGATTAACCAATGGAGATAAGTCAAAGGGTGGACTGGCTGAAAACTGACAAAAAGCAAACTGACAGTGTCAGTCCTATGAACATAGACATAAAGAAAGTCAAGATGGAGACAAATTTGAAACGGCTATGTTTGAATTTCAAACATAAGTCACAGGATTCTCACCTATAAATAGAAGACTCCTGATTCAGATACATGTGATGAAAAGTAATAATCTACTCTAAGCTATCAAGTTTCTTATCAAGAAAATCACCCTACTGACATCGCTGAGCTTAAAGCTACTGATCCAGAAAACTCTTCAAGTGTAACATGCTATCAAGTTACATCAAGTTCTCACACTTGAAGACATCAAGCTGCTGATCCTTTCATCCTGATCAAGCTACTGATAATTGAATCATTTATTTGATTCAACCTTTCTTTTACAAGAAACCTGCTGAAGACAGAGAAGCACTTAGGTGTCAAGAACTGTCGTTTGTGGTGGAGCTGGTGAAGAGTCAATCCTACCCTTCAAGGACCAGTGGAATACTTTGGAGCAGCAATCCTTCATGTTTCAAATATTCAGTTTGTGAAGCCATAATTATTGGTAAAGGACAGAAAGCTTAGAGATTTTTGTAACTGCAACCTCAAAGATCACTAGTGAATTTCCTCCAACATCACAGGATAAGAGTGGACTGACAGGATTACACCACCTGGAACCACTATAAAAATAGCTTACTTACTTTCTGCATTTACTTTATACATTTAATATACTGATCACATCAACTTACTGAAACTAGAAACTGAATCACACACTTACACTACTGAGTATTTAATACTTAGTATCATATTTTTAACAACAAGTTACAAGTCTTAATTTGATTATATTCCGCTGCAACAAATCCAGTAATGTCTATTGTCAGCAGACTACTGAGTGGTTAGCAGACTACTGAGCAGTCAGCAGGCTACTGACATTGCTGAGTTTGTTAACTCCAAAAAGTTTTAAGTGTTAAGTTTATTAACCCCCCCCCCCCATTTAAACTTAACCAAAGCCTTTTCAAGGGACCAACAATTGGTATTGGAGCAGTGCTTCTGTTCTGAAGTAATCCTACTTGTTGTGCTTGTGAAAATACTTTGAAAACTATTTCAATTTCTGATTTTCAAAGCTTTGCATCATGGATAACAACCAGTATGCTAGAACTATGTTGATGTGTTCTTTAGATAGTTTTGATGAGTATAAACGTTGTATGCAGGCTTTTCTAGCTGCAACACATGATGAAATGATGGATGTCTGACTGATGGACCACTGGAAATCACTAAAGCTATAACTGTGGGTGGTCAAACTCAGTATGTTTCAAATCCAAAAAGAGAGTGGGGTGCTGAAGATAGAAAAAGAGCAAACCTCAACAATATTGCTATTGATATCATATACAGAACCTAGGATAGCAATATGTACATGAATGTAAAGGATTGCAAGACTGCAAAGGAACTTTGGGATAAGTTACAACTAATCTGTGAAGGCACTGATGCTATCAAGAAAAGCTAGGTCAGTGTAGCCAAAAAGAATTTCCAAGATTTCAAAATGAAATCAAATGAAACCATTGAACAAATGGAATCAAGATTCAATGCTTTCTTGGATGAACTCACCCTACTGAATGTAGTGTATACAAAGGAAGAGATCAAAACAAGAATCTTGGAAGCACTACCAGCAAAGGAAGTTTAAGAAATGAAGGTTCTGCTATAGAAGAGTCCAAGAGACTGTTAGATGTAACATCGTCGGATCAATCATAGATTGACCCGAATACGCAGCGGAATGCATCAGATCTAGATCTAAACGAAACAAAGAACTTAAATAAAAGATCAAACTACAAGGGGGTTTGGATTTTACCTATTTATGGTGCTTAACTCCAAGATCAAAAGGTAGTATCCACGCAAGTTGAGAAGCCACAGCCTTCCAACGTGTGTCTCCCAACAACACCAAGTGGATGGTGTTTCCCGCCGCCGGACCTCCTTGATATGCTACCGGAATAATCCCGAAGATTATCACAACTCGAAACCCGAAGCACTTGGTCGAAATTTCAACCCAAGTACTAGACAATATGGCGTGTTTTTGTATATGTCAAAAGGCTTGGGAGAACTCTCTTTATATAGGAGAGTAATCCTTGTCCTCCAAGGATTTATTTAATTAATACAAAATCAATTATAATAATCATTTTCCAAATAAAAGATAAATAAAATAATTATCCCAAACAAATTAGGATAAATCATATTATCTTATTATATATTTTCAAGAAAATAACCGCCAAATAACCCGCAATTGATTTATTACCCGCCCCAGGACCCGGATTCCCAGCTAAGGCAAATCTACTTACATCCATTATCCATTTCCTGTTTAAAAATAAAATAAAAAAGCCACTAAACTAACCCACTGCAAACGTGGAAACAGAAACTCCTAACAACTCCCCATTATCGCATTACATAAAAAAAAACAGCAAACAACTCCCCATTATCGCATTACATGTTATTTAAAAAAAAACTACCTTATCACGCAAAAAAAAAAACTACCTTATCACGCATTACATGTTATTTATAAATAAATAAAAAAACTACCAGCTATCCCAGATAAATCCTTACAGATAAATACCCTTCACAACAAACACGCTCAACAAAAACACAAATAAAAACACACGCACGCATTCACCCTTCATCTGCAGATTCAGAGTTTCAGGTTGCTTCATCCACGCTCATCAAGGTACGCCAATCTGTCAGAACATTCATACTTTTTCGTTATTCATGCCTAAGAACACAGAGTTTGTCTCCCATGACAGAAATAATAATTTCTAATTTGCAGCCTTCGTCTAAAGCAGATTCAGAATTCCGACGCATACTGTATCTCACCAGCCATCCTCATTAGCTCTGCTCAATAAGGTATGTCGCTATACCAATACTACATTGTTTTTTTTGGATTTATTTTCCAATCCACTTTTGTTTCCAACCTGCAAACAAAAAGCAACACGTTAAAAAAAAAAAAAACCAAACAATTACAATCTTCTACAACACTTATTTTGTGCATTCACCCTTCATCTGCAGATTCAGAGTTCCACCCCCACCTACACCAGCACATTTCATACACTTTCAGCACATTGCATACAGTTTCAGGTTGCTTCATCCACGCTCATCAAGGTACGCCAATCTGTCAAAACATTCATACTTTTCCGTTATTTATGCCTAAGAACACAAAGTTTGCCTCCCATGACAGAAATAATAATTTCTAATTTGCAGCCTTCGTCTAAAGCAGATTCAGAATTCCGACGCATACCGTATCTCACCAGCCATCCTCATTAGCTCTGCTCAATAAGGTATGTCGCTCTACCAATACTACATAGTTATTTTTGGATTTATTTTCCGATCCACTTTTGTTTCCAACCTGTTAAAAAAAACCCAAAACAATTACAATCTTCTACAACACTTATTTTGTTTTAAATAAAAAAATTAAATTTTACATTAATCTTCAAATAATATTTTAACATATTATGAACACATGAAACATATCTAATTATTATCCAATCAAACAAACATTCATCACCGTACTTTTTTCGGATTTATTATATGGATGAAATCATACACACACAGATGGGCAACAACCCTTTAAGAACTCCTAGGTTCCCTGCATATCCTCAATCATCATTTAGCATTGTATGTGTTAAAGACTAAGAAAATAGGCTCAGCGATATGAAGTTGGAGGGCTCACATTTGCATCAGAGATAAACAGGCTCAGATCAATAGTTTAATCTAGCAAAAAGTGTTAAACACAGTCATGGATAAAGAACATGGTTGCACGCAAGAATAACAGGAAATTGCAGGATTAGTCATCGAACAGACCATCCAGGTTTGCCCTGCCAAGATACAGGTCATATAGCTATTCGTTTGATTAAGCAGCAGAGGCATAAACAAAATTACTCATCACAAGCCTTTAACATATAGCCCTGGAAATAATCAAGGTGAAAAGCTAGCAATTGGACCTTCAGTTAATAGTGAAAAGCTAGCAATTAATCAAAAGTAAAAAAAGTAAGACACGTGCTATGAAAATCATGAATTTCAACTTCTAAGCAAGGTCTAAAGTTTGTAATCTAAAAGCTATGAGATTATTCTTCATCTTATCAAGTTAAGAGAATTATTAATTTTACAGACATGAGTGTACAAACCAAAAGCTAAAACAAGAAGACCAACAGAATATGCATACTCCTAAAATCCAGTAAAAAATAAACCAGAAAGGTGAAATATCGACAAATTACTATCAACAAGTACAAAGGTGAAATATCGACAAATCAGCATTAACAAGTACATAAAGGAAACAGGGTGAAGAAATTAATGAATCCCCTCCCAAATCAAGCACAGATATGAGAAATTAATCACTAAAATCAAGTAAAAAAACAAACAATTTATCAAAATAAAAAAAAAGACGAAAAAAAAAACACAAACAAACATTTTATCAAGAAAAAGTACGCGCAACTCACCATTGAAACACCTTCAGTATAGGAAATAAGCAGCAATAGCTCATTATTTTTAACTCAAAAAAAAAATTCTTTCTACTCAAAAACATGACTAATTTAGCATCAGATTATTCGAGTTGAACATGCATTAGTCAAATACAAATTAACTTCGAAAATCATAGCTGAAAGATTACTGCTTTACACAAATTAACATGGATTAAGGTATGCAGAGTCGGTTTAACAGAGATTAAGACAAGATTTACCAATTAAAAGTTATATCAGTAAACATTCACATTATGACTTCAAATCATAGCTTTAATCAAATAATCAAAAACAGATGAGAAATATTTCAGAGATTTAGAACGAGAAGAAAGAGACAAACCATTTTCACTGAAAGAAAAAAAGAAACTAGAAAGATATTACCGGATTTGGAATGGTTGATGTTGAAAGAACATCATCGGCCTCGGTATATGTCTTCATCGGCCTCAGTTTTGTAAACGTTCATCAGAGGAAACACAGAGCTCGATCTTGGACGGATGCTCCTCCACCTTCACGGACCACGTCTCAGAAAATAAGGCAACTGAACACAGTCACGGCGTTGCAGAGGATCCAGATGCCATTTCGAGATGAAAACAACAACGTTGAACCAAAAGGTTCTTCAACAGAGGCCTATTTTCGGATGAAAGAAGAGGTAGAGAAAAACAAATAGCTTTTCAAAGAGCAGAGAAACATTCAGAGCTATTTTTAGGATGAAGAAAAAGAGCTTTCATCAAAACCACATATAGTTTCTCATGGAAGAAGAAAGGAAATAGACGTTGGAGAGCAAAGAGGTAAATAGAAAATGGCGTGGGGTGAAGGGAAAGAGAGAGACTTTGAGTAGGAGGCTTTTCAAATGGAGAGGGACGGTTCAATAGAGAAACGTTAATGCTAATGGGAGTTTCAAGGAGGTGATAAGGACGGTGGATGAGATAGTGGGGTAGTCCTAGAAAGTTCAAAGGATATGGGGTGGCAGAAGTTGTGAAAGAAATAGGGTTTTGTGATATAATATGTTAGAAAAGGAGTGTTGGCCCTTTAATATGTTAGAAAAGGACTGTTGGGCTAAAGGGCCAACATAGAGAATTGGATTAAGAAAAGAGGCTGCAAATAAAGGCCCGACCTAATATATTTAAACTCTTCTAAAGTATATTGATTAAATCATATATAATAATAGTATATATCTTCTTTTTGACCATTTACAAAAATCATTTAAATATGATATTTTGACCATTTACAAAAATTAAATCATACGGATAATTCATATTTTTTACACGACATGTTCAAATTGATGTGAATGAGACACAATTATTTTTAATTATCATGTTATTCACCATATCACATGATATCCCACGAACAAATAACATTTGAATATCACAACCATTCGCTTGCTTGATGGACGTGCTGTCTATGTACTTCGTTGCTCCGCTCCGTATTTTCATAATATGCTGACTTCGGTACATTTCACTCCACTTTATATTTTAAGAAGTATTTTTAATATCTTTCATATTAATGATCGTTAGACCTTCATATTATTCAATTTCACACAATTGCAGGAAGACTGTCATCGCACTTTCGATGATCATTTGAAACGTTGCATTGGAGCACGCTATACATTCATTGTACACGCTCCATCAACCCCGCAGCTTACAACACCACTAGACGTTGCTTTTGTTTCGAAAGTTGATTGGTGTGATGCATGCACTCAAGCTTTCAAACGTGCACGTGAACAAAACAGCAATCCATGAACCTATGTTGGACGTTTTGTATTCTTATTAGTATTCATTCTCAATATACATTTATACTTTTTTCTTCATTGTAAATGCAACTTTGTTCACTTTATATTCAAGTCATGCAATCTTTTTTTTTATTTTAATTTTTGATTCCTATTTTTTTTATCACCTTATACATATGTAACGATTGCATCCATCTTTTTTCCTGCATAACATTCCCGTGCATTATGCACGGGTTTCATACTATTTATCTAATATTCCATGAATTATCATTTAACAAATAAAAGATAAATCACACATTAAATAATTATCCAAGAAAACTAATTTCCTTCTAATTACATAATACAAAAATGCGACCCCCCCTTTTAATTAAATAAGGCCACACGCATTTATCCACACCTTGGGCCGAGTGCACAAAAAATTTCTTTTCCATGTATTTAATTATCTAGTCCAACTAAACAATTAATCCACATATCAATTAAATAGTCCAATCCAACTATTTAATTATAATTGAGGTGCAATGACGAGAAACCTATATGCTATATTAGGAGCCACGTCGGGGACCATGGATCCATATTCAGTAGCTATAATAAATTGAATAAAAATTATTCATCAGACAGAATAATTATATCCAACCTATTAATTCCGGGATTACACCACCATAAACCAGAAACTGAACTCTATACAATATAGATAACTTACACTCAATTTATGAGTCGAAAGCGTCCACTGATATAATCATTACATACGGATAAATCCTCCATAGACTGTTCACTTCGATTCGGGATATTTCCGTAAACCCTTCTCGAAACATATTATCCTTATTTACCATTAACCCCCTAGTGATCAATTAGTTCATATCCAATATAATATGAACTCGGCCGATCGATCAGTTTCTAGGGTCAACAAATAGGGAACTGTCTGTCTACTTCCCGAGGGAAGGAATGGATTCCATGTCTATGATAGCACAGACTACTCACTCATCCCAGAATAGAGCCAACGAGAAGTGTTGGACCACATACTGTGAAGTGATCCCTACTAACACATCAAATTCTACCCTAGTCTAAGCAGTCGTCTGTGATCACCTCAGGATTAAGATTAATCCATATATGATCATCTTGTGATTCGATAAGACTTCTCGATTACGGAATTATATCGAGAACTCAAATCAAATCGGTCCAGCCCTATATGATCATCATCATATATAAATGCCCCACTAGGTACCATATTACCGACAGTCTGGATAAGACTGTCACACCGTAAAGTGCTCTGGGCACATTATTAGCATATTAATCATGAGACCCGTATTCAGATTAATCAACGCTATGGACTAAGTTAATTTTAAATACATATCACTAACTCAATCCTCTTGTGTATAGCCATCTGAGTTATGTGATTACATAAACGGGGTACTTAGGGTTTTCAGTAGTTTCTTAATTATAAGCATACATGCATATAATAAGATGAATTATTAATTCTATCCTAAAACAATTACATAATTGTCTTTCGGGCACTATACCTAACAATCTCCCACTTGCATGAAAGGCAAGTGGATTAATTGTTTTAGAGCACACCCTTTATGTCTATATCTACAACATTCTCCCACTTGCTCAAAACAAGTGAGACGTATCCCTCAAATCTGTACCCTCCAAGCGCATCTTAGTAATTCATCCTTCCAAGCACGACCGGAGTGTGCCGCCGCAGGGTAGGTCAGTGACCGGGCGCGTACTTAGAATCCGAATACCATGTGACTTGGTGCACTGATCAGGTAGGTTGGCGGCTGGAGTCAATCATTGGGATCGAAACTTTGCCTTTCCATCTAATCCGGTGGTACGATTTCAATATGCTTTTAAGCCAACACTGAGGACGAGATCGACTTAACGAGCTTCGTTAATTCGACATAAAGTCAGAATCAGCGTTATCACTCATATTCTAGTTTGCACCTGAATATACTAGCATATTATTCCTCATTCTCCCGAAGAGACTTGAGGATTCACTAAACATCCCATTTAGTATTCATCTGCAGGTTTAGATAATCATTCCTGAGAGGTAGTGTAGACTACATCGTTGAATGCTGCATAAATGCAAGATATCTTAACCCGGTGAATGGATGGGACTGCCAATGATCAATTCTTGTGAATTTGAGCGAATCAAATCCTTTAGAATGAATCCCGATGGCATGTCAGACTCTGACTTCAGATAACACACCCATGTTGTTTTCAACTGTTTCAGTGTTATCATTTACGAACAGTAATCTACATACTAATTTACTAATATTGATGCCCAGTCTATGAAAGACTTATCAATATTCTGGTCAAGTCCACATTTTAAAATATATGACTTTGAAATGACCTAGAGGTTTACTTTAATCCCCAAAGGATATAAGCTATGGCAGGCATCCTGCCAAAGGTTCTTTCTGAATAAATTAAGATACCGTTGGTCTCGCAAAAAAGTCTGTTGGTCCCTTGAAAAGGCTTTGGTTAAGTTTAGGGGGGGTGAATAAACTTAACACTTAAAACTTTTGGAGTTAACAAACTCAGCAATTTCAGCAGCCTGCTGATACTTCGGTAGTCTGCTGACCTTCAGTAGTCTGCTGACTATTGAACTTACTGAATTTGTGCAGCGGAATATATAAAAAATAAAGCCTTGTTACTTGTTGTTAAATATGATACCAAGTATTAGATACTCAGTAGTGTATGTGTGAATTCAGTTGCTAGATTCAGTAGATTGATGTGCAAGTTATACAAAGTGTAGAATATAAATGCAGAAAGTAAGTAGGCAGATTTTATAGTGGTTTCAGGTAGTGTAATCCTGTCAGTCCACTCTTCTCCTGTGATGTTGGAGGTAATTCACTAGAGATTCTTGAGATAGCAGTTACAAAAAAAATCCCTAAGGTGCTTGTCCTTCACCAATAACTATGGCTTCACAAACTGAACACTTGGAACAGGTAGTATTGCTGATCCAAAGTCTTCCACTGGTCCTTGAAGGGTAGGATTGCCTCTTCACCAGCTCCACCACAAACAACAGTCTTTCACACCCAAAGATGCTTCACTGTCCAAAGTAGATTTCTTGTAAAAGAAAGACTGAATTAAGAAAGTGATTCAGCTTTCAGCAGCTTGATCAGGATGATATGATCAGCAGCTTGATGTCTTCAAGTGTGTAAACTTGATGTAGCTTGAATGCAGATTACACTTGAAGAATTATACTGGATCAGTAGCCTTATACTCAGTAGGGTTAGCAGGGTGTTTTTCTTGATCAGAAATCGAAGCTCAAGATTATCTGTATTTTTCTCTTAATGTTCATCACTTGTATCTGAATTAGATGTCCTCTATTTATAGGTAGGTGTCCTTGTGACTTATGTTTGAAATTCAAACATAGCCGTTTCAGATTTGTCCTTTTTGACTTGCCTTCTGTCACTATTCATAGTACTGACACTGTCAGAATGCTTTTTGACAGTTTACAGTCTGTCCACCCTTTCACTTGTATCCATTGGATAATCTTCTGAATCTTTCCAACGTCCCTTTAATCTTAACCATTGATTTGTTTGATAAAATCAGAGGTTGTTAGCTGTCCCTTTCCTTGTAATCTTCCAATGTAAATTTTGAATAAATCGAAATATGTGTCCAACAGGTTCCTGAGAACATAAGTCTGCTGATCCTTATTTTGCTGTGTTTAAAAACACTTCAGCTAACTGTCATTTATCTAACTTTTATTTTTGAAGTTAGATTACACGTTTTTGAACATAACTAAGTTCCAATCACCATTTAACTTATGGAACTTAGACCTTGAACATAAGGTATATGTAATCAGTTTAGGTCATGACTTCCCTAAATTCTCCATATCCTTGACTTTAATTACTAAGTTTGATCCCTTAGCCTTCAATAACTGAGTTTGAGCCCTCAGCCTTCAGTCTTCAGCAGGTTCCTGATTGGTTTACTGACACAGCTACCCTACTGATCTAGACTAGTCTACTAATGTAAGTCAGCTGACCTTTTACAGTGCTTGTTTGATCAAACCTATACAAAGATCAAACTATAATAAACCTATACATTTGATATAAACATCTTTTGGCCTTTGCTCTATAATAGCTAGTCTGGCACTCATCACTAAAACATAAAAATAAGTCCAACAATTTCCCCCTTTTTGGTGATGATGCCAATACCCTCCTTACAGCAAAGCAAAAAGATTAAAAACAAAAACAGAACAAATGTAGTCATATTTCATTATAAACAGTTGTTCAAAAATATTACAGTCTAGATGCAGCAAATGATAAAACAGATAAAGTATGCTGATCTACTGTCTTCTTTCTCTTTCTTCTCTAGCCTTCTCTACTTGCTCTTGATAGGCTTTTATCTTTCTGATCATTTCTCTGATCCAATCATTTTCAATCAGAGAGAAATCCATGTGAGGATTCACTTCTTTCCACCAATGCCATGCTTCAGGTAGAGTGAGATTGATTTGATGTACTCTGAAGCCTAAACGCATGTATACTTCTTTAAACTCATTAAGTGACTCCTTTGCTGATGTGGTAGGTAAACGCCTTCCACCTCTACCACCTCTTCCACCTCTTCCACCTCTATGTGTATCCCTCATGGCTTTAACTCTTGCTTCCCAAAATTTTAAGCCTAAAAAGGAGTTTAAACCTTCATGAAAGCCCTTGTCATGATATGGTCTCCTCTTATTATAGTAAACCTTTTTATACTCCTTGAGAAGATCATCAGTAAGTGGAAGTCTGTCAGGTGCAGGTTCTCTGAAAGCATTTGTATCAGCTTCCCATCTCTTCTTTGCAAAAATCCTAGCAGCCTCTTTTGCTTCTGCTGTTTGCCTCTCTTCCTCCTTATTGACATCATCAACAAAACGGGACAGCGGGCCATGTACACTCTCTTGTGTGAGCACTAGGTTGTTCAGTTGACCCTCCATAATTTAAGTCCTAGTGTCAATAGCTGTGATCCTTTCTTGTATAGTTTGTTCCAGTAGAGTTATCCTCTCAGTGAATTTAGGATCTAGTACAGCAGGTTGAGGTGCAACAGCAGGTTCAGCCACATCAGGCTTAGGTGACTCAGCAAGCTTATCAAGTTTTTGTTGAATAGAAGCAATTTGATCTTTCAAAAAATTGTCCTTCAGTGTATTACCTTGCTTAATCCCCTTAACATTTTGAGCAAGGTTAGCAAAAGCATATTGGGTGGAATTAATTTTAGAGGCAACTGTTTCTGTAGTCCTCCTTCTATTCTCCACTAAATTCAACAAATCTTCAAATCTCTGCTCTTGCCTATCAAGTTGGGTTCTTAAATTTGTAATGTCATTTCTGACAGACTTTAACTCATCCAAAACCTCTGCTGGAACTCCACCAGCCATATTTCCAGCAGCTTCATCAGTAGGCTCATCCATAGTGTATTGTGCCCTTAATCTGCTGACAACATGGTATAGCTCATATCCCTTCCAGCAGGGTTAGGTCCCTGAAACTCCTCTAGAATAGGATCTAGGGCATGTTCCTCAAAAACAGGTACAAATGCCTGTTGTGGTTCATCAACAACATGTTCATCTTCAGGCATTTGAAACTCCTCATCACTGTAGTCATAGTCCAGTAGCTGCTCATCCTCAACAATAACAGGAGTCTGCTGACCATCTTTCCCTACAGTGGCCTTGTCTCCAGTAGGCTCCACTACAGCAGCCTGTTCAACAACAACAATAGGGGTTTCCTCCTAACCCATAGTTAGTTCCAACCTATGTCCAGGTGCTGTTTGAGACTCGGCAACCTGTACCTCCTGTTCCAACCTTTGTTCAGGTGATGTTTGAACCTCAGCAGCCTGAACCTCCTCAACCAACAATGGTGATCCTTCAAATCCCATCACCATGTCTAATCTTTGTGCTACCACTGTTTTCTCCTCAGTGATCAGCACCCTCTGTACAAGGATTGCAGGGAATTCAGCCATATTATCTCTTTGAAATTCTCTAACATCAGCAATTCTTCTTAGAAAATTGGCAGTTTTGAATAGAGTGTCCTGAGTGTCAATCCAGTCTTGATATTGACTTGAATCCTCAGAACTGACATCATGTTCACTATGGTCAGTAACCCTCTCATCATCCAAATGTACATTCTGTTGATCTTCAGGTTGTTCAACAGGTTCTTCAACAAAGAAAGTATCTGAAACACCAACCAGTCTGCTGCCTCCAAGATTTATCCTATCATTTATTAAGGCCTCTAGATCATCCATGGTGAGATCCTCCAAATCCTCATCCATCTGTTCGGTTTCTTGCCTCTCAGTGGATTTCCCAGCACCAGTAGACTGCTCTACTCTTGGGTCAATTTCCATAGCAGTTCCACTGACTCTTCCTGGACCAGAGGGATAATTGCCTCCAGAATCAGATGATGATGAGTCATCATTGTCATCCCTTGGGTCCCTGAATTTGATACCCTCTTCCTTCTATTGTTCATCAAACAAATCCATCAATCTTGATTGCAATAAAGAGGTATCAACAAGATCCAGGAGATTTTCCACTCCTAACTTTTCAAAAGCACATTCTTCAAAATTTGTCATAGGTTCAGCAGCTGGCTTTTGTCTTTTATAGTACCCAAACTTCCATTGAAAATAGTCAGCCACCTGTTGGAGTTTAGGATCAACAAAATCCTCTTTCTTCTTCTTCTCATGTCTTTCAAAAGGCATGGTTGTCTTTCTAGAAGCTGTTTCAGTACCTTGCTGCCACGGATTTTATTAACACCAAACAAACAAGTAATAATCCGGTTAACCTCAAGTATAAGGATCGTAGTAATAGTGGTTAATGCCGGGTCGATCTTACGGGGAACTGAACAATTATGATTCCTAGTTTTTGTCTAACCTAAACTATGTCACGAAACTAATCTAAACAGCGAATAAAACAAAACAGAACCGAAAATAAAACTAGACAGATGATATATTCCAAAGCTAGGAAGAATACGGGTAGCGAACCTTTAACTAAACTAATCTAAGATGCCAATAAAAGTAAACTAACTAAACAAATTCAAGTTTTTAAGGATTTAAATCAAATGTGTAACGAACAAACGAGGATTGATCCACCTATCCAACAAGCATTGATTTCCTATCTCGATTATATTGTGGTTTTTATCTAAGTTGTGATTCACCCTATCTAAATATGAACCCTAATTCCATAGAAAGTTCATCTATTAATCCATTATCTTCCAATGCAAGATTAATGCGTTTTCTAACCATAGGTGTAAACTTTATGTTTATAATCTAGCAATTAAACCTATTAACTTCCGTTAAGATAGATTCAAAATACTATTCCTATTCATGGTGATCTAAGGTTTATTAATATTTCCATCAACAATAAACAATCAACACATGCACATCTTCCGATATAAGAGCAATTAAACATAGTAAACACGAATAAAGAAACAACCTTTAATAAAAACTCACAGTATAATCGATGAAAACGCAATCAACAATTGTTGGATGGCTTCACAATACTCCTTTGATGAAGCTTTTAGCTTCTGAACATCCTCAGCAACTCAAAATTGCAGAAACAGTGCATAAAAAGTAGCTAATTTAATCTAAATCTAAAGTGCATAAAACTGGAATAAAGGGAGAAAAACGCAGCCTAAAGCCGCCCCTAGGTTTAGGGTTTTGAATAATGAGTATCTGATCTCTTTTGTGTGGAGAAACTGCCGCCTATATATAGATTTCCAAGTCGGTTCAGCAAAGTCGGCTACTGGACGCCCGTCTGAAACCTTGAACGCCCGTCCACTCTTCAATAAAACTTCGAATCGGGCCGAGTCATGACCAGACGCCCGTCCATCCAGCGTCCACTCCAGTGTCCAAACTTCCTGAATCAAAGATGTCATCCTGGACGCTCGTTCATTTCAGCAGACGCCCGTCCACTGGACGGAGATTCTGGACGCCAGTTTGATATAATCGAATTTTGATTTTTGATCTCTCTTTTATTCCTATCTCATTCCTTCATTATCTCTTTTATCATCAATTAGCTCGAACTTAATCAACTTTTGATCATCTTTTGAGCCTCAAACATGTATCTATAACACATAAAAACATCGCAAAATGTAATAATGTCCAAATAATCATAAAAACATAATTAAAACACGTAAATTAACCTATTTTGCGAATGACTCATGAAAACCTCATTTACTCAATAATTCCATTAAACACTCGTTTCTTATGCAAATTAATACAAGTATGAGGGAAATTATCATGAAATATAGCCTTATAAATCGTATAAATTCACCCTTAACAACTCCCCCACACTTAGCTTTTGCTCGTCCCGAGCAAAACAAAACGAAAACTAGGCTCGAAAAAAGAACAGACATCTCAACACATATACCATATAGTCAATAAATCAGATGTTCACCCCGGTGTGTGCGAATAGCCATAACAAACTTCCACTAAGTCCAAACTTGAAAATTTCAAGCAAACTAGCTAATACCACCTTCAAACTAGAAATAAATGATACTTATAAGATGTACCCTACAAACGTAATATATCCCGAAAAAGATGATAGAAGGTATCTAGGGCCTTTTTGAAATACTCAAAGGATAATCCCTACAACATATCTGTCAGTTTATTCTGGGGATAAGATAGACGACAACTTAGTCTTTCATTCTTTTCATAACAATTCATCAGTTGATTTAACTATTTCACTTTTAAACGCACATCAGAATGAGCTCTTGCCCTGTCATAGCAGAATAGGATATTCGAGATATACCCTACCTTACTCAAATCATAAGGCAGCTTCTTCTGACTGTCGTGAGCTTTTAGTCATCATAGTGGTATAGGACATACGTGGTATACCCTATCGCACTCAAATCATCGACTAGCTTCCGACACACCCAATTAATTCATTTAATTCAACTTTTTCATTTGACAATAAGTTACGTGTTACTTATCACATTCAAACCTTAGATATTCACAATATAACATACTCTGGCTATAAATACAATCTATCATAAATCTCAAGATACATACGTAGCACTAAGCACATGACTTATAAGATAACAAAAATCACTCGTCAAAAGGGGTATAACTTTATAAATTAGCTCATCATTCACTATGGCTCGTGAAAAATAGATCTCAGATGAAACAACTAACTTACTAAACATATGATATATAGCTTGAATGACTATAAAAATAACGAACATTGAATTGAATTGCCTACTCGGGACAAAACAAAAACAAAAATGTCGAATTTTTTTGAAAATTCTAGCTCATTTTGCATAGAAACATAATGAATTAAGCAAATGTGTAGATACACGTCATTCCCCTCCCCCACACTTAAAGATCAACATGTCCTCATGTTGCGCAGAATGAAAGAAAAGATAAAAGACTTAGCTGATTTCAAGCATTACTCGAATGTCGGTCAGGCCGGAGCCTATATAGTGACACTTAGAACTCGTAACCAGACAATGTAGGTCGACAAGACCGCTAAAAATATACCTGCACGACTTGACAAACACGGAAACATCTCGGGGAAAACGGGGAATTATACCAGAATGAAAAGAGATAGCAAAACCGAATATTAACAAAAGATAAAGCATTCAAGATATCCAAAAGTATAAACAAAATAAAAATGAAAGTACTGATGCCTTATGGCTTACATGATCCATCGGAAAAAGTAACAGTAGCAATATCAAAATTACAATGAATCATATAAGGAAAAGTGTCAAGACAAAACAACCATCGTAAAAACAGAAAAATAAGATCAAGGCTGGCCCGGCGCTGCCGAATCATCAGCCGGAGGAGCAGAGGAGGGTCCAGATGGTGGTGCCGTAGTCCTGTCTGCCGAGTCAGGCTGCTCCTCATCTGAAGATGACTCAGACTCATCCAGAACGTCCGTAATGGCTTGCTCGATCTCATCAGAATAAGTAAAATTAATGAGGCTCGGAGCGAAGATACTGTTGTCCTGCGGTTGCCGGTCCTCACAGATACACTGAAGAATCGTCAAAATGTTGTTCTGCGCATCCCGAATATCACCCATCCATTCCCGGAAACTGTTGGCCATGCTTAACCGCATCCTGACTGCGGGAGATAAAGTAGGAAGGGAGGATGCTCGAGGTGGTGCCGACGAAGAACCAGGCTCCTATGGTGCCTCCGGCTCAGAATGTCCTGAAGACTTACTCTTTTCCCTCTGTAAAGGCCTCGGGTTCTTCGGCTTATGATCGGCTCCAAACTCAGGCACACCGGCATCGATACACAAACAGTGGATCAAGTAAGGGACGATCAAGCTCCGCGTGTAAACCTTCTGGTTGATAGATATCTCGTCACACAATGCTTGTCCCACATCCACATTCAGGCCAAATGTCAACGCGTACAGCATGCCTAGGTCACCAATATGAAAATGTGTCAAGTTGTTCTTAGGCAACAACCGACTCTGAATGAATCGACACTGGACTTTCCAGTCCTCCGTCCAGGTCGTGGTAACCAACTCCTTCCGGTCTCCTCCCGGTCTCAATGTCCAAGCCACATCCGGGCAAACTCTCAACCTTAACTTCTCCAAAGGATCCTGCCCCGCACTCTGTCTATGAACAATCTCCTCCTTGTAGTCCCGTCCCTCAAAAGCCGCTAAGTTATATTTCTGATTAATCACCTCCGGCGAAAACGGAACTTCCACCCCTCGAACCACAACTACCTTCGTCCCCAAGTCGGTCTCCGAACAATTAGCGTAAAATTCCCGAACTAGGGAGCCATTTACCGGGGTAGTCGGGATTGTCATCAAGGTATCCCATTTCCGATCCTTAAGCAACTTAACGAATCCCGGATCGACCTTAGCCTCCAATGTAGCCCTCTCAATCAACATGGTCCTCGAGAAATAATGTTTAGTATAAGCATCGTGGGCTCTAGGGTTCACGAATCTACGAGGCATAGGCAAAGGAGCTACGGTTTTAGCTTTCTTTCTAGGTTGGGCAGCCCTAGGTTCAACCGGTTCCTCTTCCCGGGTAGCATCTACAGTCTCCTCAGCCCTAGACGATCCTCCACCTCGGGGAACCCTATGCATCCTAGCCAAAACGAATTAAGGTAATATTCAAGTGAACGAGCCGACCCGAAGATCGAACTCACAAAAACGTGAATAAAATCTAGAAAAGTTGTTACTAACTTACCAAGTAGGGTGAGTAGATGCTGATCGAGACGAAAACGAGTCCAAACAACACAAATGTGGCTCCCAAAATCGGATTTTTCTTCCAAAAAGTCGGACTGCAATGGGTGCTGATTCTCCTAAAAGATGGCGTGTTGGGGAATTTGGCTATGAAAATCGAAGATAGGGGATCAAATGCGGCCTATAGCACTTTGAATCGCTCGAAATGGTTTAGAATTGAAGATTTTAGGCCAAAAGGAGGGAGAGGAAACGGTTTTTGCGTTTGAAATTCTGAAAAGTGAGGGTTCACTGATGGAGGGGGTATATATAGACAGATGTTGGACGCTCGTCCAACTCAGCGGACGGGCGTCCACTGGAAAATTAGATGAACTGGACGGGCGTCCTGATTACCAGACGCTCGTCCAAACATTCAAATCACATACAAGATTGGAGGGAATAAAGCAGACGGGCGTCCAGGCTTAGTGGACGCTCGTCCAAAAATTGGTCAAGGCGGACGGGCGTCCAAGCAGGAAAAGTGCAAAAATTATAAAATTTCCATACAAATCAAATTCAAAATTGCACTTTCTTATTAAACTTAAATAAAACTTCAAAAATACAAATTCAAATCAACGAAGTACATAAAATTACTAGAAAATAAATAAAAACAAATAGAAAACAGTGGGTTGCCTCCCACCAAGCGCTTTTGTTTTACGTCGTTTGCTCGACGAAACAACCTAACAACGCTAGTCATCGTAAATATCCGACCAATCCACAACTCGGATAAGACGGCGGAGCATGTCAATTTCCGGAGGGAAATCATATTCATCTTGCAAACCCCAATCCTCACCAGCTACATCAACACCTCGAAAATGTTCAGCTTGCAGCACTAGCGCTAAATCTGTCAGCATCGGATCATTCAGGATTGTGTATGGACGCCCTAGAGCTGCCTGTAACTCCTCAGTAGTAAAGTCTCCACCTCCCGAACAGCGGGGAACAAAAGAACATAGGTGACAGTCTTGACGCAGGTACTAATGTCAAAGTCTACGTGCAAAACGATGGTTCCTCCCGGTCCGTCATCTACAGTGATTAGTGGGATCTTCCTAAGGAAAGGTAACTCCTCTGGCTGAACACCAAAATCCATATCTAGAAAGCACAACTAACTGACAGATGTAACCAATAACAAAACTTAGTAAGGCTAAAACTTAATAAACTAAACTTAAATACTAAAAGCAAAAGCATAGAACAAAAACAACTAAAAGAACGATATCTAGGTTGCCCCCTAGTGGCGCTTTTGGTTAATGTCGTTAGCTCGACACCGTTTAAAGCTCAGCCTGGATCAGGCCATTTAACCATTCTGCCAGCCACTACCTCGTCTAGACTTGGGTCAGTAGTTCGGCTACAGAAACAGCACTTAACGCATGGGGTAAGATCTTTGATAGCTTTCCAAATACGTTTAAACTTCCCCATGGTCGATTTATTCTTAATCTGAATCTTCGGATGACATTTCAGTTGACGCTCCCTCCAATACTCTTCCATATCCTAACTACCAGCTAGAACTTCTTCAGATTGACCATTACCGTAATCCTCTGAAAACAGGTCAGGTGAAAACTCGTCCAATTCTTCGACTTTTGTAGCACCACACCCGAGGATATCGAGGAAACGAACAGTCAAAGGCTTTTCTTTAGGTTCACCAATGTAGTGCTTGCACCTCTAACCGTTCACTCGAAACGGTTTACCGCTATAACTGTGAAGTTCTAGAACGCCTCCAGGAATGATTTGGAGAATCTCGAAGGGACCGGACCAACGTGTCCTCAACTTTCCAGGAAACAGATGCATCCTGGAATTGTATAGAAGAACTTGTTCTCCGACTTGGAATTCTCTCTTCTTAATCTTAGCATCGTGGAGTAGCTTCATCTTAACTAATCCTGGCACTTTCATAGGCCTGGAGTCTGAATTCGTCTAACTCATGTAACTGCTGCAGTCGATGTTTTCCACAAGATTGGGAATCAAAGTTCAAAAACTTTGTAGCCCAATAAGCTCTATGCTCTAACTCGACAGGCAGATGACGTGGCTTACCATAAACCATTTGATATGGAGATGTACCCATAGGAGTCTTATAGGCGGTCCTGTATGCCCAAAGTACATCATCCAACTTCAAACTCCAGTCTTTTCTATGACTGTTGACTGTCTCTTCCAGGATTTTCTTGATGCTTTGGTTGCTTCTCTCAACCTGACCACTAGTCATCGGATGGTATGGTGTGCCTGTCTTATGACGAACACCATACTTTTCAAGAACTTTCTCTAGGGGTCGGTTGCAGAAATGCGTCCCTTCATCACTGATCAAGGCACGTGGACATCCAAACCTCACGAAGATATTTTTCTTTAGAAATTTCATGACCGTCTTATGATTGTTGTGAGGAGTGGCTTGAGCCTCCACCCATTTAGACACTTAGTCTACGCAGACTAAGATGTATTTGTTACCGCAAGATGATGGGAATGGTCCCATAAAATCGATACCCCATACATCAAAGACTTCGCATTCTAGGATGGGGTTCAAAGGCATGTCAAAACGCCTTGTCAGAGTACCGGTTCTTTGGCATCTATCACAAGCTTTACAGAAAGCTTCTGTATCTCTAAAGATCGTTGGCCAATAGAAACCGGATTGAAAGATCTTAGCAACGGTTTTCCAAGGACCAAAGTGACCTCCCGTGGGTCCACTGTGGCACTGCTCAATAATATCACGCTGCTCAGATTCTGGAACACATCTCCTAAGCAAACCATCTTTACAGATCTTAAAAAGATAAGGTTCATCCCAAACAAAAGACTTCAAATCAGAGAAGAACTTTTTCTTCTCCTGATAAGACAATTCTGGATCGAGATAACGGGAATGAAGGTAGTTTACAATGGAAGAATACCATGGAACATCAGGAGGACAACCGTCGATAAGCATAATGTTCTCTAGAGGAAAGTAAAGATCTATATCATCTGGATCATCCTTTTCCTCACTTAGCATTCTCGAAACGTGATCAGCCACTACCCTTTTTGTCCTTAATTTGAACGTCAAACTCTTGTAGGGTCAATATCCAACGCAGTAGGCGCGGTTTGGCTTCTTTCTTAGTCATCAGATACCGCAAAGCAGCGTGATCAGTCCACACAATCACTTGAGCTCCTAACAAGTAACTACGGAACTTGTCCATAGCAAAGACTACGGCCAATAGTTCCTTTTCAGTAATGGTATAGTTAACTTGAGAGGTGTTCAATGTGTGACTGGCGTAATAGATAGGCTGGAATTTCCCATTGATCTTTTGTCCTAGAACAGCACCAACCGCATAGTTTGATGCGTCGCATATAAGCTAAAAAGGTAGATTCCAGTCGGGCGATATAAGAATTGGAGCAGAGATTAAACGATCCTTAAGCTCCTCAAACGCTTGCTTGCAGCTCTCATCAAAATTGAACTCAACGTCTTCCTTTAATAAAGTAGACAGGGGCTTGGCTATCTTGGATAAGTCTTGAATGAATCTTCTGTAGAAACTGACATGTCCAAGAAAGCCTCTCACTTCGTGCACATTCTTAGGATAGCTCATCTTCTCGATAGCTTCTACTTTTGCCCTGTCAACTTCTATACCTTTGGCGGAGATTTTGTGGCCAAGAACTATTCCCTCATCAACCATGAAATGGCATTTTTCCCAATTGAGTACTAAGTTCTTTTCCACACATCTGGATAACACTTGATCAAGATTGTCAAGGCAATCATCAAAAGACTGACCAAAAACCGAAAAATCGTCCATAAAAATATCCATACACTTTTCTACAAGCCCGTCAAAGATAGCCAGCATACATCTCTGAAATGTAGCTGGGGCATTGCAGAGACCAAATGGCATTCGCCTGTAAGCGAATGTACCATATGGGCAGGTGAAAGTGGTCTTTTCTTGGTCAACTGGATCAATGGGTATCTGGAAGTATCCTGAATATCCATCTAGGAAGCAGTAGAATGCGTGTCCCGCCAGACGCTCAAGCATCTGGTCAATGAATGGAAGGGGAAAGTGATCTTTCATGGTTACCTCATTGAGATTTCTATAATCGATGCAGACTCTGTAACCAGTGACAAATCTCAATGCTATTTCCTCTCCCTTCTCATTCTTCTCGATCGTAATTCCACCTTTCTTGGGAACTACTTGAGTCGGGGAAACCCATTCACTATCCGCGATGCCATAAATGATTCCCATGTCCAGAAGTTTGATGATTTCCTTTTTTACGACTTCTTGCATATGAGGATTGAGCCTCCTCTAGGGCTGTCGTACACATTTTGCACCCTCATTCATCTTGATCTTGTGCATGCAGATGTCAGGAGATATTCCTCTGATATCTCCTACCAGCCAACCAAAGGTTTTTTCATTTTTCTTCAAGACGTTGATTAATTTCATTTCCTCTAAACGAGACAGCTTGGCAGATATAATCAATGGAAGCTTGTCACCTTCTCTTAAAAACACATACTTAAGATGTTTAGGCAACGGCTTCAACACCAAATCTGAAGGGGGGTCTTCTAAATTCGATTTGAGATCTCCACTTTTTAACTCAATATCGCTGAGTTTACTCTGTGGTCCCACTGCCAAAGCTTCTCCTTCCAACAACTCATCTTTAAGTTCAGCTTCTAATTGCTCTAGACTTACCACACCATGATTATTTAAATTATCAACTAGTCGCTCATACTCCGTTGCAACAGCCATGACTTGCTTTTCCATTAAATCCTCGAAGTCATCCGTCATATAATCAATGGAAAAGCCGGTTGGAGGGCCAGAGGGTACTTGAATGGACTTTAAGACATTGTAACTCACCTCTTGATCACCAACTCGGATAGTCACTTGCCCACCATCACAATTGATGAGGGCTCTAGCTGTAGATAAGAAAGGTCTTCCAAGAATCAGGGGGACGTTTTCATCTTTCTCCATATCTAAAACATACCAATTGACTGGAAAGGTAAATCTATCAATCTGAACCAAAACGTCTTTCAGGATCCCTGAAGCTTTCTTAGAAGATCTATCAGCGAATTGTAGACTCGTAGTAGTGGGTTCTAGAAGGCGTTGTAAACCGAGCTGTTTGCATACAGACATTGGCATAAGACTTATAGAGGCACCTAGATCACACAAAGAATTAGGGAAGACTAGACCTCCCATTAATTCTGTGAGTACGAACTTGCCAGGGTCACCTTTTTTAATTGGTAAGTCTTCATAATTAATCATGGAGCAATCCTCACCAATTTGCCTTTCCATGCCTGCTAACATCTTTTTCGAAGACACAACATCCTTGATGAATTTTGTATACTTAGGCATCTCGACCAAGACCTCGGATAATGGAAGATTTACCTGAGTATTTTTCAAAAGGTTCAGCACCTTTTCGTACTTTTTGTCCTCACTCAAGGGAATATTGCTCTTTCTCGGTGGAAATGGAAGCTTCTTAAGGTCACTCTCAGAAAAGACTTTCTTTGAGGATGCACTTACAGCTTAGTCTTCCAGATCTTTCCATCGAACAGCTTTTTCAGATTTTTTTGTAGTCAGGGGATCAGCCTCCTGACTTTCGCTTGCTTTTTCAGTCCTCAAGGGATCAGCCACTTGAGGATCTCCAACTTCTTCACCTCTCAGGGGATCAGCCACCTGAGTTTTCTCTTGCAGTTGAGGGGAGTGTAGGTGCTCAGCTTCCCCTCCTGCCTTATCAATGGCAGGAGGGGCTAGTGGTTTCCCTGATGGGAAGGACCACTAACTTGAGTACCGCTTCTGAGGTTCATCGCACTGGCCTCCTCTTTACCATATGGAATTGATGGCACGAGGTTAGTACATGGGCCTTTGTTCAAGTCAGCTTGAGCAACTTGACCTCCCTTTGGATTCTTCTCGGTGAAACTGGGCAGCTGCCCTGGGGGTCTAGAAGCTAACTGTTCAGCCAGTTGCCCAATTTGTCTCTCGAGATTCTTCATTGTTCTACTTTGCTCCTCCAATTTAGCTTCAAGATTGTTAGATTGGGAGGGGCCCTGAGAGTTTTGGAAATTTGGAGAATAGGGCTGGCTGGGCCGACTTTGGACTGCAGGATTAGAATTGGCGGGCCAATTCTGATTGAACCTTTGAGTAGGATTGGAAAATTTTGAATTTTGGTTCTGATTAAAACCAGGGTTTCTACTGAAATTTTGATTCGAATTAAAATTCGAATTAGGATTAAAACTTGAAGATGGGTTAAACCCTTGGTTTTGAAAATTATTCTGGCCAGAAAACTGATTGAACCTTTGATTGTTCTGGCCATAGAATGCATTCACTTCAGCATTCTGTCCGTTCATAGGACAGAATCTAGAAGTGTGCCCCACATCATCACAATTCTGACATGTGACTTGATTGTACTGACCATAATCATGAACATCGTTCACTTGATAAGGTGCAGGGGGATTAAATTGACACTGGCCATTCATATGGCCAGTCTGACAGCATTTTTCGCAGTACAGAACCTGAGGGTTCTGTGGAAAAGAAGAAGTTTGATTTATCGGATTTGAAACTTGAGAAGTTGCCATCTGCTTCTGCAGCATGGCGATCAAACTTTGCATATTAACTTCCTCTACCTTAGGAGGAGGAGGTGCTTGGATTGCTTGATAAGAGGGGGCATAGTTATACTTTGCAATGTCCTCAAACTGTGCCCATCCCTCTTCAGGCGTTTTCTTCAGAAATGCCCCACCAGATGAACTATTGACCATGCCTTTTGTAAGCTCGGTCAATCCACTAAAAAAGTGTTGACTTGCCTTTCCAGTGGCAAGCCATGGTGGGGACACTTTCTAAGAAGAGACTTGAATCTCTTCCAACATTCGAAGAAGGATTCGTTCTCTTTCTGATAGAAAGTGAATATTTCATTTAAGCACTGGGCTGTCTTTGAAGGTGGGAAATATTGACTCAAGAACTCCTTTTCGAGTTCGGCCCAGGTGTTGATAGATTCAGAGGGAAGAGAGGTGTACCACTCTTTAGCCTCTCCCTTTAGAGAAAATGGAAACAGTTTCAGCTTGATAGCATCCTCACTTACTCCTTGGATGCGTGTAGTACCGCATATCTCTAAGAACGTATGTAAGTGAATGTGGGGATTCTCTGACTGATAACCATGGAAAATAGATGCATGC
Source organism: Gentiana dahurica var. dahurica (assembly GCA_024500145.1). Taxonomy (NCBI): domain Eukaryota; kingdom Viridiplantae; phylum Streptophyta; class Magnoliopsida; order Gentianales; family Gentianaceae; genus Gentiana; species Gentiana dahurica. The sequence continues at coordinate 56,339,235 of CM044897.1, read as the reverse complement.
TTCATCATCTGAATAAGTCCTGGCTTTAGCTCAAAGGTTTGTGCAGTAATGGCTGGGATAACAATAGCCGGGTTGACATTGACTTCGCCTGGCATGGCGTAGTCTGCCAACGAACGTCTATTATTAGCGGCCATTATCACAAAATCAGTGATTTCCCTGGCTAGTTGCTCTTCATGATCTTGCTCGGCTCTGTCTGCCAGAACCGCAGAACGGAAAATCCGCCTGTTTGGCCGGACTACGGTTCGCTCGGAGTCAGGGGTGTATAATAACGGTCCATTTTGACTCCGAGTATGCATAAACCGGAACAAAAACAAGTGGTTGAAACCTAAAAACTAAGAAATTGAAATGCTAAACTAAAAATTAAAAGCCTAAAGAAAAGAAAGGAAAAGAAGGAAAAGAAACAGAATTATTAAGGAAAAGATGAAACAGACGGGCGTCCAAAGGTTTGGACGGACGTCTGCCCAACTTTTAGACTGGACGGGCGTTCGGATGCCCAAACGCTCGTCTGGTCCTCAGAAAACTTGAACGGGCGTCCAAATTTTATGGACGCTCGTCTAAGTGAATGAAAAATAGAACAGGATTGAAAATTTTTCAGCAGACGGGCGTCCAAGATCCTAGACGCCCGTTTGGTTGCGGGAAAACTAGAACAGAAGCAGAAAATTTGCAGAAAAGAACAGATAGATAGAAGAGAAAAGAAGAGAACTAATCATAAGAGAACCTTAAACCCTAAACTAAAACCTTACTATCCTAATAACCTAAACGATTATCAACTAAAAACAGAAATTTAAAATGAAATATAAGCAAGAAAAACAAAAGCAAATAATAAAAAAAACGAAAAACAAAAACTAGACAACCGTCCGGTTCCCCGGCAACGGCGCCAAAAACTTGTCACGGATTTTATTAACACCAAACAAACAAGTAATAATCCGGTTAACCTCAAGTATAAGGATCGTAGTAATAGTGGTTAATGCCGGGTCGATCTTACGGGGAACTGAACAATTGTGATTCCTAGTTTTTGTCTAACCTAAACTATGTCACGAAACTAATCTAAACAGCGAATGAAACAAAACAGAACCGAAAATAAAACTAGACAGAGGATATATTCCAAAGCTAGGAAGAATACGGGTTGCGAACCTTTAACTAAACTAATCTAAGATGCAAATAAAAGTAAACTAACTAAACAAATTCAAGTTTTTAAGGATTTAAATCAAATGTGTAACGAACAAACGAGGATTGATCCACCTATCCAACAAGCATTGATTTCCTATCTCGATTATATTGTGGTTTTTATCTAAGTTGTGATTCACCCTATCTAAATATGAACCCTAATTCCATAGAAAGTTCATCTATTAATCCATTATCTTCCAATGCAAGATTAACGCGTTTTCTAACCATAGGTGTAAACTTTATGTTTATAATCTAGCAATTAAACCTATTAACTTCCGTTAAGATAGATTCAAAATACTATTCCTATTCATGGTGATCTAAGGTTTATTAATATTTCCATCAACAATAAACAATCAACACATGCACATCTTCCGATATAAGAGCAATTAAACATAGTAAACACGAATAAAGAAACAACCTTTAATAAAAACTCATAGTATAATCGATTAAAACGAAATCAACAATTGTTGGATGGCTTCACAATACTCGTTTGATGAAGCTTTTAGCTTCTGAACATCCTCAGCAACTCAAAATTGCAGAAACAGTGCATAAAAAGTAGCTAATTTAATCTAAATCTAAAGTGCATAAAACTGGAATAAAGGGAGAAAAACGCACCGCCCCTAGGTTTAGGGTTTTGATTAATGAGTATCTGATCTCTTTTGTGTGGATAAACTGCCGCCTATATATAGATTTCCAAGTCGGTTCAACAAAGTCGGCTACTGGACGCCCGTCTGAAACCTTGAACGCCCGTCCACTCTTCAATAAAACTTCGAATCGGGCCGAGTCATGACCAGACGCCCGTCCATCCAGCGTCCACTCCAGTGTCCAAACTTCCTGAATCAAAGATGTCATCCTGGACGCTCGTTCATTTCAGCAGACGCCCGTCCACTGGACGGAGATTCTGGACGCCAGTTTGATATAATCGAATTTTGATTTCTTGATCTTTATCTCTTTTATCCCTATCTCATTCCTTCACTATCTCTTTTATCATCAATTAGCTCGAACTTAATCTACCTTTGATCATCTTTTGAGCCTAAAACATGTATCTATAACACATAAAAACATCGCAAAATGTAATAATGTCCAAATAATCATAAAAACATAATTAAAACACGTAAATTAACCTATTTTGCGAATGACTCATTGAAAACCTCATTTACTCAATAATTCCATTAAACACTCGTTTCTTATGCAAATTAATACAAGTATGAGGGAAATTATCATGAAATATAGCCTTATAAATCGTATAAATTCACCCTTAACACTTCCTGACCTCCAAAGGTCTCAACAAGTAAATTCAGAGTTTCTTCCACATATGCCTATAGGTCAGTAGGTTGCTCAGGTTGTATGTTTGTTCCTACTACCTCCATCTATACTACACTTGGTTCCCCCTGACTTATATGCTCATCAGCAGGGTTAGCAACGGATTGCTCTTCCCCCTGAACTATTGCAGGATTTGCAGGGTCTTGTACCAGGGTTCTTCTACAAGTTGCTCAACCACAACTTGTGCAATTTCAGTAGGCTCAGCAGCCTTTGTAGAAGAGGATTCAGTAACTTCAACAGCAGGCTCAGGGTCAGTAGTCTGCTATGATTCTCTAGTAGGTTGCTCAACAACAACCTCTACTGTCTCAGTAGGCTTGAGAATTGTTAAGGGCTCAGCCTCAATAGCCTCTCTTTCCTCTTCTTATCTTTGTTCCTCTAGAATCCTTAACTGCTTTCCTTTGCCATGTTTCTTCTTCTTGGAAATTTCTTTCATTCTCTTGGAAAGTTGCTCTTTTTCAATTTCAACAGCTTTCCTCTTTTTACTGGCTTCCTTCTGTTGCTCCTTCACAACTTCAGCAACAGACTTCTTCTTTGCAATAGCAGGGTTAGTAACCTCAATCTCAACTGGACCCTCAACAGACTCAGCAGTCTCTGTTGTTTGCTTCCTTGTCTTTCTAGGATTTAACTACTCTATATTTTTCTTGTGTCAGCAGCCTTTCTCTTCTCAGTAACCTTCATAGGTGCAGAAGGTTTAACAGCTTTCTTAACCTGCTCACCACCAGCATCACCATCATCTCCACCATCACCATCACTTTCAGTAGCCTCATCATCCACATCTTCATCATCATCCAGACCAGGGATAGGAGTAGCAACTTTTGGCTGGAATCTGGACTTGTTAATCTTTTCAGATAAAACATCAGGTATCTGAAGATGATTCAACAAGTTCTGAATCATTAGACCTAAGGGCTTGACCTTGGACTTCCTTGTACTATCTCTATCTTCAATACACACCTTCTTCATGTAGTGTATAAAGAATCCAGTCCAATCAAACTTCATACTTCTGCAGATGATTATCAGCAGGTTTATTTTAGGTCCAGACAGTGTATCTAGGCTTCCAACAAATCCCAAGATGGTTTTGGCAATCAATTTGCTCAGCAGGTTGTACTCATAACCAATATACCTTACATTAATGCCCATATTTGATGCTATTGTATCATCTGTCTTTATAGCATCCACAAAATTCATTCTAGGTAAATTCATTGCTTCTGGATTGGTGGGAGCATTGTTTCCAGGTGCAAAATGAAATACATTTCTCAGTAGGTCTGAAGATATTTCAATTTCTCTTCCATTAACGATTGTAGTGAAGGCCTCTCTACCTTCATGTATGACAATGTTCTTCCAGAATTCCAGTACATTGACATAAGAAATTCTTTCCAATCTTCTGTTGATAACACTTTCTAACCCAGCAAATCATCTGATTCTTCATCCAATATTAATGGCTAACTCAGTAGAGTTACAATCAGTAACATATCCTCTTACACTTTGACTGGTGCCAATATGAACTTCATCCTTCTTTGCCATTGTTGTAAGAAAAAGATGAAGAAGATAGCTTTGTAAATCTGTGTTCACACAGTGTATATGCAGAGAAAATCGATCTGAGTTTTGAAAGTAGTCTCTGTGTATAGGTCTGTATATATAGACAGATGTAGTTGTAACTGTCAGAACACGTACTGTGGTATTACCCATGATTAAATCTGAGTGAATGCTGTCTTGACACGTGGTCCATTACTTTTTCATAACATTTTGTAACCGTCAGATCGTGTAACTACGGTTACTAGGATAGAATAAATATCCGGCCATTTTATTTTTGACTTTTGTAAGTTTGACTGTGTGACGTTTCCTTCAGCAGCCTTGTCATCAATAGACTTGGCTCAGCAGCCTGCTGACAGTCTTACTTTTCTGATCTTTGATTCCTCCTTTTCTTGTTCAATTGATAATACAAGATGAAGTTTAATACCAATGACTGATCTGTCAAGTGAGCGCACCCAACAGGACAAAGACCAATCCCCTTGGAAACTTCATTTGCTCAATTGTCCAAACATAAGTACATGGAATTGTTGATACCAATGACTAATCTGCTAAGTGAGCTCACCCAACATAGCAAAGACTAATCCCCTTGGTGAATTCAAGTACATTGCTGATTAAATCTATATCAGTCAACTTTTATAATTCCAAGTTCAGTCCTTAGTTTAGCAAATCTTTCACTATCCAGTGGTTTAGTGAAAATATCAGCAAGTTGATCTTCAGTAGGGATATAAAGAACCACCACATCTTTCTTTTCAACATGATCTCTTATAAAGTGATGTCTCACATCAGTGTGTTTGGTTCTTGAGTGCAAAACTTGATTTTCTGTCATTGCAATTGCACTTGTGTTGTCACACATAATTGGAATTTCTCTTTCTTCAATTCCATAATCCCTTAATTGTTGTCTTAACCACAATATTTGTGCACAACAACTTCCAGAAGCTGTATATTCAGCTTCAGCAGTGGAAGTTGATATAGAATTTTGTTTCTTACTGAACCAGGAAACCAGTCTATTTCCCATCAACTGACAGGTTCCTATGGTGCTTTTTCTATCAATCTTGCATACAGCTTAGTCAGAATCTGAGTAGGATATAACCTTAAAACTTCCATCTTTTAAGTACCATATCCCTACTCCCAAAGTCTCTTTTAGATACTTGAGAATTCTTTTGACTGTACCTAAATGACTTTCTTTAGGTTTTGATTGAAATCTTGCACAAACACCTACATCAAAGGATATATCAGGTCTGCTGGCAGTAAGGTACAGCAGACTGCCTATCATCCTTCTGTATAAGGTTTGATCAACATCCTTGCCTTCTTTGTCTTCATCCAATCTAATATTTGTACTCATAGGAGTTGATACCTTGGTGCGGTTTTCCATACCAAATTTCTCCAGTAGCTCATTGGTATTCTTGGTTTGATGAATAAAGATTCCATCTTTCATCTGTTTGACTTGCAATCCCAAAAAGTATTTCATCTCTCCCATCATACTCATTTGGAATTTGCTCTTCATTAGATTTGCAAACTTCTCACATAGCAATTCATTTTCAGAACCAAAGATTATGTCATCAACATAAATCTGTACCAACAGGGTGCTGTTCCCTTCATTGATTCTGAAAAGAGTCTTGTCAATGGTGTCTTTTGTAAAACCATTGTCCACCAAGAATTGAGATAGAGTCTAATACCATGCTCTTGGTGCTTGTTTCAAACCATGAAGTGCTTTGTTGAGTCTGTACACTTTATCTTCTTGGTCGTTAACTTCAAAACCAGGAGGTTGCTGAACATAGGCCTCATCTTCTAGAATGCCATTCAAAAATGCACTTTTAATATCCATCTGATATACCTTGATGTTTCTAAAAGTTGCATATGCCAAAAATAATCTGATTGCTTCCAATCATGCAACATGGGCATATGTTTCATCAAAATCTATTCCTTCTGCTTGAGAGTATCCTTTCGCTACTAGTCTGGCCTTATTCCTCACAATGGTACCAGATTTATCCAATTTGTTTATGTAAACCCATTTTGTACCAATTATATTTGCATGAGTAGACCTTTCCACTAGTGTCCAAACTTGATTTCTTTCAAATTCATTCAACTCTTCTTGCATAGCAATTATCCAATCTAGATCTGAAATTGCTTCTTCAACAACTTTAGGTTCCATTTGAGACAGAAAACATGTAAACATTTCTTCTAACTGTCTTCTAGTCCTCACACCTTGCTGTATGCTGCCAATAACTTGTTCAGCAGGGTGATCTCTTAACCATTGTGGATTCTGGTTAGATAGATTCTCATGAACCTCATCTTCAGTAGGGTCTGCTGTTTCTTCAACAGGGGGTTCAGCAGATCCTTGAGCTGCCTCAGTTGTTGCATCAGTAGTGTCACCAGCAGGGTGTTCAGCAGGGGCAGAATCAGAAACTTTTAAGTCATTAAACCTTTCCAAAACTTCAACACAATCTGGATCAGTGACTTGTAGATTCTCAGCAGGTTCACAATCTTCATCTTCCATACCAGTGAACTTAGGTTCATCAAACACAACATGGATTGTCTCTTAATGTTTCAGTGACCTTTTGTTCAGTACCCTGAATGCCTTGTTGACAGAAAATTATCCCAAGAAAATTCCTTCATATGATTTTGGTTGGAATGTCTTCAATTGTTCCTTATGATTCAAGTTAAAGCATTTTCTTCCAAATGGATGGAAATAGGATATATTAGGTTTCCTTCCATTCCAAATTTCATAAGGTGTCTTCAGCAGCTTCTTGTTCACCGAGGTTCTGTTTTGTGTATAGCATGCTGTATTGACTGCTTCAACCCAGTATCTTTCAGGTAGCAATGCTTCACAAATCACAGTTCTTCCTGCTTCTTTTAATGTCATGTTTCTTCTTTCAGCAACCTCATTTTGCTGAGGTGAACCAGCAGCAGAAAGTTGATGCAGTACACCATTCTGTTCAAAATATTCTCTAATAACTTTGTTGAGAAATTCAGTACCCTTATCTGATCTTATCTTCACTATTGTCAAACTTTTCTCATTCTGTAATCTCTTCAAAAGTTCAGGCATCTTTTGAAGTGTTTCACTTTTCTTATTCATAAATATCACCCAAGTATATCTTGGATGATCATCCACAACCACTAAGGTGTATTTCTTTCCTGTAGCACTTGTTGGTGTAACTGGTCCAAATAGATCCATGTGCATCAGCTCCAAAACTCTTTTAGTTGATTGCTTAGTCTTTGATTTGAAGCTTGATTTTGTATGTTTACCTTGCTGACATGCATCACATATAGCATCCTTTTTGAATGTGATCTCAGGTAAACCAATCACCAGTTTCTTCTTCACCAACTGATTGATATCATCAAAATTTAGATGATTCAACTTCTTATGCCATAACCAATTTAGTTCTGACTTGGTATGCACAATCAGGCATGTCTCTAGAATAGCAGTAGACCAGTCCACAACATACATGTTTTGTTGTCTTCTTCCAGCCAACACAACTTGATCACCTCTTTCACTTATGACAATACAAGTGCCTTTGTCAAAAGTGACCTTGTAACCCATGTCACAGAACTGTCCAGTGCTCAGCAGGTTGTAGTCCAGTCCTTCCACATATGCAACATTCCTGATTGTTAATCCATTTCTCACCAATGTGCCATATCCTCTTTTGTACCCTGGTGTGTTCTTGTTGCCAAAATTTACTCTTGGACCATCCTTTGCCACATTGGTTGACAAACAGTGTTTATTCTCTGTCATATGTCTGGAACACAACACTGTCAAAATACCAGACACCCTACAAAACAAAGTTAATGCATTTTAGGTTACCAAACCTGTTTGGGTCCATAATGGTCAGTGGTAAGCATGACCTTTGGCATGTTCCCATAAGGTCTTCTTTGAAAGGTATCATACCTTTGTTCATACATGTATTCTACATATCCATAAGGTATAACAATTGGTTTTGTAGGATTCACATATGCCTTCTAGCCTTTTGGTATGTAATGCTTCTTGAAGTGATTTATGTTGTTAGATGCATTAGCATAACCATTGGATTGCTGTCTGTTAGGAACAGCTCTGTAATATGGAGTCTGCTGAGGTCTCTGCTGAGGTCTTATATAAGTCCTTTGCTGAGTCCTCTGCTGATTCCATTGCTTAGGTTTTACCCTATCAGCAAGGTTATACTTCCTGTTTTTAGCAGTAGGTGCAGGAATATTCCAATCATCATCAGTAGGGAACAATCTACCTTTCCTCCCTGAGATAAGTATCCCTCAAATGATTGACATTTTTAGGTTTAGGATTCTTATCCTTGGAATATTTCTGACCTTTACCTTTTTGTGGTCCAGGAGACTTGGTAGCTGGTCTGCTATCAGTAGGTCTAGAAGGTCCAGCAGTCCTACCTTTGGATTTACCCTTTTTGTTAGGTACTGATGTTCTTTTTGACTTCTGATTTTGTGCAATTGAAGCAAAGATAATCAGGATTATCAGTGGTCTAAAATGTCCAGGCTTCTTGCAATTGAAGCAAAGATAATCAGGTTCCTTACTTTGTTTTAACTCAGGACAGTCAGGTTTGAAGTGTCCTGGTTTCTTGCAATGAAAGCACAGATAATCAATGTCTTTCTTTGGTTCTTCCTTCTTCCTTTCACTAGGTCTCTTTGTGAAATTCCTTGGAGAGCCCTTTCCAGTCTTCATCATTCTGATTTTCTTTCGTAGTAGGGCAATCTGGTCTTGCATCTTATCCAGTAGATCTTCTTGAGCTCCTGATGTCTCTTCTTGATGTGTAGCAGCCAATGCAGCGGTTTTTGGTTCTTCCCTTTTAGTGGTAGGAACCAATTTCTTGCTGAATTCATAAGCTTTAAGACCTAAGAATAATTTGAAGGTATCTTCTTCATGCAGACTCCTCATTTCTTCTATTGATGTCACCTTCATTTTCCAAACATCTTTGGCAGGTAAAGCTTCCAAGATTTTTGAATTGATTTATTCTTTTCTGTATTTTACATTCAGCAGGGTGAGTTCATCCATGATTGTATTGAATCTAGATTCCATTTGTTCAATGGTCTCATTTGGATTTATTTTGAACTTTTGGAACTTCTTCTTTGCCACACTGATCTTGTTCTTTTTGATTGCATCAGTGCCTTCACAGATTAATTGCAACTTATCCCAAAGTTCCTTTGCAGTCTTGCAATCTTTCACCTTCATATACATATTTCTATCCAAGGTTCTGTATGTAATATCAATAGCAATATTATTGAGGTTTGCCCTTTTTCTATCATCAGCAGTCCATTCCTTCTTTGGCTTTGGAATGTACTGTGTCTCATCTCCCACTGTGATTGACTTGGTGATCTCTAGTGGTCCATCTGCCAGCACATCCATCATTTCATCATGTGTTGCAGCTAGATAAGCCTGCATACGACGTTTATACTCATCAAAACAATCTAAGGAACACATCAACATTGTTCTAGCATACTGGTTGCTATCCATGATGCAAAGCTTTGAAAATCAGAAACTTGAAAAAGTTTTTAAAGTATTTTCACAAGCACAACAAGTAGGATTACTTCAGAACAGAAGCACTGCTCCGATACCAATTGTTGGTCCCTTGAAAAGACTTTGGTTAAGTGTAGAGGGGCGGGTGAATAAACTTAACACTTAAAACTTTTGGAGTTAACAAACTCAGCAATTTCAGCAGCTTGCTGATACTTCAGTAGTCTGCTGACCTTCAGTAGTGTGCTGACTATTGAACTTGCTGAATTTGTGCAGCGGAATATATAAAAAATATAGCCTTGTTACTTGTTGTTAAATATGACACCAAGTATTAGATACTCAGTAGTGTTTGTGTGTGAATTCAGTTGCTAGATTCAGTAGATTGATGTGCAAGTTATACTAAGTGCAGAATATAAATGCAGAAAGTAAGTAGGCAGATTTTATAGTGGTTCCAGGTGGTGTAATCCTGTAAGTCCACTCTTCTCCTGTGATGTTGGAGGTAATTCACTAGAGATTCTTGAGATTGCAGTTACAAAAATATCCCTAAGTTGCTTGTCCTTCACCAATAACTATGGCTTCACAAACTGAACACTTGGAACAGGTAGGATTGCTGCTCCAAAGTCTTCCACTGGTCCTTGAAGGGTAGGATTGCCTCTTCACCAGCTCCACCACAAACAACAGTCTTTCACACCCAAATATGCTTCACTGTCCACAAAAGAAAGATTGAATCAAGAAAGTGATTCAGCATTCAGCAGCTTGATCAGGATGATATGATCAGCAACTTGATATCTTCAAGTGTGTGAACTTGATGTAGCTTGAATGCAGATTACACTTGAAGAATTATACTGGTTCAGTAGCCTTATGCTCATGTTGGTCCCTTGGAAAGGCTAACACAAGTTTAGAGGGGGGTGAATAAACTTGTCACCAAAAACTTTCCTAAACTGGATTTTAAACAGAATAAGGTTCAGTTAAAACTTGTGTGGAGTTAAGCTGACTAAGTTAAGTTTAGGTAAAACAGACTTAACCAAAACTGAGTCAACCGGCAGCGGATATTTTTAGCCTTTAGTATAACAAACAGTTTGTTGACTTGGTTTCTAACAAAAACTGGATAATAAAAACTGTAATGAAGTAAGTAAATGAGTAAAGTAAATAAACAAGAATTATAGAGGTTCCAGGTGGTGTAATCCTTTCAGTCCTCTCTTCCCCTGTGATGCGGAGGAAAATTCCACTAGAACTTCTTTGAGATGGCCCGGTTACAAAAACTTCTAAACTGATAGTCCTTGACTAATCCCTAGCTTCACTATCTAAACACTTGTAGAACATGTAGGATTGCTGCTCTTCAATTATTTGAAACACTGGTCCTTGGAGGGTAGAATTGCCTCTTCACCAGCTCATCACAAACACAGTCTTCCTGACTGCACTCAACTGTCCTTCACACCTTCTTGGTGTTTCACAGTCTAAACCTTTGGTAAAATCAAAGTTGAGACCTGAATAAATAACTATGATTCAATTGTGATTTGAGCTTTTCTTCTGGATGATTAAAGTTTGCACAGCTCTGTATTTCTTCAAATGATAGATCTTGATTTTGCTTGAATGTGCTTGGACACTTGAAGAAATTTCTTGATCTTGCAATTAGGTACTTATGAGGAATTCTTTTGAAATTGGCTTTCCCTCTTTAATTAGATATTTCTTGGCTAGATAGATTATTTTTAATTCCTCCTGCACATCTTTTTTGTTGAAGTAGGTATAGTCTATTTATAGGATTTATCTAACGTTCATCCTGCTTGAATCTCGCAACGGCTATAATTTCTGACCGTTCTGCTGTGTCAGTATTTCATCCAATAGATTGCTTGCTTTGCAACGTTCCACTGTACTATCAGCTTGTTGGATGACTGACATATAAAACTGAGTATCCTTATCAGTTTAATACTGAGTTTATTTCTTGTCAGTTTCTTGACTGTCTTGAGCGTTAACTGAGATTTTACACTTCTTCAAATATCAGTTCTCCAGTTCTTCATCAGATTATAATTGACTTAATCAGAGTACACCATGACTCATTATCTTCTAAGAATTCATTGTCCTTATGATTCTTAGGTCTTCATACAAGATCCATAAAGTCAGTTCAGGTCACCACATTCTTGCCTGAAGTCTAACTTTATAGTCTCGACAAAGTCTTCATAACTGAGTTTGAGCCCTCAGTTCTTCAATCTTCAATAACTGAGTCTGTGACCCTCAGTTATTCATCTACTGAGTTTGAACCCTCAGTTCTTCAATCTTCAAGATAAGCAAACTGAGTCTGTGTCCCTCAGCGAACTTACCCTCTTCAGTTTTCAGTCGGTGTGCTCTGTTTTTGAGTTTCTTATAGAATCTCAGTTTAACTAAATCTCAGTTACATATTTTCTCAGTTCACAGCTAGAACTATTACAGTGCTTGTCTGATTTAACCTATACAAAGTTCAGACTCTAGAAGGTCCTATACATTAATATCTAGACATCTTTTTGCTTTGCACTATAACAGCTAATTTTGATACTTCATCAACGGGGTTAATAATGATAATTGATTAAACGATGAATCATCATCAAAACATAAATTTTATTTCCAACAATTTCCCCCTTTTTGATGATGTCAATACCCTCCTTAAAAGCAATGCAAAAAGATAAAACAAAATAGAATAAATAACACAATGAACTGAGAAACTGAGAATTTATTTAATAACTGAGTTACAATGCAGAGTAATAAAATACAACATAATAAAAAGAACTAAAAGGATAGTTTCTTTTTACTTGACAGTTAAAGTAAATTGATTATCATAAGTTTCTGCAACAGTTCTCATAGCATCATTTGTGGCTGAGCTTTCAATTCCATGGATGCTTGCCCAAATGTTCCATGATCCATATAGATTGTGCTTACCGAAACATTTGCTTTTGAAAAGGACTGCGAAGGTAAAGACAGTTGTCCTTAGTCTTTCATTGGTGACTGTTTTCAGTAAATTCTGAATAAATTCAGGTTCAACCTTTTCAATTTTGTCTGACTCTCTATCTAGAGTACAATCTGCTTCCCATTTCTTGAGTTTGTTGAAGTAGTGCATGAGCAAATTCTTCTCTTGATTCTCCTTCTGTTGCATGAAAATTTCTGAATAGATTATAGAGACGAGAATCCAAACCAACTATTTTGTCAGTAGGCTCTGAATATTTAACAATTAGCTCCATTTCTTCATCAGTAAACTCTCCTCCAACTTTCTTCAGTTCATCCAGTTTTGTATCAGCATCCGCAAGGACTTGTGGAATCTCGGTTGCATGGACTTTTAAGATGTCCAAACTTTCCCCCTTATTGACATCATCCTTATGAATCAGGCTTCTGATGTAAGCATTCAGATTTTGTTGAGTTGATGCCAAAATGGTTTGAGCTACAACTGAGTCTTTCATGCCACTTTCCATTAATATCATTCTATCAACCAGATTATTGAGAATGCCTTCCCACCTGTCTAGAGTTTCATCTCTTCTTGCGTCATTCTCAATGGTTGTCTTCCGAAGCTCATTTAAAGTGTTTTGACAGTTTTCAGTGACTATGTCCATCTTCTTTTCAAGTTTGCTCCTCTCATCTTGACTAACTTCTAAGGATTTTTGGACTTTTCCAAATAAGCTATTGTCATCCTTTTGAATTCTGATTATCTCAATGTGATAATACTTAATGAGATCAACCTGAGTAGGAACATCTTGTGAGCTTTCTGCTTGCTGTTTGTTGGCTTTGTTTATCTCTATCCCAATTCATGGTGAGACAGCTTGCTTCAATTTATCTCTATATTCTGCCGACCTTCTTCTCTCTTCAGATTGTTTTCTAACTTCTGCCAGGTTTGATTGATCAAGATCTATTGCAGGTGATAACTGAACATTAAATTCTTCATCTGATTTTTCTCCTGACATTTTTGCCACTGTTCTTGCTATTTCTAGCAAAGACTTGTCTGTAGGATATTTATAACCTTCTGTCTCTTCTAGTTGTGCATCAGACACATTTTTAGAGCTAGAGCTTTCACTGGATTCTTCAGAACAACTAGAATCATCATCAGTAGTCCGATCAGTTTCAGTTCTCTTTTCTTGTAGTGAGGCTAGAATCCCTTTCTATAGATTGGCATCCTCTTGAGAATCATCATCATCATCATTCCTTTTGACATTTCCACCGGTTGTGGCTTCCTCCCAGTAACTATTTCTGATCAGTGCATACCCTTGATTCAAAAATTCTTCAGTATTGATTATCTCTGATAAACTTGTAATGTTGTATAAATCAAATACCCATTTTTCAGAAGCTTCCATTTCTACTAGCTGACTTCTTTGATTGGCAATGGAACTGAATTTCCAAGCTTGATATTTGTGCAATCGTTCATAATCAGCTGACATTAACTCTCCATGATCAGTTAATGATTTTGAATGAGTGACAAACTCGCTTGATTCTCTTGTGACTTCCTGACCACTTTCTAGAGTAACATCTTCAGTTTGCATAGGGTCAGTTCTTGCAATATCTTCGGATTGCATTATATCAGTTCTGCTGATTCCTCCTTCAGCAGTGATTGGAATCTCTGATGGCTCTTTTTGAACAACTAAAACTGAGATTGTCGGCTCAGTTTCCAAAACTTTTTCACTTACAATTTCTTAACCAGCTTGTTTTCAGTAGGCTCAAGTTCCAATTCAATAACTGGAACTTCTTCCATTGTTGGTTCAGCGAGTTCTTCTACATTGACTTGCTCATCCAAGTTAATGACTTTGGTTGATCGTGAGTCTACTTTGGCTCCTTTTTCAAAAGATTGAGAAGCTGAAAATCCTTTGACTGATTCTTCAAATTCTAATCTGCAAAAGGATCTTTGTGGGGTAGATTTGGATTTTGAAATCAATGAAAGCATTTCCAACGTTGTTTTATCGACCAATCTTTCATCACTATCAGAATCTTCGTCAACAAGTTCAACTCTCAGGGTCTGTTCCCCTTGAGTCTCAGCTTCATTCTATATCTCAGTTTCAACATTCTATTCTTTGTTGACAACTTCAGTTTCCTTTGACATCTCAATTTCTTGTGGGTGTGAAATTGGTTCTTGAATAGGTAAAGCTTCAATTATTGTTGTTGGGGCAGATTCAGCAAGAATAGCTTCAGTTCTTTCAGTCTGTGCTAATCCTTCAGCAACTGTTTCAATCAATGGTGAAACAAGATCAGATTTATTTTTCTCCAAAACTTCCAATTGTTTTCTTCTCTTGCTTAATTCTTCAATCTATTCCAAGGCTTCATCTGCAGTTACAGGTTTCTTCGATTTCCTGCTTTTCTTCTTTTTAGTCTCAGCTTTCCTTTTTCCGGCTTTTTCTTCCTTGATAACAATCTTCCCATTAGCAACTGTTGTTTCTTTCTTCTTTGCGATTTTGAAATGGTCGAGTATTCATTGGACCACTAATGCAAGAGTTTTCTTGTGATAGAAACGACCTTTCTTAACATCGGTCTTCTTCTTGGGTAAGTCGATTGATTGTGTCACTAATTGATCAAATAAATATCTTTGCCAATTGAAACTTTCTCCAAACCAAATCACATAAAGTAGATCTAGTTTTGCTCCAGAGAGATTGCTGAAATTTCCTGCATTTCCAATTATGCAATTTGCCAAAGTTTTTGAGAGAAAATTGAATTCTGGTTTGAGTAGACTTGTGCTCCCGGTTTGTGAAACTGCGGATTCTGCACAATTGCTATATCTTTCAATAGTTTTTCTTTTTGTTCTTTGGTCAACTTGATTGCTGTTGTCCCTCCAGATTTGTCAAACCCAAAGATTTCTGCAATTAGATCTTCGGTGACCTTGATCTGCTTATCATTAACAGTAGTGGTATAGGTGTGTGTGTCTTCTCCTTCTATAGTTGTACTTCCAAATTCATAGAAGTCTCCAATGCTTTCCAGACATACACCTTTCATATTGATATTGAATGCAGCATCCAATCCTTTGATTTGTTTAATTTTTGCTGCAATTGTTTAGGCTAAAGTTTGATCAGTGTATTTTGCAATAAACTGATCAAGAGATATGATCATTCCGGGTTCAACATGAGTGAAAGTCATTGTTTTCTGGATTTGATTGAGAATTTGAAAATTTGAAGATTGAGAAAGCAAATTCAAAATTCAAGTGTAAAGAATTATAAAAGGAAATTCTGGGTTATTTATAATTTGTAGGACAGGTAGTTAAGAATTGGGTGGGACTCAAAACGTCTTGTCATAAGTGTTTTGAGATTGCAAAAAAGGTGGATGAGTGGAAAATATGGACGGTTTGGATTGAGAAGGACCACGCCTTTTCTAGACATCTGTAGCTAGACTGTAGTGAGTAGGGTGGATGAGGTGTATCTACAGCTGTATTCGTCCAGTCTTGTCCTTATTCTGAATTCAAAAACTCAGTTGTGAACAAAACTCAGTTTTTCGGCTTCCAGTTACCGATATTTTCCTGCAAAATAGATTTAGAAATTTTTGGTACCCATATATGTTTGGGTCCTAACTGATTAGTTTTTGATGATATAATTTTATTTCTGATTTTATACCTTTCTTGACATTTTGACTGAGTAAAGTCAGTTTTCACAATCTTTTCCTGTTTTGTCCAGACAGTTTTCAGTTTGTTCTGTTTGTGAAACTGATGTGAAGGTTCATTCCAATCTTCATCAGTGGGAAATAGTCTTCCTGTCCCTCCGAGTTTATCATTCCATGAATGATCTTCATTCTTCAATAAATATGGCTTGAAGATTTTTCTTACTGTCTCTGATCAGTTCTGCCTTTTTCAGCCTCCTGACTTTTTCTATAGAATCTGTTGGCTTGCTGCATTTTTCCAACTGATTTTCCAGTTCTTTCAGTTTGTGCATTGGGTTGTGCTGAGTTTATGTTAGTTCTAATAATTTTATCAGTTTTTTGAGTTCTTGACCGTTATGTAGTCACAAATTTTAATGCAACTGTACTTGGTTTGGACTTAGAATTAATCTGATCAACAAACCCTAAACCAGATCTGTCTCAAAAAGGTTTTCCAGGTTTGAACTGAACACTGGGAATTGGATCATCTGATGATTTTGAGACATTTATTTCTTTTGACAGTTTATTAGTTGGTAGAATTACCTTGGTTTCATTATTAGTCTTGATTAAATTGATCTCAGCATTCAATCTCGAAATTTCAGTTTTCAATAACTTTTTCTCCTTTTTGACATACTCATAATTCTTTTGAATTACCTCTAATTCCTTTATGAGTATGTCCAAGGATTTATTGAAATCTTAATTTTTCTGATTGTTCATGGCAGTGTGAGTGTTGGATGTAGATGCAATTACCTCCTCATGTTTGATAGAAAAATTTTCCAGTCGAGGAATCATCATCAATTAAGACTTTCTTCCCTTTTTCATCAGTATTTGCCTGTGCTGCTCCTAGCAGTATGATTTCCTCATCACTTTCACCTCCATAACTCATGGGCAGTGTAGCATCTTTGGCCTTTGCAACAGATGGATCTTCAGTAATGTTTTCAGTCAACTTTTCGTCTATATAATCAGCTACTTGTAGCCATTCTTTTTCTTCTTCTTCTGAAAGATCACTTAGGGATGGAAATCCTCTTGATTCATCTTTGTATGTGTTAAAGTCAATATCTTCATCATAACTGAAATGAGGTTCCGGATTTGTGTCAGAGCTTGTAGTACTGAATCTTTCCAATACTTGATCCTGAATATCGTTAACAACATTCTACAAATAGTCAGTCAGGGGGTTATTCAGCCAGTTTCTAATTCTAGATGTATCCATCTAATTTCACTAAAGTATTTCTTCGACTAATACAGTAAGGGGTCTTCAACAACTGGTTTGTAAGATATCTTTGAATCACTTCCGAATGGAAGAACTGCTCCAATACCAATTGTTGGTCCCTTGGAAAGGCTAACACAAGTTTAGAGGGGGGGTGAATAAACTTGCCACCAAAAACATTCCTAAACTGGATTTTAAACATATTAAGGTTCAGTTAAAACTTGTGTGGAGTTAAGCTGACTAAGTTAAGTTTAGGTCAAACTGAATTAACCAAAACTGAGTCAACCGGCAGCGGATATTTTTAGCCTTTAGTATAACAAACAGTTTGTTGACTTGGTTTCTAACGAAAACTGGATAATAAAAACTGTAATGAAGTAAGTAAATGAGTAAAGTAAATAAACAAGAATTATAGAGGTTCCAGGTGGTGTAATCCTGTCAGTCCTCACTTCCCCTGTGATGCAGAGGAAAATTTGGTATCGGAGAATAGTCTATTTATAGGGGTTTATCTAACGTTCATCCTGCTTGAATCTTGCAACGGCTATAGTTTCTTACCGTTCTGCTGTGTCAGTATTTCATCCAATAGAATTGCTTGCTTTACAACGTTCCACTGTACTATCAGCTTGTTGGATGACTGACATATAAAACTGAGTATCCTTATCAGTTTTATACTGAGTTTATTTCTTGTCAGTTTCTTGACTGTCTTGAAGCGTTAACTGAGATTTTACTCTTCTTCAAATATCAGTACTGCAGTTCTTCATCTGATTATAATTGACTTAATCAGAGTGCACCATGACTCATTATCTTCTAAGAATTCATTGTCCTTATGATTCTTAGGTCTTCATACAAGATCCATAAAGTCAGTTCAGGTCACCACATTCTTGCCTTAAGTCTAACTTTATAGTCTCGACAAAGTCTTCATAACTGAGTTTGAGCCCTTAGTTCTTCAATCTTCAATAACTGAGTCTGTGACCCTCAGTTCTTCATCTACTGAGTTTGAACCCTCAGTTCTTCAATCTTCAAGATAAGCCAACTGAGTCTGTGTCCCTCAACGAACTTACCTTCTTCAGTTTTCAGTCGGTGTGTTCTGTTTTTCAGTTTCTTATAGAATCTCAGGTAACTAAATCTCAGTTACATATTTTCTCAGTTCACAGCCTAGAACTATTACAGTGCTTGTCTGATTTAACCTATACAAAGTTCAGACTCTAGAAGGTCCTAAACATTAATATCTAGACATCTTTTTGCTTTGCACTATAACAGCTAGTTATGACACTGTATCAACGGGGTTAATAATGATAATTGATTAAACGATGAATCATCATCAAAACATAAATTTTATTTCCAACAGCTCAGTAGGGTCAGCAGGGTGTTTTTCTTGATCAGAAATCGAAGCACAAGATTATCTGTATTTTTTTCTCTTAATGTTCATCACTTGTATCTGAATTACAAGTCCTCTATTTATGGGTAGGTGTCCTTGTGACTTATGTTTGAAATTCAAACATAGCCGTATCAGATTTGTCCCTTTTGACTTGCCTTCTATCACTATTCATAGTACTGACACTGTCAGAATGCTTTTTTGACAGTTTACAGTCTGTCCACCCTTTGACTTGTATCCATTGGATAATCCTCTGACTCTTTCCAACGTCCCTTTAATCTTAACCATTCATTTGTTTGATAAAATCCGAGGTTGTTAGCTGTCCCTTTCCTTGTAATCATCCAATGTAAATTTTGAATAAATCGAAATATGTGTCCAGCAGGTTCCTGAGAACATAAGTCGGCTGATAGACACATCAGTAAGCTGATCCTTATTTTTCTGTGTTTAAAAACACTTCAGCTAACTGTCTTTTATCTATCTTTTATTTATGAAGTTAGATTACACCTTTTTGAACATAACTAAGTTCCAATCACCATTTAACTTATGGAACTTTGACCATGTACACAAGGTATATGTTATTAGTTTAGGTCATCACAGACTTCCCTAAATTCTGATTCCATATCCTTGACTTTAATTACTAAGTTTGATCCCTTAGCCTTCAATAACTGAGCTTGAGCCCTCAGACTTCAGTCTTCAGCAGGTTCCTGATTGGTCTACTGACACAGCTACCCTACTGATCTAGACTAATCTGCTGATGTAAGTCAGCTGACCTTTTACAGTGCTTGTTTGATCAAACCTATTCAAAGATCAAACTCTAATAAACCTATACATTTGATCTAGACATCTTTTTTCCTTTGCTCTATAACAGCTAGTCTGGCACTCATCACTAAAACATAAAAATAAGTCCAACAAGGTCTTAGGGAATCACCCATATTTTCTGCTTTGTAACGAATCCGTTACTTGTTCTTAGCTACAACCCTTCTGTTCTGAATGAATTTAGATTCCGTTGTTCGGCAAGGAAGTCTCGGGGAATCACCCCTATTTCCCGCTTTCTGATGAAATCAAGCAAGAATGAGTGGTAAGAGAGATCACGGTCTGGTTAACTGATTGAGGTCAAGTTAAATTATTAACTCGATGCCTACTAAGACACTAGCAAGAGAACTATGTTCAATTGTAGTATAGCTTGATAGAGTCGAGGTCGATCCCACAGAGACTCGGCACAAACAAAACACAACTTTATCCTATTAGAACTAAATTGAAAGGGCGGTCTACGACCAACTAAACGCAGTAAATAAAATAGTGACAACCACAAGACACAAAATACCACAAAGACAAACTAAAAACTACTAAAACAAGGATAATACTGTGGATATTATCTAAACAAACAGTATTGATTACGCTAGTAGATTATAACTCCCCCATGTGAATTAGGATGATAATGAGATAAAACAAACGTTAAAGATTAATTATTATGACTACGGGAGTCATCCCCAAAGGTAGATTTAACTCCGAGTAGGCCATCTAAATCATCGTGCCTCCACTACGTGACTTCGCCTTTTAGTGCCTCCATCTCATATAACTTCTGACACAATTACGAAACTAGGGATGCCGGTATAAACCGTAACCTCATCTAAGCAACATTCCTAGGGTAAGGCGTACTTCTTAGATGCCGATTCAATCTATATCCTAAGTAACAATCACTTTTTAGATTTCATGTTAAATTATGATGACAAATAATTAAGTTGATCAGGTTTAATTACTCGTTTTAATTCCAAATCAGAGAATCTGACGTAGTCGAAGCCGATCCTAATATTGCCCTACACATCACCACACTCGGTCGGCCGAACGACAGCACTCGGGCGACCGAATGACATGTCTCGGTCGACCGAACACAGTTCTGTGTCGGTACAAATCATGATTACTTCTTAACGTTTCTAACCTAAACACATGTGTTCGAAAATTAATCTACATCTCGCAATCAATACAAGAAAAACTACTCCATAATAAAATACATCAGATCTACGAATAAAGATTGCATAATTGAATAGTCGTACCCTCGAAGACGAGAGTGACTCCCACTCTTTAATGCGCTCCCTAACCGGAGAATCCGATGAATCCACAATGAACAAACATAAAGAAAATAAAACTAAATAAACTCAAAGTATTGTATAAATTGTATCTTGTAGGTTGGTTTCGTGTGTGTTCTCAATTTCGTAGCTGCTGCTTATATAGAGGATTTTGCCGACATAGGATGGATCTAGAAGATATGCACACGTTTTCGGTCTGGATAGCTTCGGGTAACCGAACCACATGCCTCGGTCGACCGAATGAAGGGGCTCGGTCGACCGAGCCTCTCTCAGCACGTGTTTAACGTGTTTTCTCGTTAACTTGTTCCCCACTGCACTCTTCTATGCTGATCTGATTTGTCTCTTGATTAATGCTCCGATTTTCTTCCTTATTATCTTGAGATCCACTGATTGAATGACATTAATCCTCTCGATTTATCACAATCTACAAAATCAGTATTGATCGCCCAAATAAATTGGCCTTTAATAATAAAAATGGCTAAATACCAAAAATCATATTAATAATCACTTCACATTAAATAATACATATAAACAAGTGATTTAATACGAAATATATATAATTAACTCCGATTTAAGGTTATAATTGATGACATAAATAGGTATATTTTAACCGTCATCAAATGCCCCCCACTTAAACTTTGCTTCGTCCCGAACAAAGCATCAATAAGTCATTCCCCAAGACAACATTTTCCTTGGTCATCTCATACTTACACAAGAAACTCGAGTCAACTCATACCAGATATGCTTATAAGATAAGCATTATTCACTACTCGCTATGAATCGAAGTGATTGTGTGCATGTGCATTGGTTTTATATAAATTTAGCAAGATTAGAGTTTATGCAGACTTCATATCAAAATTCACCAACATCAGCATTCATACTTCTTTTGCCTCGCCATGGTTAAAGCACTAGATCAATAAGCAAGAGCGTATCTATAGGGATTTTGGACTCGGAGACCGAGTACTACTCAAAGCCTCTAATAAATTTAAATTTTTCAATTTTGCATATTTTTCGAATACTACTAATCTCAAGGAAGAAAACTTTCATAGAGTATCCCCTATCTTAGATTAAACATAGCATCGAATATTACCACAAGCGCGGGGCTACTTTGGTAATGTTACTACAAGCCCAGTGTTTTAATGCATTTGTTAAACACAGGTACGTCTCAAGCTTATTACTCCGCTTTTGTTGGCTAGAAGATCAGAATACATCAGTCGACAAATATCGACATTAGGTCCTCATAACCAATTATCTACGCAATGTACACATACTTCTTTCAATTATTATAACGCATGCGGTACTAAGCGATTCACATGTTGAGTAATTGAACAATACCTAACTTCTTGCAATTGTTGGCATGAATATCCTTAAGTTTACTAACAATTTATCGCACAAGTATAATATGACCACGTACTTATGCAACTTGGTTCCTTTCCTCTCAATTCTAAGTATAAGAACTTCACAAGTTTAAGGGTACGAGTTAAACAACTTGGCATTTATCCATGAAAATTTTTAAATTTGGCTTAATATTGTCTCAATATTCCGTTCCCCTTGACTTTTTCAACATATAGCACAACATATAGCACAACATATAGCTAAGTCCCTTGCCCCCCACTTAAACATGGCATTGTCCTCAATGACAAAAATAAATGAGAGTACAAAAAGAAAGACTTAGCTCTGGAAACGGCTCCCAATTAAAGGAACAATATCAGTACATCGTGGAGAGACAGACACATCCTGTATAAGCAAACAAGCTCCACGAAATCGTCAAATACCATGTCTATGGAAGTTATAAAATAATGTGGTAGTAATTAGATATAGATATCTAAAAACAGTTTAAGCCACTTTACTTTATACTGCCATGGACAAGACCAAAAGGGATTTAAACCTAAATAAAAATTCACATGACGGCTATCAAGGAAAACCTCGTTTATTCCGAACTTAGACTCGGAACATGGCGAGATGAAAAAAACCGTGATAGGCGCATGCTACTTTATTAAAAATAAAAACGAAAAGCGAGTTATAGGAAATAGTTCTAAATTTATAGTCGCTAGCTCGACTCAGTTCAAGATGGTTTATTCATAGACAGGGTCATCGAGGTACAAAACCTCCTCCTCAGCACCAGGCGGAAGCCCTTGATAATGCTTCACACGATGTCCATTGACCACAAATCTGGAATCGTCTTTGAAATTGAGTAGCTCCACCGCTCCAGAAGGAAAGACTTGTTGTACTCGAAATGGGCCATGCCATCTTGATTTTAGCTTACCCGGGAAGAGTCTTAAGCGCGAATTGTACAAGAGAACCAGATCACCATCTTGAAAGGTCCTCTCCAGAATCTTTTTGTCATGGAATTTCTTTGTGCGCTCCTTGAAAATCTGGGCATTCTCATATGCCTCTAAATGAAACTCCTCCAGGCGAGTCAATTCTAACATCCTCTTCTCACCGGCCAACGTCTCATCAAAATTTAGCATCCTTGTTGCCCACATGGCTCGGTGCTCCAGTTCCACAGGTAGATGACATGCCTTTCCAAAAACAATCCTATACGGTGACATTCCAATCGAGGTTTTATATGCAGTCCTATAAGCCCATAAAGCGTCGTCTAAACGTAACGACCAATCCTTCCTAGTCGTATTGACAGTTTTCTCTAGGATACGCTTTATCTCTTGATTGGTGACTTCTACCTGTCCACTAGTCTGGGGGTGGTATGCGGTTGCTAGCTTATGTCGAACCCCATACTTAATCATCAGCCTTTCAAAAGG
The DNA here is from genome assembly GCA_024500145.1 of Gentiana dahurica var. dahurica. NCBI lineage: Eukaryota > Viridiplantae > Streptophyta > Magnoliopsida > Gentianales > Gentianaceae > Gentiana > Gentiana dahurica. The sequence goes on along the minus strand of CM044897.1, from coordinate 56,315,774 downwards.
TTTATTACAAAAATGACTACCATTGTCGCTTATAATCGCCCTAGGCGTCCCAAACCTGGTAAAAATATTCTTTTTCAAGAATCTAACTACAACCTTAGCATCGTTAGTAGGGGAAGCAATGGCCTCAACCCATTTGGATACATAATCAACAACAACTAAGATGTATCGGTTAGATAGTGATGATGTGAAGGGTCCAACGAAATCTATTCCCCAAACGTCAAAGAGTTCTACTTCTAAGATGCTCTTTAGTGGCATCTCATTCCTCCGTGAAATATTTCCTGTCATTTGACAAGCATGACATGCTTTTACATATTGGTGTGCATCCTTACACAATGTCGGCCAATAAAAACCGCATTGGAGGACCTTAGCCGCAGTTTTTTCTCCCCCGTAGTGTCCTCCAACTTCATAAGAATGACAATGCTTCATGATATCATTATACTCTTCTTCGGGCACACACCTTCGAAAAATATTATCAAATCCTAGCTTAAACAAATAAGGCTCATCCCAATAATAGTGTCTAAGATCTTTAAAGAATTTTTTCCTTTCTTGGACAGTGAGATTAGGTGGTAGGTACTTTGCGGATAGATAATTAACAAACAAACTAAACCATGGTTGTTTCTTCTCCTTCACAACCTCTATTCACGAAGAGACTGCAATACAATCATCATGTCACCCGATGGTGGTGATGGAGAAAATCTGTTCATCAGGAAAAGATTCTCCTATCTCAGGTAATTCCTCACCATCCTCTAATTGTAAGCGCGACAGATGATCGGCCACTACATTCTCACTTCCTTTCATGTCTCGGATCTCTATGTCAAATTCTTGCAGCAGTAGAATCCATCTCAACAATCTAGGCTTTGAATCTTGCTTTGCTAGGAGATACTTAAGAGCCGCATGGTCAGTCCACACAGTGAATTTAGATCCCACTAAGTAATATCTAAACTTGTCAAAAGCAAAGATAACGGCCAAAAGCTCCTTCTCCGTTGTGGCGTAATTTCTTTGGGCAGCATTCAAAGTCCGGCTCACATAATAAATAGGCCTAAAGATCTTATCTTTTCTTTGACCCAAAGCGGCGCCAACAGCAGTGTCACTTGCATCACACATCAGTTCAAACGGAAGATCCCAATCCGGTGCGACCAGAACGGGTGCAGTAATCAGTCTACTTTTTATTTCGTTGAAAGCTTTTATGCACTCATTAGAAAACACAAATGGCACATCCTTGGCCAATAATTCGGTAAGAGGTCTAGAGATTAGGGAAAAGTCCTTGATAAACCTACGATAAAATCCGGCGTGGCCTAAAAAACCTCGAAAAGTTTTAAGATTGGTAGGTGGAGGTAATTTCTCAATCACCTCAACTTTGGCTCTATCCACCTCTATTCCGTTCTTTGATATGCGGTGGCCTAGTACTATACCTTCCGTAACCATCAAATGACATTTCTCCCAGTTAAGCACAAGATTCGTCTCCTCACATCTCTTCAACACTCGTGCTAGATGTGTGAGACATGAATCGAAATCGTCTCCAAACACGGAGAAATCATCCATAAAGATTTCCAAGAAATCTTCCACCATATCCGCAAATAATGACATCATACATCGTTGAAATGTCGCGGGGGCGTTACACTATCCAAATGGCATTCGATTATACGCAAATGTCCCATATGGGCATGTAAATGTTGTTTTCTCATGATCTTCGGGCGAGATGTGGATTTGATAGTATCCCGAATACCCGTCAAGAAAACAATAGAAAGCATGCCCGCTCAGTCTCTCGAGCATTTGATCGATGAAGGGAAGAGGAAATGGTCCTTACGAGTTGCATCATTTAGTTTCCTAAAGTCTATGCATACTCGATGACCAGTGATTAGCCTCACAGGAATTAAATCATTCAACTCATTGGCTTGCACCGTCAATCCTCCCTTCTTGGGAACTACATGGATAGGGCTTACCCATTCGCTATCAGCAATTGGAAATATAATTCTCATTTCAAGCATTTTTATAACCTCATCCCTAACCACTTCCTTTAATTTGTGGGGTTAAACGCCTCTGAGGTTGTGCAACCGCTTTCTTCTTAGGGTCCACGGAGATTTTGTGCATACATACGCTAGGAATAATGCCCTTAACGTCAGCTATGGTCCATCCAAATGCTCCGTGGTACTCTCTCAAAACACTCATTAGTTTCTCCTCTTGTAAGTCCGTCAAGGAAGAAGATATAATTAGTGGCAAAGTCTCATCTTGAAGAAATACATACTTCAAATTTGCAGGAAGAGGTTTTAAAGTCAAATTTGTGGGAGGTTCTTCCAAAGAGGTCTTCAACTTTTGACCAGTGAGTTTAAGTTCAAGTACTTATGCCACGTTGGTCTATGATAGAATCTTTCAATCTCCGCAGCACTTACTTCCTCTACAGGCCTAGGGGTCCCTCTACTACATCCTGGCCATATCATCTTCTCCTCCTCACTACTTACGTACTTGACTTCATCTTCTTATTCCAAGACAGCATCCAAGAAATCCTTGATACTTTCATGTTGTTGAAATTCTTGAACGATCCTATCAATGGAATCCAACATGAAACACGCATCCTCTCCATCATCAGGTTGCTTCATAGTGTCAAAGACATTGAATGCAACTCTCTCTTCGTTCACTCTTAATACTAACTCGCCTTTGTAAACATGAATTAGCGTTTTACTAGTGGCCATGAAAGGTCTTCCTAATATCAAGGGCACTTCGTAGTTAGCTTCCATATCTAATACCACAAAGTCGACAGGGAATACAAACTTTTCAACTCTTACTAGCACATCCTCAACCACTCCACACGGTTCTTTGACAGAACGGTCAGCTAATTGCAATGTGATTGAGGTCTTCTTAAGATCTTTCATGCCTAGTTTCCGAAAAATAGATAGCGGCATCAGGTTCACGCTTGCTCCTAGATCACACAAAGCTTTGTTTAGACATACGTTACCTATGGTGCAGGGAATGAGAAAGCTTCCCGGATCTTTGCATTTTGGGGGTACCTTATGTTGAAGAATGGCTGAGCACTCCTCATTAAGGCATATGGTCTCTAAATCTAGAAGTTTCCTTTTAGTTGAGACGGCGTCTTTTAAAAACTTGGTGTACTCATGCATTTCAGCTAGTGCTTCAACTAGGGGTATATTGATTTGTAACTTACTGAATATATCCACGAACTTCTTATACCTCTTTTTATCAAACTTAGGTTTCGGCTTTGGTGGAGGATAAGGTAGAGTTGAGGGATCGACATCAGTGAAAATTGGATACTTGTTATCGTAAAGTTCAACTCTAGGGCCAGCAGGTTCGTTATACGTTCTTTGCTCAGGCAAAGTCTCGGAAGTATTAGTCTAATTGCTTGGCTAACCATCCTTATTCTTTGTGACTTTCTCTTTCTCTCGCAGGGATGGTGGAGTTACCTCTTTTCCACTTCTTGTCATGATTGCATTCAAGTCCTTAGGGTTCTTCTCAGTGTTGCTTGGCAACCCTCCAGGAGGTCTAGTTGAGACTTGCTTAGCTAGTCGTCCTATTTGGTGAGTGAGATTTTGGACTAGAGCTTCTTGGTTGGTCACCTTAGCATCTGTCTTCTGACAATATTGGCTAAAGTTAGTGGCTAAATCAGCCATAGATTTTGAAAGTTGTCCCATATTGTCAGTGACGATATTACTCAGTTTTTCTATCGCAGCTTCCCAACCAAAAGTTTTAGTTTGCTGTGGTACATAAGTGGTAGGCGGTTTAGGCCTTTCTCCTGCATTAAGGTCACTATATTGGAATCCAGGATGGTTATGATTAGGCCTATATCCTCCCCCGATATAATTGGCTTCTTCAGTACCAGCATTCTCACTTTGAGGTGCTACCTCGATTCCAGCCCCTTTCTCTACTCTTGCCATCCTCTCTTGCATTCCATCTACCTTATTGTTGATAACAGACAATTGTTCTAAAATTTTGGTAGACGCACTATCCTCAAATATGTCAGCGGCCATCTTCACAGTAGCTATGTCATTGCCCCCCTACTGACTATTCATCGCTATTTGCTCCATCTTTCCTTGTGCCTCCTCAGGAGATAAAAGAACAAACGCTCCATTGCTGGAGGCGTCTACTCTAATTTTCTCCGTCTCTCTCAACCCATGGTAAAAAGTTTGCATTAAAAGCCAAAGAGAGATGTCATGATGAGGACACTTCCTCATAGCTTCCTTGAAACGCTCCCAAGCTTGATCAAAACTCTCCCCAGGTTGTTGCTTAAATCCTAGGATGTCTTGGCGTAACTTAAAGGTTTTTCCCAAGGGAAAATACTTATTCATGAATTTTTGCAACAATTGTTCCCAAGTAGTGATAGATCCAGCCTCTAAAGAGAGAAGCCATTGCTTAGCTTTATCTTTCAAAGTGAAAGGGAAAAGCTTAAGACGAATGTTCCCCTACGGGATTAATTCTGGTTTCACTATGCTAACGATTTCCAAGAAATTCGTCACGTGAACACCATGATCCTCGTTTTGGATTCCATGAAAAGTAGAATAGTTGGTCACCATTTGAATTACATTAGGCCTAGGGTGATAGGCTTCCGCAGGGTCTTGCGGTGCTACGATAGCAGGAATGAACTGTTCAATAGTGGGCGTTGCATAACTTTGCAAAGTACGCCTCGCTCCTGGAACTAGGGCTTGGTTCTCATTATTAGCATTTGCATTCACATTATTGGAATTATTAATAACAAGATTAATAACAGGATTAGGTACCTGGTTTGGATTGTTCGGAATGCCTTCCATTTCTCTTTCAGATTCAGAATGCTCAGAATGATCGGTTGTATGTCCTTCTTCCAATTCGTGCTCGCTTTCCTCAAGATTTGGATCCTCTTCTCCTTGCTTAGCCAGTTCTTTAGCTAACTTCCTATTTCTCCTTGCAAATTTCTCTATTTCAGGATTATAAGGCTCAAGTGGTTCCTTCGATTTCCGAGTAGCGTACTATAAAATAATAAACAACAATAAAACAATTAATCACTAGTAAAGGCTAGGCCTTTAACTAACTAATTAAAACTAAAACAGACTCGAAATAAGTTTGAAAAAAGAAAACATAGATAAAACAGAAGCAGAATACCGTAAAACTAATACAGAACAGAAACAAAAAAAACAAAAAAAAAAATCCTCGGTCGACCGAGAACTGTGGTTTGGTCGATCGAACTCTCTTCTTCTTTTTATTTTTATTTTTACGACACTGTTTAATATACAGACTCTTATTCATAGAATATTCACGAATCCAGTTCTAACAAAATAAGCTATATCTTAATTTAATGACTCGAGTCCCCGGCAACGGCGCCAAAAACTTGATTGAGGTCAAGTTAAATTATTAACTCGATGCCTACTAACACACTAGCAAGAGAACTAGGTTCAATTGTAGTATAGCTAGATAGAGTCGAGGTCGATCCCACAGAGACTCGGCACAAACAAAACACAACTTTATCCTATTAGAACTAAATTGAAAGGGCGGTCTACGACCAACTAAACGCAGTAAATAAAATAGTGACAACCACAAGACACAAAATACCACAAAGACAAACTAAAAACTACTAAAACAAGGATAATACTGTGGATATTATCTAAACAAACAGTATTGATTACGCTAGTAGATTATAACTCCCCCATGTGAATTAGGATGATAACGAGATAAAACAAACGTTAAAGATTAATTATTATGACTACGGGAGTCATCCCTTAAGGTAGATTTAGCTCCGACTAGGCCATCTAAATCATCGTGCCTCCACTACAAGACTTTTCCTTTTAGTGCCTCCATCTCATATAACTTCTGACACAATTACGAAACTAGGAATGCCGGTATAAACCGTAACCTCATCTAAGCAACATTCCTAGGGTAAGGCGTACTTCTTAGATGCCGATTCAATCTATATCCTAAGTAACAATCACTTTTTAGGTTTCATGTTAAATTATGATGACAAATAATTAAGTTGATCAGGTTTAATTACTCGTTTTAATTCCAAATCAGAGAATCTGATGTAGTCGAAGCCGATCATAATATTGCCCTACACATCACCACGCTCGGTCGACCGAACGACAGCACTCGGGCGACCGAATGACATGTCTCGGTCGACCGAACACAGTTCTGTGTCGGTACAAATCATGATTACTTTCTAACGTTTCTAACCTAAACACATGGGTTCGTAAATTAATCTACATCACGCAATCAATACAAGAAAAACCACTCCATAATAAAATACATCAGATCTACGAATAAAGATTGCATAATTGAATAGTCATGCCCTCGAAGACGAGAGTGACTCCCACTCTTTAATGCGCTCCCTAACCGGAGAATCCGCTGAATCCACAATGAACAAACATAAAGAAACTAAAACTAAATAAAGTCAAAGTATTGTATAAATTGTATTTTGTAGGTTGGTTTGGTGTGTGTTCTCAATTTCGTAGCTGCTGCTTATATAGAGGATTTTGCGGACATATGATGGATCTAGAAGATATGCACACGTTTTCGGTCTGGATAGCTTCGGGTAACCGAACCACATGCCTCGGTCGACCGAATGAAGGGGCTCGGTCGACCGAGCCTCTCTCAGCACGTGTTTAACGTGTTTCTCGATAACTTGTTCCCCACTGCACTCTTCTATGCTGATCTGATTTGTCTCTTGATTAATGCTCCGATTTTCTTCCTTATTATCTTGAGATCCACTGATTGAATGACATTAATCCTCTCGATTTATCACAATCTGCAAAATCAGTATTTATTGCACAAATAAATTGGCCTTTAATAATAAAAACGGCTAAATACCAAAAATCATATTAATAATCACTTAACATTAAATAATACATATAAACAAGTGATTTAATATGAAATATATATAATTAACTCCGATTTAAGGTTATAATTGATGATATAAATAGGTATATTTTAACCGTCATCATTAACTCTCTACCTTCTAAGGAATCACCCCTAAATTAATCAGCTTTGCGTTGAAAGTTAAACTTTCATATTCATTCGACTCTTCTTCATGTAGTTCCAATTACTCCCACTGTGCCTGAGATACTCAGGTTGTTCTACAAGAGTTTCAATAGAACTGGAGTATCAAACTCCATTCACAGGGTTATGGCTTTTAAACCAACCTCTATGATCAGGATCCTATACAGTCCACGAAGGACTATAGGTCATCAATCTACCCTATAGGCCATAAGGTCCTGCACAGGGTAATGGACAAACCATACTCCCACTGCGTTCGGGGTGGATTGATATACTGATCTAGTTTAGTAGTTCTTATCAGTGTTATCACCAACTGCCGGTGTTGGATGTGGACTGAACACATCAGTTAGTAACATCTCGAGTACAAATACTTCAAGATCCAAGGTTGTTATTTATAGACTCTATCAGACCGAGTTTGATAGTATAACCGTCATTCTCTGATTTTATGACTTTTATAACCAACCTTTACTCAATGCATTAAGATATTTCACGACCTGAACGTGTATGCAAAATTGCCAGTCCTACCTTCAAGCACTCGGTGCTTAATGCCTCTATTTACCGAAGTGGAGTGAACCGAATTCACTCCTTATCCACAAATGCTTAGGCATTTTTAAGGTGGACTTCTCGGTTTTTCATTACAACGTAAACCGTTATTTTGCAACCAATATCTTAAATGAGTTCAGCAGCGTATTGTAGCACATCAATAACTATGTAAGGCAAATTTGTGGTGTATCCCTTAGTGAAAACATTTCACTGGGAGGCAGGCCGAGCATCAGTCCCGAAGACTACGCAATAACCTATTTCTGAGTATGGAATACTCTATCTCTGGTGAAATCAGAGATTTTCTCCAAATATTTTGGATAAACTTACCGGAGTTTCGAGTAGTTATCAGACAATATGTCACTACTCAGAAGCTCCCACTAGCTTGTATCTTTCATATGACCCCGAAGGTCGATATGAACAAGCTAACTTCTTTAAATCTATTACCCTTTCCCGATTGAAAGGAAACTTAGGCATTGTTCCTTTGAGACAGGGTTCCTTTGACTGGGAGATAGGAACCACCCTAAGCCAGTCTGCAGATCTTATCATTAGGGAATATGCACTAATTAATAGTGTATAAAGAAGTGTTTATCTAAATATGGAAACCATTTGTGTTTATATAGTTTTAAGATGCGTTACTAATACCTTTTTCAGCAATGCTTAGTGGTTCTGACTTTATCAAACAAAAGTCCGAGTCTTGGATTCGTGCTACGAATGTTATATTCATCGTCAATAAGACAAACAAATTACCCTATTGAACATGAATACGTTCGTTCCAATGAATCCGAAAACAGAAAATGGATTTTCTGTGATACTCAAGAATTGAATCCGAGATTCATTTCCTTATATCAATCCCACTAGTCTATCTGAAATAACTTCCCGTTGTCTATTTTATTTATCGTTTAATGCAAAGCTACTTAGTTCTTCCAAAGAACTTTAGATTTCGAGAAAATTACTAAGGATGGATTGGTCAGTGATCCGAAATCACTTTCCTTATCCTCTAATTTCAAATTTATTAATTTTCCGGTTTAGCCTTAAAACTACGTTGTTTAGACGACTAACACGTATAAATGTTCAGTGTTACTTGCTTGGACTATCGATTTTTCTAATCGTCAAATCATAAGACCAAAGCTCCCACTAGTTTATCGGTTCCAAATACCGTCTAACTAGCAATACTTTGTATTTATGATTTTTTCAAAGATTAGAACATCACCTAGAACTAAGCTCCCACTAGTTTATCAGTTCCAAATACTGTTTAACTAGCAATGCTGTGTTCATGATGTTTCAAGATGATATAATCTCCAGAACTAAGCTCCCACTAGTTTAACAGTTCCAAATACTGTCTAACTAGTAACGCTTTATTCTTGTTTTTCCAATGAATGGAAAAAACTCTTGTGCAGTCCATTACATATTTCTAATGATTCATAGAAACAACAAATCATAAGGCTAAGGCTCCCACTAGTTTATCGGTTCCAAATACCGTCTAACTAACAACGCCTTATGTATATGATTTTTCAATTTTCCAATTTAGAAATTTGTTGTGTAATTACACTTTTAAGATTCACTAAATGAATTTTATTTGATAGTCCTATGTCATCTTTTGTAAACTAAGTATGGTCGTCTCTCGTTCAACACGAGTGACACCCGTGACATACCTATACTATGTCATTTATGTTTTTAAAGGCTTAAGAGAATAAATCTTTTCTGAAAAATTAACTGCATTGTTTGATAATTACAACGTACTTGTTACTTTCCACATTTTTAATGAAGTCCTATTACTAACAGTTTAGTAACCTAGAGATTTAATTGTAAATAAAATGAAAGTTAAATTCAAAAATAAATTTTTCACTACTAGATTTATTTTAGGAATAATAAACTATAAGAAGTCTAACCTACAATTCCAAGGATTTAACCTCACATTGTACTGTCCGAGAGGGTCGATATCAGCACTATGACGGTTAAACTGAGACAATCTCTCTCAATGATTAAGCTTCGAGAATCAAACATCTCACAAGAATTAGACATCCCGGACCTTTAATCATTGATTACCTTCCATTTTCTAGCCTAGATATTTCGAAAATATCCATAAAGAGTGTGACCTACTATATCAGATCTCAGAGTACGCCCCGAGTATGCCTTCGAGGGGCAGGTCAGTGACCCGACGAGTACCCGAAATCGTATCCTTTCGGAGACCAAGGCTTGAATTTTGATAACGGTGAACACCATCCGAAGGGGGCCGAAATCAAAGCGGCATGAGGTGTCACCATTCTCTCACGTGCTTGCATCTATAGTAGAGGCCGTGGGGTTGGCTGTCGTCTTCCCCGCTCCCACTCAATAATTTGAAAAAGTGGTGGGTTTACTAATTACGGTTTCGGTCTTGACAATAAGAAACAATAAATCAAAGTACTCCGAACAGGGTCGGTTAAGTAGGCAAGCCGACGCCGTCTTATTCGTTGGAACATATGTGACAGTTCAGGCCAATCCGTCAAGAGAAGCCCCGTTTAACCCGAAGGCTTATCGGCTATGCTAAGTCCTGTCGAACTGTTGTAACGTACATCACACGTGGAGGGGAGTCGATTGAGCCGAAGCTCGGTTGAACTCGCCCAACCATGGTTAGTCCATTTCCGAACCCATGTACTAAGATTCTCCGATTTCTAAATTGTCACCCAAAGCGTAATCTCGTTTCTGTTTAAGGTGGGTTAACTGAGAAGCCATCACCGAAAAGCTCAACTATTTATCCAAGTGGGATTCACCGAGAATCCATCACAAAAATCGTAATGATTGACAAAACCCGGGTCCTCGGTTTTTATAATTAGCTACTTATTATTTAACTACCACATATTAAATTAATAAGCATTCATACTAATTATTCGAGTTATACACGTCTATTTTAATTTGAAATTAAAAAACTACGTGTATGCATTGGAGTGGAATCATGAAGATGCAAGTCATGGCAATTTTCCGGTTTTAAGCACGTAATTTTGATCAAACACAAAATTATACCGAAAAGTAAACACCGAGATGGACCGTTGGTACCCCCGACTAACTATTTTCTAAGGAAAAGTAACGCTTATACTATGTCTTCGAGTCTTATCTTCGAATCTTGAACTCGAACCGCCGGATCACGAACCACGAACACCCGAGAGGAGAAAAGGCTTTTTATTTAAATAAAACCAATTTATTATAATTAAATAAAACCTTTTTAAATTTTTTTCGGTGAATATTAAATATTTCCAAAAAAAAAATAATATATATTTTTATATTATTAATACTCTGATAATGCGGTAGGCTTTTATAAAAAAAAATTGGTTAAAAAAAAAAATGACATACAGCCGCATAAAAACCTAGCCGCATGCTAGTTTTATAAACAACTTATAGCAACGGTTTCAAAGATCGCAGAAAGGTCCTGTAGCGCTTTTTAAAAAAGTATTTAACCGTTTTTCCTCGTTCATACCTAGGTTTTCGCCTTGATCTTCAACTTTTCTTCAAGATCTTCATCTTTTCGAGCCCGGAACAACAAAATTTCAATAAAAGATGCTACTTTTACATGGAATTTTCAAAAAATGCATAATTAAAGATACAAATCCTATGCTCAATTGTTACTAAACAAAGGAGCTACAAAATAGATCTACGGGTAAACAATACCAACCCCAATCCATCTCTTCAACCACAACATTCAAAGCATACATCATGATTAATTTTGAATTTTACCCAAAAAATGAAATAAAAACACCTAAAACATGCTTTTCCACTCCAAGATCTAAAATTCATATACTTTGATCGTTAGATCAAAGGCTCTGATACCACTTGTTAGATGTAATATCGTCGGATCAATCATAGATTGACCCGATTACGCAGCGGAATGCATCAGATCTAGATCTAAACGAAACAAAGAACTTAAATAAAAGATCAAACTACAAGGGGGTTTGGATTTTACCTTTTTATGGTGCTTAACTCCAAGATCAAAAGTAGTATCCACGCAAGTTGAGAAGCCACAGCCTTCCAACGTGTGTCTCCCAGCAACACCAGGTGGATGGTGTTTCCCGCCGCCGGACCTCCTTGATATGCTACCGGAATAATCCCGAAGATTATCACAACTCGAAACCCGAAGCACTTGGTCGAAATATCAACCCAAGTACTAGTCAATATGGCGTGTATTATTGTGTGCCAAAAGGCTTGAGAGAACTCTCTTTATATAGGAGAGTAATCATTGTCCTCCAAGGATTTATTTAATTAATACAAAATCAATTATAATAATCCTTTTCCAAATAAAAGATAAATAAAATAATTATCCCAAACAAATTAGGATAAATCATATTATTATCTAATATTCCATGAATTATCATTTAACAAATAAAAGATAAATCACACATTAAATAATTATCCAAGAAAACTAATTTCCTTATAATTACATAATACAAAAATGCTCCCCCCTTTTAATTAAATAAGGCCACACGCATTTTTCCACACATTGGGCCGAGTCCACGAAAAATTTCTTTTCCATGTATTTAATTATCTAGTCCAACTAAACAATTAATCCACATATCAATTAAATAGTCCAATCCAACTATTTAATTATAATTGAGGTGCAACGACGAGAAACCTATATGCTATATTCGGAGCCACACCGGGGACCATGGACCCATATTCAGTAGCTACAATAAATCGAATAAAAATTATTCATCAGACAGAATAATTATATCCAACCTATTAATTCCGGGATTACACCACCATAAACCCGAAACTGAACTCTATCGAATATAGATAACTTACACTCAATTTATGAGTCAAAAGCGTCCACTGATATAATCATTACATACGGATAAATCCTCCATAGACTGTTCACTTCGATTCGGGATATTTCCATAAACCCTTCTCGAAACATATTATCCTTATTTACCATTAACCCCCTAATGATCAATTAGTTCATATCCAATATAACATGAACTCGGCCGATCGATCAGTTTCTAGGGTCAACAAATAAGGGAACTGTCTGTCTACTTCCCGAGGGAAGGAATGGATTCCATGTCTATGATAGCACAGACTACTCACTCATCCCAGAATTGAGCCAACGAGAAGTGTTGGACCACATACTGTGAAGTGATCCTTACTAACACATCAAACTCTACCCTAGTCTAAGTAGTCGTATGTGATCACCTCAGGATTAAGATTAATCCATATATGATCATCTTGTGATTCGATAATACTTCTCGATTACGGAATTATATCGATAATTCAAATCAAATCGGTCCAGCCCTATATGATCATCATCATATATAAATGCCCCACAAGGTATCCTATTACCGACAGTCCGGATAAGACTGTCACACCATAAAGTGCTCTGCGCGCATTATTAGCATATTAATAATGAGACCCGTGCTCAGATTAATCCAGATTAATCAACGCTACGGACTAAGTTAATTTTAAGTACATCTCACTAACTCAATCCTCTGGTGTATAGCCATACACTGAGTTATGTGATTACATAAACGAGGTACTTAGGGTTTTCAGTAGTGTCTTAATTATAAGCATACATGCATATAATAAGATGAATTATTAATTCTATCCTAAAACAATTACATAATTGTCTTTCGGGCACTATACCTAACAGAGACTACATGAAGAAGACACCTTCAAGTTATTTTCAGATCTCAAGGCCTATGAATTCTGTAAGAAACTTGCTCCTGAGACTGAAAAGGAAGAACCAAACACCACTGCATTGGCTGCTACACATAAAGAAGAATCATCAGGTGTTCAAGATGATCTACTGGATGAGATGCAAGAGCAAATTGATCTACTGAGCAAGAAAATCAGAATGATGAAAACTTGAAGGTGTTCTCCAAGGAATTTCACAAAGAAATCAAGTGAAAAGAAGAAGGAAGAATCCAAGAAAGATAATGATTATTTGTGTTTTCATTGCAAGAAACCAGGACCTTATGGAAATTTGCCAAGGGTCATGCTTACCACTGACCACTATGGACCCAAACAGTTTTGGGTACCTAAAATACATTAAATTTGTTTTGTAGGTGTCTGGTACTTTGACTGTGGATGTTCCAGACATGTGACAAAGAATAAGCATTGTTTGACAAATTATGTGGCAAATGATGGTCCAAGAGTGAAATTTGGCAACAAGAATACACCAGGATTGTAATATTCCGATTTTCGGGAAAGGGCAGACGTGTCTTTTTGCGAAAACGAAATATTAGGTTCGGTTTCCTTTTATTTGGAGTTAATTATTTTGGACGTTTTATATATATATAATTTCGAGTTTATATGTATATACATGAGGAAATCCTTTTTTTGTATTAAAGGGGCATTTAGGGAAAAGGATTAACTCCCTCTTAATGCTAAGACCTAAACATTTAATCAGAGATTTCAGTTACTCAGCCCCTCCCCTTTTCTTTTCCTTGTGCGTGTGAGAGAGAGAGAGCATAGGAGAGCCAAGAGTTCTTTTCACAATTCTGAGAGGAAGAGTTGTTTGTTTTCAGAATCGTTTCGAGAAGCGGAAGCGTTGTAAGGAGGGCATCGTTTTGTGATCAGTTTGGTGGCAAGTGCAGCAGCTTTCCTCGAAGTTTCGGATCAGTTTTTGGGCTGCAATAGGTAAGAAGAACCTGTCCTATGAAATCAATTACTAGTTATAGGGATTTGATCATGTTCTAGGACGTTTTGGTGTTAGAAAATTGAGTTGTTGCCTTGGTAAATGACTATAGATGTTATGGTATTGTTAGATGAGGTCTATGTGCTCATTGTGTTGTTATTTTTCTGGTTTTTGGCTGAAATACGATCTGGGGTTCGAATGATGAAGAATTAGGGTTCCAGTCGAACCCAGGTGGACGAGCGTCCGGTATTATGGACGAGCGTCCATCCTAGGTTCCACCCTGGACGAACGTCTGGTTGTAATGGACGAGCGTCTGAGGTGCAATTTTACATTCAGGATTGAACTGTTTTGGGTGGACGAGCGTCCACTATTGTGGACGGGCGTCCAGTAAACTGAACGGGCGTCCAGTTTTGTATTGCCTCATTTCTATCGTTAATTGTTGTTCAGCCATATATACATGCTTTACTTACTTGAAATCCATATATATGATATGTTAAACATGGTATAACTTAGACAAGCCTGAATTGAGCTTCTGATTCGTTCAGTTAAAACACCGAATGTACTCTTAAAGGGAGTTGAAGTTCGGATCCGTCGGAAGAGCATGATAGGCTTGTGCTTTGATGAATTAGGATTCATCATTGTCTGTGTATGTGCTAGGACTTGTCCGTGTCTAGTGGTCTAGGAAGAGAGTAGTATGTGTGAGGAGATTATTTGAAAACACCTAGGTGGCTAGTTAATAACTTAATAAACAACGATATGACTAGTAAAAGATTAAACAACATGTCTCTCTTGGCTAGGCACCAGGCTAAATCGTGATGCATGTGCTACCTCTGAAGGTAGAGGAACTCCGTAGGTCCAAGGACCCTAAGTACGGAGGGATTATGCTGAGACGTGCGTGCTATCGGAGTCTACCTTTTCTAGACTTCGTGGATATTGGTGTGATCCACTAATATGTTGCAAAAGAGTGTCCCCGAGGTGGAAGAACTCCGTAGGTCAGCAAAACCCTAAGTACGGAGGGATTCTGCTAAGGTGGATGCGCGTAGTGCCCTTGAGTGCGGTTGTAACATAGATAGGTTAAGTTAGAAACAGTTAGTCACAACATGTTGATGAGCATGAAGTGAACCCTAGATTGAGTCAGTCTCACATAAATAACAAATCAAATTAAGTATCTTTTCCTTATAAATTGTAGTTGATGTCATAGCTTCTCTTTCTTATTAAGTACGTTGTACTTACCTCAAATGCATTGTTTTCTATGTGTTTGGGGATGAGAAGACGAACAGGTTTTCGAGGAGGAGTTCGACGACGACGTTTGACGGCGCTCGTTGAAGACTTTTATTTACTGCTTTACGTATATTCTTGGATTATTTTTGATACTGTTGAGGTAGACTTTTGGTCTCTCAAGACGCATAGTACTTTTCTTTTGGGATTTTTTTTGTATTTTCTCAAATGTAATAAATTTACATTTCCGCTTTTAGATTTCCTTTTCTATTCTTAAACATTTAGAAATTTTATACCCGAGTTTTTGCTTCCGTTTGCTTTAATTTGATACGACGTAGTAGAGGCTTACGTATAAAGTGAATTTACTTTATTTTATACGTGCCGAACGTTTCGTTTCCGGATAAGGACTCGGTGTCCGGGAACGGGGCGTTACAGTTGGTATCAGAGAGAAGCGTCCTTTAGACTTCCTTTCTTTTAAGATAAGCTTCTTTAGATCTTTTAGTAACGTCTGGTTTTCTTGATCATCAGGATGGTGTTCACGAGGACTGGAGCGGGTGCAGAGTCTTCCAGAGTTCGAGGGGAAAGTCCCGTACCGGTTGTAGGGGGTGGTGTAGTGAGACCGATACCCCTAACCCAGCAGAGTTTATCACCACCACCTCATACGGCGACACCGTCACCGAGGTCTCATCAGAGTTTGTCACCCCGACCACATCAGGAACGACCTCCACGATGGCACGTGGGAAGTTCGGCTCAGTTCACCATGGTAAGTGATATCCTAGCTGGCTATGTACCACCACCTGTGGCTAGCGTGTACCCTCCACCAACAAGTGTTTATCCACCTGTGTATCCTCAGCAGCAGCAGGCCTTTTACCCTCCTCCTGTAGGGTATACTCCTCAACCTACCGTACCACCTTCACCACGCCTTGATCATCAACAAGGCATTGGTTACCCACCTTTTGGTTTTCATCAACCCCAGTACCCTCCACAGCCTCATCAGTTTTACCCTCAAGGATACTATCCTTACCAGCCTGTATCTCAAGCGTATCCGGCTTACCCTCCTCAGCAACAGTACCCACCGCAGATGCCTTATGGTTACCCACCGGTTTACCCACCAGTCAGACCGGCTTTTGAGCAAGCACCAGTTGTAGATTGGTACACACGGTTAAGAAGGAATCGAGTTGAAAACTTTTATGGAAATGTGGAGCATATGAAGGCAGAAGAATGGCTGAGAGGTTTTGAAAAGGCTTGCAGGAATATACATGTTCCGGAGACAGAAATGGCACAGTTAGCAGTCAGTTTCCTCTTAGGCGCAGCAGAAGCATGGATCGATGCCATTCAAAGTTGTAACGGGAAGATTACGGACTGGGAAGGTTTTAAGGCTATGTTTTACAACGAATACTTTCCGGCTACGGTGCAAGCTGATAAGGCAAGTCAGTTTTTGAAATTTAAGCAAGGTACTCAGTACACCGTGACCCAGTACACCAATAAGTTCAACGAATTGGGGCGGT
This sequence comes from Gentiana dahurica var. dahurica, assembly GCA_024500145.1. Lineage (NCBI taxonomy): Eukaryota > Viridiplantae > Streptophyta > Magnoliopsida > Gentianales > Gentianaceae > Gentiana > Gentiana dahurica. Next base: position 56,298,944 of record CM044897.1, on the reverse strand, counting down.
TCTACCCCGAGTTGATGAAAGTGGAGGAAAGAAAGATGGCTCTTTACAAGGAAGGCTTGGCCTACGAAATCCAATCAGGCATGTTGGGATTTACAGCAAAGAATATGCAGAGTTACTGAATAAAGCTTTGGAAGTCGAGACCTTTAGAAAGAGGGCTACAGTAGTTGTTGGGAACAAGAGAAACTTTGGGACTAGTCAAGGCAGTTATAGGGGAGCACCACAACAAAATGTCAAGAAGACGACGGCTCCTACAGCAGCTAAGGCCCCGAGCAGTGCACCGCTTTGCTCTAAGTGCAACAGAAATCACTCAGGGGAGTGCAGGCAGAACAATACCGGTTGCTACATCTGCGGAGAGCCAGGACACTTTTCTAGAGCGTGTCCAAACAGAGGGAACAAAGGTAGTTCGAGTCAAGGAAGCGGAAAGAGCGGCCCCAGCCGACCGGTTCGAGTTTTTGCAGTTGATGCTAATTTTGTGGAACCAGAGGATGACGTTATTTCAGGTACCATGTTGTTGTCTTGTTCTTTTGTTAAGATATTTTATAGCGTGTTTATTCATGTTGTAACTATATTTAAATAAATGAATATGCATCCTAGGTACGATAATGTTAGAAAACTTAGTGGTCAAGGCTTTGTTTGACACGGGAGCGTCAAATACTTTTGTGTCAACCAAGGTAGCTAAGAAATTGAACTTACCTTCAGAACCTTTAAGGAATACTTTGGAAATAACTACACCGTTAGGGAAGGTAACAAAGGTGACTAGGGTAATACCTCAAGTGGAAGTTCGAGTTGGACCTTATCGATGCAAGAGCGACTTCACAGTTTTGGACTTCTCAGATTTTGATGTAATCCTCGGAATAGATTGGCTATCCGAGAATTATGTTCACTTGGACTGTAGGGAGAAGAAAGTGACTTTTAAAGTACCTGGAAAATCAGACAAGACGTATCAAGGGAATGTGTACAAGCCAGGTAAGAAGCGACACCCGATCATCTCGGCAGTTAAGGCCATCAGGGCTTGTCAGAAGGGTTGTGAAGGCTACTTGTTGTATGCAGTGGATGTAGAACAAGTAAAGCCAAAGTTAGAAGAAACTCCTATTGTAAGAGAGTACCCCGAGGTGTTTCCAGAAGAGCTACCGGGAAACATGTCGGATAGGGAAATCGAGTTTGAGATCAAGTTGGTACCCGGAGCGGCACCAGTTGCTAAGGCACCTTATAGGATGGCACCGGCTGAATTAAAGGAGTTAAAAGCTCAACTTAAAGATATGCTTGAAAGGAACATAATTCAGCCCAGCACCTCGCCTTGGGGAGCCCCTGTTTTGTTCGTGAAGAAAAAGGATGGTAGCATGCGGATGTGTATCGATTACCGAGCGCTGAATAACCTTACCATCAAGAATAAGTACCCTCTACCAAGGATAGACGATTTGTTTAACCAGTTGCAAGGCAAGAGAGTATTCTCCAAGTTTCACTTGAGATCTGGCTATCATCAGTTGAAGATTAAAGTGGCAGATATACCGAAGACGGCTTTCAGTACAAGATATGGACATTATGAGTTCCTTGTCATGCCATTTGGAATCACTAATGCTCCATCTGCATTCATGGATTTGATGCAACGTGTCTTCATGCCGTATTTGGATAAGTTCGTGATAGTGTTCATAGACGATATCCTAGTTTACTCTAGGGATGAGAAGGAACACGAGGAACACTTAAGGATAGTGTTGGAAACCTTGAAGAAGAATCAGTTATATGCAAAGTTTTCAAAGTGCGACTTTTGGTTGGATCGAGTTAGTTTCTTGGGTCATGTGATTTCTGGAGATGGTATTCAAGTTGATCCAGTGAAGATTGAGGCAGTTGAGAATTGGCCTAGACCTACCACCGTTTCGGAAGTAAGAAGTTTTCTTGGGTTGGCTGGTTACTACCGGAAGTTTGTACAAGATTTTTCAAAGATAGCTACTCCGCTCACCAAGTTAACACAGAAGAATGTGAAGTTTGAATGGACTAGAGAGTGCGAAATAGCTTTTCAGACACTGAAGAAGAAGTTGACTACGGCCCCAGTGTTAGCAGTTCCGGAGATCTTTGATAATTACGATGTCTACACGGATGCTTCGGGACAGGGTTTGGGTTGTGTGTTGATGCAAGGAGGAAAAGTGATAGCTTATGCATCTAGGCTGTTGAAGGTGCATGAGAAGAACTACCCGACGCATGATTTAGAGTTGGCAGCGGTAGTTTTTGCCTTAAAGACTTGGAGGCATTACTTGTATGGAGTTAAAGCAAGGATTTTCACCGACCATAAGAGTTTAAAGTATTTCTTCACCCAAGAGAATCTGAATATGAGACAAAGGAGGTGGTTAGAATTTGTGAAGGACTACGATCTGGACATTCAGTACCATCCGGGAAAAGCAAATGTAGTAGCAGATGCTTTGAGTAGGAAACCAGTGTTTGCAGCTTCCAGTGTTGAGGTAATGGCAGAAAGGTTAGATGGGCTGCACATCAGAAGCTTTGATCGGATCGAAGACCGGCGGTTTGTGGCACCGTTGTTAGCAAGATCTGAGTTGATGGATGACATCCGGGAGAAGCAAGACGAAGATCCGGTTTTGTTGGACTTGAAGCGTGTTGCTAGAGAGAAGCCTACGGTTGGTTACGTGTTGGATAAAAGTGGAAATCTGTGGTATCGGGATCGTCTATGTGTACCTAATGTTGGCGACCTGAGGCAAAGAGTTATGGAAGAGGCACAAAGAATTGCTTTTGCGGTTCATCCAGGTGCTACTAAAATGTACAGAGATTTAAAGGAAAGATTTTGGTGGCCCTCGATGAAGTTGGAAATAGCCAAGTTTGTGGCAGAGTGTGATGTTTGCCAGAAGGTTAAAGCAGAACATAGAAGACCCGGGGGAATGCTTAAGCCATTGGACATCCCCGAATGGAAGTGGGATAAGATTACGATGGATTTCATCACCGGATTACCTAGGACAAAGGGAGGACATGATGCAATTTGGGTAATTGTGGATAGATTGACCAAATCGCCCATTTCTTGCCATACAAAGTTGACATGCCGTTGAAGAAAATGACAACACTATATCTGGATAATATAGTGAAGCTACACGGAGTCCCTATCTCGATAGTTTCGGATCGTGATTCGAGATTTGTCAGTCGGTTTTGGAAGAGCTTACAAGAAGCCTTTGGAACTAAGTTAGATTTAAGCACGGCTTTTCATCCTCAGACAGATGGACAATCTGAGAGGACCATCCAAACACTTGAAGACATGTTAAGAGCTTGTGTTTTGGAGGTAGGCGGATCATGGGATGATTACCTATCGGTAGCAGAGTTTGCCTATAACAACAGTTTTCATGCAAGCATAGGCATGCCGCCGTTTGAAGCGTTGTATGGGAGAAGATGTCGGACGCCACTGTTTTGGGACGAAGTCGGAGAGAGGCAGATTACAGGGCCGGAAATGGTTGAACAAGCAAAGGAAAGGGTTCAGTTGGTCAAGAAGAATTTGAAGGCAGCTCAAGACAGGCAGAAAAGTTGGGCTGATGTTAGAAGAAGACCTCTTGAGTTTGAAGTCGGTGATAAAGTTTATCTACGAGCCTCACCGATGAAGGGAGTGAAACGCTTTGGACAGAAAGGAAAGCTAAGTCCAAGGTATGTTGGACCTTTCGAGATTTTGGAAAGAGTTGGGACGTTAGCTTATAAGCTTCAGTTGCCAGAATCGATGTCGAGAGTTCACAACGTATTTCACGTTTCGATGTTGAAGAAATGTCTGACGAAGAACGATGTTGAAACTACGGTTGATCCGGAAATTCTACAGGATAATCTCGCTTACGACGAAAGACCTATCAAGATTCTAGACCGGAAGGAAAAGATGATTAAGAGGCGGATGATCCCCTTGGTGTTAGTTCAGTGGAGCAATCATTCACCCGAGGAGGCAACTTGGGAAGTGGAAAGCGACATGCTTAGTGAGTTCCAAGAGTTTGTTGATCTACCAGGTATGTTCTAGTTTCGAGGACGAAACTCCTTTTAAGGGGGGGAGAATGTAATATTCCGATTTTCGGGAAAGGGCAGACGTGTCTTTTTGCGAAAACGAAATATTAGGTTCGGTTTCCTTTTATTTGGAGTTAATTATTTTGGACGTTTTATATATATATAATTTCGAGTTTATATGTATATACATGAGGAAATCCTTTTTTGTATTAAAGGGGCATTTAGGGAAAAGGATTAACTCCCTCTTAATGCTAAGACCTAAACATTTAATCAGAGATTTCAGTTACTCAGCCCTCCCCTTTTCTTTTCCTTGTGCGTGTGAGAGAGAGAGAGAGCATAGGAGAGCCAAGAGTTCTTTTCACAATTCTGAGAGGAAGAGTTGTTTGTTTTCAGAATCGTTTCGAGAAGCGGAAGCGTTGTAAGGAGGGCTTCGTTTTGTGATCAGTTTGGTGGCAAGTGCAGCAGCTTTCCTCGAGGTTTCGGATCAGTTTTTGGGCTGCAATAGGTAAGAAGAACCTGTCCTATGAAATCAATTACTGGTTCTAGGGATTTGATCATGTTCTAGGACGTTTTGGTGTTAGAAAATTGAGTTGTTGCCTTGGTAAATGACTATAGATGTTATGGTATTGTTAGATGAGGTCTATGTGCTCATTGTGTTGTTATTTTTCTGGTTTTTGGCTGAAATACGATCTGGGGTTCGAATGATGAAGAATTAGGGTTCCAGTCGAACCCAGGTGGACGAGCGTCCGGTATTATGGACGAGCGTCCATCCTAGGTTCCACCCTGGACGAACGTCTGGTTGTAATGGACGAGCGTCTGAGGTGCAATTTTACATTCAGGATTGAACTGTTTTGGGTGGACGAGCGTCCACTATTGTGGACGGGCGTCCAGTAAACTGAACGGGCGTCCAAGTCTTTAAACGGGCGTCCAGTCTTGTATTGCCTCATTTCTATCGTTAATTGTTGTTCAGCCATATATACATGCTTTACTTACTTGAAATCCATATATATGATATGTTAAACATGGTATAACTTAGACAAGCGTGAATTGAGCTTCTGATTCGTTCAGTTAAAACACCGAATGTACTCTTAAAGGGAGTTGAAGTTCGGATCCGTCGGAAGAGCATGATAGGCTTGTGCTTTGATGAATTAGGATTCATCATTGGCTGTGTATGTGCTAGGACTTGTCCGTGTCTAGTGGTCTAGGAAGAGAGTAGTATGTGTGAGGGAGATTATTTGAAAACACCTAGGCTGGCTAGTTAATAACTTAATAAACAACGTATATGACTAGTAAAAGATTAAACAACATGTCTCTCTTGGCTAGGCACCAGGCTAAATCGCGATGCATGTGCTACCTCTGAAGGTAGAGGAACTCCGTAGGTCCAAGGACCCTAAGTACGGAGGGATTCTGCTGAGACGCGCTTGCTATCGGAGTCTACCTTTTCTAGACTTCGTGGATATTGGTGTGATCCACTAATATGTTGCAAAAGAGTGTCCCTGAGGTGGAAGAACTCCGTAGGTCAGCAAAACCCTAAGTACGGAGGGATTCTGCTAAGATGGATGCGCGTAGTGCCCTTGAGTGCGGTTGTAACATAGATAGGTTAAGTTAGAAACAGTTAGTCACAACATGTTGATGAGCATGAAGTGAACCCTAGATTGAGTCAGTCTCACATAAATAACAAATCAAATTAAGTATCTTTTCATTATAAATTGTAGTTGATGTCATAGCTTCTCTTTCTTATTAAGTACGTTGTACCTACCTCAAATGCATTGTTTTCTATGTGTTTGGGGATGAGAAGACGAACAGGTTTTCGAGGAGGAGTTCGACGACGACGTTTGACGGCGCTCGTTGAAGACTTTTATTTACTGCTTTACGTATATTCTTGGATTATTTTTGATACTGTTGAGGTAGACTTTTGGTCTCTCAAGACGCATAGTACTTTTCTTTTGGGATTTTTTTTTGTATTTTCTCAAATGTAATAAATTTACATTTCCGCTTTTAGATTTCCTTTTCTATTCTTAAACATTTAGAAATTTTATACCCGAGTTTTTGCTTCCGTTTGCTTTAATTTGATACGACGTAGTAGAGGCTTACGTATAAAGTGAATTTACTTTATTTTATGCGTGCCGAACGTTTCATTTCCGGATAAGGACTCGGTGTCCGGGAATGGGGCGTTACAAGGATACACAAGAGGACATGGTACACTGCTGAGGAATGGATTAACTATCAGGAATGTTGCATTTGTGGAAGGACTGGACTACAACCTACTGAGCACTAGACAATATTGTGACATGGGTTACAAGGTCACTTTTGACAAAGGCAACTGTATTGTCATTAGTGAAAGAGGTGAACAAGTTGTGTTGGCTGGTAGAAGACAACAAAACAAGTATATTGTGGATTGGTCTACTGTTGTTCCAGAAACATGCCTAATTATGCATACTAAGTAAGAACTGAATTGGTTGTGGCATAAGAAGTTGAATCATCTTAACTTTGATGATATTAATCAATTGGTGAAAAAGAAGTTGGTAATTGGCTTGCCTGAGATCACATTCAAAGAGGATGCTATATGTGATGCATGTCAGCACGGTAAACAAACCAAGTCAAGCTTCAAGTCAAAGACTAAGCAATCAACAAAAAGAGTTTTTAAGCTAATGCACATGGATTTATTTGGACCAGTAACACCAACAAGTGTAACAGGGAAGAAGTATACTCTGGTAGTTATGGATGATTATTCAAGATACACTTGGGTAGTATTCATGAACAAGAAAAGTGAAACACTTCAAAAGACGCCTGAACTTTTGAAGAGATTGCAAAATGAGAAAAGTTGACAGTAGTGAAGATCAGATCAGACGAAGGTTCTAAGTTTCTCAATAAAATCATAAGAGAATATTGTGAGCAAAATTGTGTGCTGCATCAATTAGCTGCTGCTGGTACACCTCAGCAAAATCGGGTTGCTGAGAGAAGAAACAGGACCTTGAAAGAAACAGGAAGTACTATGATTTGTGAAGCATTATTACCTGAAATATATTGGGCTGAAGCAATTAATACAGCATTCTATACACAAAATATGACCTCAGTGAACAAGAAGTTGCTGAAGACACCTTATGAGATATGGAATGGAAGAAAACCAAATATATCTTATTTCCATCCATTTGGAAGCACGTGTTTTATTTTGAATCATAAGGAGCAATTGAAGACATTCCAACCAAAATCAGATGAAGGAATCTTTTTGGGATACTCTTCTGTCAGCAAGGCATTCAGGGTACTGAATAAAATGACATTGAAACATGAAGAATCAATACATGTTGTATTTGATGAACCAAAGTTCACTGGAATGGAAGATGAAGTTTTAGAACATGCTGAAAATCTCCAAGTCACATATCCAGAATGTGTTGATGTTTTGGAAAGGAATAATGACTTAAAAGTTTCTGACTCTGCCCCTGCTGAAGAACCTGCTGGTAACACTACTGATGCAACAATTGAAGCAGTTCAAGGATCTACTGAACCCCCTACTGAAGCAACAGCAGAGCCTACTGAAGATGAAGCTCCTGTAAATCAAATAAATCAAGATTTACAATGGTTGAAAGATCATCCTGCAGAACAAGTAATTGGTAACATACAGCAAGGTGTAAGGACTAGAAGACAATTGGAAGCAATGTTTACTAGTTTTCTATCTCAAATGGAGCCTAAAGTTGTTGAAGAAGCTATATCTGATCCAAATTGGATAATTGCTATGCAAGAAGAATTGAATGAATTTGAAAGAAATCAAGTTTGGACACTAGTGGAAAGGCCTAGTCATGCAAACATAATTGGGACCAAATGGGTATACAGAAATAAATTGGATGAATCTGGTACCATTGTAAGGAATAAGGCCAGACTAGTGGCAAAAGGCTATTCTCAAGCTGAAGGAATAGATTTTGATGAGACATATGCCCCAGTTGCAAGATTGGAAGCTATAAGATTATTCTTGGCATATGCTGCTTCTAAAAACTTCAAAGTATACCAGATGGAAAAACTTCAAAGTATACCAGATGGATGTTAAAAGTGCATTTTTGAATGGAATTCTAGAAGAAGAGGTTTAGGTTCAGCAACCTCCTGGTTTTGAAGTTAAAGATCAAGAAGATAAAGTGTACAGACTTAACAAGGCACTTTATGGTTCGAAACAAGCACCAAGAGCATGGTATGAAACCCTATCTGAATTCTTGATGGATAATGGTTTTACCAAAGGTACCATTGACAAGACTCTTTTCAGAATCAATGAAGGAGACAGCAGCCTGCTGGTACAGATTTATGTTGATGACATAATTTTGGGTTCTGAAAATGAATTGCTATGTGAAAAGTTTTGCTAATCTCATGAAAGGCAAGTTCCAAATGAGTATGATGAGAGAGATGAACTACTTCTTGGGATTACAAGTCAAACAAATGAAAGATGGAATCTTCATTCATCAAACTAAATATACCAAGGAGTTGCTGAAGAATTTTGGCATGGAAAATAGCACCAAAGTATCAACTCCTATGAGTACCAACAACATATTGGATGAAGATAAAGAAGGCAAAGATGTTGATCAGACTTTATACAAAATGATGATAGGCAGTCTGATGTACCTTACTGCCAGCAGACCTGATATATCCTTTGCTGTAGGTGTTTGTGCAAGATTTCAATCAAAACCAAAGGAAAGTCACTTAGCTGCAGTAAAAAGTGTTCTCAAGTATCTAAAAGAGACCTTGGGAGTAGGAATATGGTATTCAAAAGATGGAAGATTCAAAGTTATAGCCTACTCAAATTCTGATTATGCTGGAGGCAAGATTGATAGAAAAAGCACCACAAGAACCTGTCAGTTGATTGGAAATAGACTGGTTTCCTGGTTCAGTAAGAAACATAAATCAATATCAACTTCCACTGCTGAAGCTGAATATATTGCTGCTTGAAGTTGCTGTGCACAAATACTATGGTTAAGACAACAATTAAGGGACTATGGAATTGAAGAAAGAGATATTCCTATAATGTGTGACAACACAAGTGCAATTGCAAGCACAGAAAATCCTGTTTTGCACTCAAGAACCAAGCACATTGACGTGAGACATCATTTTATAAGAGATCATGTTGAAAAGAAAGATGTGGTGGTTCTTTACATCCTTACTGAAGATCAACTTGCTGGCATATTTACAAAACCATTGGATAGTGAAAGATTTTCTAAGTTAAGAATTGAACTTGGAATCATAAAAGTTGACTTAGATACTAATAATCAGCAATGTACTGGAATTCACCAAGTGGATTAGTCTTTGCTATGTTGGGTGAGCTCACTTAGCAGACTAGTCATTGGTATCAACAATTCCATGTACTTAAATAAGTTTGGACAATTGAGCAAATGAAGTTGCCAAGGGGATTGGTCTTTGTCCTGTTGGGTGAGCTAACTTGACACACCAGTCATTGGTATTAAACTTCATCTTATATTATCAGTTGGACAAAACAAGAGTACAAGAAGATCATCAGAGTAACCTTGTCAGCAGGATGCTGAGCCATTCTTGTCAGTAGGCTGCTGACCCAAGTCTACTGAAGATCAAGCCTACTGAGTTATACGTTACAAGACAGTCAAACTTAAATGAAAGTCAACAGTAATTTGATATTATTCTTATCTTTATAACTCCGGTTACAATATCCAACGGTTACAACTCTTTATGAGATCAGCTAGTGGGACACGTGGCAACATCACATTTATTCCCACCTTAATCGTGGTTAAATGCTACAGTACGTGTACAACACTTGCTTGATAGTTATCAACCACTACTTTTCCTTACATATATATACATATACACAGAGACGTTGCTTACAACTTTCAGATCGGTTTTCTCTGAGAATATACAGTGTGAACACAGATTTACAAAGCTTTCTCTTCATCATTCTCAAATTTCTAAAGGCGGATAAAGGTGATGTTCACATTGGAACGAGCCAAAGTGTTAGAGGGTTTGTTGTTGATGCTAACAAGACTGAGCTAGCTATGAATATTGGTAGAAGAAACAGAAGATATGAAGGATTAGAGGATGTTCTGAATCTGAGATTGGAAAGCATCTCTTATACAAATTTTACATATTTATGGAGGAATATAGTGATTAGAGATGATAGAGAGGCATTTACTACCACTGTTAATGCTCAGGAAATTGAAATCTCCTCAAACCTGCTAAGGGAAGTATTTGGATTTGGACCTGGAAATGGTGCTCCTACCAATCCTGAATCAATGGAGCTGTCTAGATTGGAGTTTGTTGATGCAATAAAGACCAACAAATCCTTAAAATCGTCACTGAGTATCAATGTGAAGCATATCAAAATGGAGTATAATTTGCTGAGCAACATTATTGCTAAAAACATTCTTGGATTCAGTGGAAGCCTTGACACATTGTCTGGACCCAAGATTGACATGCTGATAATCATATGCAAGAGTATGAAGTTTGATTGGGCCAGATTCATTGTCCAATACATGAAGAATGTGATAACAGAGGACGGAGATGGGACCAGGAAGTCCATGACACTACCTTTGGGTTTGATGGTGCAAAGCCCTACTAGCCCATTTGAAGATTGCTGATATTGCTCCTGCAAAAATCAACAAGTCCAGATATAAGCCGGAAATCAGTTATCTCATCCCTGCTTGGATGATGATAAAGATGTAGATGATGAGGCAACAAAAAGTGATAATGATGGAGATGATGATGATGGTGGGCAGGCTAAACAAGTTATACAACCTGCTGCATCGAAGGCTGCTGAGAAAAGGAAGGCCAGTGATACAAGAAAGATTACTGAGTTTTTAAAGCCAAAGAAGACAAGGCAGCAACGTTTAACCAGTAGACATTGCTGAGTCTACTGAGGTTCCAGTTGATGCTGAGCCTACTAAAACTACAAAGAAGACTGCTGCTGAAATTTTGAGAGAACAGCTAAAGGAAGACAAAAGGAAAAGGAAAGCTGCTGAAGTTGAAGAACAACCTGCAAAAAAAAAAAGGAAACAGGTTGTAAAGACGAAAGATCATGGTAAAGTCAAAGAGCTAAGAGTCCTGGAGGAACAAAGAGAATTAGAAGAATAGGCTGTTGAGCCTACTGAGGATGATAATATTGTTGTTGAGGAACAAGTTGAAGAACCACAACACACGGCTGTACCTGACCCTGCTGTGGAAATTGTTGAATCTGTTTAAGACCCTATTGCCGATACTACAAGTGGGTAGAACACACTGCTACAGACCCTGCTGATATGCATATAAGTCAGGGGGAACCTGGTGTGGAACAGTTGGAGGTAGTAGGGACAAATATACAACCTGATGAACCTACTAACCTGTTTGTATCAGCTATAGAGACATTGACTCATCTTGTTGAAGCCTTTGGAGGACAACAAGTTGAGCAGTCTGCTCCAAGGAAGCCTACTATGCCTTATGAAAGAAAAGAAAAGAAGTCAAAGAAAGAAATGGTGGATCCTGACTTCAAAAGAGTTCAAAAGTACTTTGAATGGAAGTTTGGATTTTATAAGAGACAAAAACCAGCTGCTGATCCAATGAGTGGTTTCGAAGAATGGGCATTTGAACAGTTAGAAGTAGAAAGTTTACTTGGACTGATTGACACTTCTGTGTTGGAGATGAGGCTGATGGCAATTATAGAAGATTGCAAGCAAAAGAAGAACATTATGTTTAAAGATCCCAAGTTTACACCAGATAGTGATGATTCATCCTCATCTGATTCAGATGATGATCATCCTATGTTCCCTGAGGAGTTCAGTGGAGTGGCCAAGGAAACATCTGTTGAAGCAACTAGTCAAAGATCTACTAAGGAAATAGCAAATCAGCCTGCTGAAGGTGACAAGTCTACTGAAGCTCAGTAGACTGATATGCTAAATGAAGAGCTGGGAGCTGTTTTCAATGAAGATTTAGAGAGACAACTTGCAATAGCAACATCCCTGAAAGAGGCCATAATATCTACTCTAGATGACGTTGTTATGTTTGAAGAAGCTGATGAGAGTTCTGAGGACTCAGCTCAGTATCAGGAGTGGTTTGACACTCAGGATACTATATCATAAGTTACATATCAGTTGGAAAAGGTTGCTGATGATAGAGGAGTGTTAGAGGAGAACTTAGCTATATTTCCTCAAGTGTTTGTTGAAGAGATGGTTCAGGTTGCTGAGGATCAAACAGCACCTGAATATAGGTTGGAACATGAGGTCCTAATAACTGAGGAACAAACAGTGTTAGGACAAAGGTTGGAACTATTAATGGGATTGGAGGAATCCCATTCACATTCTGAAGAGGCTGTTGCAGTACAGGCTACTGAAGGTAAAGATAGTCAGCAGACTGTTGTTGATAAGGATGAACAGCTATTGGACTATTGTTAGGAACATTTTATTATGTTTTGATGATGGCCATACTAGCTATTATAGCAAGCCTGAAACAAGTTAGAATTCTCTGTATAAGTCTTTACTTAGAGTCTGACATGTTGTATAAGTTAAAGTCAAACAAGTAATGTACTAGTTGGTAGGACGGCAAAGTAAAACAGACATTCGGCAGAGTGAAGCCAGCCAAGCCCAACAAAGAAGCAATAAAGACATAAGGTCTGACTTATAACAAAGGAAGTCTGTGATGACCTTGGATAAGTCTAAGTTATTCTTTAAGTGATGAAACATAATGTTTAAATATGGTGTACACTGATCTCGCCCCAATCAAGGATCAGTGAAGTACAAAGATTTTCCTTAAACTTAAATAATGAAGGAAACAGTGAATCGGCAGAGTAAACCGACTTTCGGCTGAGTGAAGACAAAAACAATGAAGGAAGATCTAAACGGCTAAGTCAGATGGATCACTTGACCATTCAGAGAACGGCGGAGTAAACCTTACCAAATCAGATTTTGAAATTTGATGAAGATTCAGAGGATCATGCATTAAATGTACAATCAATAGAGGATCAATCAAGGACGGATTTTCTGATAAACGTTTGAAGAAAAATCCGATCACTGAAATCAAGGAGAATATAATTAAGGGGGAATCAAGGATTATACCCCTCATTAATATAGCCAACGGACGGAAATTCAAATCAAGGCTATAAATAGTAGGCATTGACAGAAAAAGAAAATAAGAAGAAAGAACGATAAATCTGAGCAAAAACTTTGTCAAAATAAAAAGGCCTTCTATCTGTGCTTAAACAAAAATATCTAGTGATCAACTCGAATCTAAGAGCTACAATTCAAACATCAAGCATTGAGATTGATCAACAAGTTTGTGATTCCAACTCACATAGATCAAGCAACTGAATCAGAAGGCATCTGAGAAGGAGTTGTGTTTGTGATAGCTGCTGAAGGATTTGATCCTAGGGAGCAGTGAAAGAGACTGAATCACTGAAGTTGTTGTTGTCAAGGAGTGATAGTCTGGTAGATTGTGAAGCTTGGGAAGTCAAGGACAATCATACTATTGTATCTGTAATAACAATAGTGAATTCCTCCAATCATCACAAGAGAAGAGTGGATTAAGGGATTACACCACCCTAAACCACTATAAGCCTTGTGTCAATTTTACTTACTGCAATTTACCTTACTGCATTCATTAGACTGCATATATTATATCCTATATCTATGATTGCTTAAACTACTTTGAAACAACTTAGTAAAAAGGGACTTATCCGCTGCCTAAAAGCTTTTAATTACAAGAAAAGTTTTTGAAACTCCACTATAGTCATTCACCCCCCCCCCCCTCTGACTATAGTTTTACCCTTCTCTGGGACCAACAATTGGTATCGGAGCAGTGTTCCTAGTATCGGAACCTGCTCAAATCTAATTTCCGGTAACAAGGAGATCACATATTTTCAAAGTAGTTTTCAAGTCTATGCTTTCTAGATATACACATATATTTCTCCTATTTGTACTTATGGATTCCTCAAACTTTGTGTCAAAAGTACCTGTTTTTAATGTTAACTATTTTGATGAATATAAAATAAGAATGTTGTCCCATCTTGCAGCAACTCATGAGGAGATGCTGGATGTAATTAATGATGGCCCAATCATGATCACAACCGTGGTATCCACAGGAGCAGATCTAGGAAAAGAAGTGGACAAACCCAAGAAGGATTGGACCAAGACAGGAGAAGAGCTAAACTAGACTTTGTTGCAAAAGATATGATTTTGAAGACCCTAGATAGCAACATGTTCATGAGAATTAAAGATTGCAAGACATCAAAGGAGATGTGGGACAAGCTAGCATTGATAAATGAAGGATTTGAAGCAGTCAAAGAAAACAAATTATCTGTTGCAAAACAGAAATTTCAAAATTTCAAAATGAAGGCTGGTGAATCCATTGATCAAATGGACAACAAATTCTCAAGCATCATCAGTGAACTGCAACCGCTTGGACACACATACCCCCAGAAAGAAGTATGTTTAAAGATCTTGAGAGACTTACCTGAATGATGGAAGATCATAACATCAGTAATCAGAGGAACTACAAACCTTGAAAACACTGACACTCTGACTCTGAGGTCCCAACTAAAAGCTCATGAATTTGAATTAAACGGTGAAGAAGGTGCTCCGGCAGAGACACAAAGAGCCAGTGCACTGATAGCACCACAACAAAGTAACTTTGCTGATTGTATCAGCAAAGAGACACTAGAACTTAAAGAACAGGTAGCTTTATTGTTTAAACGCTTTGACATGTTTAGCAAAAATAAGCCATTCAAAGGGAACTCATCATCAAACAAGAGGTCAAGCTCAAACAAAGATATGAAGAAAAGAGATGATGAATACAGATGCTTCAATTGCAACAAGAAAGGCCACTTCAAAGCTGATTGCCCCAAAGAAAACAATAAAGATGAGGAATAGAAGAATTATAACGCATCTGAAAAGAGGAAAAGTAAGAAAGCACTCAAGGCTGAATCCAGCAGTGAAAAGAATGAAGAATCATCTGATAATGACTCAGATAATAGTGATGAAGAAGACATCTCAGACAATGAAAAAGCATGTCTATGTCTCATGACCAAAGAATTAGATGAAGAAGAAGGTGACAGCTCAGACATTGAGAAAGCAAGTCTATGTCTAATGGCCAAAGAATCTGATGAAAATGAGGTAAATCTAGCTCTTACTCTTCATCAAATGCATCCACATCCAACACTGCACAATCTTCTATTCTCCCACTAGATCCAGCAGCCCTAGTCCAAAATCTCATAACTAAATTTGATGAAATTGAGATGAATCATGAAATTTTGGAAAAGGAATGTAAGGATCTAAGAAAAGAAAATAAAAGATTGAAGGAACAACTGGATAAAGCAAAAGCTAAACTAACTAGTAAGGAGACCTACTCAAATGATCAACAAACAGCATATGATCATGCATCTGTTGTTGACAGATCAGTTGAGAAAATCCCCTACCAGTTAAGATCATAAATGAACCAGCTTACAAACCCTCAAAAAGGTTTGGATCCAGATCTGGTCTTGGCTACAACAGTCAGGATGAGAGTAGAAACAATGGTCAATATAATTCTGAATCCAGGACCAAAATTTAGAAAGGGAAAGACCATAGTTCCAACCACTCATCCTACACCGGTGAAGTCAAAACCTAGTGTAGTGAAACAGCAGACTAAATCCTCATTCCAGTCAACCAAAAATAGAGACCTTCTGAAAGGTAAAGGAAGACTTTATCCTTCAGAGGATGATTGGAATATTGCACCTCCAAAATACAAGAAGAAACCATTGCCTGATATGCATCATGTGTTTAAGAAAAATCAATCTAGGTATGTTCCTAGACACATAAAGCAACTTAGGTTTCCCACTGCATATTGGAAAGTGAAGAAGGATGCAAATACACCAAAAAGTAGAGAAAAGTATCAGAATATCTTCAGTAAAAATATTAGAAGCTATTCTGGCATGCCATATACATATGAAGTTGATGACTTTAATTATCCAAAAAGAAGATCATTTGGATATACACTTTGTATGGGAGGCATGACTACTAACAGGTATGGACCCAAACAGTGTTGGGTACTTAAATTTAATTAATTTGTTTTGTAGGATGTCTGGTACATAGACAGTGGATGTTCCAGACACATGACAGGAAACAAGAGATGGCTCACTGACTTCAAAGCTTTTGATTGACCCAAAGTCACTTTCGGAGGCAAAGAAAACCCTGGCAAGATTAAGGGGGAAGGCACAATGCTCAAGAACAATTTGAAAATTCAAAATGTTGCATATGTTAAGGGACTTAATTTCAGTCTGATGAGCATTAGTCAATTCTGTGACAAAGGCTACAATGTACATTTCAACAAGGAAGGATGCAAAGTGATTCACAGCCAAACCAACACAGTAGTTCTTGCAGGAAGAAGAAAAGATAACATGTATGTGGTGGATTGGAAAACAGCCAAAGCAGAAACATGTTTGTTTGTCAAAAATAAACAATCAACTAGCTGGATTTGGCATAGAAGATTAAATCACTTGAATTTCAAGACCATCAACACATTATCAAAGAACAAGTTAGTTGAAGGCCTTCCAGAGATCACATTCAAGAAAGAAAGTCTATGTGATGCATGTCAAAAAGGGAAACAAATCAAAAGTTCTTTCAAGTCAAAGCCCTATCAATCAACAACAAGAATTCTACATCTGTTACATATGGACTTGTTTGGACCAGTCACACCAGTAAGTGTAAGTGGGAAGAAATACACTCTAGTAGTGGTAGATGACTTCTCCAAATTCACCTGGACCATATTCATGAACAAGAAGAGAGAGACACTCAAGAAGATGCCAGATTTGCTGAGAGAATTCAAAATGAGAAAGAGCTGAAGATCATCATGATCAGATCAGATAGAGGCACAGAATTTCTAAATGAAATTATCAGAGCCTATTGTGAAGAAAATGGAGTACTACATCAATTATCTACAGCAGGAACTCCACAACAAAATGGTGTAGCAGAAAGAAGAAACAGAACCCTCAAAGAAGCAGTCAGAACAATGATTGCAGAAGCATGCTTACCAAAGAGATTTCGGGCTGAAGCAGCAAACACAACATGCCATACACAAAACAGATCAATCATCAACAAATATGATGGAAAGACTCCATATGAAATATGGAATGGTAGAAAACCTAATGTCTCATATTTGCATATGTTTGGATCAAAATGTTTTGTTTTGAACAGGAATCAGCTGCATACCTTTGATGAAAAGGCTGATGAAGCAATCTTTATGGGATACTCAGACACCAGCAAAGCTTTCAGAGTGCTCAACAAAAGAACAATTGTGATTGAAGAATCAATATATGTAGTCTTTGATGAACCAAATACAAATGGTGAAGATCTTCAAGATCAATGAGAAGAAGCAACACAAAGGGAAATCTACACAAATACAACAATACCAGCTTCCATCCTGAATCACCATTTTGAAAATAAAGATGAGCCAAAAGTCATTCCCACAGAAGGAGAATCAGAACTTGAAACTCATGCAGAACCTGAAATTGCAGAACCACCAAGTGAAGAACAACTCCAACCTGACCTAAATTGGTTAAGAGATCATCCTGAAGAACAAGTCATTGGAGACATTCACACAGGAGTTAGAACTAGAAGACAACTGGAGCATATGCTAACATGTTTTCTATCACAAGTGGAACCCAAGACAATAGATGATGCAATTCAAGATGCAAATTGGATCACAGCCATGCAAGAAGAACTAAATGAATTTGAAAGAAATAAAGTCTGGGAACTTGTTGACAAACCAGATATGGCCAACATCATTGGAACAAAATGGGTATTCAGAAACAAGATGGATGAGCAAGGAACAGTTGTCAGAAACAAAGAAAGGCTAGTTGCAAAAGGCTATTCTCAAGCAGAAGGAATAGACTATGATGAAATATTTGCACCAGTGGCAAGACTGGAGGCAATCAGACTCTTTCTAGCTTTTGCTGCACACAAAGACTTCAAAGTCTATCAAATGGATGTCAAGAGTGCATTTCTGAAAGGACTTTTGGAAGAAGAAGTATATGTGGAACAACCTCCTGGTTTCCAACTCAAAGGAAAAGAAGACAAAGTGTACAAACACAAGAAAGCTCTTTATGGACTCCAACAGGCACCCAGAGCTTGGTATGAAACACTATCACAATTCTTGATCAATAATGGATTCAACAAGGGAACTATGGATAAGACTCTATTCAAATTAGAGGAAGGAACAAGCACATTGCTAGTACAAATCTATGTTGATGACATCATCTTTGGATCAGAGGATGAAAAGTTGTGTGAGAAATTTGCAAACCTGATGAAGAGCAAATTTCAGATGAGCATGATGGGAGAATTATATTATTTTCTTGGTCTTCAAGTAAAGCAAATGAAGGATGGAATTTTCATCAGCCATGCCAAGTATACAAAAGACCTAATACACAAGTATGGTATGGATACAAGTGGGACAGCAGATACACCAATGTGTGCAAGAGTCATTCTTGGAAAAGATGAAGCTGGAAAGGATGTTGATCAGAAAATGAATAGAGGAACCATGGTATCCCTACTTTATTTCACTGCAAGCAGACCTGATATAGCATTTGCAGTAGGAGTATGTGCAAGATTTCAAGCTAAACCAAAACAATCACATCTCCTAGCAGCCAAAAGAATAATCAAATACCTGAAAAACACTATTAATGTTGGAATTTGGTATCCAAAAGATGGAGGATTCAAGTTGATATCATATTCAAACTCTGACTATGCTGGATGCAAGATTGATAGAAAAAGAACCTCTGGAACATGCCAGATGCTAGGCACCAGGCTAGTCTCTTGGTTCAGTAAAAAGCAAAACTCCATATCTACATCAACAGCCGAAGCAGAATATATAGCAGCAGGCAGTTGTTGTGCACAAGTACTTTGGATTAGACAACAACTAAGGGATTATGGAATGGAGGAAAAGACTATCCCAATTATGTGTGACAACACAAGTGCCATATCTATCACTGAAAATCCAGTATTGCATTCAAGAACAAAGCACATTGATGTGAGATATCATTTTATCAGAGATCATGTTGAAAAAGGAGATGTCATCCTAAAATACATATCCACTGAAGATCAATTGGATGACATCTTCACTAAACCACTCAGTCATGAAAGATTTCACATGTTAAGAACTGAGTTGGGAATGATTGAAATTGACTAAGTACCAAACAGCGGCTAACTGGAGTAATCAGCCAAGTGACTTCATCAGCTATTTAAACCTTTGCCATTACAGAAGATGTAGAAGGTAAGGCACTAAGACTCGGTGAAGTTAACTTCACTGATTCTTAGGAACGGTAAAATAAAGCAGCTCAGTGAAAAACTCACTAAATCGGCTAAGTGACCATCCAAGACACTCCACCGAAGTGAAGAATGGAGTAATGGGCAAATTATAGTGTGAACAAAATCAACTTGTATACACGTGGAGAATAAGGAAATTATGGAGGATTATTCTGTGGATGATTACACATGTGCAGATCAAATTACAATCATAGAGGTAACCATATTATCTTTCGAATTACAAACGCCTCGATTCCCGGGATTTATCATTACTTACCTCCCCCATTACACTCGAATTTCATGATTTATATACACAAAATCACGCCATTATGTCATAAAATCCTTCAACATTCAAACCACGTTCACACTACCCAAATTATCCTATATAAACCATACTTAAAGATTTTCAAGAAATCTTTACAAGTTACAAACCCTATTTCTTATTTCTAATCAAATATTTTTTTTCAAATCTCAAAGAAATGGCTTCATCGTCTACAATCTCTCCCACTGAAAAATTATATGAAAAATCAATCATCACGGGGTCGTTTTTCAAACCTGAACCCTACCTCTCTTTCTGTGACAATGATGCACAAGCTCAACGCTTGGTTGATTGTTGCTCAAATTTGGGGTTAATGACCTTCCTAAATCCCCCAATCAACGGAATTTTCTATGAAAATTTGATTGCATTCTGGAAAAATGCAAAGTTTGTGCCAAGCACAAAGAAGACTGATGCCGACTGCATAAAAAGCTCAATCTTTGGGAGAGAAGTAGTCATTACGCCTGGTGTTCTCAACAGATTCCTACACCTACCCATGATAGGTCCGGCTAATGTAAAGTTTATGAAGATTGACATAAAAAGCTTCTGGGCTGAGATAGCCAAGAACCTCAAGAAAAATAGCAAAACATACAATCTTCCTAGATCAGCACTAAAACTTCCGTTTGCTGAATTTGCACCGGTCATCACCAAGAACATCGAAGGTAGAAAAGGGTCAATGGAAAACATAACTGAGTTGCGGGTCAAGCTGATGGCCATCATCTACGAAGGTACAAAATTTGACTGGGCAACATTTGTATTCAATAGGTTGAAAGACCAGATTCGAAAGGAAACTGATCTGTCAATTACGGCACCAAGCAAGGGCTTGCAGAAGAAAGGTGATTTATGGGAGAGCAAATCATATGGGTTCCCTCTTCAACACCTGTTTGACGCATTGAAAATGAAACCCATGAATCTGCAGGCCCCACACAGGTCTAAGGTAATGTTTACCTACATCAAGGCATCTATGAAACCCAAACCAACTGCCGGGAGAAAAAGGAAACAGCCTGAAAGCAGCAGATCAGGAGTATGACGAAGAACCAGATCCCAGAAGGCACAAGAGAACACCTCTGTGACTGGTACCAGCAACTTGAATGAACCTGTGACAATCAGTGATGATACAGCAACAGAGGAAGAAAGACAACAAGAGGACATCACCTATCTGGAAGAATGTGAGGAAGGATATACTCTTACTTCATCTGAAGAAGAAGATATGGATGAGGAAGAAGCTGAGATAGAGGATGAACACTCAGAAGGCGGCCATCTCGAACCTAATCTAGAAAACATAGAGATCTCTGATGATGAGCTGACACTTCAAGAGGTGCTTTTCAAGAGCATCAACAAAGTTGATGAACAGCCAAGTGAGCCAGCTGATAAATCTCACTCAGCTGAACTTGTGAACTCCCCCATTATTGACCAAGGGGGAACATCAGCAGAGAAAGTCCAATCTCCATCCAATGAAGAAGTCAACACCCGTCAGCAACCCCTTACTGACCCTGAGTCAAATAAGGAAGATAAAGAGGAAAAGGAGGAAAGAGAAGAAGCCGCAGAAAGTGAAGAAGAAGAAGTGAAAATGGAGGAAGAGAAAGATAAGGATGATGAGGATGTTGAAGTGGCACCAGATGAAGTTGATCCAGAAAGAGTCTTCAATCTGGATATTCAACCCCTGATTGTAGACATGGAGAAACAGTATCACAGCAGGCAAAATCTGAAAGCTACCTTAAGGAGTGACACAACCTCCTTAAACAATAAGATTGAAGCCCTCATCAGGCACATCAAGATACAAGATGAGGTGATGGAAAAACAGGGAAACTTGCTTTGCAACTTACAACATCTTATTCCCTACCATGTCCAAACCAACCTCGAGGTTCAAGCTGAAACGATGGATAACAATCTCAAACCTTTGGTGGACACTCTAAATGCTCACACTCATCAAATTCAACATCCTGATGAGATCATGGAGTACTCTGGTCAACAACTTGACACCCTTCTCAACATTGGTGAGGCAAACAACAAGATACTGGAGAAAAGGTTTGGGCCTCTCCCTGAGTCTGAAACATCAACTGCAAATCTTGAAGCACGTTTTGGTGCTGCCAAAAAGGGGGAAGGAAGCTCAAAGCCTGAAAGTTCCAGTGGAAAGAAGGCTAGCCCAACAGACAAGGGCAAGGGCATCAAAGGCAAAGGCATCAGGTTTGAAGAAATGAAGAAGTAGACCTTATGTTCAAACCTTATGCTCAAATTGAATTATTAATTATTTTTATTAGCCTCTATTATTGAACAAAAAGATGCAATATCTTATTTCCCTTAAATGGATGAATAAATTTCTTTGAGTTCTATTCTGCTTATTATTATTTGGCATACTTATGTTCAGGCTTATGGGGGTTTTGGTATCATCAAAAAGGGGGAAATTGTTAGGAACATTTTATTATGTTTTGATGATGGCCATACTAGCTGTTATAGTAAGCCTGAAACAAGTTAGAATTCTTTGTATAAGTCTTTACCTAGAGTCTGACATGTTGTATAAGTTAAAGTCAGACAAGTACTGTAGTAGTTGGTAGGACGGCAAAGTAAAATAGACATTCAGCAGAGTGAAGCCAGCCAAGCACCAACAAAGAAGTAATGAAGACATAAGGTCTGACTTATAACCAAGGAAATCTGTGATGACCTTGGATAAGTCTAAGTTATGCTTTAAGTGATGAAACTTAATGTTTAAATATGGTGTACACTGATCTCACCCCAATCAAGGATCAGTGAAGTACAAAGATTTCCTTAAACTTAAATAATGAAGGAAACAGTGAATCGGCAGAGTAAACTGACTTTCGGCTGAGTGAAGACAAAATAGTGAAGGAAGATCTAAACGGAAAAGTCAGATGGATCACTTGACCGTTCAGAGAACGGCGGAGTAAACCTTACCAAATCAGATTTTGAAATATGATGAAGATTCAGAGGATAATGCATTAAATGCACAATCAATAGAGGATCAATCAAGGACAGATTTTCTGATAAACGTTTGAAGAAAAATCCTCTCACTGAAATCAAGGAGAATATTATTAAGGGGGAATCAATGATTATTCCCCTCATTAATATAGCCAACGGACGGAAATTCAAATCAAGGCTATAAACAGAGGGCATTGACAGAAAAAGAAAATAAGAAGAAAGAACGATAAATCTGAGCAAAAACTCTGTCAAAATAAAAAGGCCTTCTATCTGTGCTTAAACGAAAATATCTAGTGATCAACTCGAATCTGAGAGCTACAATTCAAACATCAACCATTGAGATTGATCAACAACTGAATCACTGAAGCTGTTGCTGTCAAGGAGTGATAGTCTTGTAGATTGTGAAGCTTGGGAAGTCAAGGACAATCGTACTATTGTATCTGTAAAAACAATAGTGAATTCCTCCAATCATCACAGGAGAAGAGTGGATTAAGGGATTACACCACCCTGAACCACTATCCTATATCTGTGATTGCTTAAACTACTTTGAAACAACTTAGTAAGAAGGGACTTATCCGCTACCCAAAAGCTTTTAATTACAAGAAAAGTTTTTGAAACTCCACTATAGTCATTCACCCCCCCCCCCTCTGACTATAGTTTTACCTTTCTATGGGACCAACAACTATGACTTCAGTAATGAGGAGTTCCAAATTCCTGAGGAAGAACTAGTTGCTGATGAACATCAAAAGGCACATGTACCAATTTTTGAGGAGGAACATGTTTCGGAACCTCAACCTGCACAAGATCCTATTTTGGAAGAAATGTTTGTAGATGTGATTGAAGAAGGTCCTGAACCTGCTGGATGGGACAGGACAAGAGCCATGATTGTCAGCACACAAATGGCACACTATAATGTTGAAGAACATGGTGATGATTTTACTGGACATATGGCTAGAGGCATATATGGATGGTGCTGTACCAGCATATGTTTTGGAAGAGTTGATAGCTGTAAGAGCTGATATTACACAATTAAGAACTCAACTGGATAGGCAAGAACAGTGGTTTGAAGATTTGATGAATCTGGTCGAAAATTGAGGAAGAACTACTAAGACAGTTGCTTCCAACATCACTTCCACTAAATATGCTCTTGCTGACCTAACCAAAGATGTGAGAGGTATAAAACAAAGCAATGCAAACAGGGATAAACATTTGAATGAACAGTTTGCCTCAATTCACGAAAAGCTTGACAAGCTACCTGAGGCACCCAAGCCTGCTGTGGCTAACCCTGCTGGAACACCTCAACCTATTGCATTGGATCGTAAGGTTATTGAGAGGATCAATCTGCTGGAACAAAATATTGAAGGAAGGATCACTGCAGTTGACACAAGGATAGAGATTATGGAAGGTCAACTTGCTAACTTAGTACGTAATCACACAAGAAAGTGTTCATGGTCTACTGTCCCGGTTTGTGGATGATGTCAATAAGGGGGAAGAGGGCCTTACAGCAGAAGCAAAGGAGGCTACAAGAATCCTTGCAAAGAAGAGATGGGAGAGTGATATAAATCAGTTCAGGAAACCTGCACCTGGCAGGAATCAGCTAACTGCTGACCTCCTGCAAGAATATAGGAAGCTATACAACGGAAGGAAGAAACCCTATACAAACATGGGATTTCAAGAGGGACTGAATTCCTTTCTGGGATTAAAAATTTGGAAAACAAGGGTCATTGGGTTGACTTCTCTAAACTTAATCAAAGCCTTTTCAAGGGACCAACATCTTGTATTTTGTTACTATTCCACTTCATCCTAGATGAATGGCGTTCTACGCTTTCATCCATGTAGAGCTCCATAAATGGCATCTGGATACTGGTGTGGTAACTACTGTTGTAGGTGAACTCTGCTATCTCTATCTTTATAGAAGGTTATCAATAATGTTGTTTAAACTCTCTATGCGCCTTTGGTTGCTTCAGGACGGACTGAAAATGCTATCTTGTGGACTTCATCCATCACTGTCTTCCTCAACTCTCCCACACTTGGAACACAAAGCCAACTTTGATGCCAAAGGTTGCCAACTTCATCTAACTCGTTATCCCTTTGCTGGTTTGGTTCTTTTCGCTCCCTTGTAATCGAAAACAACTATATCTTCGTCTTATTTCCTCACAATCTCATCAACTTCCTCAAATCTTACAATCAACGGTACAACACACTTTACTTTCATTTACTGACTGACATATGACTGCTTAAACTTTCCAACCGATCAACGACTCTTGATGCAATTGACTCCTTTTGATCTCAACTTCTATCACCGCGACACAAGCTTGCTGTATGACTGCAAGGATCCTAGATGAACGATTTCTGAGACTTCTTAGGAAGGAAGAAACATGAGTTTGCTAT
Source organism: Gentiana dahurica var. dahurica (assembly GCA_024500145.1). Classification (NCBI taxonomy): domain Eukaryota; kingdom Viridiplantae; phylum Streptophyta; class Magnoliopsida; order Gentianales; family Gentianaceae; genus Gentiana; species Gentiana dahurica. Next base: position 56,274,089 of record CM044897.1, on the reverse strand, counting down.
ACTTTCTGCCTGATGGTCTGATCCAATCCTTATGCCAATAAGGGTTATCTTGGAAGAACAAATAAGGATGAATAGTGACAATTTGAGCACCAGGGTGGTATGTCAACTTGGTAAGATGAATGAGAGGCAATAAGTTCTCAAATAAGAGATGTTACAGGGGTTACAAGACAAAACGTGGTGATTCCAGGTCAAGGGAAGTTTGAAATTGGTTCAAAATCGAAGGATGAGGAATTGTGTCATAATACGAAAAGTAGCCACCAGAAGGAAAAACAAAAGACCATCTTGCAGCTACAATTCTTTTGAGATAGTGGAATTCTGCAAGATGTGGTGGTCTATAAAAGAACTCAGATCGCTTGGAAGGAAAGTAATGAGCTTTTCATATAAGCCCTTAGAAAATGGAGGAGAAACATCACATGATGGTCTTGGGAACTTCTAATACAAAAAGGAAAAGAAGGTTGAACCTGGAAACATTTAACACAATGAGAATTGATATCTATCTCGAGAACATTAGGCATGTGACCTTAACTGTTAATTATCTTGATCAACATAATGGGTGTTGGTGAATGAAGAGGGTTCTCAATTCGCATGAATGTTGTAGAGTAATCCACCCTCAACAGAAAAACAAAGCAAAAGTGCAAGGTTGAGCACCTGAAAGGTTAAACAATTTAGAAATCAAGAAGAGATTAAGAATCTCAACATGAAGGAGCTATGAAGACAAAACAAGTACACCAAAAGGTCTCAGAATAAAATAAACACATCTCAAGAAGTGTCCAAGTTTGCATTGGTCAAAGATAGGTTATTTCAAGATTTAAAGAGGATAGAAATTTCCTAAAGATAATGTAAAGGAACATCAAAAGTTTTGAAAAGAAGAGTAGGTGATAACCAAGTTTTTGTGTGAAAGATGAAAGACACTTAAGAAATGTCGGATAAATTTTGATTTCAAAGTATTAATTCAAACTTCCAAAAGAGATGTAAAAGATCATTGACGGTCCAATTCAAGGGTTCAAGGTTTCACTACTCGAGAGGAATAGTACAATGCCAAAGATTAAGTGTCCAGGGTTATTCCTTATGAATTTAATGAAAAGGTTAAAACAGAACAGACTTTTCAACTGGTTTAACAAAATTCTTGTAGAACCACAAAGACAAAAGAGGTAATGTCAAAAGGTGTGTCTGGTGGTTCATGGCTCTAAATGGCCTAAAAAGGAGTTAAAGATGAAAAGGTGCAAGGTGCATTAATCTGAATTGAAACTAATAAGATTGTAGAGTCCATATGTTGGTTGGCAAGATAGGTTCGGAAGGCATCTTGGCAAAGACTACCTTCTGCTTGAACTGGTTTAGCGTAGATTGCAAAAGGGTTAAGGGTAAGTAATTGAAAATGTATGTCATAGTAGGCTTTAAAGAACTGACTTGAAAAATGGTGAGATGCATACCTTGAAACAGTAGGCAGCATTAGATGAAAAGCTTACAATATCAACACTACCCCATAGAAGGGAAGCTGAGAATGAACACAAGTAAGAAGAGTGTTCTGTCATTTGGAGACTCAATCAATTTTGTATTTGAAAGGAAGAATGAAAGTACAAAAATGCAACAATAGAGAGAACTTGTTTCTTTGATTTGAAGAGTAAGAAGGAGTGAACTTGTTCACAAAGGACGGCTTAAGGAGATATGTTTTTGATATAATTCTTGACAGAATATGGCGAGAAGTTATTAAACTCAAATTCCTCAAGTGAGGAATCGAATGGGAGTAATTTACTAGAAAAGGCATAAATGGTTTTGAACTTCAAACATGGCATAATGGAAGGTAACGTCTTTGTGCTTGTTTATAACTGCAAAAGAAACCATAATGTTAGCCTTACAAACACCGCACTAAAATCCTTAAACCAAAAGAAGATCAAATGTCGGTGAAACTTCTATAACATAGAAATCATAACTTACTACTCTCTTAGCCCTAACCCTAAGTCAAGAGGTGAGAAATTCTTTTTAGGTTGTTGTGTAGACATTTACCTCAGACCTATTATTATCGACTTGTGCAGCCCAAGCGAAATGGAGTTTGAGTACGATCAAAAGTGAAGAGTTTCAGATATTGGAGTTTCCCAGGTGATACAAAATATTAGAAGTTTTGGATGACAAGAAGTCGGTCAAAAACAATTATTTTTTTCCGATTGCACAAGCTGTCAGGATTTCCAGATTAGTAAACACTGATTTAAATTGCACATTGCGATCAAAGGAAAAAGGAATTTGAACTTCATTTCGAAAGGACAGTTGTAGATGAAAGTGTGGTCTGCAACATATAAAACATTCAAGTCATTTGAAGATGTTTAACCTGTTCAAAACAGAAGAAAGAGTGAAAGTGCTGCTGCAGATTTTCTGGACAAAGTGTCTGGCGATAACATAAATTTTCCGAACAATCTGTAATGACTATCGAGTCGATGTAAAAAGGGAAATTGTAGAAACGACAATTTTATATATTGTGGAAAAGTTTCAGAATTTTTGGAGCATGGTAAACAGTTTTATGTGAGGGGAAAGCACGGGGACGAAAATCGTTCACTCGTGTTGCAAAGGTTTAACCACAAGAATGATGAAAAGCATGTGTCAGGCAAGAAACTTTCAATAATGGCGATTGAAAAGAATAGGAAGCTCTTAGGAAAGATGGAAATGTACAAGGAGTTCGTGCGGAACCCATCTTGAGCAAGAGAAGGTCTAAGAATTTTGATAAACACCATTTAAGCAATAATGAAAGGAACCTACCAAGGTTGGCCAAGTCAAAAGTAGACTTGATATGGGTGTTTAAAGAAAATTCAACCAAGAGGACCTCAACTTAAATTGTAGGCATAAGACTCCGATCCCAAAGGTTTACTTAAAGGGTTTCACTTAGTCATTAGTCAAGAAGAAAGAGTCATCTAAGCTTCTAAAGAGACTTATAAATTCAACTTAAGCTACAAACTTAGACGTAAGATAGGAACTTTTTGTCTGATACCAACTGTGACGCCCTGTTCCGGATACCGAGTACTTATCCGTCAAGAATGCCCGGCATGCATATAATAACTCTTTAAATCGTCAAAAGTAATATATACATAAGGCTCGTAACAATCAATCAGAGTAAAAGCAGAATAAATTAAAACTAAAGACAACTCGGAAAAATAATGTCAAACGACAAACAACGGATCACCAAGTCCCAAAATCTACGTCTAAGAAAGCTGACCGACAAAACAACGAAATTAATGTTGTTGTGACTTATTACATCCCAAATGAAACTGAAAAGATACTAAAGACTATCTCTCAAAAACTTAATAATAAATTGCATAAAATAAATATATGTGTCATCGTAACTCTTGAGCCTAAACATCAGCTCCGTTAACTCCATCGTCATAACCAAGACATCATCATCTTGACAACCACCTTCTCGGGGTTGGGACAATAAAGAGAAAGGGGTAAGTACTTACGTACTCGGCATGGGGTAGAAGAAACGGTTACACACAATATATAACATATCATACATAACGAGTAAATTCCACAATCTCTACCACATAGGTTGCATTGAGATTACTCTCACCCTTTACTAGATCACATAGTATAACCTCACGCACATAAGTTTGTTACACCAATATCAAAGGACACTGTGCATGGTGCGAATGCACCGAGACATATTAAGCACCTCTCAAGGGGGCATGGACTTAGTTCTCCATGTGGGAAATTACACATTGTCCCTTTACACATAACTCAAAAGGGCTGTAAGAATCCCATGCTTCGATTTAGAAACTTGCCTTACCAATGATATTGATGTTTTAGCTTTTAGACAACCACATATGTATTTATGAGTTAAGTTCTAACCACCTAGTTGATTCACATAAAAAGGCCTCCTAAGGATTTCTAGTCCTAGACATCTAATTATGCTACCTAGCACATTGTAAAAGAATCATTGACTACTAAGTCAATGTGCTACCAAGCCTAAGCAAAGCCTTCTGGTGCTTTCACCTTCTCCCTGTAGAGGGTCTCAGTTTTGGTGCGATTTGATTCCAAGGCTACCAGAAGTCGATGTTAGACATTTTCAATTAACATATAATGTTCAATAAGAACATACAAACAACACCGTATCGTGTACTACTCGTAAATGCACAAAACAAATATAATACACTTTTACCATAATACAACACTTTTACTATAACCATTAAACATATATACTACTTGTTGTACATAGCTATTTAATACATAAATCAAAACTACTTCAAACTTATTTGACTAATTTATCATTCAATCAAAACTTGTAGTTGAAAGACTACCTGCTCCCCTTTGTTTATTTTATAACCTTTCGAAAGTATCTGCATGAATATAGGTTACTGAAAGGCAACCTTCCTCTTTTTTTTAAACCTTCGACAACTATTCTTTCTTTCCTGAAAAGTTTTCGGCAACCACTAACCAAAAGAGATCAAATAAATATACACACCGAGAACCTATATTGAACGAGCAGGATGCAAATAAATAAATAAATAAAACCAGTAATAACATAATTAAAATCCGTTTAAGAACACCCGCTTATCTTTGAATCCAAAAAGCGAATTTGAAAGCAAAACAAGTAGTAAAAAGATTCAATGCTCGATTCCAACCTCTTCTACGAGTCACCTACGATAATTAACATTAATTCTACGATTATGCAATCTTTTAATTCACGATACTCAGGATTTTCCCTCAAGGACACAAGAATTCATGATTTAGTGCTAGGAATGAAAGCTTGTTGATTTGCAAACTGTTAGTGTGGACACGTTCGTCTCAACGAGTCGATGATTTTCGTCTTTTACAGTCTGTCCAAATTCATGATGGATTAGCCGTGTGATCGAACATTCTTCTCCTCCGCTTCCAGGATCTTCTACGTATGCTCCTTACGTTTCCATCGTTCCTCCTCTTCGAATTTTACGATTCTGAATACTTTTACCGTAAATAACTTATGAGGGAAAATTATGGTATTATTTTCTTTAAATAGCCATAATTAATTAAAGCATTAATTAAAATCCATTAATTTTTCTTTTAGGTTAATCATAAATAAGAAATAATATAATTTAAATCCCATTTACGATATTGCCCTTCTTAAAAATCTGGGGTGTTACCTTAATGCATGGGTGGTGAGTCATTTTTATGCACCGTGTCCGTCTTTTTCATTAAAACCGGTCTCCAACATAATGTAGACAAATTCCACCAATCCCAATGATTCTTGACATTTTCCTTTAATTTCTGAGCTTTTGGTTTGCAAGCCTTCGCTTTATTGCTCTCATATTCTTCAAATATCTGCGAGTTAGTACAATCCACAACAAGGGGACACGAAGTGTCCACAAAAGAACAAGATTCTAGTGTAGTATGTGGATATTTCAATGAAGTGTAGATGTTGAACACAACACGCTCATCATTAACTCCCAAACTTGGCTCTCCCTTACAAACATCGATCATGGCCTCCGCCGTTGCTAAAAATGGTCTACCGAGGATAAGAGGTGTAGTGTACCCTTCCTCCATATCCATAACAACAAAATCGATGGGCAAATAAAATTTATCAACCTTCACTAGTACATCCTCAATGACTCCCTCTAGACGTTTAATGGATCTATCCGCAAGTTGGAGAGTCATCTCCATACTCTTGAGCTTGCCTATGCCAAGTTTCATTAAATCATTGTAGGACATTAGGTTTATGCTCGCACCGAGATCACAAAGCACCCTCTTAAACAAAAATCCCCCAATCTCACATGGTATTGTAAATCTCCCGAGGTCCTTAAGTAATTTAAGAGGATTCTTATGTTGAAAAATGGTGGAACACTCCACATATAGACACACCGTCTCATACACTTCCAACCGTTTCTTGTTGGAGAGTATGTCCATAAGAAACTTACCATACGCCGGCATATTAGTGAGTGCTTCGATGAAAGGGATATTAATATTTAGTGCCGAAAAGTGTCAAGAAAACGTGCATACTTCTTATCCAACTTTATCCTTTTAATTTCCTCTCGAGGGGGATAGGGAAGTGAGGCAAGATCAATAATATTTGGAATATAAGTCATACCTCCCTTACCTTTGGTGTTTGGTGGAGTGGTTAAAGTCCTTTTCAATATTAAGGCTGCTGGGGGACACCAATCATCATCGGTTTGCACCATTTTCTGCTTGCCATGCCCAGGATTTTTCTGTTTGATATTGGCACGCGTCAACTCACCTTTGGCATGCTCCATTTTGCCTGTTAAACTCTCTGAATCACTTTCTTTGCCTTTTTCGTGCGCCGTTTTGTCATCGGCGGGTGCCATTGAGATATGCTAATGACAAAGTGTCCTCATATCACTAGCTCTCGGGTTTTTCAAAAAGTCTTGGGACATTCACCCATTTTTCTTCTTCCTTAAAACCATCTCCCCTCAAGAAACCATCCATGATGCTCTCCTCTTCGTCACTCCACTCTTTCTCCTTCTCATTATTCAAATCTTCTTCAACCTCATTATTTCCCTCATTATACCCATATGACCTTCCACTTCGAGTAATGATAGCATTGACTTCTCTTGGGTTTCTCTCGGTGTTGCTTGGTATTTCACCCGGGGGTTTACTACTATTTCTCTCGCCTCCCTTAATCAAATAGTCTTCAATACCTCGCATTGATGCTTTCATATTTAAAATTCTTAAATTTTCACCCACAATGGATGATTTCAAATTGCCAACATCTTGGGTCATCACGCTAATAGAATTAATCATTGTTTTCATATTACCGGCTTGAGTAGTAACTACACCCATCATGTTTTCCATCAAATTTTCCCATTGAGAAACCTCTTCCATTGATTGAGAACTTTGTTGAACGGGGGCATATTGGGTAGGAACTTGTTGGTAAAAAGGAGGTGGTGGTGATTGTTGGTAAGAGGAATTTTCTTGGTATTCACCTTGTTGTTGCACATTGGCATTGATTGATGCCCTTTGTTGTTGTTCAAGAGATGGTCTGGGTCCATGATTTGTTGAATTATTGGAGCAATGGAAAGTGGGATGATCTCTCATGATGTTGTTGTATATGTTGGTGAAAGAATTTTTAAGCTTCCGGTGTGTTGCATAAAGCTCACTTCTTCCTTTGAATATTCACCGGGTTTCACTAATCGTAACGGTACCTTATAATTCCTCATGCTTTCATAATCCTCATCAATAATATTTCCACTCCCTGAACTCTTGATAGCTTGAATTTCATCAACTTTCTTACTAAGGGATGCCAAGTGTGCCAACACTTCCGTTTGAATGGATGATTCTGTTGGAAGTAGCACCTAAAGACAATTTATGTAGTTATTTTTCTAATTAATAAATGACAGATTTATTCTCATCTTATTATTTGCTTTGTGCTTATATATTATACACTGCTGAAAACCCCAAGTCGTATCATATGTAGCCATATAACTTAGTGTGTGTCACACGCGAGGATTGAGTTTATGGTGATACACTTGAACTATTCGTCCGTCGTGAACTTAATCAAAGTATGGGGTCTATTGACTAAACCACCATTAATGCGCCCAGAACACTTTATGGTGTGACTGTCTTATCAGAACCATCGATGTTGGTTATCTAAGTGGGGCATTTATATAAGAAATAGTCATATAGGACTAGACCGATTAAATCAGTATTTCTCATATAATTCCATGATTGAGAAATCTTATTAAATCACAAGATGATCATATATGGATTAACCATAATCCTGAATTGATTGCATACTCTCCCTTGTTTCAGGATAGGGTTTGATGTGTTCGTTAAGGATCGCTGAGAAGCACGGTCCAAATCACTTTCACGTTGGCACTATTCTAGAATGAGTGAGAAGTGTGCGTGTCTCACAGATATGGAATCCATTCCTTCCTACGGGAGGTAGAAAGACAATCTCCTTATTTGTTAATCCTAGAAACCGATCGATCCACGGAGTTCGTATTGGTTATGAACTAATTGATCACTAGTGGGTTAATGGTAAGTAAGGATAATATGTATTGAAGAAGGTTTACGGAAATGATCCCGCTTCATTACGGATAGTCTATGAAGGGTTAGTCTGTATGTAATGATTATATCAATGGACACTTATCGACTCGACGTTTTGAGAATAAGTTATACCTATAATCGATAGAGTTCAGTTTCGGATTTATAGTGGCGTAATTCTGGAATTAATAAGTTGAGTAGAAATATTATGTTCGATGAATATTTTATTCAATTCATTGTAGCTACTGGTTATAGGTCCATGGTCCCCGGGTTGGCTCCTAACACGCGAGTGTTTTCTCGTTTTGTGGAGAATAAATTAAATTCTTGGTCTATTTAATGAATATGCAATATTATTTATTTGGTAAATAATATATAAAATAGAAAAGGCATTTTCTATTAATAATAATGGCTAAAAGTGGCGCCCGATTGTGATAAAATTAGGAAAAGAAATTTTCCTAGATTATGACACATGTGCAATTAATTAATTATATATTTGTTGGATAATTAATGGAAAAGAGGTAAGAGATTGATTTTTTGGGAATTATCTCTTATTTTATGGAAAATACCTTTTCCTTGTGGGAACAGGTAATTGTGGTGTGAAAAGGATAACTCTCTCTTGACCATTTATTTTTCTATATAAAGATAGTTCCTCCCAACACAATTTCACATTACAATTTGTGCCACTTTTCACCAAAATAAAAGAGAAAAATTAGTTTCTTGTCCTAGTCATTAAGAGAAGAAAAACCTAGGGTTTTTCTTGAGCATATTCGAGGAGGTTCTACGGCGAGGATCAACGTCCACTAGTGCTAGGAGATACAATCCGGAAGACTGCGGCTTCTCCCCTTTGGTCGACTGCATTCCCCTCTCCATTTGGGTAAATCTATAACCTCTCATAGTTATGTTAATTATTTATGTGGATCATATCATGGTAAAATCGCTTGCAAATTTATTCGTAGCTTCCGTTGTGCATGATCGAGCGTCACGATCGGTGCTGTGAATCAGATCTGATGATCCAATTATGGATCGGATCCAGATTCGGGTTTCTGTATATCCAACATGTGGTTTCAGTGAGAGGTTAAAGCGATTTTGCGATCTTGATTGCATAATTAATTAATAAGGAGTGGAATTGAATAAATATTGCATCTTTTATATGTTTATTATATATATGCGTGGTTGAATGTTTTGGTTGACGAGATGGATTGGGGTCGGTACTTGTTTACCGTTAGATCTATTGTAAACCAAAATTTTTCCTGGGTACAGGAAAATATGTAATTTATTTTGTTGTAATTTAATCTCCTAATAGCTATAAAAATTAGAAAAGTTGCGGCCTTGTTGTATTCATTCAATTTTCGAAGAACATCAACAACCACAAGTAGTGTCCTGATGGTCAAGGCGCTACATCACCGAATTGAAGAGCTGAGTTCGACTCCCCCTTCCCCCTACCCCGACGTGATTTTTTCTTATACAATTATTCCATAAAAATTAATTGTCAAAAGGAAAAAGATTGCAGTTAAAGGGAACCGAACCCAGGCTGCCACGGTAGAAGAATGAGACGTGGACCAACTTGGCTGGAGCTTTTTTTGGTAAAAGAATGGAGCAGAAAAGTTATATACGAAGCGGCGGCTGTTTAATTTAAGATTAGTAAACCTTTTAAATGTAGGTTTTATTTATTTATTTTTAGGTTTATAGATTAGATGCGGGGGTACAATCGATCCATCTCAGTGGTTTATTTTTTGCATTTATTTTCTTATGTGATTATTTATGTGATATAACCATGCCATGCATCATATTCATGAATTTCACACCTAGAATATGTATACATTTAGAAAATTAATTTTGACATTAATTAGACATGTCTGAAAACGATAATTAATTTAGATTATTAATGAATTAAATTAATTAAAGGATACGGAATTTTATAGGGATATAAAATTCATATGATAGAAATAAAATTTACGGGGTAAATTGGTTTTGGATCTAAAATTCTTTGTGAATTTTATATATGTAGTGTCTACATAAAAGGATTTAAATAACTGAAAATACGGAATATCGTGAAAAGATATGACACTAACATGACGGTATTTGGAACCGATAAGTTGGTGATTGCTTTTCATGATTTATTGTTTTCGGATAATTGAAAAAATTCCGAGATCCAAAATTTTTATCATGACATTATTAGGACTATAAAATTCACAATAATATTCCCAATAATCGATAAATTGGAAAATCGTGAATATAGTGTCACTAGTTAGACGGTATTTGGAACCGATAAACAAATGGGATCTTTAAATTTTATTATTTATTCCTTTTCGATTTTATGGGAAAATTCATAAGCCCTAATATATTTGGATTATAAAATTCTGAGTGAATTTTAATTATGTATAAACTCTTACATAATGGGAGGATTAATTTACACAAAGAGTTTATATATCCGAGAAATTGGAAAGTCGTGAATAAGTGACACTAGATAGACGGTATTTTGAACCGATGAACTAGTGGGAGGATTAATTTAAATATTCTTGATTTATTGTTTTTCGGATTGTAAATAAATTCTGAAAATCCTAATAAGACAACCTATTTTTCAAAATAACGAGTAGGAGCGGGGAAGGTGACAACCGAACCCACGGCCTCTACTATTGACACAAGCAAGTGAGAGAATGGTGACGCCTCATGCTGCTTTGATTTCGGTCCCCTAAGGATGGCCTTCACCGCTATCAAAATGCATGGCTTGGTCTCCGAAAGGATAGGATTTTGGGTACCCATCGGGTCACTGACCGACCCTAAGGCAGCATACTTGGGGCGTACTTTGAGATCTTAAATAGTAGGTCACACTCACAAGGATATTTTTGGAAATATCTTGGCTGGAAAAGGAAGGTAATCAACAATTAAATGGAGATGTCTGATTCTTAGTTAATTGTTGAGAGAGATTGTCTCAATTTAATCATCACCTCTTTGACCTACCCTAAGGCGGCACTGTAGGTGTGAAATTAAATCTGTAGAATGGTAGGATAAACAACATGCATGACATCACATTTATAATACCTATGTTTTTCTTGTTGTGGTGTATGATTTGATTTATATTTCTATCATAATTTATTTTCGCAACTACGTATCATCTCAATGTATCTAAACTGCTAAACATGATAAATTGACTGATAACGACTTCATAGAAGTGGAAAAGTAACAAGAACGTTGAACTCATTAATCGAATGCAATTAATTTTTCGGAAGAGGATGTTCCTCTTAAGCCTACAAACTTAAGTGAGATTGATAAGTATGTCACTACTGTCACTCGTGTTGAACGGGAGACAAATTAAAATTTAGTTCAAAGATGACGAGAATGATTTGGCATCACTCTCACTGGACATCCCACGGTTCACGAGTAGTGTCTACTCAAATGAACTGCTAGTTCATGGCCATTTCCTTTAAAGAAAGCCAATGATGGGAAGATAAATGTCTACAAGTATAAATCATCTAAAACTAAACAAGTTAAAGGCTAAACCGAAATATTAATAAAAGAAAGTGTAGAATAAGGAAAGTAATTTCGGATCACTAACCTATGAATCCTTAGTGACTTTCTTGACCGGGTATAATGACTCGAAAGCTGAAGTTTTTTTCTAAGAACTAGGTAGCAGGGCATTCATGATTAAAGAGTAGACAACGGGCAGTTATTTCAGCTAAGATAGTGGAAAGGATATAAGAAAACAAATTTCGGATTTTAATCCTTGAATATCGTAGAAATTTAATTTCTGTTTTTTTTTTCAGATTTGTTGGAACGAATGGATTCACTTTCAAATCGATAATATAGTTGCCTTAAAGAAAGTGAATCTAACATTTCTATACGATTCTGAGACTCAGACTTTCAGAACCTCTAAGTAATGCTGAAAAGGTATACGTAACCCGTCATAAACTATTTAGACAAATGGTTTCCGTATTAAGATAAACAAATCATCAGCATCTATTAATTAGAGCATATATCCTAAAGATAATATCTGACGACTGGCTAAGGGTGATTCCTATTTCCCAGTCTAAGAACACTATCTCAAAGGAAAAATGACTAAGTAACCTTTCGATTAGGAAAAGGGTAATAGAGCTAAAGAAGAATCATAGCTTGTTCATATTGACCTTCGGGTTCTTATGAAGATACGAGCTAGTGGGAGCTTTTGAGTAATAGACTTTTTTTGTCTAATGACTACTCGAAACGCCGATTAGTTTATCTATATGTTTGGAGGAATCTTTGATAGTACCAGAGAAACGGGTATTCCATGCTCAGATATAGACTATAGAACTGTTTTGGAACTGATGCTCAGCCTACCTCTTAGTGAAACGATTTCACTGAAAGGATAAACCATGTATTGTCTTGTATAGTTATTGATATGCTATATCACACTGCTTAACTCAGTTAAGATATTAGTTGCAAAATAACGGTTTACATTATTATGTGACACTGAGAAGTCTACCTACAATATGCCTATGAATATGTGGATAATGAGTGAATTACATTTACCCGCTTCCGTAAATAGAGGCATTTAGAACTAGTGCTTGAAGCTAGGACAGGAGATTTTGCATAAATGTTCATATAGTGACTTTTCATGAAATATCTTAATGCAATGAGTGAAGGTTGGTTATAAGATTCCTAAGATCGGATAATTACGGTTGAACTATCACAACTTTTCTAAAAGAATGATTAAATAACAACCTTAGACCTTGGAGTAATGTTACTCAATGAGTTACTATTTGATTTAATCAGACCACATCCAACATTGGTTGTTGGGGGTTACGCTAATAAATACTGGTGAACTAGATCAGAATGTCAATCCACCCAAATGTAGTGGGAGTATGGTTTATCCATTGACTCGCTGTGATTATGCAGACCATACAGTCTACTGGGGGTGATTGATAACCTATGGTGTTTTGGGAGGACTTTATAGGATTCAGATAAAAGGAGGTTGGTTTAAAACCATAAACCTGTAAGTGGAGTCTTGGTACTCCATGTCTGTTCACAATCTTGTAGAACCACCTGAGTGTCTCAGGACCAGTAGGAGCGATCGGATCTGCATAAAAAGGAGTAGAATGAATGAGAAAGTTGAACTTTCAAGGCAAAGTTAAGTGGTCTAAGGGTAAATCCCTGACAAGTAGATAGTTAAATAGAGGTGATTCCCTGAAACTTTCTCACCGTTCAGCCTTTCTTGATCCGCTGGAAAGTAGAAAGATTACCAGGGGGATGCCCTGAAACTTTCTTGCCGTACAATGGTGCTTGAAATCATTCGGAACGGAAGGATTAGCTTAAAGCCAATGGTAGATTGACTGCCTATGCTTATATCCATTGATGGATTAAAGCAAACATCCAGGTCATTAAAAGCCACATGTTTGAAATATGTGGGCTTGACCAGAATATTGATGAGTCTTTTGTAGACCAGAGAATCAATATTGGTAAAGTAGTACACGTTAGAGTTAATGAAAGGTGACACTTCAACAATTGTGAACAACATGGGTGAGTTATCTGAAGTCAGAAACTGATGAGCCAAAGCTTCTCTGAATTAGAGAAGTGGATTGTATTCTTAGAATTTGATTCGGTCGAATTCATGAGAACAAGCTGTAATCCCATCCAGATTATTGGTTAAGATGATAATGCATTTTTGCATGCAACGTTCAACGAGAGGTTTCATACCCAACCCCTCACTGAATAATTCTCTTAATCTTTGAATATAGAGAAAATGGGATAGATTCTTTTTTGGATAGAGAAAGTCAGATTATTGAAGTCAATTAAAGTTGAATCTTGTATTAGAGCATTGGATAGCAGCATAGTGCATCCTCAAGTATCTTTAGAGAACGAGGAATAATATGCTTGTATACTCAGATGCAAACCTGTATATTGTTTGACTACACTGATTCTGACTTTTAGTCAGATTAAGGATGATCGTTAATTGATCTCGGGCTCAGTGCTTTCTCATTGTGATGGGGCTACAATCTGGAGCATTCCAGCATTGTTGGTTTGACTCTATAAGTCAAATACATAGCATCTTTTGGAGCAGCTAAAGAAGAAGTATTGCTTTAAAGGTTCCTTGATGATCTGGGAGTAATTCCAGGTCTGAGTCAGCGGATATCACTTCACTATGAAAACAGTTGAGAGGTAGCTCATGCAAAGGATCTTTGCAATCACAAGAGTTCAAAAGCATATTGAGAGAGTTCCACCTGATCAGACAGACCGTGCAGAGGGGCGACGTTTCAGTCTTTAAAAATCGCCTTGAGCCGACAACCTAGCTGATCAGTTTACCAAGTCGTGTGGCATCTAATGTCATTGATAAGTGATTGGCGGGTATAAAATTGGGAGATACGTCACGTCTGCTTTAGAGCAAGTGAGAGAATGTTGTGGATAGATAGAATAAAGGTGTGGTGCTCTAAGAACAATTGTTGCTTGTCTTTACGGGCATGTGGAGATTGTTGGATGTAGTGCCCGAAAGACAATTGTTACTTGTCCTTACGGGCACGTGGGAGATTGTTAGAAGTAGCGCCCGAAAGACAATTTATGTAATTGTTTTTATAATTAATAAATGACAGATTTATTCTCATCTTATTATTTTCTTTGTCCTTTTAAATTATACACTGCTGAAAACCCCAAGTCGTATCATTTGTAGCCATATAACATAGTGTGTGTCACACATGAGGAATGAGTTTATGGTGATACACTAGAACTATTAGTCCGTGCTGAACTTAATCAAAGTATGGGGTCTATTGATTAAACCACCATTAATGCACCCAGAACACTTTATGGCGTGACTGTCTTATCCGGACCGTCGATGTTGGTTATCTAAGTGGGGCATTTATATAAGATGTAGTCATATAGGATTGGACCGATTTAATCTGTATTTCTCATATAATTCCGTGATTTAGAAACCTTATTAAATCACAGGATGGTCATTTATGGATTAACCTTAATCCTGAAGTGATTGCATTCTCCTACTTGTTTCAGGATAGGGTTTGATGTGTTCATTAAGGATCTCTAAGAGGCGCGGTCCGAATCACATTCAAGTTGGCACTATTATGGAATGAGTGAGAAGTGTGTGTCTCACATATATGGAATCCATTCCTTCCTGTGGGAGGTAGAAAGACAATCCCCCTATTTGTTAATCTTAGAAACTGATCGATCCGCAGAGTTTGTATTGGTTATCAAGTAATTGATCACTAGTTGGTTAGTGGTAAATAAGGATAAGATGTATTGAAGAAGGTTTACGGAAATGATCCCGCTTCATTACGGATAGTCTATGGAGGGTTAGTTTGTATGTAATGATTATATCAATGGACACTTATCGACTAGACGTTTTGAGAATATGTTATACCTATAATCGATAGAGTTCAGTTTCGGACTTATGGTGGCGTAATTACGGAATTAATAAGTTTAGTAGAAATATTATGTTCGATGAATATTTTATTCAATTTATTTTAGCTACTGGTTATAGGTCCATGTTCCCCGGGTTAGCTCCTATCACGCGAGTGTTTTTTTTTTTTGTGGAACCTTAAGAATAAATGAATTGTTGGTATATTTAAGGAATATGCAATATTATTTATTTGGTAAGTAATATATAAAATAGAAAATGCATTTTCTATTAATAATAATGGATAAAAGTGGCGTCCCATTGTGATAAAATTAGGAAAAGATATTTTCCTAGATTATGTCACATGTGTAATTAATTATTCATTTATTTGTTGGATAATTAATGTAAAAGAGATAAGAGATAGATTTTTTTGGAATTATCTCTTATTTTATGGCAAATATCTTTTCCTTATTGGAATAGGTAATTGTGGTGTGAAAATGATAACTCTCTCTTAACCGGTTATTTTCCAATATAAAGAGAGTTCCTCCCAACACAATTACACATTACAATTTGTGCCACTTTTCACCAAAATAGAAGAAAAAATTAGTTTCTTGTTTTAGTCACTAAGAGAAGAAAAACCAAGGGTTTTTCTTGAGCATATTCGAGGAGGTTCTACGGCGAGGATCGATGTCCACCAGCCGTCGCTAGGAGATACAATACGGAAGACTACGGCTTCTCCTCTTTGGTCGACTACATTCCCCTCTCCTTTTGGGTAAATCTTTAACCTTCTCATAGTTATGTTAATTATTTATGTGGATCATATCGTGGTAAAATCACATGGAAATTTATTCGTAGCTTCCGCTGTGCATGATCGAGTGTATCGATCGGTGCTGTGAATCGATCTGATGATCTAATTATGGGTCAGATCCGGATTCGGGTTTCTGTATATCCTGTAGATTCTCCCACAAAAGCAACTTTCCTTCTACTTGAGCCGGTTTCCCACATTCAGTTATTCTTCAAAAAAATTCAATAGCATCATAAACATCTTGTGCCACACTCATCATCAAGGAACCATTACATTCTTGATCAACTTCCGCACATGACTCTTTCCTTAGCATTCGACAAAAGAATTGGATTTGCATATCCAAGGAATAACCACGATCGGTAGATGCCCTCAACAACCTCTTAAATCTTGCCCGAGCATTCCTAAGTGATTCATTTTCTCCTTGCCTAAAGTTAACAATTTCGACCTTCAACTCCAAATTTCGGCCCGGAGTAAAATATTGCTTCAAGAACTCATTTTCGATCTTTTCCCAACTTGTCAAAGAATGGCGAGGTAGAGACATAAACCAAACCTTAGCTTTTCCAACCAAAGAGAATGGAAACAATGACATTCTAGTTAATTCTCTATGATTACCATGGTTCTTGGCGGTATTGTATAATTCCTCAAATTGATAAAGATGTCGATATGGATCTTCAACATCATCACCATGAAATTGAGCTCTTGTCTTCACCAATCCAAAAAGATGAGACTTGATCTCAAAGTTGTTTGCACCAACATTGGTTAGGAGGATTGTATTATTCGTTTCATTTCTTCTCATGGTTTGATCACAAATAGGTCTTGGGTTTGGAGGATTGTTGTTGTTGTTCCGGTTATTTTGGTTGTTTTGGTTGTTGTTGAGTGGTAGAAGTGGAGGATTTGGTGGTGGTGGATTGTTGTTGTTTGGTGGATTTGGATTTCCGGGATTTTGTTCATGGCCTTGGGCATTATCATGTTCTTGCCCAACTTGTGCATTCTCAGGGTGCTCATCCATCTCTACTTCTTGTCTAGACGATCCTTGGGAAGATTCTCCACCAAATTCTAAACTATGACGAGCTTGACTACCTTTCTTCTCTTTAACCAAATCCCTAATATACGTATTGATATCCGGAAGAATGGGAGTGTCGGGTGTCTTTCTTCGACGAGAACGGTTCATCCACTACAAGAGAGAAACAACAAGAACACAATCAAATAACACTTGGTAACTTACCAAAGTGGTACGCACCAAAAACAAAATAGAAAAGATAAGAAAAGATTGACATATTCTCAAGAAATTTTAAGCTAGTATAAGTATCAACCATTACACAATCCCCGGAAACGGCGCCAAAAAGCTTGATCGGACTTTCCTAGATGTCCAATCTTACCAGCATTGTACCGGGTCAATTGTAGTCTAGTCTAGTGGTCAAGGTCGTATCCACGAGGATTGTGAAGTTTCACAACACGGTCTGAGAGGTCGGGCTTGTGTAACACTTCTCAAAGAGTGCTGTCCGTTAAAACAGTTATAGTATGCGATGAAAAATATGCAAAAAACACTCTATGAACCTGAGAAATCAACGATGAACTTCATTGCCATGTTTGGGTACATAAACCCCTATTGCAGCAATGCGTTAGAACCGAAATTACTGATTGTGATGCTTTCACTGTCGGACTCCGATAACGAGCGAGTAGGCCAACTTCTCTATATTTAAATTGTGACTCTCCACCGGACTGAGAGCTTTACTTACATAATAGACGGGATTCTGAAGGGTGCTGGCCTCCTTGAAAAGAATGGATGCAACAGCCCGATCAGAGCTTTGAAGGCCTGTGAACACTCTTCATCCCACACGAAAGTCTTGTTCCCCTTGAGGATCTTGAAAAAAGGAAGGCACTTTTCGGCCGACTTAGGGATGAACCTACCAAGAGCGATAACTCGTCCATTAAGCCTCTAGTCCGCTTTGACGGTGGTTGGATCTTTCATGTTGAGCAGGGCCTCAATCTTCTCTGGGTTTGCTTCAATCCCTCTACGGCTAACCATAAATCCAAGAAACTTGCCCGCCTTCACACCAAACAGACATTTGGCCGGGATGAGCTTCATCAAGTGTTTCTCAAAATTTATGAAGGTTTCTTGGAGATCGGCATCCTGACCTTTGCGGGATGCTTTCACAACCATATCGTCAATGTATGCTTCTATTTTCCTCCAGATATGAGAGCTGAAAACACAATTAATCGAGTCTGCATTTTTCAGCCCGAATGACATCATTTCATAATAGTATGAACCTGCAACAGATCGGAAGGTTTTTTTCTCCTTGTCACACTCGGCTATCTTGACTTGTTGGTACCCAGAATAAGCATCCAAAAAACTCCGTCTTTCGAAACCAACAATCAAATCTACCAAAATTTCCATTCTTGGAAGTGCGTTGGGATCTTTGAGGCAAGCCTCGTTCAGATCAGTGAAATTCATGCACATTCTCCACTTTCCGTTGTGTTTCTTTACCATCATGACATTTCCCAACCAAGTAGGGTAAGTCAGCTCTTTGATGATACCTTCTTGTAATTTCTTGTTGACCTCAACTCCGATAGCTGCATGTTTCTCTGTGAGAATTGTCTGGCCTTTTGCTGTATCAGAGAGAAGGTTGGGTCGACGCTCAGATGATGCAAGGCCACTTCGGGCTCAACCCCATTCATATTAGTTACCTCCTACTCAAATGAGTCCAAGTTGGCCTTAAGTTGCGCAATCAATTTTTCCCTTTCTAGTTCAGTCAGATAGGGCACATCTTCACTTTCTGAACCAGATATTTCTCTTTGATCACTACCTCAATCAGTTCGTCTTCTTCCATAAAGTCAGGCTCATCCCGCACTTGAAAAGTTTTGCATTCTATCTCTGCCTGGCATGGTTCAGTAATCATATTGACCCGTGGTGGGCCTATCCAAAACATAATAAAATGTTCCCAACAATTTCCCCATTTTTTATGATGCCAAAACCCTCATAAGCCTGAACATAAGTATACAAAATTTTTCGTAATAATCAACAGAATAAAACTCAAATTTTATTAATCCATTCAAGGTCAATAAGATATTGCATCTTTTTTATAACAAATCAAAGGCATATAATTAATTTGACAATATCTCCTAGAGGGCTACTTCTTCTTTTCTTCAAACCTGATGCCCTTGCATCTTTGATCCCCTTGCCCTTGTCTGTTGGGCTTTCCTTCTTTCCACTGGAGCTTTCAGGCTTGCAACTCCCTTCCCTCTTTTTGGCATCACCAAATCTTTCTTTCAAAATTTGTTGGCTGCCTCAGATTCTGGGAGAGGGCCAAATCTTTTCTCAAGAATTTGGTTTGTTGCTCCAGTGACATTGAGTAGGGTGTTGAGTTGCTTTCCAGAGTAATCCATAACCTCATCCAGATGGTGAAGTTGTTGTGTGTGAGCATTCAATGTATCCACCAGAGGTTTGATATTTCTATCAATCTTGTCAGCAAGAAACTCAAGATTTGTTTGGACGTGATAGGGGATGAGATGTTGTAGGTTGCAAAATAAGTTTCCTTGTCTCTCCATTACCTCATCTTGAACCTTAATGTGACTGATAAGGGCTTCAATTTTATGATTTAAGGAGGTTGCATCACTCATTAAAGTAGTTTTTAGATTTTTCATGTTCTGGTACTGCCTCTCCATGTCCACAATCAGGGGTTGAATGTCCACATTGAACATTCTATCTGAATCATCTTCTGCTGGTGTTGATGCATCAGCCTCATCTTCTTCATTTTCTATTTGGGAAAATGCATCACCCTGCGCTTCTTCCTTTTTCTCTTCCTTTTTCCTGTTCTTTTTCTTCTTCAGCAATCTCATTGTTAGAGAGAGATTGGTGAAGTTCACTTGAAGTCCCTTGTCCTTGTGATGAATGTTTTGCTTCTGCATGTGCTGGATCCATACATCCTTCTGCTGGTGTTCCCCCTTGATCAATGCTGGGGGTGTTGGCAAGTTCAGCTGAGTGAGTTTGATTAGCTGGCTCATCGGCTGTTTGGCAACTTTGCTGTGGCTTCTCAGAATCACTTCATGAAGTGTTAGGTCATCATAAAAAAGAACCAACTTTTCATGTTCATTTTCAAGATGATCGTCTTCATGTTGCTCTTCTATGCCTTGGTCCTCTTCATTTTCAATATCTCTCCCACACCTTCAATCTCATCTTCATCAGATCATGTAAGACAGTATCCTTCTTCACCTTCTTCCAGATATGTGACGTCTTCTTGTTTCTCTTCCTCTGTAGCTGTATCATGACTAAGCACCACGAGGTTATCCTAGTTGCAAACACTGATCATAGGGGTGCCATCTAGTGCCTTTTGAGATCTGGTTCTTCTCCCAACTCCCGATTTGCTACTTTCAGGCTCTTTCCTTTTACGTCCGGCAGTGGGTTTAGGTTTCTGGGATGCCTTTACACAGGTAAACATCACCTTGGCCTTGTGTGGAGGGTGCAGATAAATGGGTGTCACTTTGATTTGATCGAATTGATGTTGAAATGGCATCCTATATGATTTCTTTTCCCAAAAATCATCTTTCTTCTGCAAACCCTTGCTTGGTGCCGTAATTGCCAGATCAATTTCCTTCTGCATTTGACCTTTCAACCTATTGAAGACAAACTGTGACCAGTCAAAGGAGATAAATTGATAGATAATCGCCATTAATTAGATCCGTAGCTCAGTCAAGTTCTCCATCGACCCTTTTCTTCCTTCAATGTTTCTGGTGATGACTGGTGCAAACTCAGCAAATGGACGTTTCAGTGCTGATCTAGGGAGGTTGTATTTCTTGCTAGTACTTCTGGGGTTCTTTGCAATCTCGGTCCATAATGCATTGATGTCGAACTAAATCTTCTTCACGTCAACGGGACCAGTATTGGGTAGATTTAAGTATTTGTTGAGGAGTCCAGGGGTGATGACCACTTCTTTCTTGAAGATTGTGCTTACAATACGCCCTGGGTCACTTTTCTTGGTGCTGGGGATAAACTTTGCATTCTTCCAGAATGCAATCTAAACTTCATAGCATATGCCAGTGATTGGGGGGTTTAGGAAAGTCATTAACCCCAGATTGATACAACCATCAACCAATCTTTGGGCTTGTGTATCGTGCTCACAAAAAAGCAGAAAATTCTGAAAATGATCCACTAATGATCGATTTTTCATAGTATTTTTCTGTGGCAAAGATTGAAGAGAATGATGCCATTGCTTTGAACGAATTTGAGATTTTGTGAAAAAGCTTTGATCTCCAGGTGTGTAAACTTCCACAGTATAATCCTTCATAACTTCTTGATTTTCCACGTTTAGAAAATTGATTTAGTTCAAACTTTAGTTTGCTGTTTATTCCAATATATATTTCGGTGAAGTGTCTTGGCTGGTCACTAGGCCGGTGAGTGACTTCTTTTACTGAGATGCTGTTTACAACTGTTCCTAACAATCAGTGCAGTTAACTTCGCCGAGTACCATTGCCTTACTTTCCTTAATCAGCTGGTGAAATTACTTAGCTGATTACTCAACTTAGATGCTCCTTACTACTTAGTCAATTTCTATGATTCCCAACTTAGTTCTGAACTTGCTGAATCTTACATGACTGAGTCGTTTTGTGAAAATGTCAGCCAATTGATCTTCAGTAGGTATGTATCTTAGAATAACATCTCTTATTTCAACATGATCTCTGATAAAATGATGTCTCACATCAATATGCTTTGTTCTTGAATGCAGTACTGGATTTTCTGTGATAGATATTGCACTTGTGTTATCACAAATTATTGGAATTGTCTTCTCCTCCATTCTATAATCCCTTAGCTATTGTCTGATCCATAGTACTTGTGAACAACAACTATCTGCTGCTATATATTCTGCTTCAGCTGTTGATGTGCATATGGAGTTTTGCTTTTTGCTAAACCATGATACTAGTCTGCTGCCTAATATTTGACAGGTTCCAGAGGTGCTTTTTCTATCTATCTTGCATCCAGCATAGTCAGAGTCTGAATATGATATCAACTTGAAACCTCCATCTTTTGGATACCAAATTCCAACACTAATGGTGTTCTTCAGGTATTTGACTACTCTTTTGGCTGCTAGAAGGAGTGATTCTTTTGGTTGAGCTTGACATCTTACACATACTCCTACTGCAAATGCTATATCAGGCCTGCTTGCAGTTAGATAAAGTAGGGATCCAATGATTCCTCTATAAAGCTTCTGATCAAAATCCTTTCCAGTTTCATCCTTTCCAAGAATAACTCATGCACACATTGATGTATCTGATGTGCAACTTGTGTCCATACCAAACTTGTGTATCAAGTCTTTTGTGTACTTGGCTTGATTGATAAAGATTCCATCTTTCATTTGCTTTACTTGTAGACCAAGAAAGTAATTTAATTCTCCCATCATGCTCTTCTGAAATTTGCTTTTCATTAAGTTTGCAAATTTCTCACATAGATTCTCATCTTCTGATCCAAAGAAATGTCATCAACATAGATTTGGACTAACAAGGTGCTTGTTCCTTCCTCTAGCTTGAAGAGTGTCTTATCAATAGTTCCATTTATGAATCCATTGTTGATCAATAATTGTGATAGTGTCTCATACCAGGCTCTGGGTGCCTGTTTGAGTCCATAAAGTGCCTTTTTTGGCTTGTACACTTTATCTTCTTTCCTTTTGAGTTGAAAACCAGGAGGTTGTTCCATATATACTTCTTCCAAAAGTCCAATCAGAAATGAACGTTTGACATCCATTTGGTGAACTTTGAAGTCTGTGTGGGCTGCAAAGGCTAGAAAGAATCTGAATGCTTCCAATCTTGCTACTGGGGCAAAGGTTTCATCATAATTAATTCCTTCTGCTTGAGAGTAGCATTTTACAACTACGCTTGCTTTGTTTCTGACAACTGTCCCTTGTTCATCCATCTTTTTTCTGAATACCCACTTTGTTCCAATGATGTTGTCCATGTTTGGTCTGTAAACAAGTTCCCAGACCACATTTATTTCAAATTAAAAGTTTATGAAAAGGGATATTTCTTCTTTTCTTCAAACCTGATGCCCTTGCCTTTGATGCCCTTGCCCTTATCTGTTGGGCTTTCTTTCTTTCCATTTGAGCTTTCAGGCTCTGATCTTCTTTCCCCCTTTTTGGCAGCACCAAACCGTGCCTCAAGAATTTTGTTTCATGCCTCAGATTCTGGAAGATGGCCATACTTGTTCTCCAATTTTGTTGTTTGCTTCAGTGACATTAATGAGTGTGTTGAGTTGTTGGCCAGATTAGTTCATAACCTCATCTAGATGGTGGAGTTGTTGTGTGTGAGAATTCAAGGTATCCACGTATGGTTTGATATTTTCATCAAACTTGTCAGCATGAAGTTCGAGATTTGTTTGGACATGGTAGGGAATAAGATGTTGTAGATTGCAGAGTAAGTGGCCCTGTTTCTCCATCACCTCATCTTGAACCTTAATGTGACTAATGAGGGCTTCAATTTTGTGATTGAAGGAGGTTGCCTCACTCCTTAAGGCAGCTTTCAGATTTTGCCTGCTATGGTACTGCTTTTCCATGTCCACAATTAATGGTTGGATGTCCAGATTGAAGAGTCTCTCTGGATCAACTTCTTCTGGTCCTGATGCCTCATCCTCATTTTCCTCTTCTTTCTCTTCTTCTTCCTTCTTTTTTTCTTTCATTTCTTTTGTCTCTTCTGCAGCACTCTCAGGCTCAATGAGAGATTGCTGAGAGGTGCTTGCACTTGCCTGGCCCGGGAATGGCTGGTTGTCTTTTTCATCTACCGGAGACTTAACGTATTCGGCTGGTTTTCCCTCTTGATCAATGCTGGGGGTGTGGACAAGTTCAGCAGAGTGAGCTTGATCAGCTGGCTCACTCGGCTGTTTTGCCACTTTGCTGAGGCTCCTAAGGAGTATCTCTTGAATTGTAAGATCATCATCAGAAACATTCATATTTTTTTGATCTCTTTCAAATTGATCTCCTTCCTATGGGTCTTCTGTAATCTTTTCTGTCTGACTATCAGCGGCAAGTTCTTCATCATCACTGTCTTCTTTATCAGATGAAGTAAGATGATATCCTTCTTCACCTTCTTCTAGATATGTCACTGCTTCTTGTTTTTCTTCCTCAGTCACAACATCGTCACTGATTACCACAGTGTTATCCTGGTTGATGGCACTGATTGCAGGAGTAGCATCTTTTACCTTTGGAGATCTGGTCCTTCTCCCCACCGCTGATCTACTGCTTTTGGGTGCTTTCCTTTTTCGTCCAGTAGTGGGTTTGGGTTTCAGGGATGCCTTTATATAGGTAAACATTACCTTAGACTTGTGTGGAGGCTGCAGATTGATGGGTTTCACCTTCAATTTGTCAAACAGGTGTTGAAGAGAGAACCCATAAGATTTCCTCTCCCAGAAGTCACCTTTCTTCTGCAAACCCTTGCTTGGTGCCGTAATTGATAGATCGATTTCCTTTTGATCTGGTCTTTCAGCCTGTTGCATACAAATGTTGACCAGTCAAAGGGAATACCTTGATAGATAATTGCCAGTAACTTAACCCGTAACTCGGTCAAGTTTTCCATCGATCTTTTTCTTCCTTCAATGTTTTTGGGGATGGCGGGGGCAAACTCAGCAAATGGAAGTTTGAGTACTGATCTGGGTAGATTGTAGGTTTTGCTGTTCTTTTTGGGATTTTTGGCTATCTCAGCCTAGAAGTTGTTGATGTCAATCTGCACAAACTTCACATTCGCCGGACCAATCATGGGTAGATGTAAGAATTTGTTGAGAAGACCAGGTGTGATGACCACTTCTTTCCCAAAGATTGAACTCTTTATGCAATCGTGATCACTCTTCTTTGGGCTGGGCACAAAATTTGCATTTTTCCAAAATGCAATCAGGTTCTTGTTGGGGAGATTTTGCATCATTAAAACAAAAGAAAATTTATAAAACCTATACTACCATGCAAAACTACCTCCTAACCGGCCGAATACCGGGTAGTTGCTAGTAAAGTTGGATAAGTACGGGTATCGATCCTCAGGGAATTGGGATGTTGAATCTAATTTCACTAATTCCTTTCAATTGTTACTTAGGAAAAACGAATAAACGAAAGAACAAATAAAATAAACGAAAGAGCAATTAAAATAAATCTAACCTGCGAAATAAAATAACACAACCTAAACTAAACTAAAGATACATGGGATCAAACAGTGCACAAACCAAGTGATTTCAATCCTATTTCATCTCATGATTTTAATTCAAATTGTGGTTTCACCTTTACACGAGATACAAATCCCTAATCTCTTAGTGAATTTAATCTCAAGCTATGGATCCCTAATTCCTTAGTGAGTCCAATTTATCAATCTCTCATCTTCCGAATGTTGAAATCGATTTACCAAACAAAACTCGGTGTAGATTCAGGTTAACTCTCGTATTTTAGAACCTAACAACCTAGATAATTAACCAATTAACTTGTCATCATTAATGATTAAAAATCCTATCTTTCTATGGTGATCTAGTCTACGCAACTTCCGTATGTTGTAAACGTATCAATAGCAAACTTATCTCTCGATCTAATTCACATCATAGCATCAAAATCATAGAACGATACAAAATAAATTAAAGATCATAAAAAACGAATAAGGACTGAATAAATTAAATAAATAAACTCACGTAGTTTGGTACATGATTGAATCCATGAATCGAAAACGGAAGAAAAACGACATCTAATCTAACCCGGATCACCCGAGCACAAGGCTCGGGTGACCGGCCTTGAAAGCTTCAAAGCTGCCGCTGTTGTGATTTGCGGCTGTATCAGTGTTTGTATTATGAATTATTGGATATATTTAGGGTTGCATGCGGCTAATATATATATATGCAAAAGAGAGGCGGCTGAGGCAATATGGCGGTGGAGGCTGTAATTAAATCCTTTTCCAATTAGGATTTGGAGTATGTCGGCTGCTCAATGCATGAATTTAGGAATGAAACTTCTAAAATTCATATCTTGAGTTGTAGACCTCCAAAAATTATGATCCGAATGTCATAATTAAGCCCTCGGAAAACTCTACAACTTTCATTAAGGACTCTTCTTCAGAAAACGTCTTTTTGACTAGCCCGTCGTATTACGAGTCGTTTTCGGGATTTTCCACTAGTTTCAGCAACAGCATCCAAACTTGTAACGCTCATATCTCGGGCCTCGTAAGTCGGAATGAAGTGATTCAAAATCCTGTATAATCCTCTCTTCAAGCCCTACAAATCTTCTCTTGAGGTCCAGAGTCAAATCAGTGTATATCATATCAAGAACTGC
The DNA here is from genome assembly GCA_024500145.1 of Gentiana dahurica var. dahurica. Taxonomy (NCBI): domain Eukaryota; kingdom Viridiplantae; phylum Streptophyta; class Magnoliopsida; order Gentianales; family Gentianaceae; genus Gentiana; species Gentiana dahurica. Next base: position 56,247,736 of record CM044897.1, on the reverse strand, counting down.
ATCGGAAGTTCGGCTGCTTGAAAGCTTCATTCCAAGCTTTATCTCCATCTTCCTTCCATTTCACTTCTCTTCCATGCAAAACCTCATCATTTAATCCTCTTGCATGCCAAAATATGTATCTATAACATAGGAAAATATACCAAAGCGTAACACAATCCCAAAATAACATAAAATCACAATTTAAGCACATAAATCGTTACATTTTGCAATTAACCTATTAAAAACACTATTTACTCAATTAATCGATTATAAGCTCGATTTCTATGAAAAACATTCATATACGGGGGAAATTGATGTAAAATATATCATTAAAAACACTACAAATTGACCCTGAACAACACCCCCACACTTAATCTTTTGCTCGTCCCCGAGTAAAACAAAACAAGAACATACCATCAAGAATCCACATAACCTGACACGAGATATAGTCAAAATCATGACAAGCTAGTATTCAGCAAATCGACCTCACTCGGTGATGTGTGTGCAGAACCTACTAAACTTCCACCCATCCTCTCTTGATATAATACATCAAGCACTAACAATTATCCGGTCAACTAAACGAAAACTTCATTCTATCTACAGCACTTACCTAACAAAAACTAATTACCAAGAACATAGTAACTAACTCACAACTAAATTCCTTTACTTAGTACCAAGAAAATACCTTTCGGGTCTCTACTAGGTTTAGATCAACTTGACTTAGAATTCCAAAAAAACGATATTTTATATTTCCTATCGTCGCGTCTCAAAAGTATAACACACTCCCCTACATTAGAGGCAGTCACCCTGAGATCACTCAATCCCTTACTGTCCAAGGTAAACCACACTCCCCAATTGGGGCAGTATCCAAATGAACTCGAGGTGATAGTTACAAACAAAATTCCCGAAAGAAATTCTATTCATTTATTATTTATAGATATATATATTTTTATATTTCAAACTCTTTGGAAACTCTCGGTCAAATATATTTCTAACACATTCAAGACTCTCAAAGTTCTCAAGAACATTAAGGTACTGAGATTCTAACTGTGAGTATAGCACAAGTTCTTAACTTTCATTAATGCTAAATAAGTGTTATCTGTATCAAGAATTAACTTTCCTTTAACTAACCGGAAACTATTCTATATTTGGCTCTTCATCTAATAGGTTCGTGAAATGAAGTTCAAGTGAGTATCGACTTACTAAACCTATTCTCAGAACATGATATGACTACTGATAACAACTAAAGGGTGCCAGATTATAAAACTAGCATGCAATTGAAATGTTACTCAGGACTAAACAAAAAAAATTTTTGAAAATTGAAGCACTTTTCATAGAAAATTATAACTAATATGAGCAAATGAAAGTAGATACATAAATCATCTATCCCTTCCCCCACACTTAGATTGCAACTTGTCCTCAAGTTATATAGAAATAAAGAAAAGGTAAGAGTACTTAGCTGATTGGATGCTGGCAATTCTGGAGGAACCAACAAGAACCAGGATTGCTTGCATAGCTCAGTAGACTGTGGAGCATCACAGGACAACTGAATACATCGTGAAAGTGCACGATCGCTATAGAAAGTATCCTGCAGACTTGATCAGTGCAAAAAGAGTCTACGGGGAAAAAGAAAAGATTACATATATAAAGCACATGGAAAAGGAGATATAGAGATATTTCAAATTTAAGCTCATATAAAGATGGAACATATACATGGAACATTACACAACAGTAGGCTAGGTGCAACTACATGAAAATATACTACAATGCAGCCTACATGATATGCAATCCTAAAAATAAAATAAATAAATAAAATAAATTCTGACAGGCTCAGGCTGAGCAAGTTTCGAGGACAACCCTACAGTGACTACGGCCTATGCAGAAACTAAATTAAGGAAAATGAGATAGTATTACGGAAACCGACAGTTAACTACACTCAAAAAGAAAAAATAAAAGAAAATAGAAAAACAATGCAACTAGATGACATGCAACTAAATGATATGCATCTATATGATATGCAAAAATAAAAGAAAATAAAAGAAAGAAAACTAGCCCACTAATTAGCAACATGACATGTATAAAATAAACGTCTACCAGATAATGACAGGTTACGATAAACGACAGTGCTGTTCATTACTTGCAGTGTAGATGCGCTTTAAGACTCGTCAAAGGTGATAGCATTATGGAAACCAACAGTTAGCTATACTAAACAGATATAACTCATATGGAAAAGGACGTAGCATACGGAAAACCGACAGTAGCTACCCATATGAGTTACAAAAACAACAAGGAAGCACATAAGTCTCAAAGCTTAAAAGATTCATCATAACGATATGTAGCATACGGAAACCGACATTAGCTACTAATTAACACGAAGACCAGTTATAGCATACGAGAACCGACGGTAACTATAACTTGCATGGATGAATCATGTAAATAAAAAAATTAATCAATTATTCAACATGGATTCATAGATGGAAAGGTGTAAACATGCAAGTTCAGATCATCTACGTAAAATGAAATAGCCACAGAAGCTCTAATGAAAGTAATCCAAGTTAAATCAAATTGAGAAGAAATCTGGAACCTGGACTGCATTCCGGACGAACGTTCAAAGGAAATCTCAGCACTGGACGGGCGTTCCACTTTTCAGACGCTCGTCTGCCTTGAAAACCGACCGGACGGGCATTCAGAAAGTATAGACGCTCGTCTGGTCCTCTAAATCAGAACAGGATTGAAAATATTTGAACGGACGAGCGTCCAATACTTCCCAACGCTCGTTCATCTGCAGATGAAGAACTGGACGGGCGTCCAACAGAACAGACGCTCGTCCATGCAACAAGAATGCACAGACAGCAGGAAAAACACAGCAAAACCCTAAATACTCATGAACACAACACAGCAACACAGATCACAGCACAGCAGCCTTATCAAATTAAGCACAGGGGTTAGACTAGGTAACACATAAACATATAAACTTCACGTAAAACAAGTTGAGTAAAAACTTTTGCACATTCTTAACCTAACGGTCATCGAAACACGGCAAAATAAAAACTCTCAACTTGGTATACGCTACTTTTATTAAAAACAAAAATAAAACGTAACAAAATCGAGAACTAACAAAACTAGATTCAACATGACACCTATTCCCCGGCAACGGCGCGACTTTTGTTGGGGAGATTTTGCATCATTAAAACAAAAGAAAATTTATAAAACCTATACTACCATGCAAAACTACCTCCTAACCGGCCGAATACCGGGTAGTTGCTAGTAAAGTTGGATAAGTACGGGTATTGATCCTCTGGGAATTGGGATGTTGAATCTAATTTCACTAATTCCTTTCAATTGTTACTTAGGAAAAACGAATAAACGAAAGAACAAATAAAATAAACGAAAGAGCAATTAAAATAAATCTAACCTACGAAATAAAATAACACAACCTAAACTAAACTAAAGATACATGGGATCAAACAGTGCACAAACCAAGTGATTTCAATCCTATTTCATCTCATGATTTTAATTCAAATTGTGGTTTCACCTTTACACGAGATACAAATCCCTAATCTCTTAGTGAATTTAATCTCAAGCTATGGATCCCTAATTCCTTAGTGAGTCCAATTTATCAATCTCTCATCTTCCGAATGTTGAAATCGATTTACCAAACAAAACTCGGTGTAGATTCAGGTTAACTCTCGTATTTTAGAACCTAACAACCTAGATAATTAACCAATTAACTTGTCATCATTAATGATTAAAAATCCTATCTTTCTATGGTGATCTAGTCTACGCAACTTCCGTATGTTGTAAACGTATCAATAGCAAACTGATCTCTCGATCTAATTCACATCATAGCATCAAAATCATAGAACGATACAAAATAAATTAAAGATCATAAAAACGAATAAGGACTGAATAAATTAAATAAATAAACTCACGTAGTTTGGTACATGATTGAATCCATGAATCGAAAACGGAAGAAAAACGACATCTAATCTAACCCGGATCACCCGAGCACAAGGCTCGGGTGACCGCCTTGAAAGCTTCAAAGCAGCCGCTGTTGTGATTTGCGGCTGTATCAATGTTTGTATTATGAATTATTGGATATATTTAGGGTTGCATGCGGCTAATATATATATATGCAAAAGAGAGGCGGCTGAGGCAATATGGAGGTGGAGGCTGTAATTAAATCCTTTTCCAATTAGGATTTGGAGTATGTCGGCTGCTCAATGCATGAATTTAGGAATGAAACTTCTAAAATTCATATCTTGAGTTGTAGACCTCCAAAAATTATGATCCGAATGTCATAATTAAGCCCTCGGAAAACTCTACAACTTTCATTAAGGACTCTTCTTCAGAAAACGTCTTTTTGACTAGCCCGTCGTATTACGAGTCGTTTTCGGGATTTTCCACTAGTTTCAGCAACAGCATCCAAACTTGTAACGCTCATATCTCAGGCCTCGTAAGTCGGAATGAAGTGATTCAAAATTCTGTAGAATCCTCTCTTCAAGCCCTACAAATCTTCTCTTGAGGTCCAGAGTCAAATCAGTGTATATCATATCAAGAACTGCATCGGAAGTTCGGCTGCTTGAAAGCTTCATTCCAAGCTTTATCTCCATCTTCCTTCCATTTCACTTCTCTTCCATGCAAAACCTCATCATTTAATCCTCTTGCATGCCAAAATATGTATCTATAACATAGGAAAATATACCAAAGCGTAACACAATCCCAAAATAACATAAAATCACAATTTAAGCACATAAATCGTTACATTTTGCAATTAACCTATTAAAAACACTATTTACTCAATTAATCGATTATAAGCTCGATTTCTATGAAAAACATTCATATACGGGGGAAATTGATGTAAAATATATCATTAAAAACACTACAAATTGACCCTGAACAGTTCTCATAGCATATTCCACTTATTGGGGGGGGGGGGTTAGAAAGGTATAACCCCAGATTCATATAGCCATCAATCAATCGTTGGGCTTGTACATCATTATCACAGAAGCAGAGATAATGTTCAGGCCTAAAAAACGATCTAGTGATGATCGAGTTTTCAAAATATCGTTCAGTGGGAGATATTGAAGAGGATGAGGCCATTGTTTAATGGGATTGTGATTTTGAAAAGAGGGCTTCAATTTTTCAGAGAGAAAACAAAGTAGCGTTTAAGATTTGTGAGAAAGCGTAATGAATTTTGCAAAACCTCTAAGTGTGGTTTATATATGATGATATTTGGTAGTGTGAACGTGGTTGAATATGGAAGGATTTTGTGACGTAATGGCATGATTTTATGTGTATAAATCATGGTATTTTAGTGTAGTGGAGGAGTGGATTGAGGTAAGTAATGATAAATCCTGGGAATCGAGGCGTTTGTAATTCAAAAATAATATAGTTACCGCAACGATTAAAAATTGATCTCCACGTGTGTGATTCTTCCACACGATAATCCTCCATAACTATATGATTTTGCACGTGTATAAAACTGATTTAGTTCACATTTTAGTTTGTTGTTTTGCTTTAGTATACATTTCGGTGGAGAGCCTTGGTTGGTCACTACGCCGGTGTAGTGACTGAGCTGCGGTTTTTAACTGTTCCTAACAATCGGTGTAGTTGACTTCGCTGAGTACCAGTGCCTTACTTGCACACTTTGTGAAGTTACTTGACTGATTACTCCAGTTAGCTGCTCCTTCGCACTTAGTCAATTTCTATCATTCCCAACTCAGTTCTCAACTTGCTAAATCTTTCATGACTTAGTGGTTTTGTGAAGATTTCAGCCAATTGATCTTCAGTAGGTATATATCTTAGAATTACATCTCCTTTTTCAACATGATCTCTGATGAAGTGATGTCTCACATCAATGTGTTTTGTTCTTGAGTGTAATACAGGATTTTCAGTAATTGATATTGCACTTATGTTGTCACACGTTATTGGAATTGTCTTCTCCTCCATTCCATAATCCCTTAGATGTTGTCTGATCCATAGTACTTGTGCACAGCAACTGCCTGCTGCTATATATTCTGCTTCAGCTGTTGATGTAGATATGGAGTTTTGCTTTTTGCTAAACCATGAAACTAGTTTGCTGCCTAGCATTTGACAAGTTCCAGAAGAACTTTTTCTATCTATCTTGCATCCAGCATAGTCAGAGTCTGAATATGATATCAACTTAAATCCTCAATCCTTTGGATACCAAATTCCTACATTGATGGTGTTCTTCAGATATTTGATTATTCTTTTGGCTGCTAGAAGGTGTGATTCCTTTGGTTGAGATTGAAATCTTGCACATTCTCCCACTGCAAATGCTATATCAGGTCTACTTACTGTTAAATAGAGTAGAGATCCAATGATTCCTCTATAAAGCTTCTGATCTACATCTTTTCCATTTTCATCTTTTCCAAGAATAACTCTTGCACACATTGGTGTATCTGATGTCCCACTTGTGTCCATGCCATACCTGAGTATCATGTCTTTTGTGTACTTGGATTGATTGATAAAGATGCCATCTTTCATTTGTTTGACTTGTAGTCCAAGAAAATAATTCAGTTCTCCCATCATGCTAATCTGAAATTTGCTTTTCATTATGTTTGCAAGTTTCTCACATAGCTTTTCATCTTTGATCCAAAAATAATGTCATCAACATAAATTTGGACTCATAGAGTGCTAGTTCCTTTCTTTAGCTTGAAGAGAGTCTTGTCAATGGTTCCTTAGTTGAATCCATTGTTGATCAAGAATTGTGATAGTGTTTCATACCAGGCTCTGGGTGCCTATTTGAGTCCGTAAAGTGCCTTTTTGAGCTTGTACACTTTATCTTATTTCCCTTTGAGTTGAAAAACAGGAGGCTATTCCACATATACTTCTTCTAACAAAATTCCATTTAGGAATGCACTCATGACATCCATTTGGAAAACTTTGAAGTCTTTATGGCTGCAAAGGCTAGAAATAGTCTGATTGCTTCCAGTCTTGCTACTGGAGCAAAGGTTTCATCATAATCTATGCCTTCTGCTTGAGAATAGCCTTTTGCTACTAGCCTTGCTTTGTTCTGACAATTGTCCCTTGTTCATCCATCTTGTTTCTGAATACCCATTTTATTCCAATGATGTTGGTTGTGCCTGGTCAGTCGACAAGTTCCCATACCTCATTTCTTTCAAATTCATTTAGTTCTTCTTGCATAGCTGTAATGCAGTCATCATCTTGAATTGCATAATCTATTGTTTTGGGTTCCACTCATGATAGAAAACATGTTAGAATATTCTCCAGTTGTCTTCTGGTTTTCACTCCTGTATGAATGTCTCCAATGACTTGATCTTCAGGATGGTCTCTTAACCAGTTAAGGTCAGGTTGAAGTTGTTCTTGACTTGGTGCTTCCACAACTTCAGCTTGAACATCAGCTTCATGTTCTTGTTCTGGTGCTTCTTCTGTTGTATGTATTGGTGGCTCATCTTGATTTCCAAAATTGTGATTCAGAATTGTAGCTGGTATTATAGTATTCAAATAAACTTGCCTTTGTGATGCTCCTTCTTCTTGTTCTTGAAGGCCTTCACCATTTGTGTTTTGTTCATCAAAGACTACATGAATTGACTCTTCAATCACCAGGGTTCTTTTGTTGAGCACTCTGAAGGCTCTGCTTGTGTCTGAATATCCCATAAAGATTGCTTCATCGGCTTTTTCATCAAAAGTAAGTAGTTGATTCATGTTCAAAACAAAGAATTTAGATCCAAACATATGTAAGTGTGAAATATTAGGTTTTCTTCCATTCCATATTTCATATGAAGTTTTTTCATGATGTTTGTTGATGATTGATCTGTTTTGAGTATAGCATGCTGTATTTGCTACTTCAGCCCAAAATCCTTTTGGCAAACATGCTTCTGCAATCATTTTTCTAACTGCTTCTTTGAGTGTCCAATTTCTTCTTTCTACTACACCGTTCTGTTGTGGAGTCCCTACTGCTGATAGTTGATACAATACTCCATTCTCTTCACAGTAGGTTCTGATTATTTCATTTAGGAACTCTGTTCCTTTATCTGATCTGATCTTTATGATCTTCAGTTCTTTTTCATTTTGAATTCTTCATAGCAAATCTGGCAGCCTCTTGAGTGTCTCTCTTTTCTTGTTCATGAATATGGTCCAGGTGAATTTTGAGAAGTCATCTACCACCACTATAGTGTATTTCTTTCCACTTACACTTACTGGTGTGACTGGTCCAAACAGATCTATATGTAACAGATGTAGGATCCCTGTTGTTGATTGATAGGGTTTTGACTTGAAGGAGCTTTTGATTTGCTTCCCTTTTTGACATGCATCACAAAGACTTTCTTTATTGAATGTGATCTCTGGAAAGCCTTCAACCAACTTGTTCTTTGACAATTGTTGATGGTTTTGAAATTTAGATGATTCAATCTTCTTTGCCAAATCCAGCTGGCTGATTGTTTACTTTTGACAAGCAAACATGTTTCTGCTGTTGCTATCTTCCAATCTACCACATACATGTTGTCTTCTCTTCTTCCTGCCAGTACAACTGTTTTGGTTTGGCTGTGAACACTTTGCATCCTTCCTTGTTGAAGTGCACATTATAGCCTTTGTCACAGAATTGACTGATACTCAGTAGATTGAAATTCAGTCCTTTAACATAAGCCACATTTTGAATCTTCAAGCTATTTTTGATCATTATGTCTTCCCCCTTAATTTTACCAGGGTTTTCTTTGCCTCCAAAAGTAACTTTGGGTCCATCAAAGCCTTTAAAGCCAGTGACCCATCCTTTGTTCCCGGTCATGTATCTGGAACATCCACTGTCTATGTACCAGACATCCTGCAAAACAAATTAATTTTGTTTAGGTACCCAACACTGTTTGGGTCCATGCCTGTTAGCAGTCATGCCTCCTACTCCAAGTGTATATCCAAATGATCTTCTCTTTGGATAGTTGAAGTCATCAACTTCATATGTATAAGGCATGGAAGAATATCTTCTAATCTTTCCACTAAAGGTATTCTGATACCTTTCGCTACCTTTTAGTGCATTTGCATCCTTTTTCACTTTCCAATATGTAAGAGGAAACTTAGTTCCGTGCTGCTTCTTATGTCCAGGAATATGCCTTGGCTAGCTTTTCTTAAACACATGATGCATATTATCAAAATGGTTTCTTCTTATACTTTGGAGGTGTAACATTCAAATCATCCTTAGAAGGGTAAAGTCTTCTCTTACCTTTCTGAACTCCTTTGCCTTTACTTGTCTGGATGGATGATTTACTCTACTGTTTCACTACACTAGGTTTTCACTTCACCGGTGGAGGATGAGTGGTAGAAACTATGACCTATCCTTTTCTGAATTTTGGCCCATTGTTGGCCTTAGATTCAGATTCGGGTTGACTATTGTTTCTATTGTCATCCTGACTATTGTAGCCAAGACCAGATCTGGATCCAAAACTTTTTAGGGGTTTGTAAGCTAGTGCACTAAGTGGTGCAGTGGTGATCTTAACTGGTAGGGAGATTTTCTCAACTGCTCTTTCAACATTGGATGGATGATCATCTACTGTTTGTTCTTTTATTTTCGTTTCTTAGATTCTCACATCCCTGTTCCAGAATTTCATGATTCATCTCAATTTCTTCAAATTTGATCATGAGATTTTGGATTAGGTTTGCAGAATCTAGTGGAAGAATATAAGATTGTGCAGTGTCAGATGTTGATGCACTAGATGATGAGTGTTAGCTGGATCTTACCTCAGTTTCATTAGATTCTTTAGCCATAAGACATAGGTAAGCTTTTTCATTGTCTGGGCTGTCAGCTTCATCATCATCTCCAGAATCATTTTTAGATGATTCTTCAATCTTTTCACTGCTAGTTTCAGCTTTGAGTGCCTTCTTGCTTTTCCTCTTATCATTTGTCTTGTATTTATTTTTATCCTCATCTTTGTCTTTTTCTTCAGGACAAATCAGCCTTGAAATGCCCTTTCTTCTTGCAGTTGAAGCATCTGTATTCATCATCCTTTTTCTTCATGTCTTTTCTTGTGCTAGACTTATTGTATGATGATGATCCTCCTTTGAATTACTTCTTCTTGCTAAACCTGTCAAAATGTTTTACGAGTAAAGCTACATGTTCCTTCAGCTCCTGTGTCTCTTTGCTGTTTGCATCAGCTGAGTTACTTTGCTGGGGTGCAATTAGTGCACTGGTCTTATGTGTCTCTGTTGGTGAACTTTCTTCGCCATTCAACTCAAATTCATGAGCCTTTAGTTGAGACATTAGAGTTAAGGTATCAGTGTTTGTAAGATTTGTTGTCTCTCTGATTGCTGATGTAATGATCTTCCATCTTTCAGGTAAGCCTCTCAAAATCTTCAGGCACGTTTCTTTTTGTGGACATGTGTGTCCATGTTGTTGTAGTTCACTAATGATGCTTGAGAATCTGTTGTCCATTTGATCAATGGTTTCACCAGTCTTCATTTTGAAGTTCTCAAATTTCTGTTTTGCAACATACAATTTGTTTTCTTTGACTCCTTATGATCCTTCATTGATCAGTGCCAATTTGTCCCACATCTCCTTTGCGGTTTTGCAATCTCTGATCCTCATGAACATATTACTGTCTAGAGTCTTCAAAATCATGTCTTTTGCAACAAAGTCAAGATTTTCTCTTCTCCTATCATTCTTGGTCCAATCTTTCTTGAGTTTGTCTATTACTTTTCCTTGATCTTCTCCTGTGGATACCACAGTTGTGATTTTGATTGGGCCATCATTGATTACATCCAGAATCTCCCCATGAGTTGCTGCAAGATGAGACAACATTCTTATTTTATAGTCATCAAAATTATTAACCTTGAATACAGGTACCTTTGACATAAAATTTGAGGAATCCATAAGTGTAAATAAGAGATATATAAATAGAAAGCACAAATTTGAAAACTACTTTGAAAATATGTGATCTCCTTGTTACCAGAAATTAGATCTGAACAGGTTTTGATACTAGGAACACTGCTCTGATACCAATTGTTGGTCTCAGAGAAGGGTAAGACTATAGTCAGAGGAGGGGTGAATGACTATAGTGGAGTTTCAAAAACTTTTCTTGTATTTAAAAGCTTTTGGGCAGCGGATAAGTCCCTTCTTAAAATGTTGTTTCAAAGTAGATTATACAATCACAGATATAGAGTATGCAATGAAATAGAATGTTGTAATGTAAATTGCTGAAAGTAAATAGACACAAAGGTTTATAGTGCTTCAGGGTGGTGTAATCCCTTAATTCCCTCTTCTCCTGTGATGATTGGAGCACTCACTATTTATTTCACAGATACAATATTATGATTGTCCTTGACTACACAAGCTTCACAATCTTCAAGACTATCACTCCCTGGCTTCAAAAGCTTCAGTGACTCAGTCTCTACCACTGCTCCTTGAGAACAAATATTTCAGCGGGTATCACAAAGGTTGCAACTGCTTCTCAGATTTCTCTGATTTAATTTCCTTAGTTGATATGAATTGGATTCACAAGTTTGTTGATCAATCTCAGAGCTTTATTTGCAATTGGAGTTCTGATTCATGAGTTGATCTCTAGATATTTCTTTTTAGTACAGATGGAAGGCTTTTCACTTTGACAGAGTTTCTGCTTGTTTTCTTATCAGTCCTTTTTTTTGCTTTTTCTGTCAATGCCTTCTATTTATAGCCTTGATGATCCTTAATTTGAATTTCCATCCGTTGGCTATTTAATGTGGAGAATAATCTTTGATTTAATTCTTGATTCCCCCTTAATTATATTCTTCTTGATTTCAATGATCGGATTTTTCCTCAAACGTTTATCAGAAAATCCGTCTTTGATTGATCCTAAATTGATTGTGCATTTAATGCTTGATCTTCATCATTTGAAATCTGAATGAGTGAAGTTTACTTGATCATTCCCTGAACGGTTAAATGATTCTTTCTGACTTGGCTGCTTGGTTCTTCCTTCACAGCTCTGTCTTTACTCAGCCGAAAGTCAGTTTACTTTTCCGGTTTACTGCATTGCTATTTTCTCTCATTCTTTGGAGTACTTTTTGTACTTCACAGATCCTTGATTTGGGTGAGATCCATGTACACCATATTTGCCAATATATTTCATTACTTAGACTTATCCAAGGTCCTCACCGACTTCCTTGGTTATAAGTCAGTCCATGATGTCTTCATTGCTTCTCTGCTGGTACTTGACTGGCTTCACTCTACCGAATCTATGTTCGTACTTTGCCGTCCTACCAACTAGTACAATACTTGTCTGACTCAACTTATACAACATGTCAGACTCTAAGTAAAGACTTATACAGAGAATTCTAACTTATTTCAGGCTTGATATAACAGCTAGTACGGCCATCATCAAAACATAATAAAATGTTCCTAACAGGGGTCATCCATCTTCTCAGTTGTAGCAACAACTGTTTCAGTGGCACTTTCTTTCTCAGTCTTGTCAGCATCCTTCTCAGTAGCATCAATAACTTTATTAGTTTTCTCTAATTCAGTATTAATTTCTTCAACCATGGTCCCTTCCATTGTCTAGCATTCTTCTTCAGAAGTTTTTCTATCTCTTCAACATCAACATTCTTGTCTTGATTAACTTCCTCTGCCTCATCATCAAGAGTTATACCCTGCTGAATTGACTTCTGAGGTTGTTCTCTTTTCTCAGACTGAAAAGCTTCGGGTTCTTTGAAAGACTCTTCTTTGCCTAATCTGGTAGCTTACTTTTGAAGTGTTGATCTTGCTTGTGTTGATCTTGCTTTGGCCATCAAGGTCAGCATGTTAAATATCTCAGGTGGAACATCATCCTCATTCTCAGCCGAAGTATCAGTTTCCAAAATTGATTCCCCCTAAACATCATCTTCTGCTAGGGCGGGGATTTATTCACTAGTTTTCTGCCTTTTGGCTCTGAGAGACTACTCTATGTGTTTGAGAGGGTTGGTTTATTAATTGTTTGGGTGATTCACCTTTCCTCTTCTTTGAATCTTTCTTTACTACTTTTGCTGGGTTTTCTTCCATTTGAACATCTAACACATCAAGAATACCCAGTTTCCTCATTTTCCTTCTATTGACTAATAAAAGCATCAACGATTCCGCTTGTAAGAGTTTTCTTGACAGCTTTTCTCTTCTTGCCAGGTTCTCCAGCTGTCTTATTTTTCTTCTTAGATGTCTTTTTTTTCTTGTTGGTTGCCTTGATCATGATTTTTGCATCTGCAACCTCAGTTCGTTCAATGATAGGAACTTCACAATAATTGAGGATACTCTAGACAAGTAGAGATAATGTCTTTGTCTTGTAGAATCTGCCTTTTTTGAATTCACTATTCTTTCTAGGTTTACTCTCAACTGTGAACTGGTTCAAGAATTGTTTGAATATATAACTAGCCCGGTTAAAATTTTCTCTAAACCATAGAAAATAAAGCAGTTTTAGCTTTGCTCCAAAGATTTTGCAAAAAGTTCCTGAGTTACCAATGTTGCACTTGGCTAAGATCTGGGTTAGATAGCCAACCTCTGTTTGCAGGGGACCTGTACTTCCTGTCTGTGAAACCTCTGAATCGGGTTTGTTAGCAATTTCCTTTCATTACATTACTCTTTTTTTTAGTTAGCATGATGGATGGTTATTCAGTTGACTTCTCGAATCCAAAGATGTTAACAATAGTCTATTCAGTGACTATTACTTTTATATGGCTTACAGTAGTTCTGTATTCCATTTCTCATCTACAATCGGTGGAGATGGCTCCATTATTGTAGAATTTACTTATGCTTTCCAAGCATACGCTCTGCAGATCGAAGTTGAAAACTGATTCTAATCCTTTAACTTTCTGGTTTGTCTCAGCAACTTCTTTTGCTGCCTTGGTTTTGTTGAATTTAGCAAGGAATTTATCAACTGAGCTGATCATTCATGGGTCAATTTTTGAATCAGTCATTTTGAGTTGTTTTGAAGGTACGTAGATGAAGAGTTCTTGATAATTCTCTAGGTAAGAGATGATAAAGATGAGGGTATTAAAGGTTTTAAATAAAGACAATGAGATGTTATTTATAGGCTGAAAGTGACTGGTTGGTGGAATATGAAAGGGCAAGCTGTCGTGTCAAAAGTCATGTCGTTTTCCTTTATGCATCCACAAACTTTGGACCTATTCTGATACTAGTGTTTACACCTTTACTAGGTCGATTGATAGAATTTTGTTGAGTATAAAACCCTAAGCATGTTTTGTCTCCATATGGCTTTCCTGATTTGAATTGAACAGTAGATGTTGGATTTGCTGTTGATTGAGACATATTTATCACCTTGGCTATGTCATCATATATCTCAGCAGATCTAAATTCTTGTGTTCTACCGTTAGATTTGACAAAATTGAGTTCATCGTTCAACTTTAAAACATTAGCTTTCAGTGATTCTATTTCCTTTTTATCCCTCTCATAATTCTTTCGAATTACCACCAATTCCTTTATGAGTATGTCAAGAGTTCCATTCAAATCTGCATATTTTTTATTTTCTATAGCATTAAAAGAATTCAGTCCTTGAAGGGTTGAATTACCTCTTCACCAGCTCCACCCTAATCACAGTCTTCCTGGCCGCTCCTCAACCATACTTCACACCACCAAGGTATTTCACAGTCTTAACCTTCGATAAAATCAATGTTGAGTTGTTCTGTGAGTGAGGTTTGATCTTGAGGTCTGTTGTCTTGGTTTAATAGCTTTGTATTGGGGCTTAACCTTTTGAGATTTGTGAAATTTAATAGATCGAGCAATAGGAGCTAAAACATCCCAATCATTATCAGTAGGAAATAGTCTACCTTTCCCCATAGATCTAGTATTCCTTGAATGATAGTCATTCTTTTTTATAGAAGGTTCAATTGCTATGTTTTTGTTCTTAACTGATTTTTGATCAGTTTTTATTCTTGGCCTTGTTAGGAACATTTTATTATGTTTTGATGATGGCCATACTAGCTGCTATAGCAAGCCTAAAATAAGTTAGAATTCTTTGTATAAGTCTTTACTTAGAGTCTGACATGTTGTATAAGTTGAGTCAGACAAGTAATGTACTAGTTGGTAGGATGGCAAAGTAAAACAGATATCCGGGAGAGTGAAGCCAACCAAGTACCAGCAGAGAAGCAAGAAGACATTATGGTCTGACTTATAACCAAGGAAGTCTATGATGACCTTGGATAAATCTAAGTTATGATTAAAATGAAGATATACATTGTCAAATATGGTGTACACTGATCTCACCCAAATCAAGGGTCAGTGAAGTACAAAAACTACTTGAAAGAATCAAAGAAAATAGCAATGCAGTGAACCGGTAAAGTAAACTGACATTCGGCTGAGTAAAGACAGAGCAATGAAGAAATAACCAAATAGCCAAGTCAGAAGAATCACTTAACCGTTCAGGGAACGGTCAAGTAAAATTTACTTATTCGGATTTCAAAAGATGAAGATAAAGCATTAAATGCATAATCAATTGAAGATCAATCAAGGACGGAATTTCTGATAAACTTTTGAAGAAAAATCCGGTCACTGAAATCAAGGAGAATATAATTAAGGGGGAATCAAGAATTATATCAAGGATTATTCTCCACATTAAATAGCCTATGGACGGAAATTAAATCAAAGATTATCAAGGCTAAATAGAAGGCATTGACAGACAAGAAAAAAAACAATTGAATCTGATAAGAAACAAGCAAAAGCTCTGTCAATTTGAAAAGCCTTTTATCTGTACTTAAAAGAGACATCTAGAGATGAACTCAGAAATCAGAGGTCAAATTCCATATCAAGCACTGAGATTGATCACAAGTCTGTGAATCCAATTCACATCAACTGAGGAAATTGAATCAGAGGAATCTTAGAAGGAGTTGCAACTTTTGTGATAGCTGCTGAAAGATTTGTTCTCAAGGAGCGGTGATAGAGACTGAGTAATGAAGCTTTTGAAGCCAGGGAGTGATAGTCTTGAAGATTGTGAAGCTTGTGTAGTCAAGAAAAATCATACTATTGTATCTGTGAAAACAATAGTGAATTCCTCCAATCATCACAGAAGAATAGTGGATTAAGGTATTACACCACCCTGAACCACTATAAGCCTTTGTGTCTATTTACTTTAAGCAATTTACTTTACAGTACTTTATTTCATTACTACTTTATATCTGTGATTGCATAATCTACTGTGAAACAACATTTTAAGATTGGACTTATCCGCTGCCCAAAAGCTTTTAAATACATAAATGTTTTTGAAACTCCACTATAGTCATTCACCCCTCCCTCTGACTGTAGTTTTACCCTTCTCTGGGACCAATTGGTATCGGTGCAGTGTTCCTAGTATCAGAACCTGTTCAGATCTAATTTCTGGTAAAAAGGAGATCACATATTTTCAAAGTAGTTTTCAAACTTGTGCTTTCTATACATATCTCTTATTTGTACTTATGGATTCCTCAAATTTCTTGTCAAAGGTACATGTATTCAATGTTAATAATTTTGATGAATATAAAATAAGGATGTTGTCTCATCTTGCAGCAACTCATGAGGAGATGTTTTATGTAATCAATGATGGACCAATCAAGATCACAACTGTGATAACCACAGGAGGAGATCAAGGAAAAGAAATAGATAAACTCAAGAAAGATTGGACCAAAGATGACAGGAGAAGAGCAAATCTAGATTTTGTTGCAAAAGACATGATCTTGAAAACTCTGGACAGTAACATGTTCTTAAGGATCAAAGATTGCAAAATACCAAAGGAGATGTGGGACAAATTAGCATTGATCAATGAAGGATCTGAAGCAGTTAAAGAAAACAAATTATCTATTGCAAAATAGAAATTTGGGAAATTCAAAATGAAGACTGGTGAATCCATTGATCAGATGGATAATAGATTTTCAAGCATCATCAATGAACTGCAGCAGCTTGGACATACGAATCCACAGAAAGAAGTATGTCTAAGAATCTTGAGAGGCTTACCTAAGAAATGGAAGATCATCACATCAGTAATCAGAGGGACAACAAATCTTGCAAACACTGAAACCTTGACTCGATGTCTCAGTTAAAGGCTCATAAATTTGAATTGAACGGTGAAGACAGTACACCGGCAGAGGCACATAAGGCCAGTGCACTGGTTGCACCCCAGCAAAGCAAAACAGCTAACAGAAGCATCAAAGAGACACAAGAACTGAAGGAACAGCTTGCTTTACTGATCAAACGTTTTGACAGGTTTAGCAAGAAGAAGAAATTTAAAGGAGGATCATCATCAAACAAAAAGTCAAGCTCAAGCAAAGACATGAAGAAAATGGATGATGAATACAGATGCTTCAACTGTAAGAAGAAAGGTCATTTCAAGGCTGATTGCCATGAAGAAAAAAACAAAGATGAGGATAAGAAGAAGTACAAGACAACTGAAAAGAGAAAGAGTAAGAAGGCACTTAAAGCTGAAACTAGCAGTGAATAGAATGAAGGATCATCTGAAAATGATTCTGATGATGATGAAGCTGACAGCTCAGACAATGAAAATCCTTACTTATGCCTTATGGATAAAGAATCAAATGAAACAGAGGTAACCTCTAGTTCATATTCATCATTAGGAGCATCCACATCTGACACTGCACAATCCTATATTCTCCCATTAGATTTTGTAAACCTAATCCAAAATCTTATGTGTAAGTTTGAAAAATTAGAGATGACTCATGAAATTCTAGAACATGAGTGTGAGAACCTGAGAGAGGAAAATAGAAGGCTAAAAGAAGAACTGGATCAAATGAAAGCTAAACAAACTAGTAAGGAGATTCACTCAACTGATCAACAAGCAGCAGATGATCACTCATCTAATGTTGAAAGACCAGCTAAGAAAATATCCATACCAGTTAAGAACACCACTGCACCACTTAATGAACCAGCTTACAAACCTCCAAAAAGGTTTAGATCCAGATCTGGTTTAGGCTACAACAGTCAGGATGAAAAATGAAACAATGGACAACACAATTCTGATTCAAGGACCAAGCTTGGACCAAAATTCAGAAATGGACTGACCATAGTTTCAAACACTCACCATGCATTGGTGAAGTCAAAACCTAGTGTAGTGAAACAGCAGAGTAAATCATCAATCCAGCAAATAAAGGCAAAGGAGTTCAGAAAGGTAAGGGAAGACTTTACCCTTCTGAGGATGATTGGAATATTACACCCCCAAAATATAAGAAGAAACCATTTCATAACATGCATCATGTGTTTAAGAAAAGCCAGCTAAGGCATATTCCTGAACACAAGAAGCAGCATAGAAATAAATTTCCCTTTACATATTGGAGAGTGAAAAAGGATGCAAATGCACCAAAAAGTAGGGAAAAGTATCAGAATACCTCTAGGAGAAACATTAGAAGTTATTCTGCCATGCCATATACATACGAAGTTGATGACTTTAATTATCCAAAAAGAAGATCCTTCGGATACACACTAGGAGTATGAGGCATGACTGCTAACAAGTATGGACCCAAATAGTGTTGGGTACCTAAACAAAATTAATTTGTTTTAGGATGTCTGGTACATAGACAGTGGATGTTCCAGACACATGACAGGGAACAAGGGATGGCTAACTGACTTTAAAGCTTTTGATGGACCCAAAGTTACTTTTGGAGGCAATGAAAACCCTGGTAAAATTAAGGAGGGAAGCGCAAGCAACCCAGCAGAATCACAACTGGTCAAAGAAAGAAACAAAAAGTTCAAAGAAATCTGGACAAAGAGGAGTTTGGAAATTAAATTGATGAAGCAGAAAAGAGGAATCGGAAGAAGAAATAGGACACTCATAGAAGCAATTAGAACAATGATTGCAGAAGCATGCTTGCCAAAGAGATTTTGGGCTGAAGCAGCAAATACAGCATGCTATGCTCAAAACAGATCAAACAACAACAAACATCATGGAAAAACTCCATATGAAATATGGAATGGAAGAAAACCTAACAACTCACACTTGCATATGTTTGGATCTAAATGTTTTGTTTTGAACAGGAATCAGCTGCATACTTTTGATGAACAAGCTGATGAAGCAATATTTATGGGATACTCAGACACTAGCAAAGCTTTCAGAGTGCTCAACAAAAGAACCTTGGTGATTGAAGAATCAATCCATGTAGTCTTTGATGAACCAAACACAAATGGTAAAAGCTTTCAAGAATTTGAAGAAGAAGCAGGTCAAAGACAGGTTTATATGAATACAACAATACCATCTACAATTCTGAATCACGATTTTGGAAATCAAGATGAGCCACCAGTCAATACAACAGAATATGCACCAGCATAAGAACATGAAGCTGATACACAAACTGAAGTTGTGGATGCCCCAAGCCAAGAACAACTTCAACCTGGCCTCAACTGGCTAAGAGACCATCCTGAAGATCAAGTCATTAGAGACATTCATACAGGAGTCGGAACCAGAAGACAACTGGAGAATATGCTAACATGTTTTCTATCACAAGTGGAACCCAAGACAATAGATGATGCAATCCAAGATGCTGACTGGATTATAGCCATGCAAGAAGAACTAAATGAATTTGAAAGAAATGAAGTCTGGGAACTTGTTGACAGACCAGACATAGCCAACATCATTGGAACAAAATGGGTATTCAGAAACAAGATGGATGAACAAGTAACAATTGTCAGAAACAAAGCAAGGCTAGTTGCAAAAGGGTACTCTCAAGCATAAGGAATAGATTATGATGAAACCTTTGCACCAGTAGCAAGATTGGAAGCAATCAGACTCTTTCTAGCATTTCAGCCCACAAAGACTTTAAAGTTTATCAAATGGATGTCAATAGTGCATTTCTGAATGGACTTTTAGAAGAAGAGGTATATGTGGAACAACCTCCTGATTTTCAACTCAAAGAGAAGGAAGATAAAGTATACAAGCTCAAAAAGACACTTTATGGACTCAAACAGGCACCCAGAGCCTGGTATGAGACACTATCACAATTCTTGATCAACAATGGATTCAACAAAGGAACTATTGATAAGACTCTCTTCAAGCTAGAGGAAGGAACAAGCACATTGTTTGTCCAAATCTATGTTGATGATATTATCTTTGGATCAGAAGATGAGAAGCTTTGTGAGAAATTTGCAAACTTAATGAAAAGCAAATTTCAGATGAGCATGATTGGAGAACTGAATTACTTTCTTCGAGTACAAGTAAAGCAAATGAAAGACGGAATTTTTATCAATCAAGCCAAGTACACAAAATACTTGATACACAACCATGGCATGGTCACAAGTGGCACCTCAGATACACATATGTGTGCAAGAGCTATTCTTGGAAAAGATGAAAGTGGGAAGGATGTTGATTTGAAACTTTATAGAGGAATCATTGGATCCCTACTTTATCTAACTGCAAGCAGACCTGATATAGCATTTGCAGTAGAAGTATATGCAAGATTTCAAGCTCAACCAAAAGAATCACATCTTCTAGCAGCCAAAAGAATAATCAGATATATGAAGAACACCATCAATGTTGGAATTTGGTATCCAAAATATGGAGGATTCAAGTTGATATCATATTCAGAATCTGATTATGCTGGATGCAAGATAGATAGAAAAAGCACCTTTGGAACCTATCAAATGTTAGGCAGCAGACTAGTATCATGGTTTAGCAAAAAGCAAAACTCTATATCCACATCAACAGCTGAGGCAGAATATATAGCAGCAGGCAGTTGCTGTGCAAAAGTACTATAGATCTAACAATAGCTAAGGGATTATGGAATGGAGGAGAAGACAATTCCAATCATGTGTGACAACACAAGTGCAATATCTATCACTGAAAATCCAGTATTGCATTCAAGAACAAAGCATATTGATGTAAGACATCATTTAATCAGAGATCATGTTGAAAAATGAGATGTCATTCTAAGATACATACCTACTGAAGATCAATTGGCTGACATTTTCACAAAACCACACAGTCATAAAAGATTCAACAAGTTGAGAACTGAGTTGGGAATAATAGAAATTGACTAAGTACAAAGGAGCAGCTAACTGGAGTAATCAGCTAAGTAACTTCACCAGTTGACTAAGGCAAGTAAGGCACTGGAACTCAGCGAAGTTAACTGCACTGATTGATAGGAACAATTGTATAAAGCAGCTCAGTAAAGAAGTCACTACACCGACTTAGTGACCAGCCAAGTCACTTCACCGAAATATGGACCGGAGTCAACAGGAAAATAAAGTGTGAACTAAATCAGTTTTAAACACGTGAAGATCTATTCATAATCATGGAGGTAACTATACTATTTTCAAATTACAAACGCCTCGATATCCGGGATTTATCATTACTTACCTCAAT
The DNA here is from genome assembly GCA_024500145.1 of Gentiana dahurica var. dahurica. Classification (NCBI taxonomy): domain Eukaryota; kingdom Viridiplantae; phylum Streptophyta; class Magnoliopsida; order Gentianales; family Gentianaceae; genus Gentiana; species Gentiana dahurica. The sequence continues at coordinate 56,226,497 of CM044897.1, read as the reverse complement.
CCACTCCCTCACTACACTCAAATACCATGATTTATATACATAAAATCACGCCATTACGTCACAAAATCCTTCCATATTCAAACACATTCACACTACCAAAAATCATCTTATTTAAACCACACTTAGATATTTTTCAGAAATCTCTACGTTCTCCTACAAATTATAAGCCTACTCTCTTTTCAAATTCAAAGCTTTTTCCAAAAACCACAAACTCACTCAAAGCAATGGCATCATCTTCTTCAAAATCTGCCGCAAAAAAACATTACGAAAAATCGATCATTTCTATGTCATTCTTCAGGCCTGAAAACTATCTACCTTTCTACAAAAATGATGCACATGCTAGACGACTAGTTGATGGCTGTATTAATCTGGTGTTAATGACCTTCCTAAACCCCCCCAATCACTGGGATATGCTATGAGAACCTGATTGCATTCTGGAAAAATGAAAAGTTTGTGCCCAGCACAAAGAAAACCGATCCAGAGCATTAGGAGTACTATATGTGGAAAGCAGTGGTTATCACACCTGGTCTTCTCAGTAGATTTCTCAATCTTCCCAATACTGGTCCCGTTGATGTGTAAAACATACAGATCAACATCAAATCATTCTGGCCGAAATAGCCAAGAACCCTAGAAAGAACAGCAAGACATACAACCTTCCAAGATCAGCACTCAAACGTCCGTTTGCTGAATTTGCACCAGTAATCACCAAAAACATTGAAGGAAGAAAAGGGTCACTGGAGAACTTGACTGAGCTACGGGTCATGTTAATGGTGATTGTCTATCAAGGTATTCCATTTCACTGGTCACAACTTGTCTTCAACAGGTTGTAAGGTCAAATCCATAAGGAAATTGATTTGGAAATTATAGCACCAAGCAAGGGTTTGCAGAAGAAAGGTGAGTTTTGGGAGAGGAAATCTTATGGGTTTGCTCTTTAACACCTTTTTGATAAATTGAAGGTGAAACCCATCTCTCTGCAACCTCCACACAAGGACAAGGTGATGTTTACATATGTAAAGGCTTCTTAAAAACCCAAAACCCACCATCGGAAGAAAAAGGAAAGAGCCTAAAAGCAGCAGATCAGGAGTGCGGAGAAGAACTAGATCTCAAAAGGCACAAGATGATACCCCTGTGATTAGTGCCAGCAACCAGGATAACCCAATGGTAAACAATGACGATATAACAACTGAGGTAGAGAAACAGAAGAAGTCACCTATCTGGAAGAAGGTGCAGAAGGATATCGTCTCACTTCATCTGATGATGAAGAATTTGAAGATGAAGAAGATGCTACCGGACGTGAGGCAGACAAAAGGGAAGACGAACCACCGGAAGGAGATCACTTTGAAGGTGATCAACAAAAGATGGACATTTTTTATGATGATATGACAATTCAAGAGGTACTCCTCAGGAGCCTCAGCAAAGTTGCCAAACAGCCAAGTGAGCCAGCTGATCAAGCTCACTCTGCTGAATTTGTCAACACCCCCAGCATTGACCAAGGGGAAACAACAGCCGAAGCAATTCAGTCTCCGGCTAATAAAGAAGAAAACCAGCCATCACAGGGCCAGGCAGTAGCAAGCCACCCTCAGCAACCTCTCTCTGACCCTGAGACTGCTGAACAAGGACATAACAAAGAAAAGGAATAAGAGAAAGCAATGGAAGAAACAGAGAAAGAGGAAACTGAAGAAGAAGAGGCTGATGCATCAGCACCAACAGAAACTGATCCAGAGAGGATCTTCAATCTGGACATTCAACCCTTAATTGTGGACATGGAAAAGCAATACCACAGCAGGCAAAATCTGAAAGCTACATTAAGGAGTGATGCAACCTCCTTAAATCACAAAATTGAGGCCCTCATCAAACACAAAGGTTCAAGATGAGGTCATGGATAAACAAGGAAACTTACTTTGCAACCTGCAGCATCCAATTCCCTATCATGTTTGGACTAACCTTGAGTTTCTTGCTGACAAAATTGATGGAAATCTCAAACCATTGGTAGATACTTTGAATGCTCGTACACATTGACTCCACCATCTGGATGAGGTAATGAATTACTCTGGCCAGCAACTCAACACCCTCATCAATGTCACTGAGGCCAATAACAAAATTCTGGAGAAAAAATATGGTCCTCTCCCTGAGTCTGAGGCAGCAAACACAAGTCTTGAAGCACGTTTTGGTGTTTCCAAAAAGGGGGTAGGTAGCTCAAAGCCGGAAAGCTCCAGTGGAAAGAAAGAAAGCCCAACAGATAATGGCAAGGGCATCAAAGGCAAGGGCATCAGGTTTGAAGAAAATAAAAAGTATCCCTCAAATAAATATTGTTACATTTATTCTATGCCTTTGATTTGTTTTGAAAAAGATGCAATGTCTTATTGCCCTTGAATGGATGAATAAAATTTGAGTCTTTACCCTGTTTATTATTATGAAAATAGGTATACACTTATGTTCAGACTTATGAGGGTTTTGGTATCCTCAAAAAAGGGGAAATTTTTAGGAACATGTTATTATGTTTTGATGATAACCATACTAGCTGTTATAGCAAGCCGGAAATAAGTTAGAATTCTTGGTGTAAGTTTTTACTTAGAGTCTGACATGTTGTATAAGTTGAGTCAGACAAGTATTGTACTAGTTGGTAGGATGGCGAAGTAAAATAGATATCCGGCAGAGTGAAGCCAGCCAAGTACCAGCAGAGAAGCATGAAGACATTATGGTCTGACTTATAACCAAGGAAATCTGTGATGACCATGAATAAGTCTAAGTTATGAGTCAATTGAAGAAATACATTGTCAAATATGGTGTACACTGATCTCAACCAAATCAAGGGTCAGTGAAGTACAAAAAGTACTTGAAAGAATCAGAGAAAATAGCTTTGTAGTGAACCGGCAAAGTAAACTGACTTTCGGCTGAGTAAAGACAGAGCAGTTAAGGAAGAACCAAATAGCCAAGTCAGAAGAATCACTTAACCGTTCGGGGAACGGTCAAGTAAACTTTACTTATTCGGATTTCAAAAGATGAAGATCAAGCATTAAATACACAATCAATTGAAGATCAATCAAGGACGGATTTTCTGATAAACGTTTGAAGAAAAATCCGATCACTGGAATCAAGGAGAATATAATTAAGGGGGAATCAAGAATTAAATCAAGGATTATTCTCCACATTAAATAGCCAATGGGAGGAAATTCAAATCAAGGATTATCAAGGTTATAAATAGAAGGCATTGACATACAAGAAAAAAATGATTGAAAATCGATAAGAAACAAGCAAAAGCTCTGTCAATTTGAAAATCCTTCTATTTGTACTTTAAAGAGACATCTAGAGATCAACTCAGAAATCAGAGCTCAAATTCCACATCAAGCACTGAGATTGATCAGAAGTCTGTGAATCCAATTCACATCAACTGAGGCAATTGAATCAGAGGAACCTGAGAAGGAGTTGTAACCTTTGTGATAGCTGATGAAAGATTTGTTCTCAAGGAGCAATGATAAAGACTGAGTCACTGAAGCTTTTGAAGCCAGGGAGTGATAGTCTTGAAGATTGAGCTTGTGTAGTCAAGGACAATCGTACTATTGTATCTGTGAAAACAATAGTGAATTCCTCCAATCATCACAGGAGAAGAGTGGATTAAGGGATTACACCACCCTGAACCACTATAAGCCTTTGTGTCTATTTACTCTCTATATCTGTGATTGCATAATCTACTTTGAAACTACATTTTAAGAAGGGACTTATCCGCTGCCCAAAAGCTTTTAAATACAAGAAAAGTTTTTGAAACTCAACTATAGTCATTCATCCCCTCCTGACTATAGTTTTACCCTTCTCTGGGACCAACATGCCTTATGCTGATTTTTTCTATAGGATTTTGTCAATCTTCTGAGTTTTTCTAACTGATTTTCTACCTTTGTCAGCATCATTGCATGGCCTTGCTGAGTTTTGTCATTTATATCAATTTCAACATTTTTCAATGAATTTGACCTTTGTGCATCCACAAACTTTGGACCAATTCTGATACTAGTGTTTACACCTTTACTAGGTCGATTGATAGAATTTTCTTGAGTATCAAACCCTAAGCCTTTTTTTTGTCTCCATATGGCTTTCCTGATTTGAATTGAACTATAGATGTTGGATTTGTTGTTGATTGAGAGACATTTATCACCTTGGCTATGTCATCCTAAATCTCAGCAGATCTATATTCTTGTGTTCTACCGTTAGATTTGATACAATTGAGTTCATCGTTCAACCTTAAAACATTACCTTTCAGTGATTCTATTTCCTTTTTTCATTCTTATAATTCTTTTGAATTACCTCCAATTCCTTTATGAGTATGTCAAGAGTTCCATTCAAATCTGCATTTTTATGATTTTCTATAGCATTAAAAGAATTTGGTTCTTGAAGGGTTGAATTGTCTCTTCACCAGCTCCACCGTAATCACAGTCTTCCTGGCCGCTCCTCAACTATACTTCTCACCACCAAAGTGTCTCACAGTCTTAACCTTCGATAAAATAAATGTTGAGTTGTTCTGTGATTAAGGTTTGATCTTGAGGTCTGTTGTCTTGGTTTAATATCTTTGTATTGAGACCTAACCTTTTGAGATTTGTGAAGTTTAGTAGTTCGAGCAATAGGAACTAAAACATCCCAATCATTATCAGAAGGAAAGAGTCTACCTTTCCCCATGAATCTAGTATTCCTTGAAAGATAGTCATTCTTTGGTATAGAAGGTTCAATTGGTATATTTTTGTTCTTAACTGATGTTTGATCAGTTTTTCTATTCTTGGCCTTATACGGAGTTTTTCTGTAGGATTTGTCAATCTGCTGAGTTTTTCTGACTGATTTTTCATCTTTGTTAGCATCATTGCATGTCCTTGCTGAGTTTTTGTTAGTTCTATCAGTTTCAACATTTTTCTGTGAATTTTATCTTTATGCATCCACAAACATTAGATCGATTCTGATACTAGTGTTTACACCTTTACTAGGTCGATTGATAGAATTTTGTTGAGTATCAAACCCTAAGCCTGTTTTGTCTCTATATGGATTTCTTGATTCTAGTTGAACAGTAGATGTTGGATTTGCTGTTGATTGAGAGACATTTATCACCTTGGCTATGTCATTCTAAATCTCAGCAGATCTAAGATGGGACAAAATTGAGTTCATCGTTCAACCTTAAAACTTCAGCTTTCAGTGATTCTATTTACTTTTTATCAATCTCATAATTCTTTTGAATTACCTCCAATTCCTTTATGAGTATGTCAAGAGTTCTATTTAAATCTGCATTTTTATGATTTTCTATAGCATTAAAAGAATTCAGTCCTTGAAGGTTTGAATTGCCTCTTCACCAGCTCCACCCTAATCACAGTCTTCCTGGCTACTCCTCAACTAATTTCACACCACTAAGGTGTTTCACAGTTTTAACCTTCAATAAAATCAATGTTGAGTTGTTCTGTGATTGAGGTTTGATCTTGAGGTCTGTTGTCTTGGTTTAATAGCTTTGTATTGAGGCTTAACCTTTTGAGATTTGTGAAATTTAGTAGATCGAGCAATAGGAACTAAAACATCCCAATCATTATCAGTAGGAAATAGTCTACCTTTCCCATGAATCTAGTATTCCTTGAATGATAGTCATTCTTTGGTATAGAAGGTTCAATTGGTATGTTTTTTTCTTAATTGATTTTTGATCAGTTTTTCTATTGTTGGCCTTATGCTGAGTTTTTCTGTAGGATTTGTCAATCTTCTGAGTTTTTCTAACTGATTATCTAGCTTTGTCAGCATCATTGCATGGCCTTGCTGACTTTTTGTCAATTATATCAATTTCATCATTTATCTGTGAATTTGACCTCTGTGCATCCACAAACTTTGGACCAATTCTGGTACTAGTGTTTACACCTTTACTAGGTTGATTCATAGAATTTTGTTGAGTATCAAACCCTAAGCCTGTTTTGTCTCCATATGGCTTTCCTGATTTGAACTGAACTGTAGATCTTGGATTTGATGTTGATTGAGAGACATTTATCACCTTGGCTATGTCATCCTAAATCTCAGCAGATTTAAATTCTCGTGTTCTACCATTAGATTTGACAAAATTGAGTTCATCGTTCAACCTTAAAACTTCATCTTTCAGTGATTCTATTTCATTTTTATCATTCTCATAATTCTTTTGAATTACCTCCAATTCCTTTATGAGTATGTCAAGAGTTCCATTCAAATCTGCATTTTTATGATTTTCGATAGCATTAAAAGAATTCGGTCCTTGAAGGGTTGAATTGCCTCTTCCCAGCTCCACCCTAATCACAGTCTTCCAGGCCCCACCTCAACTATACTTCACACCACCAAGGTGTTTCACAGTCTTAACCTTTGATAAAATCAATGTTGAGTTGTTCTGTGATTGAGGTTTGATCTTGATATGTGCAATAAGCTCTGTTTGACTGTCTTGAATAATTCTTGAACGATCTGAACACTTGAAGAATTCTTGATTTTGCAATGTAATGACTTAGCATGTTCTTCTGGAATTGATAGTGCTTCTTCCTCCTTATTAACATATGTTTAGATTACTCCTAACTTGCATATAAACTTCTATAGACTCACTCATAAGAAAAACTTGCACACATTCCTTGAATGCAAAGTCCTCTATTTATAGGAAAAGATTCCAACATTAGAATTTGAATCCTTATAGACGTTGGTGGTCCTGCATGTCAGATGTCAGTGTCCTTCTGACACTAAAAGACGATTATCCAATAGATCTTTGACATATGTTAAGTAGCCGTTACTTGGTTTATTGATTTCAATTTAAGTCATGTGAATGCCACACTGATTCTGAAATGTCATATGGCTTCTTGTTCCCTTAGCTAAATATGTCAAGATGGATTTTTGAGCTTGTCAGTAGACAGTCCTTCATCTGATCATAATTGGCTTGACAGAGTAGACTATTTTAATTCATGAAAATAAATAAGATATCATGGTCCTTGTGTATTATAGACCTTCAACACATGGTATACAAAGTCAGTCCAGGCCATCACAGACATACCTAAATTGTAACTTTATATCCTCAGCTTTAGTCTTCATATACTGAGTTTTGTCCCTCAGTCCTTCAGTTCCCAAAATTATGTTTGATCCTCAGTCTTCATAACTGAGTTTGGTCCCTCAGCCTTGAATCTTCAGCTTTGAATAAGGCCAACTAAGTTTTATCCCTCAGTGAACCATTCTTGATTAGATCTCAGTTTTAGTCCTACACTCTCTGATTCAACTAATACAATAATAACACTCTAATAAATCTGATACAATTTTTTCTACACATCTTTTTATTTGCACTATAACAGCTACTTATTAAAATTTGGCAACAGGGTTAAAATAAATAAACAAATAAATTATTAATCATCATCAAAACATAATTTCATTTCCAACTGTTGGTCCCTTGGAAAGGCTAACACAAGTTTAGAGGGGGGGGGGGGGTGAATAAACTTGTCACCAAAAACTAATCTTAAGCTGGAAAAGCCCCAGGAACTGAGTTTCTCCAAAACTCAAACTGATCTTCAGTTCAGTTTTGTTCCTGTCCCTTAACTTGTGTAGAGTTCAGTTAGCTCAACTGAATATAAGTCAATGCTGACTTATATTTAGTCTTGTTAACTGGCAGCGGAAAATAATAGCCTTTAACAACTAGTTAATTTAGTTTCGGTATGAAAACCACGTAAATAAAGCTATAATGAAATAAATGAATGCATAAAGTAAATAGACAAGAATTATAGAGGTTCCAGGTGGTGTAATCCTGTCAATCCTCTCTTCCCCTGTGATGCGGAGGAAAATTCCACTAGAACTCCTTTGAGATGGCCCGGTTACAAAAAGTTCTAAACTGATAGTCCTTGGCTAATCCCTAGCTTCACTATCTAAACACTTGTAGAACAGGTGGGATTGCTACTCTTCAACTGTTTGAACCACTGGTCCTTGGAGGGTAGAATTGCCTCTTCACCAGCTCATCACAAACACAGTCTTCCTGACTGCACTCAACTGTCCGTCACACCTACTTGGTGTTTCACAGTCTAAGCCTTTGATAAAATCAAAGTTGAGACTTTGAATCAATAACTATGATTCAATCTGTGATTTGAGCTTTTCTTCTGGATGTTTAATTTAAGCACGGCTCTGTATTTCTTGATCTTGCAATTAAGTACTTAGCAGGTATTCTTTTGGATTTGGCTTTCCCCCTTAATTTGATCTTTCTTGACTAGATAGATTCCTTTTAATTTTCTTGTTTTATATCATATACCTACGTGCACTCTCTCTTTTTGATGTTGTAGAGGTAGTCTATTTATAGGGGTTCATTCAACGTTCATCCTGCTTGTAACGGCTATATTTTCTGACCGTTCTGCTGTGTCATTACTTCATCCAATGAAATTGCTTTCTTTTCAACGTTCGACTGTACGATCAGTTTGTTGGATGGTTGACTTATAAAACTAAGTTTCCTAATCAGTTTTTTACTGAGTTTTTCATATGTCAGTTTCCTAACTGACTTGGAGCATTAACTGAGATTTTATTCTTCTTCAAATATCAGTACTCCAGTTTTCATCTGATTATAATTGACTTAATCAGAGTACACCATGACTTATAATCATCCAAGAATTCATTGTCCTTATGATTCTTAGGTCATCATACAAGATCCATAAAGTCAGTTCAGGTCACCACAATCTTGCCTGAAGTCCAACTTTACAGTCTCGACTTGTAATCTTCATAACTGAGTTTGAACCCTCAGTTCTTCATTCTTCAATAACTGAGTCTGTGTCCCTCAGTTCTTCAGTCTTCTAGATAAGCAAACCGAGTCTGTTTCCCTCAGCGAACTTATCTTCTTCAGTTTTCTGTAGGTGTGCTCTATTGTCAGTTTCTTGTAGAATCTCAGCTAGATTAAATCTCAGTTTCTTCATTTCTTAGTTCCAGCCTAGAACTATTACAGTGCTTGTCTGATTTAACTTATACAAATATCAGACTCTAATAAATCTTATACATTGATATCTAGACTTCTTTTTGCTTTGCACTATAACAGCTAGTTATGACACTTCATCAATGGGGTTAAGAACAATTAACAAATAAGTGATGAATCATCATCAAAGCATAAATTTTATTTCCAACAATTTCCCCCTTTTTGATGATGTCAATACCCTCCTCAAAAGCAATGCAAAAAGATTTAACAAAATACAGTAAATAACACAATGAACTAAGAAACTGAGAATTTATTCGATAACTGAGTTACAATGCTGGGTAAGAAATAAAATACAACATAAGTAAATTCAGTTTCCTTTTACTTGACTGTTAAACTGGTTGATTATCATAATTTTCCGCAACAATTCTCATTTCATCAGTCGTGGCTGAATGTTCAATTCCATGAATGCTTGCCCAAATGTTCCATGATTGTGATAGATTGTTCTTCTTGAAAAATTTGCTTTTGAATAGAATTGCAAATGTAAAGACTGATGTCCTTAGTCTTTCATTGGTGGCTGTTCTCAGTAGAGTTTGAACAAATTCAGGTTCAACCTTTTCAACTTTCTCTGAAGCTCTATCTAAGGTGCCATCTGCTTCCCATTTCTTCAGTTTATTCCAATAATACACAAGTATCTTCTGCATGTGTAGAAATGTTTCAAGAGATTTTTCTTTTGATACTCCTTCTCTCTCTGGTAAGTTCTTGAATAGATTGTAGAGACGAGAATCCAGACCAACTCTTTTGTCAGTCGGTTCTGAGTATTTGACAATCAGTTTCATCTCATCATCAGTGAAATATCCTTTTGCTTTCTTCAGTTCACTCAACTTATCATCAATATTTGTGAGGACTTGTGGCATTTCAGCTGCATGGACTTTTAAGATGTCCAAACTTTCCCCCTTATTGACATCATCTTTATTAATCAGGCTTTTGATGTAAGCATTCAATGTTTGTTGAGTTGATGCCAATATGGTTTGAGCCACGACTGAGTCCTTTATGCCCTGTTCCATTAAAAACATTCTATCGACTAGATTATTAAGAATGCTTTCCCATCTGTCTTGAGTTTCATCTTTCCTTGTGACATGTTCAGTGGTTGTTTTCCGAATCTCAAGCAGAGTGGTTTGACAGTTGTCATTCACAGTGTCCATCTTCTTTTCAAGCTTGGTTCGTTCATCTTGACTGGCTTCTAAGGATTTTAAAACTTTTCCAAATAAGCTTTTGTCATCCTTTTGAATTCTGAGTATCTCATTATGATAATAACTAATGAGATAAACTTGAGTAGGAACATCTTGTGAATTTCCTCCTTGTTGTTTCTTTGCTTTGCTTGTCTCAGCCTCAGATGGTTTAGCTTGCTTTAGTGGTGAAAGAACAACTTGCTTCAGCTTTTCTCTAAATTCAGCTGATTGTCTTTTCTCTTCAGACTGTTTCTAAGCTTCTTCTGAATCAGTAACTTTTGTGGGTGACAGATGTACTTCAAGTTCATCATCTGATTCTTCTCCAGGTATGTCTGCCAAAGTTCTTGTTATTTCAAGTGTGGATTTATCAGTGGGAGATTGGTAGCCTCCTTCTGCTTCTTTGTCCAGCTGTGTTTCAGATAAGCTTTCAGAACTTGAACTTCCACTGCTTTCACCAGAACTACTAGAGTCTTCATCAGTATTTAGTTTTGTTGCAGTTTCCTTTTCTTGTATAGAGGCAAGAATCCCTTTTTGCAGGTCAGGATCTTCCTCAAAATCATCATCAACATTCTTATTAGAACTTCCACTGGCTATGGCTTTCCTCCAATAGCTATTTCTTATCAGCGCATATCCTTGATCTAGGAATTCGTCGGTATTGATTATCTCCATTAAACTTGTAATGTTGTAAAGATCGAATACCCATTTCTCAATAATCTCCATTTCTGCACGCTGACTTCTTTGATTACCTATAGAACTGAACTTCCAAGTTCTGTATCTTTGCAATCGCTCATAATCAGCATTCATAAGTTCTGTATGATCAGATGGGGATTTGAATGGTGTGAGGGTGTTCTCTGATTCTCTTGTGATCTCATGATCTTCTTCTTGAGTAGGAACTTCAATTTGCATGGGATCATCAGTTTGCATAAGATTGGTTCTGCTGGTTTCTCCCTCAGCAGTGTTTGGGACAACTGATGTTCCTTTTTCAATATCAGGAACTGAGATTATCGGCTCAGTTTGCAAAACTTTTTCACTTGCATCTTCTTCAACGGCTTTTTTTTCACTTTGCACAGGTTCTAATTCAACAACTGGAACTTCCTTCGTTGTAAGTTCAGTGGGCTCAATTTCATGAACTTGTTCATCCAACTGAATAATCTTGGTTGATTCTGTTTCTGCTTCAGCCTCCTTTTCTTCAGTTTGAGGAGCTGAAAATTCTTTAGCAGTTTCCTCTTGTTCCAAACTGGGTACAGATTCTTGAGGAGTAGATTTGGACTTTGAAAGCAATATAAGCATGTTCAATGTTGTTTCATCAATCAGTCTTTCATCACAATCGGATTCTTCATCATCAGGCTCAGTTCTCAGGGTCTGTTCCCCCTGAGTTACAGCTTCTTTCTGCAAGTCAGTTTCAACAGCCTGTTCTCTATTCACAACTTCAGTTTCTTATATTGTTTCCATTTCTTGTGAATGCATAGCTGCTTCTGGAGTTGGTAAAACCTCAGTTAGCGAAACTGGAATAGATTGTGAGATTAATTTCAGTTTGCACTTCTGGTGCTGATCCGTCAGCAACTTCAGTTCTAGCTTCTTGAGTTGATGACTTCTCTATTGGTTTCTCAGTAACTAGATCAGTCAAGCCTTTTTCTGTTTCTTCCAATTGTTTTCTTCTTTTCTTTAAGTCTTAAATTTGTGCCAACACTTCATCTCCAGTTGCAGGTCCTTTCGATTTCTTGCTTTTCTTCTTCTTGGGTTCAGTCTCAAATTTCTCAGCTTTCCATTTTCTTGCTTTTTCTTCCTTAATGGCAATCTTTCCGTCAGCAATTGGTGTTTCTTTTCTCTTAGCAACTCCAAAGTTATCGAGTATCCTCTGGACTACTAACGCAAGAGTCTTCTTGTGATAAAATCGTCCTTTCTTCACATCTGTCTTCTTTTTGGGTACATCAATTGACTGTGCTATCAATGGATCAAATAGATACCTTGCCCAATTGAAATCTTCTTCAAACCAAATCACATATAGCAAATCTAGTTTTGCTCCAGATAGATTGCTAAAGTTTCCTGCATTTCCAATGAAGCAATTTGCTAACATTTTTGAGAGAAAATTAAATTCTGGCTTGAGCAGGCTTGTGCTCCCTGTCTGTGAGACGGAAGATTCTCCATTAATTGCTATATCTTTCCATAACTTCTCCTTCTGTTCCTTAGTCAGCTTAATGGCTTCTGTTCCTCCGGATTTGTCAAACCCAAGGATTTCTGCAATTAAATTTTCAGTGACTTTGATTTCCTTATCACTGACAGTGGTGATATAGGTTTGTGTGTCTTCTCCTTCTACAGTTGTTCTACCAAATTGATAGAAGTCTCCGATGCTTTCTAAACAAACACTTTTTAGATCGATGTTAAAGGCAGCTCCCAATCCTTTAATTTTCCGGATTTGTGTTGCAATAGAATTGACTAGAGTTCGATCAACATACTTTGCAATATATTGATCAAGAGAAACGATCATTCCAGGTTCAACAAGAGTGAAAGTCATTTTTCTGGATTTGATTGAAAATTTGAAAATTTGAAATTCATAGAGTAGATTCAGAATCCAAGCGTAAAGAATTTATAAAAGAAAATTTTGGGTATTTATAATTTGGAGAGGGGGTAGTTAAGAATTGAGTGGGACTTAAAACGTCTTGTCATAAATGTTTTGAGATTGCGAAATGGTGGGTGGGTGGAAATTATGAACGGTTTAGATTGAGAAGGACCACGTCTTTTCTTGATAACCGTAGCTCGATAAAAGTGAATAAAGAGGGTACAGTGTATCAACAGCTGTATACGCTCAGTTTTGTCCTTATGCTGAATTCAATAACTCAGTTGTGAATACAACTCAGTTTTGTGAATTGCATTTCTCAGTTCTCAACTAGTGGTGTTTCTCCTGCAAAACAGAGTGAGAAATTTTTGGTACCCATATCTTTTTGGGTCCTAGCTGATTAGATCTTGATGGTACAACTTTATTTTTAACTTTACACCTCTCTTGACATTTTGACTGAGTGAAGTCAGTTTTCACAAACTTTTCTGTTTTGTCATAACATTTTTAAATTTGTTCAGTTTGTGAAACTGATGTGATGGTCTATTCCAATCTTCATCAGTGGGAAATAATCTTCCTTTCCCTCTGAGTCTATTACTCCATGAATGATCTTCATTCTTAGATGGATATGACTTGAAGATTTTTCTTACTGATTTCGGATCAGTTTTACTGTTTACAGCCTTCTGAGTCTTTCTGTAAAATCTGTCGGCTTGGTGAATTTTACCAGCTGATTTTTCAGTTTTATCAGTTTGTGTGTTTGGCTGTGCTGAGTTTCTATCAGTTCTAATAACTTTATCAGTTTTCTGAGTTTTTGACTATTGAGCAATCACAAATTTTATTGCAACTGATCCTGGTCTAAACTTATAATTATACTAATTATCAAACCCTAAACCAGATCTATCTCCAAATGGTTTTCCTGGTTTGAATTGAACTTTGGAAATTGGATCAACTGATGATTCACTGATGTTTATAACTTTTGTTTGTTCATCAGTTGGTCGAAGTACCTTGGTTCCATTATTAGTCTTGATTAGATTGATTTCAGCATTCAATCTCAAAATTTCAGTTTTCAATAACTTTTTCTCCTTTTTGACATTCTCATAATTATTTTGAATAATCTCTAATTGCTTTATGAGTATGTCCAAGGTTTCATTGAAATCTTCATTTCTTTGATTGTTTAGGATAGTGTGAGATTTGGATGTAGATGCACTTACCTCCTGATGTTTGATAGATAAACCTTCTGTTGAGGAATCATCACTGATTAGAACTTGTTTTCCTTTATCAATAGCATTCGTTTGTGTAGCTCCTAGCAGTATGATTTCTTCATCACTTTCTCCTTCATGGCTTGCAGGTAGAGTCTCATCAATATCTGTGGCTTTTGCACTGGATGGATCTCTGGTTAGTTTTTCTTCTATAGAATCAGCTACTCGAAGTAACTCTCTTTCTGTTTCTTCTAAAAGATCGCTTAGGGATGGAAATCCTCTTGATTCATCTTTGTCTGCATTAAGGTCAACATCTTAATCATAACTGAAGTGAGGTTCCGGATTTGTGTGAGAGCTTGTAGTACTGAATTTTTCGAGCACTTGATCCTGAACATTCTGCAAATAGTCAGTCAGGGGGTTATTTAGCCAATTTCTAATTCTAGATATATCCATTAAAAATACTTTTAAGACAGATACAGTAAGGGGTTTTCAACAACTGGTTGCTCCTGAACAAGTAACTGATGCACAGTTATTTCAAATAGACAAACTGATACTGGATCAGTAATGGATCTCTTCAAAACAGAAGCACTGCTCCGATACCAATTGTTGGTCCCTTGGAAAGGCTAACACAAGTTTAGAGGGGGGGTGAATAAACTTGTCACCAAAAACTAATCTTAAGCTGGAAAAGCCCCAGGAACTGAGTTTCTCCAAAACTCAAACTGATCTTCAGTTCAGTTTTGTTCCTGTCCCTTAACTTGTGTGGAGTTCAGTTAGCTCAACTGAATATAAGTCAATACTGACTTATATTTAGTCTTGTTAACTGGCAGCGGAAAATAATAGCCTTTAACAACTAGTTAATTTAGTTTCGGTATGAAAACAACGTAAATAAAGCTATACTGAAATAAATGAATGCATAAAGTAAATAGACAAGAATTATAGAGGTTCCAGGTGGTGTAATCCTGTCAATCCTCTCTTCCCCTGTGATGCGGAGGAAAATTCCACTAGAACTCCTTTGAGATGGCCCGGTTACAAAAAGTTCTAAACTGATAGTCCTTGACTAATCCCTAGCTTCACTATCTAAACACTTGTAGAACAGGTGGGATTGCTACTCTTCAACTGTTTGAACCACTGGTCCTTGGAGGGTAGAATTGCCTCTTCACCAGCTCATCACAAACACAGTCTTCCTGACTGCACTCACCTGTCCGTCACACCTTCTTGGTGTTTCACAGTCTAAGCCTTTGATAAAATCAAAGTTGAGACTTTGAATCAATAACTATGATTCAATCAGTGATTTGAGCTTTTCTTCTGGATGTTTAATTTAAGCACGGCTCTGTATTTCTTGATCTTGCAATTAAGTACTTAGCAGGTATTCTTTTGGATTTGGCTTTCCCCCTTAATTTGATCTTTCTTGACTAGATAGATTCCTTTTAATTTTCTTGTTTTATATAATATACCTGCACGCACTCTCTCTTTTTGATTTTGTAGAGGTAGTCTATTTATAGGGGTTCATTCAACGTTCATCCTTCTTGTAACGGCTATATTTTCTGACCGTTCTGTTGTGTCAGTACTTCATCATATGAAATTGCTTTCTTTTCAACGTTCGACTGTACGATCAGTTTGTTGGATGGTTGACTTATAAAACTAAGTTTCCTAATCAGTTTTATACTGAGCTATTCATATGTCAGTTTCCTAACTGACTTGGAGCATTAACTGAGATTTTATTCTTCTTCAAATATCAGTACTCCAATTTTCATCTGATTATAATTGACTTAATCAGAGTACACCATGACTTATAATCATCCAAGAATTCATTGTCCTTATGATTCTTAGGTCTTCATACAATATCCATAAAGTCAGTTCAGGTCACCACAATCTTGCCTGAAGTCCAACTTTACAGTCTCGACTTGGAATCTTCATAACTGAGTTTGAACCCTCAGTTCTTCATTCTTCAATAACTGAGTCTATGTCCCTCAGTTCTTCAGTCTTCTAGATAAGCCAACCGAGTCTGTTTCCCTCAGCGAACTTATCTTCTTCAGTTTTCTGTAGGTGTGCTCTATTGTCAGTTTCTTGTAGAATCTCAGCTAGATTAAATCTCAGTTTCTTCATTTCTCAGTTCCAGACTAGAACTATTACAGTGCTTGTCTGATTTAACTTATACAAATATCAGACTCTAATAAATCTTATACATTGATATCTAGACTTCTTTTTGCTTTGCACTATAACAGCTAGTTATGACACTTCATCAATGGGGTTAAGACCAATTAACAAATAAGTGATGAATCATCATCAAAACATAAATTTTATTTCCAACACCAACAATTTCCCACTTTTTGTTGATGCCAATACCCTTCTTAAACGCAATACAAAAAGATAAAACATACAAAACAATCAAACAAACAGACAAACTAAGAAGATCGGACTTTTATTCATTTCATGAATTGAGTTACATGAAAGTATTAAAGTACAACATATTGAAATAAAAACTGAGTTTAAGTCTTTTCTAGGGTTGGTGACTTATTATAGTATCAGCTTCGATCTTCTTCTCAGTTATCGTCAAGACTTGGTTGTCATAAGCTTTAGTTGATTCTTTCATGGCTTAAAAACCTGAGGAAAAGCCAACTTGTTGATGTTTATCCAGTCCTGCAATTAAATTATCATGTTTGTGTTTCCAAAGAACTTCATCCTGAACAAAATTATGAATCTCATTATTCTCTTCCTCGGTTCTTCATCGTCTATGATTTTCTCAATAAATTTCTTTCTTGATGACAGGTCAACTTCCATAGCAGTTTCTTCTGTTTCATTTAGAGAACCATGTTTTTTTGCATCTTTTCAATTTGTTTGAGTAATGAACAAATACTTTTCTTATTAGGAATTTTTCCATGGCTTCTTCTTTGGTCTCAGTCTTTTCTAAATGTACTTCTTTGAACAACCAGTACAAATGTGGATCTAATGCCAGTCTTGTCTTGGTAGCTTTGGCAAACTTCAATATCAGCTACATTTCCTCATCATCACAATCAGCTGTGGCTTTCTACATTTCATTCAGTTTTAAGTCCACTCCTTCAAGAACTTCCTTCATAGTTGATAACGCTCTAAATGGTATCAATAATTATACCTATATTCACCCTGAATTCTGCTCAAGAGAGGATATATAGGCTCGTTATTATGTGGAATATATTTCAAATGCTATGTGAGTGTTTCCAGGATTGTAATTATGCATCTATGTTATTTTCCCGATGTTTTGGTACTGTTTTGTCTCGTTTTGTGTGTTTTATAGGATGTACCGAAACTGGAGCATTGGAGAACGGATCTGAACCAAAAGAAGTACATTGGGCCAAGTGATTGAAGCCCAAGAAGAAGCCTGCTGAAGAAAAGGAAGAAAAGTAGGCCCGGTAACCCGAATGCTAGGCCCAGTAAACCGGCGTCTAGTGGAACACGAAACTGATTCTGCCCCATTATATAGGTCGGTTAGGGTTTTAGAGAGTCTTAAGTCGGCTGTTGTATCTATATAAAGCCGCATCTACAAAATAATTCATATGCTTGATACAATCTTCAATTTTATATATTACATTACAATTATTATTATGCAACAAAGTTTTCTTGTGCTTTGGAGAGTTGTTCTCGGTTTCCTCCCTTCTTCCATCATCTCTAGCTTGAGTAGATCGAGCTAGATATCCATTGTTGAAGGTTTTGAAGCTTTGAACGTTCATTTTTGTCTTCAATATGGTAGATCTGTTCGTATTTAAATGTTTTAGTTAATCTGCATGTTTAACAACCCCATAATTTACTTATTTTAATCATACTGAGCAATGTAAATCAATAAATTAGGAAAAACCGCCCCCGGTAACCCGGCGGTCTATACAGGTTTACCGAGGCATGTTTAGAAAACCTAAAATGGGATTCACTACAGCTATGTTGATCGGCAGAAATAATTAAAATGAGTAATAGGTCTGGCCAATCTAGTATTCGTAATTCGTAAATTAACATGAAGGACTATTAGTGAAGTGTCAATTAGGACATAGTCTTGAATAGACCCTGGGAACGTGCTGGTCAATGTCGACAGCTGTCTAGGTGGGTTAGCGGTATGAGTTAGCACTCAATATCGGCAATTCTAGTTCTTTATGCGTATGGGCCATTACGGACAAATTAAGGAGGGTAGCTTGCGTACAGATTGTCTGTTGCCATTGTCAGAGTAGATAGGGTTAGGAATTGCACCCGTAGCTGATAATGATAATTAAAATGAAAGCTCGCGATTAATTTAAGGAATTTATGTGGGGAAGTAAACATAACGATTAACTAATCCAAGTTAGTGGATCGGTGAGGAGAGGGAGAGGTATACCATGTTTGTTTTCGTTTATGTTATTGTTGGTCAATGACCGCCTCTATGTTGCTTCTTAATCAGGTTAGAATCGTTTATACTTATAAGTTGCATTGTCTCTGTGGGATCGACCTTGACTCGCATTTACTATACTGCGATGTACCTAGTATTCTCGCTAGTAATATCGACGTTAGTGACTTACACGCGATCAAGATTTGGGGCGCCGTTGCTGGGGGCAATGGCCAATTTGAAATATAAACGTTTTAATTCTAATTAAGAAGTCGTTTTTCTTTTATTTTATTTTATTTTGAGTCTTGAGTCGTTCTGCATAAAACCTGCACATGTTAAACAACCAGAAAGAAAAAATTCAAGGCCGTTTTCCCGAAGGTAACCTTCGAGTTACCGAGGCCTGGAAAAACGATTTCTGAACATTTCCTGTTATTCAATGTTATTCCCTATTGATTTTAGTTAGTAGGTCTGCAACAGTTGGGATCACACCCAACTGAAGCAGAAGTTGCTAACCTTTCCTTTGTTTTATTTTTCTTTTGCAGGTTGATAGGAACACTTCAGAAATTCGATCAAACCGGAGTTGAAAAAGAGCAAACAAGTCAAACAATATGCCTAGGACAATATTGAACATCACACCGATTTCCATATATCCTGGATCTGAAGCATGAGAGCATTATGAGACTATAAAGAAACTGTTGGAAAAAGAGGAAAAAGCAATCAAGCAAGAGCCTGAAGATGACTTGAAGGAGTATAGCACGTATCGCCCAGGTGAGTTCCCTTGCGAATTAATTGATATATCATCTTCGGATTATGATTCTGACGATACTAAAGAGGATCCTAACACGATGTTTTTTGAGCCTGAGGATTACCCAGACTCAGACACCGTGGTGAAGTTAGGAGACCTGGCATGTTCAGACTCCCAGTTTCTGTAAATGGAATATCTGTAGGATTAGGTCTCTGCGACTCTGGCTCGAATTGCAATATTCTACCTTTTTCCCTCTGTCAAAAGATTAGGCTTTTGGTCATATTGAATCAAACCAGGACCATGACCTTCATGGATAGAACCAGAGACATGCCTGCTGATTTGCTTAAGAAATGCATAATTAAGGCAGGAGGGTTCACATATCCTATAGACTTTACGGTCATAGATGTACCTGAGGACCCGAGTGCCTCCGTTCTCTTAGGATGACCTTTCTTAGCAATGAGTAGGGCGGTTGTGGATTTTGATAATGGGGAGATTACTCTTAGGTTGAATAATGACGATGTATCTTTTAAGATCTTAGAACCCCTAGAAAACAGACCAGATAGTTGTAAGATGATGTATGCTTCAGGAAAGGTGGAAATTTTGGAGATTGAAGGGCATAAGCATAGAGAGGTTGTCATAGAAACCGTTGAGCAAGAGTTTATGAGATTAATGCTGAGAGAGAAAGAAGATAAGGACCACAACAAGATTCTCACGGAAGCTAGTCCTTCCGTGTTGCGTAGTGAACGAGGTGAGCTAAAAGTAGAAAATGTGGAGTCCTTGAGTTTAAAGTCTAAATCTCGACGTAGAGGCAGACTTAGCATGCAAGGTAAGAGGGAAAGGCGTGCTAGAAAGAGAGCTCAAAAAGGTTCTATAAAGGTACAGACCTCTGGAGCGAGAGTTTGGCGAGTTAGAGCTCCAAACCTTGAATGATCAGGAGATCTGAAGAAAGTCGAGCTGACAACTATAAACTCAGAACTAATTCTTCAAACCCTTAGGTAGTTTAGGATTGAATAAAAGTAGCCAGATGAAGGGACGAGCTTTTTTTTCATCCTACCACAAACTTAGGCTTGAAACCGAATGGTTGTGGAAAGGTTTTTTTTACCTCGTTGCGGATTCTAGTGAAGTAGGTTAGGTTTTGAGTCGGTAATAACAATTGAAGAATAAAAGGGTAGTCAATTTGAGGTTAGAACTGAGCAGAAAGGTTGAGTAAGAAGTGCAGAAAAGGCAGATAAAGAATCTGGGGAAAAGATACCCCTGGTATCTCGAGGGTAACCTCCGGGTTACCGAGGCTTCATTTTCAGATTTCTGAACGTCAGTTTATAAAGCTAAATTTTTAGAGACACGTGGAGGACACACGTTGCACCAGATACGGTCAGTCAGTAGAAACCGAACCATTTTCCCCTCTTTTCAAATTTTTCATCCTTTCCCACACTCCACAATAACTACACCTCAATCCCATCAATCACCACCTCAAATCCCTCACCCTAATAACTTCTCTACCCACAATCCCACTAAAACCATCCACATTCACTCCATTCTTCCTATTTAAACCATCCCTTCATCACCAATAACATCAATCTTATCAAACACATCTCTTACATTCACAACACTTCGCCCATTTCTTCTTCCTTTCTAAAATTCGGCCACCATCACCACCACCAAATCACCACCATAACCAAACCATTTCCTTCCAATTTTCCAACTCTATTACTGATTTGTAGTGCTGCTGCAACGGTGAAGTGCTGAGATTCTTCTTCTTCCACCATCAGAGGCACTGTCCCAGAAAGAAATCCAGAAAAATCCGGCCGGTAAACCGTACCCTACCTCTTGTTTACCGAGGTTGTTTTAGAGAAACATCTTCTATTTCAGGTTCTGTATTCATTCAAGATGGGTCTTAAGCGTCAACGGTCAGCTGTTCGTCCAAGTGGTTACCAGACTGTATATGGAGATGCCAATCCATTGATAGACGGGGTTGCGCAGTTCCATTCTTTAGCCATTTACGAGTCGTTCCGAGGCCATTGGAACGCAAGACCAGTGGATCGAGAACGAGGGGTAGATTTGGATGATTCCAGGTCCATATTTCCGGAGGCCTTGCAAGTACAAGATTTATTGGATATGGTTGAAGCACCGGCCCGGTTCAACGCCATGGTGGTAAGAGAGTTATATGCTTACGTTTCACACAACCCCGGAGCCACATTTTCTACGGTTCGCGGTATTAAGGTTGATTTTTCGATCGAGCGGATCAACGATCATTTTGGGGTTAGAAATCCACCGGTGGGCCCGGATGAGTGCACATCCTCGAGAAACATTGCCGACCTCGAGAGGATGGATATGATTGCTAATTTCTTAGGGGCGAAATGGAAGCACAATCCTGCTGGAGCCCCCACCATCTTCCTAGAGAATGAGCTATCTTGGGACCGGAAAATGGTCAATAGATTCATTTGTGCACGCCTTCTTCCGACTAAGCACACGGTCTCTATCACCACTTCGAGGGCAGAGTTGATGTTCTATCTAGAGACGGGTGCCCCAATCAACATCGGTCTTTTGATGCATAGCCGTATTCATGAGCTTGCCGCCACTTCTGAGCGAGAGTTGTTACCATACGGACCGATGATTGATATGTTTGCTCTAGAGGCCGAGGAGAAGATGCTTGTCAGTGATGATTGGGAAGACCATGAGCCGTAGCTCAGTTCACAGTCAGTCTCGAGAGTTCAGAGACAGGTTAGAGCAGAGAGAGAGTGTACTCCAGTGCATGGTGCACCGAGGACTCAGAGAGCCTTGCTTGATGAGCACTCACGAGAGATTGCGAGTATACATAGCAAGATGGATCGGATTATTGACTTTTTAGGAGTTCCGCATGCTACCCTGCCACCTAGGACTGCCCCTCGTCATAGAGCATTCTCTTCCACCGCAGCCGCCTCGCGTTTGGCACCACCTCCCGGTTTTGAGCCTAGAGACGACTGGGAGGGTTATTTTGATGATGACTAGCTTTTATTTCTTTTTATTGTTGTTTTCCATTTTCTAGTTTTTATTTTTAGTTTTATTTCTTTTTTTTCCTATCTATTTGATGTAACATAATTTTATAATATAATGATTTTGTCGGCTTCAATTGTTTTGGAGTTATTTATTTTCTCTTTTACTGCCGCTATTTGATTATACAGTTTCTTGTCACCACTATTCTTCTTGGTTTTCTTGAGTTATTTAGCGCAGATTCTTCATGGACTACTTACATGAGCCCGATAATGTGTACGACGATCCGATTCTTCTTTGGTTCCATGCTTAACCAAAGCTAAGTTCCTTTTCGTTTTTCATTTCTCATCTTACACATTGGGGACAATGTTTCGATTAAGTGGGGGGTAGAGGAACGTCACTTAGCTTTTTAGCATTATATTCTATGAATTGCGTGATTGTCTTGATTCTATTTGATGCACGATTCACCACTTAGACTTTGATTCCTTTCGACAAAATTTCGACAAATTATGATATCTCTGATCTTTTCGAGTTAATTGATTTCATCTTTCTTTTACTTTGTACGAGTAAGAGAAAGTGTCCACTTCTAAAGTAGTGGCATATTAAGTGCATATTCTGTTATGAGCCATCATTTTAAGCACGTATAACTCACTTCCCTTTGTGTGTAGTCGATAGCATATTGCTTTGAATAGAGTTGACCCTGGCTTTATCACGAATCATGTTTCACTTACGCTTAGAAAGGCAAAGGAATTTCGGATTCGGTAGTTTATCATGAGTAAGGCTGTGAGGATAGTTAAATCAATGAGAGTTCACCCACCAAGAAAGAGAAGTGCTTTGAAATATATACATCTATATTCTATTTGGCAATATCTTAGTCGATGGAGCGTAAGACGCACGACTTTTGCATAGACCGATAAACGTGAGCCTAAGAGTAATATATGCTCGGTTCTCGATCTGCCTTGCCAGCTCAATTCATTAACAAATACATGTTCGAGACTGGTTAGTTCGACTATGGGTTGACGTAATGTGAAATTGTCTGCATTTCTAAGCGGTTGTGAAAGTTATTGCACACACACATTGGCTCATGACGTGAATAGTGTTTAATATGTTACTAATGAATATGAGTGGCATGATCTTGATCTTGAATTTGTGAGGCATATAGTTGTTTTTAATTAACTTGTATACTAATCAGAGTGTTATTTTCTTTTCGCCTTTTTGCTCGGGACGATCAAAAGCTAAGTGGGGGGAAGTTGATAACGCTCTAAGTGGTACCAATAATTATACCTATATTCACCCCGAATTCTGCTCAAGAGAGGATAGATAGGCACGTTATTATATGGAATATATGTCAAATGCTATGTGAGTGTTTCCAGGATCGTAATTATACATCTATGCTATTTTCCCGATGTTTTGGTACTATTTTGTCTCGTTTTGCATGTTTTATTGGATATACCGAAACTGGAGCATTGGAGAACGGATCTGAACCAAAAGTAGTACATTGGGCCAAGTGATTGAAGCCCAAGAAGAAGCCTGCTGAAGAAAAGGAAGAAAAGTAGGCCCGGTAACCCAAAGGCTAGGCCCGGTAAACCGGCGTCTTGTGGAACACGAAACTGATTCTGCCGCATTATCTAGGTCGGTTAGGGTTTTAGAGAGTCTTAAGTCGGCTGTTGTATCTATATAAAGCCGCATCTACAAAATAATTCATATGCTTGATACAATCTTCAATTTTATATATTACATTACAATTATTATTATGGAATAAAGTTTTCTTGAGCTTTGGAGAGTTGTTCTTGGTTTCCTCCCTTCTTCCATCATCTCTAACTTGAGTAGATCGAGCTAGATCTCCATTGTTGAAGGTATGAAGCTTTGAACGTTCCTTTTTGTCTTCAATATGGTAGATATGTTCGTATTTATGTGTTTTAGTTAATCTGCATGTTTAACAACCCCATAATTTACTTATTTTAATCGTACTGAGCAATGTAGATCCATAAATTAGGAAAAGCCGCCCCCGGTAACCCGGCGGTCTATTCCTGTTTACCGAGGCATGTTTTAGAAAACCTAAACTGGGATTCACTACAGGTACGTTGATCGGTAGAAATAATTAAAACAAGTAATAGGTCTGGTCAATCTAGTATTCGTAATTCGTAAATTAACATGAAGGACTGTTGTTAATTAGGACATAGTCTTGAATGGACCCTAGGAACGTGCTGGTCAATGTCGACAGCTGTCTAGGCGGGTTTGCAGTATGAGTTAGCGCTCAATATCGGCAATTCTAGTTCTTTATGCGTATGGGGTATTACGGACAAATTAAGGAGGGTAGCTTGTGTACAGATTGTCTGCTGCCATTGTCGGAGTAGATAGGGTTAGGAATTGCACCCGTAGCTGATAATGATAATTAAAATGAAAGCTCGCGATTAATTTAAGGAAATTATGTGGGGAAGTAAACATAACGATTTACTAATCCAAGTTAGTGGATCAGTGAGGAGAGGGAGAGGTATACCATGTTTGTTTTCTTTTATGTTATTGTTGGTCAATGACCGCCTCTATATTGCTTCTTAATTAGGTTATAATCGTTTATACTTATAAGTTGCATTGTCTCTGTGGGATCGACCTTGAATCGGATTTACTATACTGCAATGTACCTAGTATTCTTGCTAGTAAAATCGATGTTAGTGACTTACATGTGATCAATAGTTTCCTCATTGACTTTTAAGAGCTCTTTATCTTCCCTCTTATTGGAATTATCCTTCGAAATTAGGTTCAAAATGATTCAGTTTAATTGTTTTACGTTTGATGCCAATATGGTTTGAGCAACAATAAAGTCACTAGTATATTCTCAATAAGATGCACTATGTTGTGTCAGTCATTCGCAAAGTTCTCGAGCATATCCTGAGTGTCTATATTTAATGCCTCTGATTCAATTGTTGTTTTCCTTATGTCAATCAGTGTATCCTAGCATTTTCTCTTGATGTCTTTCACTTCCATCAATAGTGCCTCCCTCTCATCTTTTCTCTCACCAAGGGTTGTCGGGATTTTTTCAAGTATGTTTAGGTTTACTTTCTCAGTCCTCAGTACATGATTTGTTGTAATTTTCATGATATCCAGCTTGGTTGGCACAACATCACTTCCTTGAACTTATTTCTCATCAGTTTTCTTCTCAGTTACCTCAGTCTTAGATTTCTCAGTTTCGGCACCAGACTTATTTTCAATAATATAAAAACAAGGAACTTTCACCTGAAAAATCGTTAGTCTCTGATACAACATGTCAGATGGCAACGAAAGCCAAGACTGATGAATAAACCCCTACAAAACCTTTGCTGAAAAGGGATCAGCTGAAGAAAATCGAGAACTCGTTTCAACTTTACCCAAAACTGACATTTAGGGGGAACAATTTCTGAGAACTGATCCTTATGGTGAAGAAACTGAAAGCAATGAGGAACTGATCACACCAAAGATAGAAATCATGCTCAACTTACTAACAAAATCCTAGTCCACACCGCAAAAATGCATCCAGACTGGAGTATGAGGAATCCATCAAGGATTTTAAAGCATCTCAGTCTGAAAAAAGAAACAAAAAAGGTGAGAAATCTATTGAACAACAAGTCATTACTTTGGATGAGCTTGTTGAAGAAGAATGTCAAAGAGGGAAGCTGAAAATGTTATTGAGAGAACTGAAGAGGAAGCAATGGAAGAACTGAAAGAGAATCCTGAACAGGTTGTTGAAGATGTAACTGAAGTAGCACATTAAGCTGAAAAAGAGAAGTTGCTGAAGGGAATCTGGAAACTGAATCTATAATAGTGCCTGAAGGTGTAACTAAAATATCTGTCATCCTAGTTGTTCCTGATGGGGAATCCAACAAAACTGAAGTTGAGAAAGTTGATGAACCTATTGCGACTCTAACTGAATCCACCTTGGAAGTCCCCAGAGTAATTGAAGCTGATACAACATCATTTGATCCGACTGTTGACATTGGAAAGCTGATTGAAACTGATTGCAAAAGGCTCAATGAATATCAACATTAGAAGTTTAGTTCAATCAGAGATCAAAGAGAACAACAAGAACTCATGGAAACTGAAGAATTTTTAGCACCGGATATTCCTTAATAAGGAACAGATACTGGAAAAGATTCGTAAGAGATGATATCTTAAAATCAAGGAAAGATGATGACAATGATGATGATGACTCTCAAGGAGAACCTGACTTGCGAAAGGGAATCCTTGCTTCTTTACAAACAAAAGATTTGAGTAAAGCTGTCAAAGAGGGGGAATCAAATAAAGATAGTTCAAAAGGAAATAGTGATTCAGACTATGAAACTCAATATAAATAATATAAAGATGAAGATCCAGAAGGTTTTCAATCACCTACAAATAGAGAAGTTCTGGAGAGTGCAAGAACTGAAGCTGATCAAGCAAAAGAGGAAACTGATGATGAGTTTGATGTAAAACTATCACAAATAAGAGAAGCTGACAAGTCAATATTGGAAGAAATAAGAAAACAATCTGAAGAAAGAAGAAAATCTGAGGAATATAAGGAGAAGCTAAAAGAGATCGATTCTACCCCATCCAAAGGAAAGTCGGTTGGAGAAATTTAATCTGAAAAGGTTCAGAAAGATGAGATTGCTGGAAATAAGTCTCAAATGGAAGTTAAGAAAGCATCTAAAACTGGGAAATCCAAAACTGACAAGAAAGATGTACCTACACAAGCTGAAATCATCAAGTACAACTATACCGAGCTTGTGAAGATACAAAATGAAGACATGGACATTTTTGGGAAAGTACTGAGATCAATGGAAGAGAGCAAAAACTAAAAGAATTGATCTAGTAAAGAGGATAGACAGTGTCAAGGAAGGCTGTCACAAAATCTTGCTGGAAATAAGAAAAACTACCATTAAGTCTCGGGCAAGGAAAACAGAGAATCAAGAAAAGCCCGAGAATCTTGTCACTGATGTTCATGACCGAATGCTTTTTCTAGAGAATAATATGAAGGACTCGGTCATTGCCCCAACCATTTTGGCATCCAATCAATAACACTTGAATTTCTTTATCAGAAGTTTGATTCAGAAGGATTATGCCAATAAGGGGGAAAGTTTAGACATCTTAAAAGCAAATGTTGAGGATATGGAAGGTATTTTTAGAAACATAGCTGAAAAGCTCACTGTACTGAAAAGTGCAAGAGCTGACATGGATGATGAAGAAATTGAGCTAATTGCAAAATTCTCAGAACCTACAGAAAAGAGACTTGGGCTAGACCCACAGTTATACAGCATCTTCAAAAGTCTACACCCCAAGGAAAATGAAACAAGAGAATAATCATTGGAGAATTTAATGATAATGAAGAAAGCCCTTGTTCACTATTGGAACAAGCTGATCTGATGGGAACAAAATGGAAATCTTGAGAAAGCTGAAAAGGATACTGGAAAAATTGATTTTGGACATGTCAAAGATGTACTAGAAAAGTCAACAACTGATAAAGAACTGAAGATGATCGTGCTGAAGTTTACAATCTTATTCCATAACAATTTTTTCAAGAAACACAGCATGACAACATCTTCGAAAATCTGGGCCAGCATCGGTGGAATTGAAGATAGCTCAATAAATCATGCTATCAGAAAAGCTGCTGAAGTATATGACAAGAAGACTCTAGTGACTGACAAAGGGAAAGGAAAAGAAGCGGAGACTTAGTATCTTATTAATTCATATGTTGTATTTTAATATCTTGTAACTCAGACAATCATCGATAAAGTATCAGTTTCTCAATTCTAAGTGTTTGTTACTTTTTGCGTTTTATCTTTTTGCATTTCTTTTAAGGAGGGTATTGGCATCATCAAAAAGGGGGAAATTGTTGGAAATAAAATTTATGTTTTGATGATGATTCATCAACTGTTCTAGTTATTAAGTTAAATCCCATTAATGACGTGTCATAACTAGCTGTTATAGTGCAAAACAAAAAGATGCCTAGATATTAATGTATATGTTTTATTAGAGTCTGATATTTGTATAGGTAAATCAGACAAGCACTATAATAATTTTAGGTTCAAAACTGAGAAACTGACTTGATGAGACTATAAAATGAGAAACTAGAATGGTGAGTTTACAAATAAAGAACATTCAGTTTCATAAACTGACTTTAGAAGCGAAACCGAGCACACCTACAGAAATTGAAGAAGGTAAGTTCGCTGAGGGACATAGACTCAGTTGTCTTATCTAGAAGCTAAAGACTGAGTGGACAAACTCAGTTATGAAGGCTGAAGGAATCAGAATGAGTTAGTGAAGACAGGAAGGACAGAGGGTTCAAACACATTTTATGAAGAATAAAGCCGAGACTATAAAGTTAAAATTCATGTAAGTCTGTGATGGCTTAAACTGACGGTATGGATCTTGTATGAAGACCTATGATACATGAGGACAATGTTACCTTGGATGAATTTTAAGTATTATGGTTTACTTTGATTAAGTCATTAAAAATCAGATGAAGGATGAGTACTGAGTTTTGAAGAAGATTAAACTGATACACTCTGTTATACCAGCTAAAAACTGGCTGACCCGAAAAGTTCAGTTTCAAGCTAAAGATTTATAAACTGAATAAGAATTTGACCGTTAGTAAGCAAGCAATATAATTGGCTAATAGAACTGTCAAAAAGGACACTGACATTCAACAGAATAGTAGGACCACCAACAGATGTAAGAATTCAAATTCAAACAAGGTGACCGTTGGAATAACTCTTATAAATAGACAACTTCTACATCAAGAAGAGGAGCAGAGTTCGAAGACCAAAATCACTAAGGAAATATCAATTAAGAGAGAAAGCTAAAAGAACTCTTGCTATTTGATATTCTAGATCCAGATAAAGATTTCTTCAAAGTGTTCGTAAGCATATTGAGAAAATATAAAAATCCACACTTGAAGAAATCAGAGCTTACTATGCAAATCATATATCCTTTTAGAAGAAGAAGCTCATATCACAAGTTCAATCATAGTTATTGATGCAAGTCTCAACTTTGATTTTATCAAAGGTTTTAGACTGTGAAACACCAAGAAGGCGTGAAGGATGGTTGAGTGGAGTCAGGAAGACTGTGTTTGTGATGAGCTGGTGAAGAGGAAATCCAACCATTCAAGGTCCGGTGGACCAAGCTTGTCTTAACAGCAATTCCACCTATTAAAGTCTAAGGCTCGAAGATTGTGAAGATAGGGATTAGTCAAGGACAATCAGTGTTTAAATTTTCTTTGTGTCTTGTAACTGTAAATCTCAAGAACATAGTGAATTTCCTCCAACATCACAGGAGAAGAGAGGATTGATATAATTATAGCACCTGGAACGTCTATAAACTCTATCTCATTTATTTAGTTACTTTACGTATTTATTTACTACATTCTAGTTTATATCTCTTTAGATCACAAACTTAGCAAACATAAGAAACTGAGTCAAACATTGCATTTCACAAACTGATAATTCAAGTTTTTATAAAAGGCTTTAATTTATCCGCTGCCGGTTAACTCAGTTTGAGCATAAGTCAGTTTGACTCGTACTCAGCTTAGTTAGCTTAACTCCACACCAGTTTAGAACTGAACCTAATCTATTTTAAGTATCAGGATTTGTTTTTGGTGACAAGTTTATTCCCTTCTCCCTTAAACTTGTGACAGCCTTTTCAAGGGAACAACAGATGCCAAAACTCTCATAAGCCTGAATATAAGTAAAAAGTCTTATATGTTAAAGAGAATAATACTCAGCAATTTTATTCATCCACAAAGGGTAAAACCAAAAATGATTCAAGTAGAAACATATGACAATCTACTTTCTAAGGTCTAGGCAGTCTACTCTCTATGGCCTAGAGCTTCAAGCCTAGAGCTCTCAGGCTTACCACTACCTTCCCCCTTTTTGGTAGCATCATGTTTTTCTGCCAGAATCATGTTTGTGGCCTCAGACATTGTTATGATTATGTAATGTTTCTTGATGGCATGATCCATGGTTCTGTCAAGGGCCTGAATTTGTTGAGAGTGAGTTTCCTGTATGTCAACCACGGGGTTAATCCTACCATCAACTGCACTTGCTAGATGGTCCACTTTGGTATTGACATGATATTAGATCAGTGAATTAAACAGACTGATCAAGTCTCTATGTTTTCAATTATTCCATCATGTAGCTCAATGTGGCTAAGTAAAGCTTCAATTTTCTGGCTCAATGAAGTGTCTGCATCTGTCATTACTGTCTGAAGGTTTTCCCTGCTTGGAGTTGTCTTCTTCATGTCAATAATCAGAGCTCCAATGTCGAAATGAAAAGAACTATCTGGAAGGTCATTGGTCATTTTTCCCTGGGCTAGTGTAGATGCATCAGCAAGATCTTCGTCAGCTACCTCTTCTTCTTGAATCTCCATGTCAGAGATTGGGTCTTCATGTGCTTTAAAACCCTGAAGAGTTATAGCATCACCTTCTTCGGTAACTTCTTCAAATTCTTCAGCGTTCAATCCTATTTCTCTGTGCTGGGAGTTCTTCTTGATGTGCCTGCAGCACATGTGTCAGCTGGTGGAGTTCCTTTAGCTAATCCACTCAGTTGTTGCTCCTTTGCTGCCTCACTCCTCTGGATAACCTCAAGAAGTGATAGGTTGTCATCAAAATCTTCCTTTTCTTCATGACCATCAGAGTGATGATAATCCTATTTCTTTTCTTCTTCTTACGGTGTTGGATGAACTGCTTCATCATCCTCTTCCTTTTCTTCATCATATTGAGGATGGACTTCTTTCTCAGGATCTTATTCATCCTCACCAATCACCAATGGTGTTTCTTAATTGCTTGGCAAAAATCTGAGTTCAGCTCCTTTAGTTTAAGATCTGGTTCTTCTTCTGAACCCAGAAATGCTGCTCTCAGGTTGTTTTCTTTTCTTCCCTGCTGGTCTCTGCAACTTCCTTGAGTCCTTGATATTAGTGAACATCACCTTTGAGTTGTCTGGTTTGAGCAGTTTGACAGGTTTGACCTTTATGAAGTCTAGTAGATATTGAAGAGGAATTCCATAAAGCTTTTTCTGCCAGAAAATACCAGGCATTGTAGATCCCTTTTTCTCACCTAGGGATGCTGCATCAATTTCTGCCTGTATTTGCTCCTTTATTCTATTGAATAAGTAAGTTGCACAATTGAATTCCAAACCTTGGTAAATAATAGCCATCAATTTTGTTCTAACCTCGGTCATTCCATGCAGTGACCCAAGCTTCCCTTGTATGCATTTGATGAGTAACAGACCAAATTCCTCAAAAGGCTTCTTGAGATCAAATCTGTTGTAGTTCTACCTCTTGTTTTTCGATGTGGCACATTTCCCAATTTTCAGCCAGAAAGCGTTAGTATCCACATGTACATCTGCCACATTTGCAGAGCCTGTTTATCATATCCTGAGGAAGAGATTGATCATTATCATTGTTATGAACGGTTCCATTACTTTTATGGTGGTGAGGATTTTATCAGGGGTTGAATCACCATTGTCCGAAGTATGGCGAGCCTCAAATCTTGCATTTTTCCAGAATGTAACCAGAGCTTCATAACAAAGTCTGTTAATCTGGGTGCTAAGAAAATTCATTAACCTTAAATTGGTACACCCATCCTCCAAACGTTGGGCTTGAGGATCGTTGTTGCATAGGGTGAGATAGTGTTCGGGTCTAAAGAACTACCAGTGATGATTGCGTCTTTATACTGATTGCCGGACTTTTTGTTGGAACAAGATTAAGCCATTTCTGGATAGTTTGAGAGAGAAAATCTTTGAACTTTCTGGATAAAAATAATTTCTGAATTGCAAAGATGGCGTAAAGAAATTTTGAAAAAGTATAAGTGTGGTTTATATAGCCAAACAATTTGAGTGTGAATTGGGTTTTAAATATGGAAGGATTTAGTGGAGTAATGGCATGATTTGGTGTATAATAAATCACGGTTATTGAGTGTAGTGGGAGTTTGGATTAAGGTAAGTAAAATCTTGGGAATTGAGGCTTTCCCGTCATTCCATCAATTAAAAAAGTATTCCACATGATTTTGTAAAGTAAAAAACCACATGTGTAATCCCCCATAATTAATAAATAAATCCTCTGATTTTCCACATGTGTATATGATTTATTCATTTCACACTCCTTTGATAATTGTACTTCACCGGTGGAGTGATAAGCTGAGTATGCTGATTACTCTGCCGATCTTTCACTGTGTTGTTTCATCAAAACTATTCTTAACAACCAGTGGAGTGAACTTCACTGATACCAATGCCTTACCTGCCATGTGAGTGCACCCAAAATGGCAAAGGTTCAGTCAGCTGGTGAAGTCGCTAAGATGGTTACTCCAGTTAGCTGCTCAAAATCCTTAGTCCGATTCAATCATTCCTAACTCGGTCCTTAATTTAAAAAATCTTTCATGACTGAGTGGCTTTGTGAATATATCAGCCAATTGATCCCCAGTGGATATGTACTTCAAAGTTACATCTCATTTTTCAATAGGATCTTTGATGAAAAGATATCTTACATCAATATGCTTTGTTCTTGAGTGAAGTACTGGATTCTCTGTAATTGATATTGCATTGGTGTTGTCACACATGATTGGAATTGTCTTTTCTTTATTCTATAGTCTCTAAGCTATTGTCTTATCCATAGTACTTGTGCACAACATCTACCTGCTGCTATATATTCTGCTTCTGCTGTTGGAGTGGATATAGAATTCTGCTTTTTACTGAACCAAGATAATAGTCTGCTGCCTAGCATCTGACAAGTTCCTGAAGTGCTTTTTCTATCAATTTTGCATCTAGATTCATTTGAATCTGAGTAAGATATTAATTTGAATCCACATCTTTTGGATACTGAATTCCCACGCTTATTGTGTGTTTCAAATATTTGATGATTCTCTTTGCGGCTAATAAATGAGATTCCTTAGGTTGAGCTTGAGATATTGCACATACTCCTACTTCAAATGCTATATCAGGTCTGCTTGTACTTAGGTAGAGTTAGGATCGAATAATTCCTCTATATAACTTTTGATCAACATACTTCACTTTTTCATCCTTCCCAACATAGTTCATGAACACATAGGTGTTTCAAAAGTTCTGCTGGTGTCCATACCATATGATGATCCAAAAATCGTCAAAATAATCCTCCTGGCTCATTTCCTTGAGCCTATGAACGCTTCAAGAACACAGAAAAACAATGATGGATGGGGTGATTTGATTCGTGTTTAGACTGCACTTGATGATGACCAAGCTGCCTACGTATCCAACAATTGAATTGGAATCAAGTCTTCGTAGTTCCTTAGGGACAGTTTATATAGAGGGGCTTAAACCCTAGGGTTTGATATGGCGTGCCTGTGATTGACACTGGCTAACGTATTTCCCAAAGGAAAAAGATTATGATTGAGTGATCTCCTTGATTATAGGAGATAATTATAGTATTCAAATATTAGCATTAAATGATAAGGATTCGAGCCTTTATTGTTCAATATTCTATTTCCGTTATCTTATTATTATACACGTGAAGAATAAGGTTAAGGACGGGCCTTGGCCGAATCTAACCAGACTGTGGAAGCCAACCTAAAGAGGTCGGGGGCGATGACCGAACTCTTACTGCTACGGAATTGTACTCCCTAAGGACACAGTCCGATAGAGTAGATCGGCAACGATCGCATTGCCGAATATCATAAGTTCAGTGCCCGACTCCTCTCCGACCTGTCAGAGACTAAGACTATCCGGTCCGAAGGCGGTCGGACATATGAGGATCAGTGGTGATGAGGCGGGTTGGCAGAGCCCCCCTGGACTCGTAACGAGGAAGTCAAAAGTGGTTTATTTCCCTGGGTCAAGTGCTGAGCCACCAAAGAGGTGCCACATGGGTGAGCCCATTTTCTGGCAGCATCATAAGCCCCCTTGATCCAGCCGATCCTGGATGGATCGGTTCGGATCTATTGAACTGGTGGGTCGGCACGGGTGTTTTAGCTTATAGATTTTGAAAGTAAATTAGAAGTTACCAGGTGGCCAAGCTAGTTATGACACGGTTATAGCTGTTCCGGGAAACGAGGCATCGTTGCTTACTAGTATTTATGGAGACCGTTTATCGAGGTAAGTGAGGAGTTATAAACCCGTCAGATCAATCGTTTCACAAATACGTGTGCTATTAAAATAGAAGATTTGCCGCCGATTGCCATTCTCCGTTTCTTCCTCAAATTTGACTTTGCAAGTAAGCGTTTCTCCTTCCTCATTCTAATTTCATAATCTTGACTGTTTTAGATAAAAACTTGCTCCCTCGAGGTCCTCGATCCGCTTTTCTTGAGATGGCCATAGCTGATAGCAGAGATGTTGGGTCAATTTTAAAACAAAAAGAAGTAGATGAGGTATGGGGTGGATAAGGCTAGGTTTACTCCCCAGCTACCGTCGGAGGCGCATCTATCTGCCCTGGACCCACCGGAGGGTTTTTGTTCCATCCACCGGAAGTATTTCAAGGTGGGATTGTGATTACCCTTCTACCCTGCCCTTCTGGCGGTGCTCCGGCATTACGGGCTAGGGATATCTCAGATAGCCCCCAATGGAATTCGGGCCATTTTTGGGTTTGTGATTTGGTGCAGGCTGCTGAATATTAGATTTAGTGTAGATATTTCTACAACCGGGTAGGGCTAAGAGACCATCCCTACTGGTACTACTTTGCTAGAAGGCAGGGAAAATCTTTTAATATCCCCATCCTTCCTCTCGGTCGGGACTCTTTCAAACGGTGGAAGGAGAGATTATTCTTTGTGCGGAACGATGGTCACGCCGAGCTTAGCGTATGGAATACGGCGGATCTGGATGGGGATGAGCGTCCGGATCTGCCAGCATCGCGGGTAGAGAAGATTCGGGAGTCGGGGTACTCTATCGAGTGGCAGGATTTGCATGAGGACTTAATTGCGGCCGCTCGGCTGGGAGATGCGGGCCCCGACCCTTATGTGAAGTTCACCAAAACCGAGTGGCAGCGCTGTAGGGTTTACTTGTGTTGTATTTTATCTTTGTTAACATATCAATGTTTCTTATCTGACTAATCTTCTTGTTGGTGTGCAGTGGCAGACTTTGCCGATCTGATGGCCGGCGCAGAGAGAGAAGTGGTGGTTCGCCAAACTGTGCCGACACTAGAGGTTCGGAAGTTACCCTTGAAGGATCTGACTACTGAGAGTGTAGATGCTTCCGCCACGGTTCCTCCTTCTGAAACGGCCAGGGCGGAAAGCCCCTGGGGGGCTAAAGAGAGGGGGCTAGTCCCCAGAAGATCAATTCGTCCGAGACTGACCTCTTATGAGGGTCGATCTTCCAAAAAGAGCAAGTCGAAGGCCAATGAAAAAGGTCAGGCGGAGGGGGCCTTCGAGCAGGAGCGGGTCTCCAGTATGTCTGACGAAGAGTTGGCAATCCTTGGTTGCAAAACGGTAGAGCTGGTAAGTGTAGTCTTTATTCCTTTCTTTTTGGTGGTTTAATAACCGATTGTCCTGATTTTCTATGTCCGTTCAGGGTGGCACAATTGGCCAGAAAGTGTTTAGGAGGATGGGCAAGGCATCAACAGACTTGGCTACCCAATCGGACAAGACTGCCAAGCTGCGGAAGACGAGGGATGAACTTAGGGCGCTTATCCGCCTTAAGGATACAGAAATGAAAACCTTGCAAGCTCAGCTCCAGGCTCAGGAGAAAGAGTTGAAGTCAGTGGGGGTGAGCTGGCAGAGGAGAAGAAGGCAAGGGAGCAGGAGGTCAGGGACCTCAGGGCGAAAGTGGCTAATCTGGAAGCTGCTAGCACGGCCCGGTGTGCTGAGGCCATTCGGGAATATAAGGCTTCGGCTGATTTTGCCGAGGCCCTTAAGGTGTTGCTGATCCCCATTCTCAACCATGGATACACCTTGCGGGTGGATGAGGTGAGGGCTCAGTTTCCCGAGCTTGCTTTGGATGACCTTCATAAGAAGGCTTACTATAAGCCGGGGATGGACACGGTCTACACTGCCCGCGTCCAAGACTTTCGAGCGGGGGTGGACATAGTGGATAAGTATGTCCTCCAACTGGCTGCTGCTTCCGGGTCGGTTCCTCCCTCTGAGCCTCAAAAGAGTCCTACTCCTGACTCTTAAAGTTTATTTCTGTTTTTGGAACGGTAGTTTTTGTATTATGACTCTATTAATGAAGAATTTATTTATATGCTGGTTGTTTTGTTATGTTGTGCTATGGGTATGTGCTGCCCCCAGTAGGGCATTCATATTTCTTGATTTGTGAATGGCATTCATTTTCAGTATTGTCGAGTTTGTTGTGTGCGTTTGGTTCGCTAAGGTTATAGTTGGTTATGCCAGTTTGAAGTTTGTGCTTATATGTATATAGGACTTAGTCTTATATCAGATTAGCTTCGTGCTATGGTCTTAACTAAGAATATGAAGTTATAAGGGTGAGGGGATCTAGAGCTCGGAGATCGGAGCTAGATCGATCGCCTTAACTAAAAATGAAAGTATAAGGGCGAGAGGATCTTGAGCTCGGAGATCGGAGCTATATCGTTCGCCTTAACTAAAAATGAAAGTATAAGGGCGAGAGGGTCTTGAGCTCGGAGATCGGAGCTAGATCGTTCGCCTTAACTAAAAATGAAAAATTATAAGGGCGAGAGGATCTTGAGCTCGGAGATCGGAGCTAGATCGTTCGCCTTAACTAAAAATGAAATTATAAGGGCGAGAGGATCTTGTGCTCGGAGATCGGAGCTAGATCGTTCGCCTTAACTAAAAATGAAATTATAAGGGCGAGAGGATCTTGAGCTTGGAGATCGGAGCTAGATCGTTCGCCTTAACTAAAAATGAAATTATAAGGGCGAGAGGATCTTGAGCTCGGAGATCAGAGCTAGATCGTTCGCCTTAACTAAAAATGAAAAATTATAAGGGCGAGAGGATCTTGAGCTCGGAGATCGGAGCTAGATCGTTCGCCTTAACTAAAAATGAAATTGTAAGGACAAGAGGATCTTGAGCTCGGAGATCGGAGCTAGATCGTTCGCCTTAACTAAAAATGAAATTATAAGGGCGAGAGGATCTTGAGCTCGGAGATCGGAGCTAGATCGTTCGCCTTAACTAAAAATGAAAATTATAAGGGCGAGAGGATCTTGAGCTAGGAGATCGGAGCTAGATCGTTCGCCTTAACTAAAAAGGAAAAATTATAAAGGCGAGAGGATCTTGAGCTCGGAGATCGGAGCTAGATCGTTCGCTTTAACTAAAAAAGAAAAATTATAAGGGCGAGAGGATCTTGATCTCGGAGATCGGAGCTAGATCGTTCGCCTTAACTAGAAATGAAATTATTATAAGGGCGAGAGGATCTTGAACTCGTAGATTGGAGCTTGATCGTTCGCCTTAACTAATGATAGAAGGCCGAGCCGAGTTCCGGCCGGGGTCGGAATATTACGTTTTTCACGAACAAGTTTTAGGTGGACTAAATCCGATATCACGAACCAACGGTTTATGTGACATTTTTTAAAGACGAGCAGGGCCAGGCTAGTGCTGACTTCTCGTTTATCGTTTTTAAGGATGAGCAGGGCCTGATTGAGGTCAAGTTAAATCATTAACTCGATGCCTACTAACATACTAGCAAGAGAACTAGGTTCAATTGTAGTATAGCTAGATAGAGTCGAGGTCGATCCCACAGAGACTCGGCATAAACAAAACACAACTTTATCCTATTAGAACTAAATTGAAAGGGCGGTCTACGACCAACTAAATGTAGTAAATAAAATAGTGACGACCACAAGACACAAATTACCACAAAGACAAACTAAAAACTACTAAAACACGGATAATACGGTTGATATTATCTAAACAAATAGTATTGATTACGCTAGTAGATTATAAATCCCCCATGTGAATTAGGATGCTAACGAGATAAAACAAACGTTAAAGATTAATTATTATGACTACGGGAGTCATCCCCTTAGGTAGATTTAGCTCCGGTTAGGCCATCTAAATCATCGTGCCTCCATTACGTGACTTCGCTTTTTAATGCCTCCATCTCATATAACTTCTGACACCATTACGAAACTAGGGATGCCGGTATAAACCGTAACCTCATCTAAGGAACATTCCTAGGGTAAGGCGTACTTCTTAGATGCCGATTCAATCTATATCCTAAGTAACAATCACTTTTTAGGTTTCATGTTAAATTATGATGACAAATAATTAAGTTGATCAGGTTTAATTACTCGTTTTAATTCCAATTCAGAGAATCTGACGTAGTCGAAGCCGATCATAATATTGCCCTACACATTACCACGCTCGGTCGACCGAACGACAGCACTCGGGCGACCGAATGACATGTCTCGGTCGACCGAACACAGTTCTGTGTCGGAACAAATCATGATTACTTCTTAACGTTTCTAACCTAAACACATGGGTTCGTAAATTAATCTACATCACGCAATCAATACAAGAAAAACTACTCCATAATAAAAAATATCGGATCTACGAATAAAGATTGCATAATCGAATAGTCATACCCTCGAAGACGAGAGTGACTCCCACTCTTTAATGCGCTCCCCAACCGGAGAATACGATGAATCCACAATGAACGAACATAAAGAAAAGAAAAGAAAACTAAAACTTAAAAACTCAAATTGTATAAATTGTCTTGTGTTGTAATGGTGTGTGTTCTCAATTTCGTAGCTGCTGCTTATATAGAGGATTTTGCCGACATAGGATGGATCTAGAAGATATGCACGCGTTTTCGGTTTGGATAGCTTCGGGTGGCCGAACCACATGCCTCGGTCGACCGAATGAAGTGGCTCGGTCGACCGAGCCTCTCTCAGCACGTGTTTAACGCATTTTCTTGTTAACTTGTTCCCCACTGCACTCTTCTATGCTGATCTGATTTGTCTCTTGATTAATGCTCTGATTTTCTTCCTTATTATCCTGAGATTCACTGATTGAATGACATTTATCCTCCCGATTTATCATGATCTGCAAAATCAGTATTTATCGCACAAATAAATTGGCCTTTAATAATAAAAACGGCTAAATACCAAAAATCATATTAATAATCACTTAACATTAAATAATACATATAAACAAGTGATTTAATACGAAATATATATAATTAACTCCGATTTAAGGTTATAATTGATGACATAAATAGGTATATTTTAACCGTCATCAGGGCCAAGCTTGTGCTGACTTCTCGTTTAAAGGTATGGCGAGCGGGGCCAGGTCGGACTGACTTCTCGCGTGAGACTTTACTGCATTGTATAAGTGTTTGAACGGAGTTTAATGACTTCATAAAGTTAGACTCAAAAGATGGTAATATTGTCATCAGTCAAAGATGTGATTAATAAAGAAACAGTTGTTCAATATCGAAAAAGAGGTAATTAAAGTGCAGAAATAGACAAAGAAGATCCAATCGAGTAGTAAGAAAGTGCTAACAAGAATTAAAGTGCAGAAATTAAAGGTAGTTTGAAAAAACGATAACCAATAAGAACTTGCCGAACTAGTCAGGCGGAAGTGACTCCCTCGCCCTTGATGGTGGCTGCATAACAACTTCGAGCGACCTCCAGGTCTCCTTTCATTTTGACCGACCCTTTTGTGGTCGGGAACTTCAAACTGATGTGCGCTGGGGAGATTATGGCTCGAAGATCGATCAAGGCAGGCCTACCCAAAATAATGTTGTATGCTGATGAAGATTTGACTAGCACGTAATTGACCATTAGCGTTCTTCCCGATGAATCCTTCCCGAACGTCGTCGTGAGCCGAACCGTACCTAGCAGGTGAAAATGGGGACCGGCCAATCCAAACAAGGGTGCTGAGACCGGAATGAGCTCAGATTCTTTAAGACCCATTGCCTGAAAAGCTGTAAAGTAAAGAACATTAACCGCGCTGTCGGTGTCCACGCAAACTCTCTTGACCAGATTCTTGTTGACTACTGCTTCAATGACCAAGCCTTCATTGTTTGGGACCAAAGGAAGTGGATCTTTTGGCCCATAACCTACTTCCTGAAACGGAATTTGACTTCTCTTGTTCTCTTGCATGCCCTCCACCCGGGAGCTTAAGCTACCAACTTCACAGGCACTGCCAGGGCTTCCCACTATGGTGTTGATGGTGTTGATCGGACGATTATCTATTGGCTGACCCTTGTCGGGAGACTGATCTCTCCTTCGCTGGGGTTCGCCTTGTCGGTTGCGATCACGATTATAGTTTCTCTGCTGGTAGTCCTGCTGGCTTCGGCGTTCGCCATAGGGGGGTCGATCCAAGAATTCGTCTAGCTTTCCTTCTGCAATTGCAGCATCCATGTCATGTTGAAAGTCTCTACAGTTGTCCAAATCATGTCCGGTGGTCCTGATGGTAGGTGCATAACTTACTCTGGTCCCTCCTCTCTAAAGGGCTTCACACCGGTGTGGGGTTTTTCACCAAACCTTTTCTTTCCATGATCGCCAATACTTGTTCCTGAGGTCGATTTAACACCGGGAAGTCTCGTGGCTGCAAGGAATTTCTCTTTTCAGGTCGGCCCACGGCCGAACTGTTGGCACGATCTCCATACGACTTTATCTTCTTGTCGGACGTGTCTTCCAACTTGTCCTTCTTGGGGTCGGATTTCTCCACTTCTCGCTTTCCGTGATTAGCCTCTTCTCATTGACAATGTTTGAATGCGACCTCCAAAGACTCTTCCATGGACGTAGGGAGCTTGCTGCTCAGTTTGGCATACAATCTACCTTCACGTAGCCCTGCCACAAAGGATGTGATCCGAACTTGGTCGTCGGCGTCTCAAACTTGTAATGATTCCTCACTGAACCGCTTAAGGTACTGTAACGCGGTTTCAATTTTCTTTTGTTTGATGGCGAACAGATGGGTAGCATTCTTCTGGAATGGCTTCGCCGTGATAAATGCATTGAGGAACATCTTTCCCAGAGTGTCGAAGCTATAGATCGTCCTTGGTGGTATTTTCTTGAACCATTCCTGAGCCCGACCAGTGAGTAGCGCTGGGAATGCTTTGCACTTCATCTCCTCTGGGGCACTATCGAGATTCATATGCATGAGGTACTGGAATAGGTGATCTTGGGGGTCTTTTTAGTTCCGTCGTAGGGTTCCAATTTGGGGATCTTGAACCTGGCTGGCCGGGGGTAATTATCGATCTGTTCAGAGAAAGGGGATTCGAGTGCTAGAAGCGTTGACTTTCTTCCGGCTATCGCATCTAGCTCGGCGCGAGCTGCCTCTATGGATTGAGGGACAACCAACTGCCTTTGCAGGTTTGAGGATGATGATCGGTTCTCTCTCTTGCTATTTTTATACCTTAGGGAAGGTGTCGGTTGCCATGACCCGTCGTTGGGATCGTCTTCTTCCTCCAACTCTGGACTCCGGGGATTTTCTCCAGATGAGCCTTCGTTTGAGTGATTCATTTCCTGCGAGTCTTCGTTGAGGGGGCCTTCTTCTCCCAGACCTTCCCAATCCTCATCTTCTTCATCCGCTTCTAACAAGACGGCATTGAGAACAGCTGCTTTCGTGGCTTCATCCAAAGCTATAAGTTGATCAACCGGCGTCTGATGGGTTGCATCAAGAGAGACACTTTCCTGCTGCAGCTGATTCTGGTTGTTGGCTGCTGATTCTAATGCGTTGTTGGCACCGTTACCATTAGCGGCTTGTTGTCGTGTGGTCACCATGGTTGTCTTGAAGCTTTTCCTGATATTATCAATCAAAAAAGGGCCCTCCTTCTAGCGCCAATTGACGATCCAAAAATCATCAAAATAATCCTCCTGGCTCATTTCCTTGATTATAACCTATGAACGCTTCAAGAACACAGAAAAAAGATGATGGAGGGGGTGATTTGATTTGTGTTTAGACTGCACTTAATGATGACCAAGCTGCCTACGTATCCAACAATTGAATTGCAATCAAGTCTTCGTAGTTCCTTAGGGACAGTTTATATAGAGGGGCTTATTCCCTAGGGTTTGATGTGGCGTGCCTGTGATTGACACTGATTAACGTATTCCCTAAGGAAAAAGATTATGATTGAGTGATCTCCTTGATTATAGGAGATAATTACGGTATTCAAATATTAGCATTAAATGATAAGGATTCGAGCCTTTATTGTTCAGTATTCTCTTGCCGTTATCTGATTATTATACACGTGAAGAATAAGGTTAAAGACGGGCTTGTCCAAATCTAAACAGACTGTGGAAGCCGAACTAAAGAGGTCGGGGGCGATGACCGAAGTCTTACTGCTACGGAATTGTACACCCTAAGTACACAGTCCGATAGAGTAGATCGGCACCGATCGCATTGCCGAATATCATAAGTTCATTGCCCGACTCCTCTCCGACCTGTCAGAGACTAAGACTATCCGGTCCGAAGGCGGTCGGACATACGAGGATCAGTGGTGATGAGGCGGGTTGGCAGAGCCCCTCTGAACTCGTCACGAGGAAGTCAAAAGTTGTTTATTTCCCTGGGTCAAGTGCTAAGCCACCAAAGAGGTGCCACGTGGGTGAGCCCATTTTCTGGCAGCATCACCATACTTGTTGATTATGTCTTTTGTATACTTTGCTTGATTGATGAAGATGCCATCTTTCATCTGTTTCACTTGTAATCCTAGGAAGTAGTTGAGTTCTCCCATCATTCTCATTTGGAATTTTCCTTTTCATTAGATTTGCAAAATTTTCACATAGCTTCTCATCTTCTGATCCAAATATGTATCATCCACATAGATTTGAACTAGCAAGGTGCTTGTTCCATCTTCTAGCTTGAATAGTGTCTTGTCAATTGTTCTTTTGTTGAATCCATTGTTGATCAGGAATTGTGATAGTGTCTTGTACCAGGCTCTAGGTGCTTGTTTGAGTCCATAAAGTGCCGTTTTGAGCTTGTATACCTTCTCTTCTTTTGCCTTGATCAGAAAACCGGGTGGTTGTTCAACATATACTTCTTCTTCCAAAAGTCCATTCAGAAATGCACTCTTTATTCATATGATAGAGTTTGAAGTCTTTGTGAGCTACAAAAGCTAGGAAAAGTTTGATTGCTTCCAATCTTGCTACTGGTGCAAAGGTTTCATCATAATCTATGCCTTCTGCTTGTGAATATCCTTTTGCTACTAGTCTTGCCTTGTTCCGGACAATTGCTCCTTGTTCATCCATCTTGTTTCTGAGCACCCATTTTGTTTCAATGATGTTGTCCATGTCTGGTCTATCAACAAGTTCCCAGACTTTGTTTCTCTCAAATTCATTGAGTTCTTCTTGCATGGTTGTAATCCAATCAGCATCTTGGATTGCATCATCTATTGTCTTTGGTTCCACCTGTGACAGAAAACAAGTTAACATGCTTTCTAGTTGTCTTCTAGTTCTTACTCCTGCATGAACATCTTCAAGACTAATGCTTCTGGATGATCTCTAAGCCAATTCAAATCAGGTTAAGGTTTGGCTTGATTTGATGCTTCTTCTGAGCCTGTTTGTACATCATTTTCTGGAATTTGAGTTGGTGACTCTGCTGGAGTGATAACATGTACATTCTCTTGATTTTCAACAGAGTGATTTAGCATAGTAGCTGGTATTTTTATATCCATAGAGACTTGTCTTTGTGCAGCTTCTTCTTCAAGTGTGTGCAAGTCTTCACCACTAGTGTTTGGTTCATCGAACACTACATGAATTGATTCTTCAATCACCAAGGTTATCTTGTTTAGTACTCTGAAAGCTTTGTTGGTGTCTGAATATCCCATGAATATAGCTTCATTGACTTTTTCATCAAATGCATGTAACTGATTCATGTTCAAAACAAAACATTTAGATCCAAACATAAGTAAATGAGAAATGTTAGGCTTTCTTCCATTCCAAACTTCATATGGTGTTTTTCATGATGATTGTAGATGATAGATCAGTTTTATGTATAACACACTGTATTTGCTGCTTCAGCCCAAAACCTATTTGGTAAGTTTCCTTCTGCTTCATTGTTCAAACAGCTTCTTTAAGTAATCTGTTTCTTCTTTCTACTACTCCATTCTAATATGGAGTTCCTACTGCTGATAGTTGATGTAGTACTTATTAGGTTCTGATTGCTTTATTCAGGAAATATGTGCCTCTATCTGATCTTATCTTGATGATTTTCAGTTCCTTTTCATTCGGAATTCTTCCCAATAAATCTGGTAGTTTCTTGAGAGTTTCTTTTTTCTTGTTCATGAAAATATTCCAGGTGTACTTGGAAAAGACATCAACATAATCGCATGCAAAGCAATAACTAGCAATACGACTAGGTCTATCGTAGTAAAGTACTGGCGAGTCAAGGTCGATCCCACAGAGACTCGTAAGAACTCAAATTCTCGAGATTGAGCTTGTCACAAATACGGTCTACGACCAACTATAATATAGACCGAAGGAAAATTGGTGCCATAAACTAACAATACTACGCTAGTTCACACGGAGTAAACAAGAGTTTCTAATGTATTAGTATAAATATGAGTGACTAGTTATTCCCCCAACACATGCAATAGTCCTCCCCATTGGTAAATTTTATTTCATTGTCAGCTACGGGTGCAACTCCTATCCCTATCTACTTCCACTGTAAGGACAACAGGCAATCTATACGCAACTAACCTCCTTAGTTGGTGGTATTAGTTCATACGCAATAAGTTCTAGAGTTGCCGGTTCAAGACCGAAAACCTCCCTAAGCAGCTATCGACTATGACTAGCACGTTCTAGGGATCCATCAAGACAATGCCAAATTAACACTTCACTAATAGTCCTTCATGCTAAATTAAGATGACATGCAAATAGTTGATCAGGCTACTAACATGTAAATTAAATCTGTCAATCAACATAGCTGGTGCCGATTATCATGAACTAGTAATTTACCAGGTATTCAGATATAGCGATATAGACCGTCGCAAATCTGAATAACACAACCACTACTTCATGATTTCTTCACCAACGAATTAGATCTATACATACATGGGGTAAAAA
This sequence comes from Gentiana dahurica var. dahurica, assembly GCA_024500145.1. Lineage (NCBI taxonomy): Eukaryota > Viridiplantae > Streptophyta > Magnoliopsida > Gentianales > Gentianaceae > Gentiana > Gentiana dahurica. The sequence goes on along the minus strand of CM044897.1, from coordinate 56,181,705 downwards.
TAAACTAACTACTACATAATTAAACTAAATAAACAATTAGCACATACTAGTCAAGTGGAACAACGACAGACTTACATCTTGGAAAAGACATAAAATCATACCCTTGAAGACGAGTGTAGATCTCCCTCAGATCTCTTCCTAGGTGGCAACTCCATCGTCTCCTCGACCAGAACTCATAAAATAAACAAAATAAAGTACAAAGAACTTTTATTGCATAATACTTGTAGTTTGTAGGGTACTTTACACTCAAAGTGGACACACTCAGTTCTGAGGCAAAGCCTCTTATTTATAGCTACATAAACTGACTTAGAAACACCTAGATCTACCCCTCGTCCAAGAAAACGTGTTTCGGAAGATTCTGGACTCTCGGTAAGTCGGCAGCAGCTCCCGGTTTACCGGGTGTATTTTTGACTTTTTCTCTCTACCGACTTAGCTTGGAAGGTTATGGAAAACCCTAGGCGCAATCCACTCATTCAGTCCACTCCAGATTCATCCACAATGCTCAGACCAATATCTCGTTTCCTGAAAATAATCAAATAACGAATGAAATAATATCGAAATATGGAAAATAAACGTTAAGTGCAAAATACTTGACTCACAAACCTGACATATGACATTCAACTCAAATGGTTCATATTTATAGGTCAAACAACTATTTTAAGCTCATAATGGATAGAATGTTGATGCCGTAGGATAGACTATTTTAAACATCAACAACAACCCCCAACTAGACCTTTGCTCGTCCACGAGTAGAGTATCAAGGCAGAATGTACCTCCAAGAGCAATCTCCATCAACTACAACATATTCAATAAATATGTCCGACAGAACATACATCAAGCGACAATCCATAAGCTCCCCATTAATCACTACTTTCCATGCATCAATATGTCGTGTGATAAATCCTTCATGACAGTGTGTTCGTGAGGAGAATCAAGTTGTATTAACCCCACAATCTTAACTAACATGTGCAAACACTCGCTCATCTTGCCTTCAGACTTGGTTACACAACATGGTACCTTAATCGGGCCGGGCGGAATTGGGGACCGAGTCTTGCTCTTTGGTCCTCGTTTGTTTCTTTTTTATGCGAGGGTTGTGCCCTTTTTGCTACGAGTTCGCTTCCCTCACTGCCTTTATTGTATTATTTTATTCTTTTATTTCTTTTTCTTTTTTCATTTTTTCTGGCAGATTTCTCAATCTTCGTCTCTCACTCTCACAAGTCCGTTTTGTCCCAGTTACCTCTTGTGGCATTCAAGTTGCTTCCCTTGTCCTACAACAATTTGTTAAAGTATATAGACAGACAAAGAATGATTACCGGTTACAACAACTCATCATATAATCTTAAACACTTCTCACTCAGATTATGTGCTCAATAATTGAGTGCAATGATAGAATAACAATTAATAAGTTACTACCGATTCCTTACTCGGAACATGCAATAGACAAGCTAAAAATAGTGTTAAGAGTTTCAAAATTATTCCATTTATCGATTACCCAGCTAAGACCGCCTACCTCCCACTTATTATAGACATTGTCCCCAATGACTACTAATAAAGAAAATGAAAGGTACTTAGCTCTGGAATGTTAGGAAATCAATACGGGAATGCATCAGAATTGAAAATTTTGATTTCCTTTTTCCCAAGATCGACTTCGTTTAAGCAATAAACAAATAAGCTAAAGACGGTGGTTATCTTGATTGATCTATGAGATCGTCGTTTTGACCGTCAATGGAGAGTAGTACAGTGCACAAGCCGTCCACGTGTCCGGCCTCTATCATTGATCCACACGAACTCCTCGCCGGAATCCTCCTTGGATTGCTATTGGAAAACTCCGGTTGCTAGACCGGCTTTTTTCCTCTTTCCCAAACTCTATAGGATGCTCTCTATTTTACACAAGAACTATAAGCTCTGGCAATTGTGATGATCAAAAGAGCTTGACACCCACCTCTTATTTATAGTGAGAGGGGCGCCCCATCTAGGTGTGGAGGAGAAGAAAACTTTTTTCCCAATAAAATAAGGAAAATCAATTAGATTGTTTTATCTCTTTTATTATAATATCTCATATCAAATAAAATCTAAATATTGCCAATATCTTATATTGATTATATTTATCTTATTACCATAAATCTATTTTTCCAAAATCAATTAATATCCAATATTAATATTATGGTAATCTTATTAATTAAACTGCACAATCCAAGTGTATCTTATACCCTAATGACTTGCGCCCCAAATGCCAATTAATTTGCTTCCGGAATATTTTTTAATTAATGTAATTTGTATATAATTAATATCTTGTATTTTATTTATTCATAATAAATAAATATCACAATATTAATTTACCACTATAACCTTTATAGTCTAGAGATAAACTTTCCTTATTTGGTCATCAACTATAACCGCATTTTAATCCGACTCGATGTTCATATGTGTGTGACCCGATAGGCTTCCGAATATGTTGGCCGTAGACACAAAGTGCAAATTATGAAAATGCCCTTCATGCCTAACGATCACGGGATAGCGTCTAGCAACAGACCGTGACCCCCAATCATCGGAAGAGTCGAAAGCAATGACTACTACCTTTCAAGTGAAGCAGTTACCGTGTAACTCGTTGTTATAATATCCATACAATCGTATCTCGAGTGTCGATACATTAACGATCGTATGTTATAATATAGATATCATGCTCTCTCGGAATAACACATTTACTCCCACTTTGCAAATATTCTCAAGAGCTAGACATTCCTTATAAGAAGGTCATTTCAGATATTTGATCCTAATCATAGGATACACGATTCCCGAACGACCAAACATATATACTCCGCATGCTTCAATATCATACCCAATCACTACCACATGATCTCCCCGTGTCAAGGGGAAATCTCAATAGTGTCAAAGCATGACAATCCACACCGTGATTCCATGAAGACTCGGTCAAAAGGATAATTACACAACCGCCACATAGTGTGACACTTAATGCAAGTGGGTCAGCCTAACGTACGTATTCTCTAATACACGTCCACATAAAGTCCAAGTGTCTCTACACTTCAATAGACGAGATCTATCCCCGCTCTTAGGACAAAAGACATCTAATATGTGCTAGCTTGTTTGTACTATCAATGCCATGTTTAATAGTACATCAGCCTAGAGACATTTAAGTATCAAACATATTAAAGTGATTAGAGATCTCATCAACCATAATCGCCTATCATGGTTTCTCTATCACGGTTTAATCTGAGGACATTATCATATAACGATTCATAATTGGTTCTTCAAAAGAACATATTATGACAACAAAAAGCCATTTAATATATGTATAAACATAAAGAAATAGTAGAAATGATCCGACCCGGTCGGATCAGTCCAACCCGATTGGGTTTAGGACACTATTTCAACAATCTCTCACTTGGCCTAAAACCAATCACTCGTACACATAAGACCAAGTTGAAACACAAGAATCTCATGCAATACTCGCAACTAGCCCTAGCCATAAATGGATCGCTATCCGTGAGGACTCAGACTATCTTCATATCATGTTCCAAATGACCAAGTCAAAGGAAACGCCTCAACACACACACGAATCTCTGACGAGACCATGGTCCTTGCTTCAAGCAATGAATCCACTTACTATATCCGCTATACAGAAAAGGTGGAAGAAGCGCACAAGGTTCAGGAATGAACCTTCTAGATCCATATACTGCTCCCGCTACGCCTCCAAGGCACTACTGTGTTTTGGCTAAGTTGTAGAATTCTGATGACCCAAAGCTAAGAACATTTCCACTCACTGTATCACTTAATCCAAGTGTTTGTAAACCCGGACCGTAGCTCCCACTCGCCTTCATAAGACTCGGGTTATACGTCTGTATAACTATATTTATCTGATTCCAAGTTTCGATAAACTAGAAAACTATCCTTAACTTGTTTATGGATATTCTCGACATTCACGATTTACTTTCATACTTGCTCATGACTCTTCATGAAGTATGAACATCCGGCATTACCTTTATGATGGTTCCTATCGCAGTAGTGAAGGAAACCTTCTATAAGCATCATCTTTCACCTTATCATTAGGACCAACGTCCTAACATAGATAGATCTTGAGAACACCGACTAGCGGTATCTCCTGTCGCGATCTATGCTAAACTCTTTTAGCATCACATCTATATTGGTAAACTATAATCTAAGAACGATTAAATCTATCACTATAGATTCTTATTTCTAAAATAAGAACTGCTAATCCAAGTGCTTTCGTAAAGACCTTGAACTACCAAACATTAATTGACTGTGACATGAGGAGATAATTCGAGAGAGATATCCAATACCTTACTCAAAAATCATAACACACTCCCACTACATTGGGCATATCCCTTCTTTTGACCAAATCGAACTCCTTTGATTATCAAACAAAGAAATCATCTAGAGAAACTTGTTTTAGTCCATAAATGGATCTCGCAGCTCACATATCATGTTCTCGTCCATGCACATCGAGCTATTTTCCCAACGTCATCAACACTATCATATAGCCATGATACGAAGTTATCAAAAACATTATCTGAATAGAACTGGGCACAGTGGCAGTATAAAGATAACTACAAGGTTTACACCCCGTACCCTTCAGCCGTCACTATAGCCTTATAGTAATCATATTACTATCCATGTCCGCCTTTCAGGGATATTCCCTCTAGGTAAGACAGACTAGGTTTTCAACCTGGCTGTCACTGATGGAATCTATTTCAGATATTATGGCCCCAGGCCATATCTCTCAATCTAGCCTCTCAAACATTCCTTCATAAGTCGTGAGATATTCATTCTTCAAGATGAACATACCAGCAGCCTTCCCAGGCTTGAGGTTATCCACAGACTTACAGAACTTTTGTGTGCACTGAGCGGTGTTCTACACCTCATCGCTATGTGGCGTCTGCTCACGTTCCTATGTTTGAATATCTCCTTGTGGTTCTCAAACTACCTTTGAGATCTAAATCTACTCCCACTGTTTCTATTGGAAGAAACACTTCCTCTAGAAGACAGCATGTTTGGAGACAAACATTTTGCTCCACAGACAAGTAAATAATATCTAGCGTACTTGCTAAGACATTCCACAAAGTTGCACATGTCGTACTAGGCTCCATGCCTTTCGACCTTGCCTTTGACAACTTCAAATCATCGTTTAAGATAGATTCGACATTATCCTCTTCCATATCTAATATGGAATTTATTCAACCTTTATTCTTTGGAACATGGTTAAGTAAAAGAGCACTATCCCGAGACGGGTAAGGGATACTTCGCATGGCTTGCGTCACACCTTTATCATATAAAGTGTTGTTTCCATTTTGGGAACACAATCTAATTGCATATCCCAAGGGAAGAATCTTATTCCTTTTCGGACAACTTTTGAAACACCCTTCAGGTATTAATTACTTCAATCCAATTGAAGATTAATTTCTAAGTAGCTCATCAATCTCATATTCGTACTAGCTCAAACTTTTCGGGTTTTCCGAATTATGCGCTTCATTGAGTACATTCAACTATTTCTAAAAATAGTCAAAGAGATTAACAAACAATTATTTGGGGCATTAATTGTCATAAGCCAACAAACCTCGGTATGTTTAGACTTTGGACAAATTTTTTTTTAGAATTCATAACCTTTTCTTAAAAGGGTATTTTAGTCATCTTTAGATAAGATACGTGTTACCCACATGATTCATAACCACATGGTTCAGACATTGTCAAAATGACATCCGATCACACGATTCCCCTCCATAGAGACTATGTCTAGAACGACCGCCAAATATTAAGGATAACAACCATATTAACATTTAGTTGAGATTTCATCACATATATCAACTATATAGTGACAACAATCTAGTATGTTAGATTCGGTGACCTTTTAACTTTATCGGAATAACATTTATTCTTTACAATTGAAATGTCTACTAAATCAAACAACTGAAAACATGTTCATCTTAAGAACCGGAACATAATAACATTTATTTAGTTCCCTTATCAGTTTACTAGATCCGAATATGGTAAGTGTCACAATGTTTGCTTCACCTTCCATATATGCATTTAATCTTTCTAATTTAATCACACTCGTAAGATATAATATATCTTAGGGTCGACTTTGAACTTAGATAGATTTATGTGCTTGCTTAGGATAGAGGCTTCAATAAGTCCTCTATTTAAGCACTTGCCCTAACTTTCCTTTTTAATCCTTTAAGCACTTGTAAATTTTTCTTAGTGTAGTCTTCATAAGATTTAAGAAATATCACAAGAGCTATGTCTTCAATTTCCTTTCATAGAAAATCTAAAGTTTATTAAATAGTTTATTTAACCTTTTGAATCGTATTCAAAACATTAACTATTTAATTGACCTTTAAGCAATGTTTAAGTCAATACTTAAATCTTACAATTTTGAAAACAACCTTTCCAAAATTAGCTGGTCATTCTTATCTAACGTTTGAATTATTTGTCATCGTATGACAGAATGATCATCTTGGATCGTATCCAATATGCGATTAATTCGTTGAAACTTATTTCAAGTGATTTAATCATATCTTCACTTCCGCTTTTCATTAATAATTAAAGTCTTGGAGAACTCCATCAAATATGTAGTCTCCTTGTCTCTAACTACTATAACGGGATTGCTCGTGTCATTGCTTATTTTAAAAGGACTAAAATTTACTTAATCATTCTTGAGAACGTTTCTTAAACAGTCATAATTTGGTTTTACAAATCGAGAAAAACATAAATATAAAAGTTCGCTAAAAAATACAACATAAAATAAAGATAAAAGAGTGTTGTTGTTTACACATGCAAAATCAAAGATGGTCTTTGGTTTATGATTTTGATCCCACTAGTCAACTACTCCCAATTGACTTTCAAAAATCTTCTAAAATTCTTTAGTGGCTGGAATCCTATCTAGTTGACTCGATCCCCGACGTGGGCCGATCGACCGGGTCAATTTCGACGGGTAGGTACTTCTTACCAATCGCGTCTAACGTGACTTCTAGTGGTTTGACTAGTCAACTCTTTGACCATTCACATCGTCTATGTGATAGTCAACCGTATGTCTCTAAAATCAGACGGTCCTGACGTGGCCCAATCACCGCAAGATTCTTAGTCGGGTCGTAACCCAAGTATTCATGAGATCTCATAACGATCATATCTCGATAATGACGATATACCCGAGGTAGGTCAACTTCCGACGTGGGCCAATCAGTTGGATCCGAACAAGGGCTCTTCACCGTCACCATAATATTGGGAGACATATTATAACTCGATATTTGTTGTGGGAGTAATTTTAAATTAATTCGCTTAATTAATTTCGAATTAATTCTCTTAATTAATTTATTACGGTCTCATCATGTATATCTATCTCTATAGACATACATCCTACGCATTCATCAAGATCGTGTCTAGTTATGCATCTATCGTATCATATATAATAAATACAAGCACAAAATAAATAAATGCGTAAAGTAACCGGTATGATCATGGACTTTTCCTATGTGCGGTTTCGAATACAAACTGACGAAACCGCGGGTCACAATCTAAGGGTAGCTGCAACCGCCAATAGGATCTTTAATGTGTCATCTCCAATGGGATCTTTATTCTTCTTTCTTTGGCCTCCATCTTCTACTCCATTCTTGTAACATTTAATTATATCTAATAAAATAAATACACCCGCCGCACATGGGGGGAGCTAACGGGAATGGGATAAATACAGAAAATAAACTAGGTCACGTTCTTCATAACGGCCTAGGACAATTTTTAAACCAATAGAAAAATTAAATCATTCACATCTATCCTATCGGTCGAGTCCATGACAATCGGGGATCCATATAATCATATTATATCTACTATATCTAATCCATACAATAACATCTTATGAAAAAGATAAAATTAAAATTTAACTACTTGCGTCTTAATTAATCAATTAACGTTTAATCTATTAAATAATTTTATCCAACCAATTAACTAATTAACATTTAATTAATTAATGAATTCTATCGAATAAAATTAACAGTTAATTTTAAACGATTTTAATTTCAATTTTAATTAATTAGAACTATTCCAAAATAAATCAAAATTAAAATTAAGTCTCTTTTGTTTCTTTCCGTTTGATTCCTAATCAAAAGGGTTGCCTTTGGTTTCCTAAACCAAAAGGTATCTCCCTTGGCCCTTTCCAAAATCAAAGTTTTGAAAAGGGCCTAAGCCTAGGCCTTTTCCAAAATCAAATATTTTGAAAAGGGCATAGACCTATTCCAAATAAAATTTTGGTTGATATGCCTGGCCACATTCCAAATTCAATATTTTGAAAGTGGCCTAGGCCTAGGCCTTTTCCCAAATCAAATATTTGGAAAGGGCCTAGGCCTATTCCAAACAAAGTTTGGAAAGACCATTATTATTTTAATTTCATGTGGCATCGCAATGGCCCAATCTATTTGAACCATTGGTTACCCACATGACACAACTAAACAAAAGAGGAATTACCAATCACAACTATGAACCATATCGAAACACAAAATACACAAAACAAAAGGGAGAGACCCGCCAAGCAGCCGCCAGCCGACAGCCATAAGACTGCCGCTGGCCGCCGGACGGTGGTGTTGACGCCGCCAGTCGGCCGAGCACCACCCGATCTCTTTTTTTTTTCTTTTCGTGTATCGTTTTACGAATCTAAAAATCATTCATCTTTTAATTGCGTGATTAGAACGATAAAATTAACTACGCAAATTAACATGCTTATTGCTTAAGCTCGAAGCTCGCTCTGATACCACTGTTAGGAAATCAACGCGGGAACGCAGCAGAATTCAAAATTTTGATTTCCTTTTTCCCAAGATCGACTTCGTTTAAACAATAAACAAATAAGCTAAAGCGGTGGTTACCTTCCTTGATCTATAAGATCGTCGCTTTGACCGTCAACGGAGAGTAGTACCGTGCGCAAGCCGTCCACGTGTCCGGCCTCTATCGTTGATCCACACGAACTCCTCACCGGAATCCTCTTTGGATTGCTATTGGAAAACTCCGGTTGCTACACCGGCCTTTTTCCTCTCTCCCAAACTCATTATAGGATGCAATCTATTTTACACAAGAACTATAAGCTCTTGCAATTGTGATGGTCAAAAGAGCTTGACACCCACCTCTTATTTATAGTGAGAGGGGCGCCCCATCTAGGTGTGGAGGAGAAGAAAACTTTTACCCTATAAAATAAGGAAAATCAATTAGATTGATTTATCTCTTTTATTATAATATCTTATATCAAATAAAATCTATATATTGCCAATATCTTATATTGATTATATTTAACTTATTACCATAAATCTATTTTTCCAAAATCAATTAATATCCAATATTAATATTATGGTAATCTTATTAATTAAAGTGCACAATCCAAGTGTATCTTATACCCTAATGACTTGCGCCCCAAATTCCAATTAATTGGCTTCCGGAATATTCTTTAATTAATATAATTTGTATATAATTAATATCTTGTATTTTATTTATTCATAATAAATAAATATCATAATATTAATTTACCACTATAACATTTATTGTCTAGAGATAAACTTTCCTTATTTGGTCATCAACTATAACCGCATTTTAATCTGACTCGATGTTCATATGTGTGTGACCCGATAGGCTTCCGAATATGTTGGTCGTAGACACAAAGTGCAAATTACGAAAAATGCCCTTCATGCCTAACGATCACGGGATAGCGTCTAGCAACACACCGAGACCCCCAATCATCGGAAGAGTCAAAAGCAATGACTACTACCTTTCATGTGTAGCAGTTACCATGTAACTTACAATCCTATCGCTGTAATAATATCCATACGATTGTATCTCGAGTGTCGATACATTAACAATTGTATCTTATAATCTAGATATCATGCTCTCTCAGAATAACACATTTACTCCCACTTTGCAAAGATTCTCGAGAGCTAGACATTCCTTATTAGAAGGCCATTTCAGATATTCGATCCCAATCATAGGATACGTAATTCCCGGACAACCAAACATGTATACTCCGCATGCTTCAATATCATACCCAATCACTACCGCATGACCGCCCCGTGGCTAAGGGAAATCTCAATAGTGTCAAAGCATGACAATCCACACCGTGATACCATGAAGAATCCGGTCAAAAGGATAAATACACAACCGCCACATTGTGTGACACTTAATGTAAGTGGGTCAGCCTAACGTATGCATTCTCTAATACATGTCCACGTACAGTCCAAGTGTCTCTACACTTTGATAGACGAGATCTATCCCTGCCCTTAAGACAGAAGACATCCAATACGTGCTAGCCTGTTTGTACTATCAATGCCTTGTTTAATAGTACATCAGCCTAGAGACATTTAAGTATCAAACTTATTAAAGTGATTAAAGATCTCCTCAACCATAATCGCCTATCATGGTTTCTCTATCACAATGTAATACTAAGGAAGTTATCATATAACGATTCATAATTGGTTCTTTATAAGAACATATATATGACAACAAAAAGCCATTTAATATATGTATAAACATAAAGAAATAGTAGAAATGATGCGACCCGGTCGGATCCGGTCCAACCCGATTGGGTTTAGGACACTATTTCAGTATGGAATTGTTCGGCTGAGTCAAAGTGAATCCTGGAGCAGAATCATTGGCTCCTAGGTCATCCAATCTTGTGCATACTTCATTGTTTTCATCACATTGAATACAACTTTGTCCTTATTTACTCTTAGAATTAGCTCACCCTTATGAACATCTATCAATGTCTTACTTGTCGCTAGGAATGATCTTCCTAAGATCAATGGAACATCATGGTTAGCTTCCATGTCTAGCACTACAAAGTCTACGGTGAATACAAACTTATCAGCTTTTACCAGCACATCCTCCACCACTCCACCAAGTTGCTCCATAGAACTATCGGCCAATTGAAGGGTTATAGATGTTTCATTCAACTCCTGCATGCCTAACTTATGAAATATGGAGAGTGGCATTAAACTGACACTGGCTCCCAGTTCACACAATGCTTCTTTAGGCACACTCCTCCAATTATGCAAGGTATGAGGAAGCTCCCAGGATCTTTACACATAGGAGGCAGTTTGTGTTGCCAAACTGCTGAGCATTCCTCGTCATGGCTAATTGTCTTAAGGTCTAACAATTTCTTTTTGGTAGAGACTGCTTCTTTCAAGAATTTCGCATACTCTGGCATTCCGGCCAAAGCTTCTACCAAAGGTATATTCATGTGCAATTTCTTAAACATCTCTTTGAACTTTTTATAACGAGCATCATCATTATTCGGTTTATATTTCCTAGGGGGATAGGGTAAAGTAGCAGGATTAGTAGTTATAGTTCATGAAGACTTACCTGCTGCCTGCTGCTGCTCTGCCTGCTTGTCTGTTGAATTTTCAAATGCCCGGTTAATCGGCATGGTGTCCCGATTTACCGGCCCCTCTTTTTCTCCTGATTCTGCTGTGTTCCGCTGCTGACTGCTTTCTGATTCTTCCTGGATAGTTGGTATAACTGGTCCAGGCAGTTTCTTGCCGCTTCTAGTAATAATGCATTCATGTCATTCGGATTATTCTCTGTGTTACTTGGAAATCCTCCCAGAGGATGGGCTGACACTTGTTCGGCGATCTGCCTCACTTGGTGCGACATATTCTGCACTATGGCTTCCTGATTTGTCAGTCTTGTACCATTCTTCTGACAATATATGGTGAAGTTTGCATTCAGCTCAATCATGGATTTTGTGAGTTGATTGACCGTGTCGGTCATAGTTGAGCTCATTTTATCCATGGCTGCTTCCCAACCACCTGACTTGTTGAATTTAGGCATGAATCCACCAGTTTGCCTTGGTCTCTGTCCACCATTAGGGTCACTTAGTCAAAAACCAGGGTGGTCATGAGAACCCGGGCGATATCTGCCCCTATAGGGATTTCCTTACCTCCCTAGATAGTTCACATCTTCGGTGTTGGTTACTTCAACTTCTTGAAATTTCTCAACCTTGGCAATGTGACCTTTCATGCCATCTATTTTCTCTTTATTTCCATTAACTGGTATAAGATCGTCTGAGATGTATCATATACAAATACGCCTTCAGCTACCTTTGCAGTCTCAATTTAATGCGTTTCCCATTGGCTTGTAAGTGCTATTTGCTCCAACTTTTCTTCAGCTTCTTCAGGTGACAACAATGCAAAACATCCGTTGCTCGATGTGTCAACTCTCATTTGTTCACTCGGCCGTAGTCTGTGATAGAAACTATGCATTCGTACGGGCAGAGTGATATCGTGGTGAGGGCATCTTCTTTGTGCTTCCCTAAATCTTTCATAAGCTTCTTCGAAAGTTTCGGTTGGTTTTTTCTTGAAATTCATTATGTGTTGTCTCATCTGTAGTGACTTCCCAGGTGTGAATTACTTGTTCATAAATTTCTGTAGTAGATCGGTCCAAGTTTGGATCGATCCTGGTGCTAGAGACAATAACTATATTTTCGCCTTGTCCTTCAGAGTGAATGGAAACAATTTCAGCTTGAGGTTATCTTCAGGTACGCTAGCTGGTTTGACTGTGATGACTATCTCCAAGAAGTTAGTAACTTGAACACGTCTTCATTCGGTACTCTATGGAAGGTGGTGTAATTGGTCACCATCTGTATCATGTTTGGCTTTAGGTGAAAGACCTCAGCCGCATTCTCTGGCTGAACAATCGCTGGAAACAATTGGTCAATCGTTGGCATCGCATAACTCTGTAGAGTTCTATCTTCTTGTACCACAACTCCTTCTCCGTTTCCTCTTCTGTTGACACCGTTTTGTACATTCTGTGCCATGTTGTTTTATGTATCCTTCAAAGGTGGAATTTCTTCCTCCTTCTTGCTGTGATTTTCTTTTGTGCGAACTCACATCGTCCACCAACCTAACCGTATTCTCCTGAGCTTTCTTTCTCTTTTGTCTAGCAAACTTTTTGATCTCAGGTATGAACCTCTGGAGTTTTGCTGCTGAACTCCGTGTAGCGTACTACAAGACACAAAAAAAAGTTAGAGACTTGCCTCGGCGGTTGTTACATTCTCTTGGAAGACTCAAAATACAAACTCTGACTACTGACTCAGACGCTGAACTGACAGAACCGATTCTACCGAATGTGAGAGCCTCAATTTAGCGCGTATAAACCTCAATAAATCGGATGCAATTTTTTTCCAGATTTAAACGCAATTGACTCTGTAGGACTCCAATATAAAAAGACTATAAAGCAGACTCAATAAAATAGACTCGAATATATAGAGACATTTAATCTCAAATAAAAAATATTCGTGACACGAGTCCCCAGCAACGACGCCAAAAAATCTTGATCGCGTGCAAAGCACTTACTAGAAATAGGACTAGGTCTATCGTAGTAGTGTACTGGCGAGTTAATGTCGATCCCACAGAGACTCGTAAGAACGCAAATTCTCGAGATTGAGCTTGTCACAAATACGGTCTACGACCTACTATAATATAGACAGAAGTTAAATTGGTGCCAAAAACTAACAATACTACACTAGTTCACGTGGAGTAAACAAGAGTTTCTAATGTATTAGTCTAATTATGAGTGATTAGTTATTCCTCCCACACATGCAATAGTCCTCCCCGTTGGTAATTTTAATTCATTGTCAGCTACGGGTGCAACTCCTTACCGTATCTACTACCACTGTAAGGACAACAGACAATATATATGCAACTAACCTCCTTCATTGGTTGTATTAGTTCATACGCAATAAGTTCCAGAGTTGCCGGTTCAAGACCGAAAACCTCCCTAAGCAGCTATCGACTATGACTAGCATGTTCTAGGGATCCATCAAGACAATGTCCAAATTCACACTTCACTAACATTCCTTCATGCTAATTTACGATGAAGTGCAAATAGTTGATCAGGCTACTAACATGTAAATTAAATCTGTCGATCAACGTAGTTGGCACCGATTATCATGAACTAGTAATTTACTAGGTATTCAGAACTAGCGATATAGACCGTCGCAAATCAGTATAACGCAACCACTACTTCATGATTTCTTCACCAACTAATTATATCTATACATGCATGGGGTAAAAATAAACTAACTACTATATAATTAAACTAAATAAACAATTAGCACATACTAGTCAAGTAGAACAACGACAGATCTACATCTTGGAAAAGACAAAAAATCATACCCTCGAAGACGAGTGAGATCACCCTCAGATCTCTTCCTATGCGGCGACTCCATCGTCACCTCGACCAGAACTCATAAAATAAGAAAATAAAGAACAAAAAACTTTTATTGCATAATACTTGTAGTTTGTAGGGTACTGTACACTCAAAAGTGGACACACTCAGTTCTAAGGCGAAGCCTCTTATTTATAGCTACATTAACCGACTTAGAAACACATAGATCTACCTCTCGTCCAAGAAATTGCATTTTGGAAGATTCTGGAACTTTGGTTAACCGGTGGCATACCCCGATTAATCAGGGGTATTTTCGTCTTTTTCTCTCTGCCGACTTAGCTTGGAAAGTTCTGGATTACCCTAGGCCCAATCCTTTCATTCAGTCCACTCCAGATTCATCCATAATGCTCAGCCCAATATCTCATTTTCTGAAATAATTGAAATTATATCAAAATAGGGAAAATAAACGTTAAGTGCAAAATACTCGACTCACGAACGCGACATATGACATTCAACTCAAATGGCTCATATGTATAGGTCGAAACAACTATTTTTAGCTCATAAAGGATAGAATGTTGATTCCGTAGGATAGACTATTTTAAGCGTCATCCCAACACCTACTAAGGTGTACTTCTTTCCACTTACACTCATTGGTGTGACTGGTCCAAATAGATCCATATGCAGAAGTTGTAGAATTCTTATAGTTTATTGGTGTGGCTTTGACTTGAATGAGCTTTTGATTTTTTTCCCCTTCTGGCATGAATCACATAGGCTTTCTTTCTTGAAAGTGATCTCAGGTAGGCCTTCCAAAAGTTTGTTCTTTGCTAGATCAATCTAGGTGATTGCTTGTGTTTGACTAGTAAGCATGTTTCTGCTTTTACAGTCTTCAAATCCACCACGTTTATGTTGTCTTCTCTTTTTCCTACAAGTACAACTGTGTTGGTTTTTTTGTGAATCACCTTGCACCATTCTTTGCTGAAATGCACATTGTATTTGTTGGTCCCTTGAAAAGGCTTTGGTTAAGTTTAGAGGGGGGGGTGAATAAACTTAACACTTAAAACTTTGGAGTTAACAAATTCTGCAACTTCAGCAGTCTGCTGATACTTCAGGAGTCTGTTGAGACTTCAGTAGCCTGCTGATAAACAGTAGTCTACTGATAGTTGAGTTTGCTGAATTTGTGCAACGGAATTATATCAAAATTAAGCCTTAATACTTGTTGTTAAATATGATACTAAGTATTAGATACTCAGTAGTGCAAGTGTGAGATTTCAGTTGCTAGGTTCAGTAGGTTGATATGTAGGATAAACTAAGTTCAGAAATTAAATCCTAAAAGTAAATAGGCAGATTTTATAGTGGTTCCAGGTGGCGTAATCCTGTCAGTCCACTCTTCTCCTGTGATGTTGGAGGAAATTCACTAGAGATCTTTGATGTAGCTTGTTACAAAGATTCCTAAGTTGTTTGTCCTTCACCAATAACTATGGCTTCACAAACTGAACACTGGGAACAGGTAGTATTGCTGCTCCTGAGTCTTCCACTGGTCCTTGAAGGGTAGGATTGCCTCTTCACCAGCTCCACCACAAACAATAGTCTTTCACACCCAACAGATGCTTCACTGTCTTCAGCAGGTTCTTTATAAAATAAAGATTGAATCAAGTAAATGATTCAGTTGCAGCAGCTTGATTAGGATGATGTAATCAGCAGCTTGCAGTCTTCAAGTGTGTTATCTTAATGTAGCTTGAATACAGAATGCACTTGAAGAAATTCTCTAGATCAGCAGCTTTATGCTCAGTAAGTTCAGCAGGGTGTTTTTCAGCTCAAAGTTATCACTTAAAGTTTATCCAAAATTCATCATCTTTTTCTGAGTTGAAAGTCCTCTATTTATAGGTAGGAATGCTTGTGACTTGTATTTGAAATTCAAATGTGACCGTTCCTTGTTTTTGTCACATCTGATTTGCAGTCTGTCACTATTCATAGGACTGACACTGTCAGAATTCCTTTTTGACAGTGCAGTCTGTCCACCCCTTTGACTTGTATCCAATGGATAAAAATATAAATCATCCCAACGTCTTTTTAATCTCAGCCTTTGATTTCCTTGATAAGTCAGAGGTAGTTGGCTGTCCTTATCCATGTAATCTTCCAATAATCTTGAATTAATCGAGGTATTATATCAGCAGGTTCATCAGTCTGCTGAGGTACCTATCAGTCTGCTGAACATCAAATTTCTGTGTATAAAATATACTGCAGCTGATTTCTTTTATCTAACTTTTATTTGTGAAGTTAGATTACACTATTTTAATTATAACCAAGTTCCAAACATCATCCAACTTATGGAACTTAGACCTTCTACACAAGTTATATGTAATCAGTTTAGGTCATCACAGACTTGCCTAAATTCTGATTCCATATCCTTGACTTTAAATACTAAGTTTGATCCCTTAGCCTTCATTTACTGAGTTTGAACCCTCAGCCTTCAGTCTTCAGCAGGTTCAAGACTAGTCTACTGACCTATCTACCCTACTGACCTAGACCAGTCTGCTGATATCAACCAGCAGCCCTTTACAGTGCTTGTTTGATCAAACCTATTTATGAATCAAACTCTAATAAACCTATACATTTGATCTAGACATCTTTTTTCCTTTGCACTATAACAGCTAGTATGGCACTCATCATCAAAACTAAGAAATAAGTCCAACAATTTCCCCCTTTTTGGTGATAATGCCACTACCCTCACCTAATCAGCAAAGCAAAAAGATTAAGACAAAAATCGAACAAGTACTCATCTTTCATTAAAATCATTTGTTCAAAGCTATTACAAACTAGATACAGCAAAGATAAGGTAATGTAAGTATGCTGATCTATTGTCTCTTTTCTCTTTCTTGTCTAGCCTTCTCAGCTTGCTCTTGATAGGTTCTGATCTGTTCTATCATATCCCTCATCCATTCATTTTCAATCAATGTAAAATCAATGTAGGGATTAACTTGTTTCCACCAGTTCCAAGCTTCAGGCAGGATAAGGTTTATCTGATTCACTCTGAAACCAAACTTCATATACAGTTCTTTAAACTCTTCAAGTGAATCCTTTGCTTTTGTGATAGGCAAGTTCCTATCACCTCTGCCACTTCTTCCACTTCTTCCACCTCTGTTGCTTGCCCTTAAGGCTCTAACCCTTGCTTCCCAAAATTTCAATCCCAAGAAAGAGTCCAGTCCTTCATGAAACCCTTTGTTTTGATAAGGTTTCCTCCTGTTGTAATACTCTTTCTTGTATTGTCTAAGAAGATCATCAGTAAGTTGAACTCTGCCAGGTGCAGGTTTCCTAAAGGCATTAGTATCATCTTGCCATCTCTTCTGTGCAAAAAGTCTTGCAGCCTCCTTTGCTGCAGCTGATTGGCCCTCTTCCCCCTTAGTGACATCATCAACAAAACGGGATATGAGGCCATGAATACCCTCCTGTGAGATGACCACTCTATTCAATTGACCTTCTATAGCTCCAGTTCTTGTATCAAGTGAAGTAATCCTTGATTGCAAGGTCTCCTCCAGTAGGTTGATTCTTTCAGTAAGTTTGGGATCAGGCATAGCAGGTTGTTGTGCAGCAGCAGGCTCAGTAGGTTTAGGTGTTGCAGCAAGGTTGTCAAGTTTCTGATGGATAGAAATAAATTGATCTTTCAGAAATTGATCTTTTGCAGTATTTCCAACCTTGATGCCCCTCACATCTAGTATCAGATCATTCACAGCATTTTGAGTAGATGTGAAGTTTGAAGCAACTGTGGCAGTAGATTGTCTGTTTTCATTTACCATCTTCATCAGTTCTTCAAATCTCTCTTCCTGTCTGTCCAGTTGTGTCCTTAACTGTTGCATATCATGCCTCACAGTTCTTAACTCATTTAGTACTTCAACTGGCACTTCACTGGTCATCCTTCCACCAGGGGCTTCATCAGCAGGCTCCTCCACATTGTAATGTGGCCTCTGATTGCTTATTACCAGTGCCCTACTCCTATCCAGTCCAGCAGGGTTAGGTCCTTCATATTCCTCCAGGATAGGATCAATGGCAGGTTCCTCAAAAACAGGTACAAATGCCTGAGAGGGATTAACATCAATATTTTCTTCTTCAGGCATCTGAAACTCCTCATCACTGAAGTCAAAGTCCAGCAGCTGCTCATCCTCATTAACAGCAGTCTGCTGACCATCTTTTCCTTCAGTGGTCTTGCCTCCAGTAGGCTCCACTACAGCAGCCTCAGCAACAATAGGGGTTTCCTCCAAACCCAAATCAGCTTCCAACCTTTGTCCAGATGCTGTTTGAGACTCAGCAGCCTGTACCTCCTGTTCCAACCTTTGTCCAGGTGCTGTTTGTACCCCAGCAACCTGTACCTCCTCTTCAATTCTCTGTGGATTGAATATAGCCTCATTATCCACTTGGAATCCTTCTGCATGACCAATCTTGTGTAGGATGATGGCCGTTTTAGTAAGAATGCCCTCAAAGTCAAATCCATCTTGATATTCAATGGACTCTTCTGAGCTGGCACTAGGTTCATTGAAATTAG
Organism: Gentiana dahurica var. dahurica; assembly: GCA_024500145.1. NCBI lineage: Eukaryota > Viridiplantae > Streptophyta > Magnoliopsida > Gentianales > Gentianaceae > Gentiana > Gentiana dahurica. The sequence continues at coordinate 56,163,002 of CM044897.1, read as the reverse complement.
TAACCTTTTCTCCATCTGAATCCTCACTCAGTTCAGGTTCAGTTTGTGCAGTAGGCTCTACAACATGGAATGTGCTTGGTTCATCAGCTAGCCTACCAGCACTCAGATTGATTCCTTCATTGATCAATGCTTCCAGATCATCCATGGTGAGATCCTGTAGATCCTCATCCATCTCTCCAGTCTGCTGGCCCTCAGCAGACTTACCAGTATTAGTGGACTGATGTGCAGGTGGTTCAATGATTAATGCAGTCCCACTGGTTGCTCCTGATCCAGAGGGGAAATCTCCTCTAGAATCTGATGATGAGGAAGAATCATCATCACCATCTCTTGGATCTCTAAACTTGATACCTTCCTCTTTCTGTTGTTCATCAAATAAATCCATCAGCCTTGATTGCAGCAGAGTGGTATCAACTAGATCCAGCAGGTTCTCTACTCCCAATTTTTCAAAAGCCCATTCTTCAAAATCTGTCATGGGTTCAGCAGCTGGCTTTTGTCTCTCATAGAAACCAAACTTCCATTGGAAATAGTCAGCAATTTTCTGAAGTTTGGGATCTACATACTCTTCTGTTTTCTTCCTTTCTTTCACATGCCTTTCAAAGGGCATGAAAGATCTCCTGGGAGCAGCTCCAGTGCGTTGTTGACCTCCAAAGGTTCCAACAAGTAAATTCATGGTTTCTTCAACAGATGTTTGAAAGTCAGTAGGTTGCTGAGGTTGTACATTTGTCCCTACTACTTCCATCTGTACCACACTTGGTTCCCCCTGACTTACATGCTCATCAGCAGGGTTAGCAACAGACTGCTCTTCCCCCTGAGTTCTTGCCACACTTGCAGGGTCTTCAACCAAGTCTTCAATTACCTCTTCAACTACCACAGCAGGTTCAGGTTCAGTGGTTTGTTGTGGTTCCTCAGTAGATACTACAGCAGGCTCAGGGTCAGTAGACTGTTGTATATCTTCAACAGATTGCTCAACAACATGTCCATCATCAGTAGACTTGACTACCTCTTCAGGTGAGGAATCAGTAATTTCCACAGGCCTGATTATGGTCAAGGGCTCAGCCTCAACAGCCTCTTCTTCCTCTTCTACTGATGCTTCCTCTTGGATTCTTTGAGCCTCCAAGTTTTTGAGTTCTTTCCCTTTTCCATGTTTCTGTTTATGGACAATCTCTTTTCTCCTCTTGGAAATGGGTTCATCATTCTTTTCAGTCACAGTAGACTTCCTCTTTCTACTAGCTTCATTCTGTTGTTCTCTCAATATTTCAACAACAGTTTTTCTTGCAGCAACTGCAGGGTCAGTAACCTCCACTTGACCCTCAACAGACTCAGCAGTCTATGCTGTTTCCTTTCTTATTTTCTTTGAAGGCTTTGAAATTTCAGTTATTTTCTTCGTACCTCCACCCTTTCTTTTCTCAGCAGCTTTCTTGGGTGCAGCAGGTTTAATAGTTATCCTTTTAGATTGCTTGACCTGCTCACCACCAGCATCACCATCATCTCCATCATTATCATCATCAGCAGCCTCTCCAGCAACCTCTTCATCATCATCTAGACCAGGGATAGCATCATCAATTTCCTTCTTGTATCTAGACTGATTGATCTTTTCAGATGCTACATCAGGGATTCCCAGATGATTCAGCAGGGTCTGAACCATCAATCCTAAGGGCAGGGCCTTGGACTTCCTCTTTCCCTCTTTGTCTTCCTTGAAGACCTTCTTCATATAATGGATGAAGTATCTAGCCCAATCAAACTTCATGCTCCTGCAGATGATAATCATCAACTCTATCTTGGGTCCTGATAGAGTGTCCATACTTCCAACTAGTCCCAGTATGTTTTTAGCAATCAGTTTGCTCAGCAGACTGTATTCACTTCCAATATGTTTGCAGTTGATGCCTGGAACGGATTTGGTGGTTGCATTTGTTTTAATCTGATCAACAAACGCCATTTTGTCCAATCCCATTGCTTCAGGATTGACTGAGCCATCCACCACTTCAACAAATCCAAAAACTTCTCTCAGCAACCTGGGGGAAACTTCAATTTCTTGCCCATTCACAGCAGTTTTAAATGCTTCAGTTCCTTCCTGTATCTGAATATTTCTCCAGAAACTGACAACATTTGTATAAGAAATTGTTTCCAGTCTTATAATCAACACATTCTCCAGACCAGCATACCTTCTTATTCTTCGACCAATGTTAATGGCTAGTTCAGTTCTGTTTGCATCTTCAACAAAACCTCTAAAACTTTGGCTTGATTCTATTTGGACATCAACCTTTTCCGCCATTTGTAAGAGAAGAATTAGATGAAGAAGATTGAATCTCAAATCTGTGTTCACACAGTGTAGAAATCGCAGTGATAAAGCAGATTTGCAAGTAGAGATTCTGTTGTATGATAGCCTGAATATATAGACAGTGGGTGGTTGTAACTGTCAGTGCACGTACATCCATGTCAACCATGATTAATCTGAATAAATGCTGGCTTGACACGTGTTCCATAACGTTTGATAACCGTTAGATCGTGTTAACTGCGGTTATAAAGATAAAAAAAAATATCCTGCCAATATGCTTTTTGACTTTAATAACTTTGACTGTGTAACGTTCCATCCAGCAGGGTGGTCCTCAGCAGGGTGGGCTCAGCAGTCTGCTGATAAATAGGCTTCAGCAGCCTGCTGACATAAGTACTCTGCTGATCCTTGTTTTCTTCTTGTTTTGTTCAATTGATAATACAAGATGAAGTTTAATACCAATGACTGATCTGTCAAGTGAGCTCACCCAAAATGACAAAGACCAATCCCCTTGGCAACCTCATTTGCTCAATTGTCCAAACATAAGTACATGGAATTGTTGATACCAATGACTAATCTGCTAGGTGAGCTCACCCAACATAGCAAAGACTAATCCCCTTGGTGAATTCCAGTACATTGTTGAATGTCAGTCAACTTTTATAATTCCAAGTTCAGTCCTTAATTTGGCAAATCTTTCACTGTCAAGTGGTTTGGTGAAAATATCAGCATGTTGGTCTTCAGTAGGGATGTATAGAACCACCACATCTTTCTTTTCAACATGATCTCTTATAAAATGATGTCTCACATCAATGTGCTTGGTTCTTGAGTGCAAAACAGGATTTTCTGTGATTACAATTGCACTTGTGTTATCACACATAATTGGAATTTCCTTTTCTTCAATTCCATAATCCCTTAATTGTTGTCTTAGCCATAGTACGTGTGCACAGCAACTTCCAGTAGCAATGTATTCAGCTTCAGCAGTGGAAGTTGATATAGAATTCTGTTTCTTGCTAAACCAGGAAACCAGTCTATTTCCCATTAACTGACAGGTTCCTGAGGTGCTTTTTCTATCAATCTTGCATCCAGCATAATCAGAATCTGAGTAGGATATAACTTTGAAGCTACCTTCCTTGGAATACCATATCCCTACTCCCAAAGTCTCTTTTAGATACTTGAGAACTCTCTTGACTGCACCTAAATGACTTTCTTTAGGTTTAGATTGAAATCTTGCACAAGCACCTACAGCAAAGGATATATCAGGTCTGCTGGCAGTTAGGTACAGCAGACTACCTATCATCCTTCTGTATAAGGTCTGATCAACATCTTTGCCTTCTTTATCTTCATCCAATCCGATGTTTGTACTCATAGGAGTTGAATTCTTAGTGCTATTTTCCATACCAAACTTCTTCAGCAACTCCTTGGTGTACTTGGTTTGATGAATGAAGATTCCATCTTTCATCTGTTTAACTTGCAATGCCAAAAAGTAATTCATTTCTCCCATCATACTCATTTGGAATTTGCTCTTCATTAGATTTGCAAACTTTTCACAAAGTAAATCATTTTCAGAACCAAAAATTATGTCATCCACATAAATCTGTACCAGCAGGGTGCTGTCCCCTTCACTGATTCTGAAAAGTGTCTTGTCAATGGTGCCTTTTGTGAATCCATTGTCCACCAAGAATTGAGATAGAGTCTCATACCAAGCTCTTGGTGCTTGTTTTAATCCATAAAGTGCTTTGTTGAGTCTATACACTTTATCTTCTTGATCTTTGACTTCAAATCCAGGAGGTTGCTGTACATACACTTCCTCCTCTAAAATGCCATTCAAAAATGCACTTTTGACATCCATTTGATATACCTTGAAGTTCTTATATGCAGCATGTGCCAAGAATAATCTGATGGCTTCCAATCTTGCAACAGGTGCATAAGTTTCATCAAAATCTATTCCTTCTGCTTGAGAATAGCCTTTTGCAACTAATCTGGCCATATTCCTCACAATGGTACCAGATTCATCAAGTTTATTTCTATATACCCACTTAGTACCAATGATATTTGCATGACTTGGCCTCTCAACTATTGTCCAAACTTGATTTCTTTCAAATTCATTTAATTCTTCTTGCATAGCTATTATCCAATCTGGATCTGAAATAGCTTCTTCAACAACTTTTGGTTCCATTTGAGATAGAAAAAAAGTAAACATAGCTTCCAGTTGTCTTCTGGTCCTCACACCTTGTTGTACATTGCCAATAACTTGTTCAGCAGGGTGATTCCTTAACCATTGTGGATTTTGGTTATTTTGATTTTCAGGAACATCATCTTCAGTAGGGTCTGATGTAGCTTCTTCTATAGGGGGTCCAGCAGATCCTTGAACTGCTTCAGTTGTTGCATCAGTAACATTACCAGCAGGGTGTTCAGCAGGGGCAGTATCAGAAACTTTCAAGTCATTGAATATTTCCAGGACTTCAACACAATCTGGATCAGTGACTTATTGATTCCCAGCAGGTCCACAATCTTCATCTTCCATACCAGTAAACATAGGTTCATCAAACACAACATGGATTGTTTCTTCATGTTTCAGTGACCTCTTGTTCAGTACCCTGAATGCTCTGCTGACTGAAGAATATCCCAAGAGTATTCCTTCATCTGATTTTGGTTGGAATGTTTTCAAATGAACTTTATGATTTAGAATAAAACATTTGCTTCCAAATGGATGGAAATAAGATATGTTAGGTTTCCTTCCATTCCAAACCTCATAAGGTGTCTTCAGCAGCTTCTTGTTTACTGATGTTCTGTTTTGTGTATAGCATGTTGTATTTACTGCTTCAGCCCAATATCTTTCAGGTAGCAATGCTTCACAAATCATTGTTCTTCCTGCTTCCTTTAAAGATCTGTTTCTTCTTTCAGCAACCCCATTTTGCTGAGGTGTACCAGCAGCAGCAAGTTGATGTAGTACACCATTCTGTTCACAATATTCTCTTATAACTTTGTTGAGAAATTCATTACCCTGATCTGATCTTATCTTTATTACTGTTAAACTTTTCTCATTTTGTAATCTCTTCAAAAGATTAGGCATGCTTTGAAGTGTTTCACTTTTCTTGTTCATAAATATCACCCAAGTATACCTTGAATAATCATCCACAACCACTAAAGTGTACTTCTTTCCTGTTACACTTGTTGGAGTTATTGGTCCAAAAAGATCCATATGCATCAGCTCCAGCACTCTATTAGTTGATTGTTTGGTCTTTGATTTGAAACTTAACTTTATCTGTTTACCCTGCTGACATGCATCACATATAGCATCCTTTTTGAATGTGATCTCAGGTAAACCAATCACCAGCTTCTTCTTCACCAACTGATTGATGTCATCAAAGTTTACGTGATTTAACTTCTTGTGCCATAACCAATTGAGTTCTGATTTGGTATGCACAATCAGGCAGGTTTCTGGAACTGCAGTAGACCAATCCACAACATACATGTTCTGTTGTCTTCTACTAGCAAGTACAACTTGATCACCTCTTTCACTAATGACAATACAGTTGTCTTTGTCAAAAGTGACCTTGTATCCCATGTCACAGAATTGTCCAGTGCTCAGCAAGTTGTAGTCCAGTCCTTCCACATATGCAACATTCTTGATTGTAAGTCCATTTCTGATAAGTGTGCCATATCCTCTTGTATATCCAGGTGTATTCTTGTTGCCAAAATTCACCCTTGGACCATCTTTTGCCACAAAACTTGTTAAACAGTGCTTATTCTTTGTCATGTGTCTGGAACATCCACTGTCAAAGTACCAGACACCCTACAAAACAAAGTTAATGCATTTTAGGTACCCAAACCTGTTTGGGTCCATAGTGGTCAGTGGCAAGCATGATCCTTGGTATGTTTCCATAAGGTCTTCTCCTGAATGTGTCATACTTTGGTTCATACTTTGGTTCATACATGTATTCCACACATCCATAAGTTCTAACAGTAGGTTGTGTAGGAATCACATATGTTTTCTGGCCTTTTGGTTTATAATGCTGTTTAAAGTGATTCTTGGTGTTAGAAGCATTAGTATAACCATTTGTTTGCTGTCTGTTAGGAACAGCCCTGTAATATGGAGTCTGCTGAGGTCTAGTGTAAGTCATCTGCTGATCCCATTGCCTAGGTTTCACCCTAGCAGCTTGGTTATACTTACTGTTTCTAGCATTAGATGCAGGAATATTCCAATCATCATCAGTAGGGAATAGTCTATCTTTCCCCCTGAGATAAGTATCCCTTGAATGATTAACATTTTTGGTTTTGGGATTCTTATCCTTGGAATATTTCTGTTTCTTACCCATCTGTGGTTCAGCAGACTTGGTAGCAGGTCTGCTATCAGCAGGCTTGGAAGGCACAGCAGTCCTATTTTTAGATTTATTCTTTTTATTAGGAGCTGTTGACTTCTTTGACTTCTGATTTTGCTTCCTTGAAGCATTCTCATTGGGTTTTACTGCTTCAGCAACCTTACTGGGAGTTGGATCTAGTGCAGGTACAAACTTAGGACCAATTCTGGTACTAGGTTCAGTGACCTTACTGGATCCACTCTTGTTAGATTGCTGGGTTCCAAATCCAAGCCCTGTTCTATCCCCATAAGGCTTTCCTGATTTGTATGCAGTATTGGAACAAGATGGTTCAGCAGATTCAGAGGCTGCTGGATGTTCAGCAGACTTATGCTGATTCTGTCCAACATCTTTTTCCTTACCTTTGAGAACCCTTAATTCAGCTTTCAATCTTCCAACTTCCAATTCAAGAGCTTCTTTTTCAGCCTTCACAATCACATAACCAGATTGTATTATCCTCAGTTGATTAAGGATGGCATCCAAAGTCTCATTGTTGTCAGAATTTCTAGGATTTGAACCATAGGTTGATTCACAATCACTTCCAGCAGGAGTGTTGATGGATACAGTGTTGTATACCTCCTCAGTTTCATCCATATTGGCCATCAAAGCATAATCCTCCATATCAGCAACTAATGCAGTGTCATCTGATTCATTTCCCTTTTCAGATTCCACTTCATACCCTGATTCATCTTCAGCAACCATAGCCTTCTTGCCATGTCTTCTTTGTTGACTTTTGGTCTTCAGCAAGTCTGGACAGTCAGGTCTAAAATGTCCAGGCTTCTTGCAATTGAAGCAAAGATAATCAGGTTCCTTGCCTTGTTTTAACTCAGGACAGTCAGGTTTGAAGTGTCCTGGTTTCTTGCAATGAAAGCACAGATAGTCATTATCTTTCTTTGGTTCTTCTTTCCTTCTTTCAGTAGGCCTTTTTGTAAAATTTCTTGTAGTTGCCTTTCTAGCCTTCATCATCCTGATTTTCTTGCTCAGTAGGGCAATCTGTTCTTGCATCTCATCCAGCATATCATCATGTCCTCCTGAAGTTTCTTCATGATGTGAAGCAGCCAATGCAGTGGTCTTTGGCTCTTCCTTTTCAGTCTCAGGTACAAGCTTTTTGCTGAATTCATAGGCCTTTAGATCTGAAAACAATTTGAAGGTATCTTCTTCATGCAACTTTCTCATTTCTTCAATTGCAGTCACCTTCATTTTCCAAACATCTCTTGCAGGTAGAGCTTCCAATATTTTGGTGTTTATTTCCTCTTTTGAATAACTTACACTCAGCAGGGTAAGTTCATCCAGGATTGCATTGAATCTTGACTCCATTTGCTCAATGGTTTCATTTGGCAGCATCTTGAACTTTTGAAACCTCTTTCTGGCCACACTGATTTTGTTCTTCTTTATTGCATCAGTGCCTTCACAGATCAAATGTATCTTGTCCCAAAGTTCCTTAGCAGTTTTGCAATCTTTAACCTTCATGTACATATTGCTATCCAAAGTTCTATAAATGATATCAATAGCAATGTTGTTGAGGTTTGCTCTTTTTCTGTCTTCTGCATTCCATTCTCTTTTTGGTTTAGGAATGTACTCAGTTGTATCACCCACTGTTACTGCCTTAGTAATCTCCAGTGGTCCATCAGTTAGTACATCCATCATCTCATCATGAGTTGCAGCAAGGTAAGCCTGCATTAGACGTTTATACTCATCAAATCTATCTAGAGAACACATCAACATAGTTCTAGCATACTGTGTGTTATCCATGATGCAAGTCTTTGAAAATCAGTAACTTGAAAGAAAGTTTTAAAGAATTTTCACAAGCACAACAAGTAGGATTCCTTCAGAACAGAAGCACTGCTCTGATACCAATTGTTGGTCCCTTGAAAAGGCTTTGGTTAAGTTTAGAGGGGGGGTGAATAAACTTAACACTTAAAACTTTGGAGTTAACAAATTCTGCAACTTCAGCAGTCTGCTGATACTTCAGGAGTCTGCTGAGACTTCAGTAGCCTGCTGATAAACAGTAGTCTACTGATAGTTGAGTTTGCTGAATTTGTGCAGCGGAATTATATCAAAATTAAGCCTTAATACTTGTTGTTAAATATGATACTAAGTATTAGATACTCAGTAGTGCAAGTGTGAGATTTCAGTTGCTAGATTCAGTAGGTTGATATGTAGGATAAACTAAGTGCAGAAATTAAATGCTAAAAGTAAATAGGCAGATTTTATAGTGGTTCCAGGTGGCGTAATCCTGTCAGTCCACTCTTCTCCTGTGATGTTGGAGGAAATTCACTAGAGATCTTTGATGTAGCTTGTTACAAAGATTCCTAAGTTGTTTGTCCTTCACCAATAACTATGGCTTCACAAACTGAACACTGGGAACAGGTAGGATTGCTGCTCCTGAGTCTTCCACTAGTCCTTGAAGGGTAGGATTGCCTTTTCACCAGCTCCCCCACAAACAATAGTCTTTCACACCCAACAGATGCTTCATTGTCTTCAGCAGGTTCTTTATAAAATAAAGATTGAATCAAATAAATGATTCAGTTGCAGCAGCTTGATTAGGATGATGTAATCAGCAGCTTGCAGTCTTCAAGTGTGTTATCTTAATGTACCTTGAATACAGAATGCACTTGAAGAAATTCTCTAGATCAGCAGCTTTATGCTCAGTAAGTTCAGCAGGGTGTTTTTCAGCTCAGAGTTATCACTTAAAGTTTATCCAAAATTCATCATCTTTTTCTGAGTTGAAAGTCCTCTATTTATAGGTAGGAATGCTTGTGACTTGTATTTGAAATTCAAATGTGACCGTTCCTTGTTTTTGTCCCATCTGATTTGCAGTCTGTCACTATTCATAGGACTGACACTGTCAGAATTCCTTTTTGACAGTGCAGTCTGTCCACCCCTTTGACTTGTATCCAATGGATAAAAATATAAATCATCCCAACGTCTTTTTAATCTCAGCCTTTGATTTCCTTGATAAGTCAGAGGTAGTTGGCTGTCCTTATCCATGTAATCTTCCAATAATCTTGAATTAATCGAGGTATTATATCAGCAGGTTCATCAGTCTGCTGAGGTACCTATCAGTCTGCTGAACATCAAATTTCTGTGTATAAAATATACTGCAGCTGATTTCTTTTATCTAACTTTTATTTGTGAAGTTAGATTACACCATTTTAATTATAACCAAGTTCCAAACATCATCCAACTTATGGAACTTAGACCTTCTACACAAGTTATATGTAATCAGTTTAGGTCATCATAGACTTGCCTAAATTCTGATTCCATATCCTTGACTTTAAATACTAAGTTTGATCCCTTAGCCTTCATTTACTGAGTTTGAACCCTCAGCCTTCAGTCTTCAGCAGGTTCAAGACTAGTCTACTGACCTATCTACCCTACTGACCTAGACCAGTCTGCTGATATCAACCAGCAGCCTTTTACAGTGCTTGTTTGATCAATCCTATTTATGAATCAAACTCTAATAAACCTATACATTTGATCTAGACATCTTTTTGCCTTTGCACTATAACAGCTAGTATGGCACTCATCATCAAAACTAAGAAATAAGTCCAACAGTATTCTTTGCCACAGAACTGACTGAAGCTTAGAAGATTGAAATTCAGTCCCTTGACATATGCCACATTTTGAATCTTCAGGTTGTTCTTTAACATGGTGTCTTCCCCCATAATCTTGATGGGGATTTCTTTGCCTCCAAAGGTAACTTTGGGTCCATCAAAAGCTTTGAATTCAGTCAGTTGTCTCTTATTGCCTGTCATGTGTCTGGAACATCCACTAGCTACGTACAAGACATCCTACAAAACAAATTAAGAAAGTCTAGGTACCCAAAACTATTTGGGTCCATACTTGTTAGCAGTCATGTCTCCTACTCTAAGTGTATACCCAAAAGATTTTCTCCATGGAGGGTTGAAGTCATCAACCTCATATGTATAAGGCATGGCAGAATAGCTTCTAATAGGTTTACTAAAGGTATTCTGATACATTTCTATACCTTTTGGTGTCTTAGAATCCTGTTTCACTTTCCAAAACACAACAGATGACTTGTATTCATATTACCTTTTGTATCCAGGACCATGCATTTTCTAGATTTTCCTAAGTACATTTGGATTTGTATGGAATGGGTCTCTCTTGTATTTTGGAGGTGGAACATTCCAATCATCGTCTGAGGGGTAAAGTATGCCCTTACCTTTCAGTATACCATTGCACTTAGTAGGCTGGTAGGATGATTTACTATGTTGTTTCACTGCACTGGTTTTTGACTTCATTGGTGCAGGATGAGTAGTTGAAACTATGGTCCTTTTCTGAATTTAGGTCCAGTTTTGGTCCTTAGTTCAGATCTGTGTTTTCCAATGTTTCTTTTCTCATCTTGACTATTGTAGCCAAGACCAGATCTGGATCCAAACCTTTTGAGGGTTTGTAAGCTGGTGCAGTGGTGGCCTCAGCTGGTAAGGAAGTTTCATTAGCTGGTCTATTAGCACCAGATGAGTGATCATCTTTTTCTTGTTGATCAGCTGAGTGTACTTTCTAACTAGTTGATTTAGCTTTTAAATTGTCCAGTTCTTTCTTTAATCTTTTATTTTCCACTATCAGATTCTTACATTCGTGTTCTAGACTTTCATGAGTTGTTTGGATTTTTTCAAATCTACTCATGAGATTTTGAATTAGATTTGATTAGTCTAATGGGAAAATAGAAGATTGTATAGTGTCAGATGAGGATGCATTAGATGAGCATGAACTAGCTTTGTCATTGTCTGAGATGGTGACTTTACCGTCATCTGAGTCATTATCAGATGATATTGCTGCATCACTTTCGCAATTGGTTTTAGCCTTTAATGATTTCCAACTCTTCATTTTGTCTGACGACTTTTATCTCTTCTTTTCTTCATCTTTATCTTTTTCTTCTAGACAATCAGCCTTGAAGTGTCCTTTCTTTTTGCAGTCGAAGCATCTAAGTTCATCATCCTTTTTTCTTGAAGTCCTGGATGGATGAAGTCTTATCATTGGATGAAGAACTTCCCTTGTACTGCCTTTCTGTCAAATCATTTAATCAGTAAAGCAATCTGCTCCTTTAGTTCTTGAGTCTCTTTACTGGCGGAGTCAGCTGCTTTACTTTCCTGGGTGCAACCAGTGCACTGGCTTTGTGTTGCTCTGTTGGTGCACCATCTTCACTGTTTACCTCAAATTCATGAGCTTTCACTTGAGAAATCAGTGTTATGGTGTCAGTATTGGCAAGATCTATCGTTCCTTTGAGTACTGATGTGATGATCTTCCATCTTTCTGGTAGACCTCACAGAATCTTCAGGCAAACTTCTTTTTGAGGATATGTATGGCTAAGTTGTTGTAGTTCACTGATAATACTTGAAAATCTATTGTCCATTTGATCAATGGATTCACCAGTCTTCATTTTGAAATTTTCAAATTTCTGTTTAGCAACAAATAATTTATTTTCTTTGACTGCCTCTGATCCTTCATTGACAAGTGCCAATTTCTCCCACATTTCATTTGTTGTTTTACAGTCTTTGATCCTCATGAGCATATTGCTGTCAAGAGTTTTCATTATCATATCATTGGCAACAAAGTCTAGATTTTCTCACCTCCTATCATCTTTGGTCCAGTCCTTCTTTGGTTTTTCAATAGTTTTACCTTGATCTGGACCTGTGGTTTCCATAGTCATGATCTTGATAAGGACATCATTAATAACATCGAGCATCTCCTCATGAGTTGTTGCAAGATGAGATAACCTTCTTATTTTTTATTCATCAAAATTGTTAATATTGAAACCAGGAATTTAAGATATAAAGTTTGAAGACTCCATAACCAAATTTTACAAGAGATACTTAAAAATTTTGAAAATAGTGATCTCCTTGTGACCATAAATCGGATCTGAACAAGTTTGATATAAATAACTCTGCTCCGATACCAATTGTTGGTCCCCGAGAAGGGTGGAATATAGTCAGGGGGTGAATGACTATATTGTGAGTTTAAAAACTTTGAACCTTAAGAGTTGCAAAAACTTTTCTGATGAAAAGCTTTTGGGCAGTGGAAAACCAAAACCTTCTAAAGCGTATTTTCAAACTATTTAAACAATCACAGACATAAAAAATGTACTTAAGGTAAATGCAGAAAGTAAATGTTGTAAGTAAATAACAAAAAGTTTATTGTGGTTCAGAGTGGCGTAATCCTTTGTCTACTCTTCTCCTATGATGATTGGAGGAATTCAGTATTGTTTTTCACTAGTACAATAGTACGATTGTCCTTGGCTACACAAGCTTCCCAATCTCAATACTATCAATCCTTGGCTACAAAATCTTCAGTGACTCAGTCTTCAACACTGCTTCTTGAGAACAAATCATTCAGCAGCCATCACAAATGGTTGCAATTTCTTCTCAGACGATCTAATTCAATTGCTTCTGTTGGATGAGAATTTGATTCACAGTGGCTTGATCAAATTCCGTACTTGATATAGATTTGACGCTCTGTTTTCTAAGTTTGATTTTCTGGATATTTCTTTTTGAGTTCAGAAAGAGGGCTTGTGAAATTGACAGAGTTTTAGCGTTAGAGTTCCTGATCATTTTGTTGATCGATGTGTGTCAATATTGTTTTTTATTTTTTATCAATGCCTTCTATTTATAGCCGTAAATCCTGAATTTGAATTTTCGTCCGTTGGATATTTAATTCTCATAATCATCCTTGATTCTGGCTTGATTTAATCCTTCTTGATTTTGGTGATCCGGATTTTCTTCATACGTTCATCATAAAATCCGTCCTTGATGGATTCTGCATTAATTGCTTGATCTTCGATTTAATCATATTGCATATTGCATATTTCATAAGTATTAGATTTGTCTTACTTGGTTGCTCTGGTTGTTACTTCACATTTGAGATTCTCTTCACCGTTATTCCCTATATTCGGCTGGCAGAACTTTCACTTAGCTAGTTTGATGTTTTTATTCTATCTTTCTTCTCCTTTGATTCTCAATGTCCAATGTATGTTTGTACTTCACGGATCCTTGATTTTGTTGAGATCAATGTACACCATATTAAAAGAATAGATTCCATCACTTGTAATATATCTTAGACTTACCCAAGGCCATCACAGACTTATTTGGTTGTAAGTCAGTCCATAGGTCTTCACTTCAATGTGTTGGTTCCTTGGTTGTCTTCACTGAGCTGATCCAATTTCCGTACTGAGCCGTCCTACCAGTCTATTACAGTGTTTGTTTGAATAAACTTATACAACATGTAAGACTTCTAATTAAAGCCTATACAAGAATTACTACTCATTTAGACATATTTCAGGCTTGCTATAACAGCTAGTATGGCCGTCATCAAAACAAATAAAATGTTCGTAGCTCTTAAAACTTCAGCTTTCAGTGATTCTTTTTCCTTTATGACATTTTCATGATTCTTTTGAATTACCTCCGATTCCTTCATGAGTATGTCAAGAGTTTCATTGAAATCATGATTTTTATAATTGTTCATGGCATTGAAAGTGTTAGATGTAGAAGCATTTACATCTTCATAAGCTGTGATCAATAGATCCTCTTCATTAATTCCATCACATCCTCCAATTATTATATGTTTTCCTTTCTTTGGCTCCACATTACTTTCTCTTTGATCAACACCAAACAAGATGATTTCCTCATCACTCTCACTGTGATTTCTGGGTGCAAGACTTATTGGAAGAACTTCAGTGGCTTCTAGTGAGTTCAAGGTTTTAAGCTGAGTGACTTCTCTCATGCCTGTAGTTTCTAGTCTAGTGACTCGATCTTCAATGAGCACTTCAAGCAATTTCTCATGTGTGTCAGCAACAAAGGCCTGCAATCTATTTTTGTATCCATCAAATCTAAAAAATGAACAACTAAGCAAACTTATACTATGATTATGTGATTCCATGATGCAAGTTTTAAAAACAATTTCAAAGAAGTCAACAAAGTATAAACAATTGATCTCTCTAGGTATGAAGGCATGCTTAGATACCAATTGTTGGATTGGTCTCAGAAGAAAGCGATCAACAGGGGATCTCTTCAGAGCAGAAGAACTGCTCCGATACCAATTTTTATTCCCTTGGAAATGCTTGAGACAAGTTTATAGAGGGGGTGAATAAATGTGTCGAGTAAAAACTTTTTCTTTTAACATAAGACTTCAGCTTAAAAGAACTTGTAGATGAGATAACTCGGTTTTTAATTAGTTTGATGACTTCTTAAGATAATTGAGTTAAATGCAGCGGAATATTTTATTTAAATCTTTTTATTAAATATGTTCAATCAGTTTTTTGAGTTTCTTTGAAATATGTTGTGTGAACTTACTAACAGAGTGTGTGTAAAAATAAGTGTGGAATAAAGTAAACAATTACACAAACACGTATTAAATACTAAATATTAATTGATGTTAGTAAGTTCATAAGTAATGAACACAAAGTTTATAGTGGTTCCAGGTGGTGTAATTATGTCAGTTCAATCTTCCCCTGTGATGTAGAAGAAAATTTTCCACAAGTCTTCTTGAGGCTGCACAGTTTCAAAAAGTCCTAGTATATTGTCCTTCAAGAGTCTATAGTGTTGGTCCCAGTGAGGGTGAGGATAGTCAAAGGGGGGGTGAATGACTATATTGGCAATTTAAAAAAATATCTTGACAAAAAGCTTTTGTACAGTGGATAAAAACCCTTTCAAATAGTTATTTCAAAGTAATTTGACAATCACCCACAGATATGTAAATCGCATAACGTAAATACTGAAAGCAAAGTGCTAAAAGTAAATGAACACAAAAACTTATAGTGGTTCAGGGTGGTGTAATCCTCTAATTTACTCTTCTCCAGGTGGTGTAATCATATCAGTCCACTCTTCCCCTGTGATGTAGGAGGAAAATTTCCACTAGTCTTCTTGAGGCTACACAGTTACAAAAATTCCTAGTATATTGTCCTTCACAAGTCCCTAGTGTTTGTCCCAGAAAAGGGTGAGGATATAGTCAGAGGGGGGTGAATGACTATATTGGGAGTTTAAAAACTTTTCTTGATGAAAAGATTTTTTGCAGTGGATAAAAACCGTTCCAAATAGTTGTTTCAAAGTAATTTGACAATCACACACAGATATGGTAATTGTAGAATGTAAATACTGAATGTAAAGTGCTGAAAGTAATTGAACACAAAAACTTATAGTGGTTCAGGGTGGTGTAATCCTATGATTTACTCTTCTCCTGTGATGATTGAAGGAATTCACTATTGTTTTTCACCAGGCTTGTCCTTGTCTACACAAGCTTCACAATCTACAAACTATCACTCCATTGCTACAAAAGCTTCAGTGACTCATTCTTTTTCCCACTGCTCATTGAGAACAAATCCTCCAGCAGCTTATCACAATGATCACAACTCCTTCTTAAATTCCTCTGATTCAGTTGCTAGAGGTAGATCCTTAATGTTGATGAGAATTTAGGAATTCACAAGGTTGATTAATTTCAGGCTTGATATCACTATTATGCTCTATTTTTCTGAGATCAACCTTTTTCTAGATAAGGCTTTGAAGATTAGAATGATGTCTTGTTAATTTGACGGAGTTTTGGTCCTTAGAAATTCTTAATAAACTTGTTGCTCTTCCTCTCTGTCAATGACTTCTATTTATAGCTGTAAATCCCTTGATTTTGAAATTCTGTCCATTGGCTATTTAATGTTTAGAATAATCCTTGATTCTGTCTTGATTCAATCCTAGTTGATTTTAGTGATCCGGATTTCAGACCAACGTTCATAAAAAAATCCGTCCTTGATTGATTCTGCATTAATTTCTTGATCTTCCACATTTTCCACGTTTTCTGAATAAATGTGGACAGATTACTTGACTTAGCGGCCTCTCATTTACATCACTGGCTGAGTGACTATTTCACTTGACTTCTTGATCTGTTACTCCACTAGTCAAGTGACTGCTTTACTTGGATGCCTGATCTTTACTCAGTTGTTGCTTCTCTGTTGTTGCTTGTTAGCAGATGGACATTTACTTCAATGATCCCTAGTTTTGTGTGAGATCAGTGTACACCATATTATAGAAAATTTAGTTTCATCACTTGCAATATATCTTAAACTAACCGAAGGTCATCACAGACATCCTTGGGTGTAAGTCAATCCATAGGTTTTCACTTCACTGTGCTGGTACCTTGGCTATGTTCACTTTGCTGGTCTTGTATCCTTACTCAGCTGGCCTACCAAACTAGAACTGTGCTTGTCTGACTGAACTTATACAATTTGTCAGACTTCTAAGTAAAACCTATACAATCAATTTTAACTTATTTCAGGCTTGAAATAACAGGTAGCATGCCCATCATAAAAACTATAAAATGCTCCTACCAATTTCCCCATTTTTGTTGATGCCAAAACCCTTATATATCTGAATATAAGTAAAACATTTTCATATAATAAACATCATCAAATTCAGACTTCTTTCATTCAGCCATAAAGGGGAAAAGGTATTCAAAATTCAAAATAACAGAATTGGAAAACTATTCTACACACAGTATTCAGCCTTTTCTTGTCTCATTTGATATTTCAGACTTTTTTGAACTTTCAGACTTACTAGTTTCCCTCTTTGTGGCAGCATCAGATTGTTTCAGCAAAATATTGTGTGTAGCTTCAGCTGCTGAGAGTATGTTATCTAATTTCTCATATGCAATCTTGATTGTGTTCAATCGTTTGAAATTTATCATCATGCCGGTATAATCTCTCTGCCATGGGATTAAGTCTGTTCCCAATTGATGTCGCAAGATTAATCAACTCATCAGAAGCATGATGTTTTATTCCTCTACATATTATTGTGATGAGATGTGTCTTTTTCTTGATGACATCATTTTGCATCTCAACATTTGTAGAGACCGCCTCAAATTTGTTCTATAGTGAATCGCTTTCATCCTTGAGTGTAGTGTGGAGATCTCTAAGCCATACAGCCCACTTCTCTAATTCTTCAACCATTGAGTCTACAACTGATTGAAATGTTGTGTCTGAAATACAAACAGGGACCTGTGTTGGAGCTAGTGCTGACTCAGGTTGTCGAGTTAATGTTCGTTGCAAAGGTGGAGTATGTAATGCAGTGTCTTGCGTTCCCTCTTGATCTGTGCTTGGAATTCTTTGTGCAGGTGTAGCTGCAGCTAATCTAAAGTCCTAAATAGTTGTTTAGACTGCAGCTTTGTCTGTGCTATCAACTGGGGTTGTGTAATTCACTCAGTTGGTGATTCTAGTATCTCATTTGTTGACTTTAGTGGCTATTGATGGTTGAGTACCATCAGCTGATCTACTTTGATGTCTCTGCTGTTCTACTAAAATATTTTGCACAAACTCACCAACAGTTATGTTGTCATCATTTGGTGTAGCAGAACCTTCATCAATACCATCACCATCTTCGTCTTCTACAACAGTTTCTTCATCTATGACAATTTCCGCATCATCAATAATTACCAGAGTGTTTCAACATCTCTTTGAACATCTCTCTGTAGGGTTGCTCTAGTGCTAGATCTTGTTCTTGGTCTAAAACAAGAACTGCTGGCTTCATGTAGCTTTCTTTTCTGGTCTGATCCTATATGTGCTCCTTTTGGTTGTTTCACATAAGTACACATCACTTTAGATTGATGCAAATTGTGTAGGTGAACTGGTTTCACCTTCATACAGTGTAGCAAATAGTGAAGGAGAATCTCATAGGATTTCATTACCTAGAATATGCCATGTTTTACCAGACCCTTCTCCTTACCTTTTGTTGCAGCATCAATTTCACCTTTTATTGGCTCCTTGATTCTGGTGAATATGTAGGTTGCCCAGTCAAACTCCAAGCTTTGGTAAATTATGGCCATAAGATTTGACCTGACATCGGTCATGTCATGCATAGAACCAAGCTTTCTTTCTATGCATTTAATGATTAGCAAACCAAATTCTTCAAAAGGCTTTTTGAGTGATGTCCTTAGACAGTTGAACTTTTTGATCTCTAGGGTAGCATTCTTCCGAATTTCCTACCTGAAAGCGTCAGTCTCCAACATTACGTCCTCACCTTTGCTGGTCCGGAGTATGGTAGGTTGAGAAAATGACTGATGAGGCGTGACGTAAACATCGGTTTCTTTTCAATTACAGTGCTGGTGATTCTAACCGGAGTCGATCTACCATTCTCTGAAGTTCTTCCTTCCTCAAATTGAGCATTTTGCCAAAATCAGATAAGATTCTCATAACAAGATTGCAGTGATTGGAGGGTTGAGAAAAGTCATCAACCCCATATTTTCACATCCATCTGCCAATCACTTTGCCTGAGCATCATTTTTGCATAAATCCAAATAGACTAGGGTTTAAAGAATGAACCAGTGGCTATTGTCTTCTCATATTTACTTGCACGGATGAGTTTTGAAGAAGATGAAGCCATTGCAGAGAGTTTTGAGAAATTGGTGATGAAAAAGCTTCGTAATTTTTTTTAAAAGTGAGTTTAAC
Organism: Gentiana dahurica var. dahurica; assembly: GCA_024500145.1. NCBI lineage: Eukaryota > Viridiplantae > Streptophyta > Magnoliopsida > Gentianales > Gentianaceae > Gentiana > Gentiana dahurica. Next base: position 56,143,930 of record CM044897.1, on the reverse strand, counting down.
AATCTAAGAGCGTGAAAATTGTGAATATGATAAAGTGTGGTTTTTGTAGTGGAAGATTTGTAGTGTGAACACAGATAAATATTGATGGATTTAATGGGATTTATGCGTGATGTTTTGTGTATAAAATCACAGTAATTTGGGGTAGCGGGGGAGTGGATCAAGAGAAGTAATGATGAATCCCGAGTTTTGAGGCGTTGCTATCATTCCTTCTTCTCGAATAATAACTCCCACATTTTAATACTTATGTCTAATTAAAATAATATCCACGTGTGTAATTTCCAATAATAAGGGCTCCATAATCTTATGATTTTTCACACATCTAAATTATTTATTCAGTTCACACTTTCCTTAGTTGATTACTCCACTGATTGTGTTGAGTAGTTGAGTGACTTGACTGGTCACTCAGCTGGTCAAGTCTCTTAGTTGATGGTTGTTTACTTAGCTGCTTCATCAAAACAACTGTTCCTAACAACCAGTTAAGTGGACTTCGCCGGTACAAGTGATTGACCAGCCAAGTGAGCTCACCCAAAATGGTAAAGGTCAACTCAGCTGGTGAAGTCACTCAGCTGGTTACTACAGTTAGTTGCTGCATTTAACTTAGTCAATTTCAATCATGCTCAACTCAATTCTTAATTTGCAAAACCTTTCATGTCTGAGTAGCTTTGTGAATATATCAGCAAATTGATCTTCAGTAGATATATACTTGAAGATTACATCTCATTTTTCCACATGATCTCTGATAAAATGATGTCTTACATCAATATGCTTTGTTCTTGAGTGAAGTACATGATTCTCAATGATTGATACTGCACTGGTGTTGTCAAACATAATAGGAATTGTCTTCTCCTCTACTCCATAGTCTCTTAGTTGTTGTCTTATCCAAAGTACTTGTGCACAACAGCTACAAGCTGCTACATATTATGCTTCAGCTGTTGACGTTGATATGGAATTTTGCTTTTTACTAAACCATGATACTAGTCTGCTACCTAGCATCTGACAAGTTCCAAAAGTGCTTTTTCTATCAACCATGCATCCAACATAATCTGAGTCTTAGTAAGATATTAACTTGTATCCATAATGGATACAAGATTCCAACATTCATTGTATGCTTCAGATATTTGAGAATCCTTTTAGCTGCTAGTAAGTGAGATTGTTGGTCTCTTGGAAAGGCTAACACAAGTTTAGAGGGGGGTGAATAAACTTGTCACCAAAAACTTTCCTAAACTGGATTTTAATTAAATTAAGGTTCAGTTAAAACTTGTGTGGAGTTAAGCTGACTGAGCTGAGATTAAGTCAAACTGACTTAAGCAAAAACTGAGTCAACCGGCAGCGGATATAGTTCTAGCCTTTTTCTTGATCTTGTTATTCTTTTATGAAAGCTGAGTGTGGTAAACTGAATTCTGGTGAATGTCAGTTTTGTGAACTGTGAAATGTATAACAATCAAAATGTTGTAAGTAAATGCTGAATAAATAAATAAATGCGTAAAGTAAATAAGGCGAATATTATAGAGGTTCCAGGTGGTGTAATGCTGTCAGTCCTCTCTTCCCCTGTGGTGCGGAGGAAAATTCCACTAGACTTCTTGAGTTGAACTGTTAAAAGTCCTAACAACAGTCCTTGGCTAATCCCTAACGTCACTATCTAAACAGTTGTAGAACAGGTAGAATTGCTGCTCTTCAATTGCTTGAACACTGGTCCTTGGAGGGTAGAATTGCCTCTTCACCAGCTACCACCACAAACACAGTCTGCCTGACTGCTAGCAACAACTGTCCTTGGCAAAACCTTCCTGGTTTGCTTCACAGTCTAAACCTTTGATGTAGAATCAAAGTTGGGTTGAGAATCAATAAATTGATTCTTGTTTGTGGTTCTTCAAAGTGTCTGATTCTTGATAAATTCTTTCTTTGCTTGAACACTTGAAAAAATACTAGATATGATCTTGTTTAGAGCACAAAGATGATAGCAATTCGAATAAAATGACTAATGCACACAATTGCTTGTTAATCTTGATAACTCAGTTGTTTTGTCCTTGGTGCAAGGTCTTCTATTTATAGTGTGAGGTCCAACGTTCATTTGGCTCAAATTCGAATTGTATCAACGTCTTTCTTGTAACGGATATAATTTCTGACCGTTCTGTAGTGTCAGTATTTCATCCAATAGAAATGCTTGTTTTACAACGTTCGACTGTACTATCAGTTTGTTGGATGACTGATACATAAAACTGAGTATCCTTATCAGTTTTATACTGATTTGTTATTTGTCAGTTTCTTGATGACTTGGAGCATTAACTGAGATTTTACTCTTCTTCAAATATGAGTACTCCAATTTTCATCTGATTATAATTGACTTAATCGAGTACACCGTAACTCATTATCTTCTAAAAATTCATTGTCATTATGATTCTTAAGTCTTCATACAAGATCCATAAAGTTAGTTCAGGTCACCACAATCTTGCCTGAAGTCCAACTTTACAGTCTCGACATAGTCTTCATAACTGAGTTTGAACCCTCAGTTCTTCAATCTTCAATAATTGAGTCTGTGACCCTCAGTTCTTCATCTACTGAGTTTGAACCCTCCGTTCTTCATCTTCTAGATAAGCCAACAGAGTATGTGTCCCTCGGCAAACTTACCTTCTTCAGTTTAATGTAGGTGTATTCTGAGTCAGTTTGTCTGTTTTGATGATTTCCAGTTTTCAGTTTTACGACACACTAACTATTACAGTGCTTGTCTGATGTAACCTATACAAATATCAAACTCTAGTAAAAACCTAAACATTCAGTTCTAGACATCTTTTAGCTTTTCACTATAACAGTTAGCTTCAGCACTTCATCAATGAGGTTAAGATAATACTTTGAATAAGTATGATGAATTATCATCAAAACATAAATTTTATTTCCAACAATTTCCCCCTTTTTGATGATGCCAAAACTCTCCCTAAAAGAAAATCTTAAGGATCAAAACAAAGTAAAACAATGTAAAACTAGAAAACTGGATTTCATAAGAATGAGCAAAAACTGGAGCATTTACATTTAGTCCAAATAATTTTAATTGAACTAACAACTGCTGCAAATTTCTCAGTGGTTGTAGATGCAGTTGCAGTTTGGTTTCGCTTCTTCCCATCGCTGAGTCTTTCCAAATAATGTTGAATCACTAAACTGAGTGATTTTCTTAACCAAAATCTGTCCACTAGCTGTCTTCCTTCAGCTTCGGTTTTGGTAACACATGCTAATTCAGCCATGTGTTGCTTCTTAATCTGATTGAAAATGTATCATTCCCAGTTGAACTCAAATTCGTCCCATATGACGTTCATCAGGTGTATCCCATCTTCAGTTAACTTGTTTAACCCTTTGTGTTATCTGATGGTGAGTTTGCTAATCCACCTGCTGAGTAGTACAAATGCATGTTTGAGGTCGTAAGCACCGTAACAACTGCGGCTGGTTGTTCTGAAGCTGAAATCTGCTTAAGAAAAGCTTCACGCTTGAGCGGCAGACAGGCTAGGTCAATTGTTTTCACTAGAGGGTCCTTGAAATCAAATAATTGCCTGATGATGTCCTCATTGACATAAATATTTTGTCCATGAACTCTTGTTAAGAGTGAGTTATTCAGCAACTTCATATTTTCCCAAAATTGCAATAGACCTTCCAAGTCTAAGTCTTTTTGCAATTCCACTTCCAACAGGTTCTTTAAACCTTGTAACCTTCCATTCTTTTCGCTTATGTAGCTAGAGAGAAGAGTATTGTTTCACATCTCTTCAAATTCTTGATATGACATAGAATCTGGCTTGGTTATTAACCTATCATCTTGAGTCTGTTTGAAAGCTGCAATTTTTCAAAATTTTCTAAGTCTTTGAAAAAATTTGGGGGTAAGATAAAATTTTTGGCTTTTTGAGAAAGAGAAAGATTTGATTTTCTTTTGTAAAGAAGGGATATGAAAATGGTTAGATATATAGAGGGGAGGACGGTTGGTGATTTGATCCCACGGTCTTCAGATAGATTTTGTACAACTTTTCAAATTCCATGATGGTTTGTATAACCGATGCATGTACTATCTGAAATTTTGGGGTTATACACGCCAAAGTTTCTGACAAAAACGGCGGTAGTTAAATGCGATGTAACTGTTTTCGGTTTTATCTTTTTGACTTTTGACTTGCCTTGACTGAATATAAAACTGACTGAGATAAGTTCCAAATCGTATTCAGTTGCGTCAAATCTTCAGTTCAGTGGGTCAGTTTGAGATTGTTGATGTCAATGACTGATCTGTCAAGTGACGCACCCAGCATGACAAAGATCAATCCCCTTGACTAATCTCTGAGCTTAAACTAACTTAACTGACTTTGATAATTCACAATTCAGTTCTCAATTTAGCAAACCTTTCTTTGTCTAGTGGTTCGGTAAAAATGTCAACCAACTGGTCTTCAGTTGGGACATAGAGAACTGTAACATCCTTTTTCTCCACATGATGTCTTACATCAATGTGCTTAGTCCTTAAGTGCAAAACTGGATTGTCAGTTATGGCTATTGCACTTGTATTGTCACACATTATAGGAATTAGTCCTTGTTCTATACCGTAATCTCTTAACTGTTGTCTTATCCATAAAACTTGAGCACAACAGCTTCCAGCTGCTATATATTCAGCTTCAGCTGTTGATGTTGAAATTGAGTTTTTTTTTTTGCTGAACCAAGACACAAGTCTATTTCCTAGTAACTGACATGTGCCTGAAGTACTCTTTCTATCCACTATGCATCCAGCATAGTCTGAGTCTGAGTAGGATATCGGTTTGAATTCTCCTTCCCTTGAGTACCATATCCCTACTCTTTCGGTGTCTTTCAAATACTTCAAGGTTCTTTTGACAACTGTGAGATGACTTTCTTTGGGCTTTGTTTGAAATCTGGCACAAACACCAACTGCAAAGGATATGTCTGGCCTACTTGCTGTGAGGTAAAGTAGACTTACAATCATTCTTCTGTAGAGAGTTTAATCCACATCCTTGCCTTTTTTGTCTTCATCTAATTTGATATTAGTTCCAATTAGTGTGGCAATGCCAGCTGATTTCTCCATTCCAAACTTCTTGATCAATTCTCCTGTGTACTTGGTTTGGTGAGTGAAAATTCCTTCAATCATCTGTTTTACTTGTAAACCTAGAAAGTAATTCAATTCTCCCATCATACTCATTTGAAATTTTCTCTTCATCAAACTTGCAAATTTCTCATAGAGTTGTTCATTTTCTGATCCAAAGATGATTTCATCAACATATATTTGAACTAGGAGAGTGCTTTCTTCAACATTCATTCTGAACAAGGTTTTGTCAATGGTTCCTTTTCTAAAACCATTATCCACCAAAAACTGAGATAGAGTTTCATACCAGGCTCTTGGAGCCTGTTTCAGTCCATAGAGAGCTTTTCTTAGTTTGAAGACTTTGTGAGCTTGGTCTTTAATTCAAATCCTGGAGGTTTCTGTACATAGACTTCTTCTTCAAGTATCCCGTTCAAAAATACAATTTTAACGTCCATCTGGTACACTTCGAATTTCTCGTGAGCTGCAAGGGCAAGAAATAGTCTGATTGCCTCTAACCTTGCAACCGAAGCATAAGTTTCATCGAAGTCTATCCCTTCTGCTTGTGAATAACCCTTTGCTACAAGTCTAGCTTTATTTCTGACAATGTTTCCTTCTTCATCTAACTTGTTTCTGAAAACCCATTTGGTGCCGATTATGTTGACATGATCTGGCTTGTCTACTAATTCCCAAACTTGATTCACTCAAATTCATTGAGTTATTATTGCATAGCCAGAATCCAATATGGATCATTCAAAGCTTCTTCAATAAATTTTGGTTCAGACTGAGATAGAAAGCATGCTATCATAGTATCCAGTTGATGTCTTGTCCGAACTCCTACTTGGAAATCACCTATCACTTGTTCTTCAAGGTGATCTCTCATCCATTGATGTACTGGGGGTGCATCAAGGGTCTTTATTTTGTTGAATTGGTTCTTCTTGAGATTGATCATTTTCAGTTGGATCAATTTCCTGTTGTTGTTCAGTTGCAAGTTCTGTTGCTGGCAACTGAGACTGATCCTGATCTGAGGAATCTGAGATTCTAAACCTTTCAATATCTATAAAGACTGGTTCTGGGGTCTTCTCTAACTGAGACTGAGAGACTGGTTCTTCTTTGTCTTCAATTGTGTCTCCAGTAAAGTTTGGTTCATCAAATACCACATGTATTGATTCTTCATGCTTGAGTGTCCGTTTATTCAGTACTCTGAAAGCTTTACTGACACTTGAGTATCCCAGAAATATTCCTTCATCAGCTTTTGGCTAAAAAACCTTGAGCTGATATTTTCCATTATTGTGAGCAAAGCATTTGCTTCCAAAGGCATGAAAATATGAGATATTTGGTTTCCTTCAATTCCAAATCTCATAAGGTGTCTTTTCATGTCTCTTGTTCATGAGAGCTCGATTCTGAGTGTAGCAAGCTATATTTACAGCTTTTGCCCAGTATTTTTCAGGCAGTTTTGATTAACAGATCATTGTCCTTCCAGCTTCTTTGAGTGTTCTATTTCTCCTTTCAGCTACTTCATTCCGCTGAGGTGTTGCTGTAGCTGCGGGCTGGTGTAGTAATCCATTTTCTCCACAATACTCAATGATTATATTGTTGAAAAATTCACTTTCTTTGTCAGATCTAATTTTTACCATTGTCATTCCTTTCTAATTTTGGAGTCTCTTGAGAAGTTATGTCAGTTGTTGCTTGGTTTCACTTTTTCTTGTCATGAAGATGACCCATGTATATCTTGAGTAGTCATCAACTACCACCAAGGTGTACTTCTTTCCACTAACACTGGTTGGCGTAATCGGTCCAAATAATTCCATATGCATCAGTTCTAATACTCTGGTTGTTGGGTGCTAAGACTTAGTCTTGAAACTTGCTTTGGTTTTCTTTCCTTGTTGACATGCATCACACAAGCTATCCTTCTTGTATGACATCTCTGGTAGTCCGATCACTAAGTTTTTCTTGACTAGAAGGTTGATATCATCAAAATTGAGGTGACTTAGTTTCTTGTGCCACAACCAACTGAGTTCTGACTTGGTGTGCACAATTAAACATGTTTCTGAGACTGTTGTAGACCAATCTACAACATACATGTTCTCTTTCCTTCTTCCGGCGAGAACTACTTGATAAGTTGTTTCACTAACAACAATGCATAATTCCTTATCAAATGTGACTTTGTATCCCATGTCACAGAATTGACTTGTGCTGAGTAGATTGTAATGAAATCCTTCCACATAAGATACATTCTTGATAGTAAGTCCATTTCTGATCAAATCTCCATAGCCTTTTGTGTCTCCAGGTTTGTCTTTACTTCCAAAATTGACTCTTGGTCCATCCTTGGCTACGAAATTAGTGAGACAGTCCTTGCTCCTTGTCATGTGTCTATAGCATCCACTGTCAAAATACCAAATATCCTGGAAGACAAATTAAAAAGGTTTAGGTACCCAACTTGTTGGAATAGTGTCCTAAACCCAATCAGGTTGGACCGGATCCGACCGGGTCGGATCATTTCTACTATTTCTTTATGTTTATACATATATAAAATGGATTTAAAATTGTCATATATATGTTCTTTTAAAGAACCAATTCTGAATTGTTATATGATAATGTCCTTAGTATTAAACTGTGATAGAGAAACCATGATAGGCGATTATGGTTGATGAGATCTCTAATCACTTTAATAAGTTTGATACTTAAATGTCTCTAGGCTGATGTATAAACAGGGCATTGATAGTATAAACAGACTAGCACGTATTAGATGTCTTTTATCTTTAAGGGCAGGGATAGATCTCGTCTATCGAAGTGTAGAGACACTTGGACTGTACGTGGACGTGTATTAGAGAATGGGTACGTTAGACTGACCCACTTACACGGATAAGTGTCACACTATGTGACGGTTGTGTAATTATCCTTAGGACCGGAGTCTTCATGGAATCACGGTGTGGATTGTCATGCTTTGACACTATTGAGGTTTCCCCTAGCCATGGGGCGATCATGCGGTAGTGATTGGGTATGATACTGAAGCATGCGGAGTATACATGATTGGTCGTCCGGGAATCGCGTATTCTATTATTGGGATCGAATATCCGAACTGGCCTTCTTATAAGGAATGTCTTACTCTCGTGAATCTTTGCAAAGTGGGAGTAAATGTGTTACTTCGAGAGAGCTTGATATCCAGATTATAAGATACGGTCGTTGATGTTTTGACACTCGACTAACGACCGTATGGATATTATTACAGCGATAGGATTGTAAGTTACACGGTAACTATTTCACATGAAAGGTAGTAGTCATTGCATTTGACTCTTCCGATGATTGGGGGTCACGGTGTGTTGCTAGACGCTATCCCGTGATCGTTAGGTATGAAGGGCATTTTTGTAATTTGCACTTTGTGTCTACGGCCAACATATTCGGAAGCCTATCGGGTCACACATATATACACATCTAGCCGGATTAAAATGTGGTTATAGATGATGACCAAATAAGGAAAGTTTATCTCGTGACTATAAAGGTTATAGTGGTAAATTAATATGGTGGTATTTATTTATTATGAATAAATTAAATACAAGATATTAATAATATTATATTAATTAAAAGAATATTCGGATGCCAATTTATTGGCATATGGGGCGCAACTTATTAGTGTATAAGATACACTTGGATTGTGCAATTTAATTAATGTGATTACCATATATTAATATAAGATATTAATTAATATATAAATATATATATAGTCACATGCGTGACTTGCACTTGGATTGTGCTTGTGCACATTTGTTTTCAAGATATATATATATAATATATTTATATGTGTAATATATATTTGTGATATATACACATGTGTAAATTGATTTATGGTAATAAGATAAATATTGTCAATATAAGATATTGACAATATCTTGAAATATTCAATATAAAATATTGACAATATCCTAGATTTATTTAAATATAAGATATTATAATAAATGAGATAATTAAATCAATCAATTATATTTTCCTTATTTTATTGGGAAAAGGTTTTCTTCTCCTCCACACCTAGTAGGGGCGCCACTTCTACTATAAATAAGAGGTGGGTGTCAAGCTCTTTTGTACATCATAATTCTAAGAACTAATAGTTCTTGTGTAAAATCAAAGAGCATCCTATAGAGAGTTGGAGAGAGGGGAAAAGGGCCGGTCTAGCAACCGGAGTTTTACAATAGCAATCCATGATGGGATTCCGGCGGGCTGTTCGTGTGGACTAGCGGTAGAGGCCGAACACTTGGGCGGCTCTATGCAGAACTACTCTCCTTAGACGGTCAAAGCGTCGATCTTTTAGATCAACCAAGGTAATCACCGTCTCTAGCTTATTTGTTTATTGCTTAAACGAAGTCGATCCTGGTTAAAAGGAAATAAAATTTTAAATTCCGCTGCGTTCCCGCGTAGATTTCCTAACAGTGGTATCAGAGAGAGCTTCGAGCTTAAGCAATAAGCATGTTATTTTGCGTAGTTAATTTTATCGTTTAAATCACATAATTAAAAGATGAAAGATTTTTGATTCGCAAAAGTAATACATGAAAAGAAAGAAAAAAAAGGAGATCGGGTGGTGCTCGGCCGACTGGCGGCGGCACCACCACCGGCGGCGGCGGGGGCAGCAGGGCAACCTGCTGTCGGCAGTCGGTTGACCGGTCAATGCTGGCGGATCTCCAAATTTTTGTTTTGTGTATTTTGTGATTCATTTTGGTTCATAGTTGTGATTGATATCTCTTTGTTTAGTTGTGTCATGTGACTAACAAATGGTTCAAATAGTTTGGGCCATTGGGATGCCATATGGCATTAAAATAATATTGGCCTTTCCAAATATTTGATTTGGAATAGGCCTAGGCCCTTTTCAAATATTTGATTTGTAAAAGGCCTAGGCCTAGGCCACTTCCAAAATTTTGATTTTTGGAAAGTGGCCAGGCCTAAACCAAAATTATTTGGCATTTCCAAATATTTGATTTGGAATAGGCCTAGACCCTTTTGATTTGTAAAAGGCCTAGGCCTAGGCCACTTCCAAAATTTTGATTTTGGAAAGTGGCCAGGCCTAAACCAAATTTGGTTTAGGAAGATGCATTTTGGTTTAGGAAACCAAAGGCATCCCTTTGATTACGAATCAAAAGGAAAGAAACAAAAGAGACATAATTTTAATTTTGATTTATTTTTGGAATAGTTCTAATTGATTAAAATTAAAATTAAAATCGGTTTAAAATTAATCGTTAATTTTATTTCGACTAAAATCATTTAATTAATTAAATGTTAATTAGTTAATTGATTGGATAAAATTATTTAATAGATTAAATGTTAATTGATTAATTAAGACGCAAGTAGTTAAATTTTTAATTTTATCTTTTTCATAAGATGTTATTGTATAGATTAGATATAGTACATATAATATGATTATATGGACCCCGATTGATCATGGACTCGACCAATAGGATAGATGTGAATGATTTAATTTTTGTTGGTTTAAAAATTGTCCTAGGCCGTTATGAAGAATGTGACCTAGTTTATTTTCTGCATTTATCTCATTCCCGTTAGCTCCCCCCGTGTGCGGCGGGTGTATTTATTTTATTAGATAGAATTAAATGTAACAAGGATGGAGCAGAAGATGAAGACCAAAGAAAGACGAAAATTAAGATCCCATTGGAGAATGGCGCATTAAAGATCCTATTGGCGGTTGCAGCTACCCTTAGATTGTGACCCGTGATTTCGTCAGTTTGTATTCGAAACCGCACCTAGGAAAAGTCCATGATCATACCGGTTACTTTACACATTTATTTATTTTGTGCTTGTATTTATTTTATATGATACGATAGATGCATGACTAGGCACGATCTAGATAAATGTGTAGGATGTATGTCTATAGAGATAGATATATTTGATGAGACCGTAATTAAAATTAATTAAGTGAATTAATTTACGTAATACTTCCACAACAAAAATCAAGTCGAAAAATTGTCTCCCAATATTATAGCGACGGTGAAGAGCCTTTGTTCGGATCCAACTGATCGGCCCTCGTCGGGAGTTGACCTACCACGGGTATATCGTCGTTATTGAGATATGATCGTATGAGATCTCGTGAATATTGGGTTATGACTTGACTAGAGTATTGCGGTGATTGGCCCTCGTCAGGACCGTCTTATTCTAGAGGCAAGGGGTTGACTACCACATAAAGATGTGAATTGTCAAAGAGTTGACTAGTCAACCACCAAGAGTCACATAGAGATGTGATTGGTAAGTGTTACATACCTTTTGAAATATTCCGGTTGATCGGCCCTCGTCGGGAATCGGGGTAACCAGATGGGATCTTGGCCACTAAAGATTTTTGAAAGATTTTTGAAAGTCAATTGGGAGTAGTTGACTAGTGGGAGCAAAATCATAAATCAAAATACCATATTTGATTTTGCGTGTATAGACAACAACACTCATTTATCTTTATTTTTATGTTGTAGTTTTAGCAAACTTTATATTTACGTTTTTCTCGATTAGTAAAACCAAATTATGACTGTTTGAGAAACGTTCTCAAGAATGGTTAAGTAAATTTTAATCCTTTTAAAGTAAGCAATGACAAGAGACATCCCGTTATAGTAGTTAGAGACAAGGAGACTACATATTTGATGGAGTACACCAAGGCTTTAATTATTAATCAAAGCGGAAGCTCATGATATGATTGAATCATTTTCAACGAATTAATCATATATTGGATACGATCCAAGATGATCATTCAGTCATACGATGACAATTAATTCAAACGTTGGATAAGAATGACCACATCTAATTTTGGAAAGGTTGTTTTCAAAATTGTAAGATTTAAGTATCGACTTATTTCTTTAATCATTGCTTAAAGGTTAATTAAATAGTCAATGTTTTGAATACGATTCAAAAGGTTACATAAACTATTTAATAAACTTTAGATTTTCTTTATGAAAGGAAATCAAAGACATAGCTCTTGTGATCTTTCTTAAGTCTTATGAAGACTACACTAAGAAATATTTACAAGTGCTTGAAGGATTAAAAAGGAAAGCTAGGGCATGTGCTTAAATAGAGAACTTATTGAAGTTTCTATTCTAGGCAAGTGAGTTGAGATAAATCTATCTAAGTTCAAAGTCAACTCTTAGATATATGATATCTTGCGAGTGTGATTAAATTAGAAAGATTAAATACAGATATGGAAGGTGAAGCAAACGTTGTGACACTTACCATATTCTGGATCTAGTAAACTAGAAGGGAACTAAATAAATGTTATTATGTTCCGGTTCTTATGAAGAACATACTTTCAGTTATTTGTTAGGATTTAGTAGACATATTCAATTGTAAAGAATAAATGTCATTCCGATAAAGTTGAAAGGTCACTGAAACTAACATACTAGATTGATATCACTATATAGTTGATATATGTGATGAGATCACAACTAAATATTTGTATGGCTGTTATCCTTGATATTTGTAGTTGTTCTAGATGTCGACTCTCTAGAAGAGAAACGTATAATAAAATGTCATTCAGATGATGTCTGAACCATGTGATTATGAATCATGTGGGTGATACGTATCTTATCTAAAGATGACTAAAATACCCTTTTATGAAAAGGTTATAAATTCTAGAAAAATTGTCTGAAGCCTAAACATACCGATGTTTGTTGGCTTATGACAATTAATGCCACAAATAATTGTTTGTTAATCTCTATGACTATTTTTAGAAATAGTCAAGTGTACCCAGTGAAGTGCATAATTCGGAGAGCCCGAAAAGTTTGAGCTAGTACGAATATGAGATTGATGAGCTACTTAGGAATTAATCTTCAATTGGATTGAAGTAATTAATACCTGAAGGGTGTTTCAGAAGTCGTCTGAAAAGGAACAAGATTCTCCCTTGAAGGATACCATTTTTGGGATACACAATTGGATTGTGTTCTTGAAATGGAAACAACACTTTATATGATAAAGGTGTGACACAAGCCATGCGAAGTATCCCTTACCCGTTTCGGGATAGTGCCCTTATACTTAACTGAGTTCCAAAGAATAAAGGTTGAATAAATTCCACATTAGATATGGAAGAGGATAATGTTATCTTAACCGATGATTTGAAGTTGTCATAGGCAAAGTCAGAAAGGCTTGGAGCCTAGTACGATATATGCAACTTTGTGGAATATATTAGCAAGTACGCTAGATATTATTTACTTATCCGCGGAGCAAAATGTTTGTCTCCAAACATGCTGTCTTCTCAAGGAAGTGTTTCTTCCAAGAGAGACAGTGGGAGTGAATTAGATCTCAAAAGTATTTTGAGAACCACAAAGATATATTCATCCATTGGAACTTGAGCAGACGCCGCATAGCGATGAGGTGTAGAACACTGCTCAGTGCACACAAAAGTTCTGTAAGTCTGTGGATAACCTCAAGCCTGAAAAGGATGCTGGTATGTTCATCTTGAAGAATGAATATCTCAAGACTTATGAAAGAATGTTTGAAAGGCAAGATTGAGAGATATGGCCAGGAGCCATAATATCTGAATAGATTCCATCAGTGACAACCAGGTTATGAACCTAGTCTATCTTACCAAGATGGAGTGTCCCTGTATGGCTGAGCCCAGTTCTATTCAGATTATGCTTGTTGTAACTTTGTATCATGGCTATATGATAGTGTTGAAGACGTTGGGCAGAAAGCGCGATGTTCATAGACGATGACATGATATGTAAGCCCACGAGATTCATTTATGGACTCAAGCAAGTTTCTCTAGACGATTTCTTTGTTTGATAATCAAAGGAGTTTGATTTAGTCAAAAGAAGGATATGCCCAATGTGCAAGATGGATAGTGGGAGTGCGTTACGATTTTTGAGTAAGGTATTAGATATCTCTCTCAGGGATCATCACTCCATGTCACAGTCAATTAATGTTTGGCAGTTCAAGATCTTTACGAAAGCGCTTGGATTAACAGTTCTTATTTTTAGAAATAAGAATCTATAGTGATAGATTTAACTGCTGTTAGATTATAGTTTACCTATATAGATGTGATGCTAAAAGAGGTTAGCATAGGTCATGACAGGGGATATTGCTAGTCGGTGTTCTCGAGATCTATCTATGTTAGGACGTTGGTCCTAAAGATAAGGTGAAAGATGATGCTTATGGAAGGTTTCCTTCGCTACTGCGATAGGAACCATCATAAAGGAAATGCCGGATGTTCATGGTTAATGAATAGTCATGAGCAAGTATGAAAGTAAATCTGGTGAATGTCGAGATTATCCTTAAACAAGTTAAGGAAAGTTTCCTAGGTTATTGAAACTTGGAATTAAATAAACGTAGATATACAGACGTATATCCTGAGTCTTATGAAGGCGAGTGGGAGCTACAGTCTGGGTTTGCAGTCACTTTGATTAAGTGATACAGTGAGCTGGAAATGTTCTAGCATATGGGTCACTGTAAATTCTATAACTAAGCCAAAACACAGTAGTGCCTTGAAGGCGCAGCGGGAGCAGTACATGGATCTAGAAGGTTCATTCATGAACCTTCTACGGTTCTTCCACCTTTCCATATAGCTAATATAGTAAGTGGATTCATTGCTTGAAGCAAGGACCAGGGTCTCGTCAGAGATTCATGTGTGTGTTGAGGCAGTTCCTTAGACTTGGTCATTTGGAACATGATATGAAGATAGTCTGAGTCCCCACGGATAGCGATCCATTTAAGGCTAGAGCTGATTGCGAGTATTGTATGAGATTCTTGTGTTTCAACTTGGTCTTTTGTGTGCGAGTGATTGGTTTTAGGACAAGTGGGAGATTTTTGGAATAGTGTCCTAAACCCAATCGGGTTGGACCGGATCCAACCGGGTCGGATCATTTCTACTATTTCTTTATGTTTATACATATATAAAATGGCTTTTCTGTTGTCATATATATGTTCTTTTAAAGAACCAATTATGAATTGTTATATGATAACGTCCTTAGTATTAAACTGTGATAGAGAAACCATGATAGGAGATTATGGTTGATGAGATCTCTAATCACTATAATAAGTTTGATACTTAAATGTCTCTAGGCTGATGTACTATTAAGCAGGGCATTGATAGTAAAAACAGACTAGCACGTATTAGATGTCTTCTGTCTTTAAGGGCAGGGATAGATCTCGTCTATCGAAGTGTAGAGACACTTGGACTGTACGTGGACGTGTATTAGAGAATGCGTACGTTAGACTGACCCACTTACACGGATAAGTGTCACACTATGTGACGGTTGTGTAATTATCCTTAGGACCGGAGTCTTCATGGCATCACGGTGTGGATTGTCATGCTTTGACACTATTGGGTTTCCCCTAGCCACGGGGCGATCATGCGGTAGTGATTGGGTATGATACTGAAGCATGCGGAGTATACATGATTGGTCGTCCGGGAATCACGTATCCTATTATTGGGATCGAATATCCGAACTGGCCTTCTTATAAGGAATGTCTTACTCTCGTGAATCTTTGCAAAGTGGAAGTAAATGTGTTACTTCGAGAGAGCTTGATATCCAGATTATAAGATACGGTCGTTGATGTTTTGACACTCGACTAACGACTGTATGGATATTATTACAGCGATAGGATTGTAAGTTACACGGTAACTATTTCACATGAAAGGTAGTAGTCATTGCATTTGACTCTTCCGATGATTGGGGTCACGGTGTGTTGCTAGACGCTATCCCGTGATCGTTAGGTATGAAGGGCATTTTTGTAATTTGCACTTTGTGTCTACGGCCAACATATTCGGAAGCCTATCGGGTCACACACATATGAACATCTAGCCGGATTAAAATGTGGTTATAGATGATGCCCAAATAAGGAAAGTTTATCTCGAGACTATAAAGGTTATAGTGGTAAATTAATATGGTGGTATTTATTTATTATGAATAAATTAAATACAAGATATTAATAATATTATATTAATTAAAAGAATATTCGGATGCCAATTTATTGGCATATGGGGCGTAACTTATTAGTGTATAAGATACACTTGGATTGTGCAATTTAATTAATGTGATTTTATATA
Source organism: Gentiana dahurica var. dahurica (assembly GCA_024500145.1). NCBI lineage: Eukaryota > Viridiplantae > Streptophyta > Magnoliopsida > Gentianales > Gentianaceae > Gentiana > Gentiana dahurica. The sequence continues at coordinate 56,127,863 of CM044897.1, read as the reverse complement.
TATATATATATATATATATATATATATATATATATATATATATATATATATATATATATATATATATATATATATGTATTATATATTTGTGATATATACATATGTGTAAATTGATTTATGGTAATAAGATAAATATTGTAAATATAAGATATTGACAATATCTTGGAAATATTCAATATAAGATATTGACAATATCCTAGATTTATTTAAATATAAGATATTATAATAAATGAGATAAATCAATCAATTATATTTTCCTTGTTTTATTGGGAAAATGTTTTCTTCTCCTCCACACCTAGTAGGGCGCCACTTCTACTATAAATAAGAGGTGGGTGTCAAACTCTTTTGTATATCATAATTCCAAGAACTAATAGTTCTTGTGTAAAATAGAGAGCATCCTATAGAGAGTTGGAGAGAGGGGAAAAAGGCCGGTCTAGCAACCGGAGTTTTCCAATAGCAATCCATGATGGGATTCCGGCAGGCTGTTCGTGTGGACTAGCGGTAGAGGCCGAACACTTGGGCGGCTCTATGCAGAACTACTCTCCTTAGACGGTCAAAGCGTCGATCTTTTAGATCAACCAAGGTAATCACCGTCTCTAGCTTATTTGTTTATTGGTTAAACGAAGTCGATCCTGGTTAAAAGGAAATAAAATTTTAAATTACGTTGCGTTCCCGCGTAGATTTCCTAACGCAACTCTGTTTGGGTCCATAGGAGTCAGTTGTTAGTACAACTTGGGGGATATTTCCATAAGGTCTTCTCTGGAAATTGTTGCACTTGTTTTCATATATGTAAGCCACACTCCCATAGTATTTATTTTTGGACTGTGCCTTACTTATATGTTCTCTCAAATCTTTTGGCTGAAACTGATTTCCAAAATGCCTTTTGTTATTAAAGGCTGAGTAATAACCATCATTCATCTTGTACTGAGGTCTAGGCTGACTTCTGTACAGAGACTTTTGCTGAGAACTGGGATAAGTTCTCTATTGAGTCTTGGACTGAGACTTTTGATTAGTCTTCTGTCTTGAATGATTGTTTCTCTCAATTCTAATAGCAGGTTCGGTAACATTCCAGTCATCATCAATGGGAAATAATCTACCTTTTCCCCCTGATTGTGTGAATCTTTGAATGATTAACATTCTTAGATTTACTCTGATTAAAATTTCTCTACTTCTTGACTATTGTAGGTCTGGCAGTTGATCTACTCTTCATATTTCCTTGAGGTTCAGATGATCTACCTTTTGATTTACCTTTGTTGGTAGGAGCAGCTGTCTTCTTAGAAAACTGAGTTGACTTATGTGAGGCTGACTTTACTGGTTCATCAATTTTCTCAGTTTGTGGAAGTTTCTCGGCTACAAACTTAATACCAATTTTCATATTAGGTTCAGCAGCTTTGCTAGTTCCGTCCTTAGAAGATTGCTGTGTGTCAAATCCTAAGGCAGTTCTGTCACCATATGTGATGTGATCCGTAACCCGAATCAGATCTGAAAATGCCCGAGGACTTTACTGAAGGCACCAATAAGATGAGCACCGCGAACCTTGGCTAACCCGTAGCCAAAAACCTTGGTATAAATTGACACCCACAAGGTTCGCTCACAACCTCGATAAGTCCCGTCAGGAATCCACCAAACACCGGTGTCGGAATCCACCAAACACCAACGTGAGAAAACTCACCAAAGCTTAAAAGCTTCAAATATAATATTTATATCAAAATTTGTCTGTCGATTACAATGACTCTAAATGCCTTTATATAGGCTACAGTGGAAGAAATAAAAAAACTATTAACCGATGTGGGACTAAATTACATAATAAAAATAAAAATAAAAACCCAATAATAAATAATAACAAAATTCTAATAAATATGCCATGAAAACAATGTGGGATAAATGGACTTCAAGTCTCATCTTCGATCACATCATTCCCTCCCGGTTAGAAAAGATTCATCCTCGAATCAATAGGACATCATAAAAAGCATCCGCACATGCCAACCTCAAAGAAACACTAAAAGACATCAATCGAACCCTTGGATCGAACATGAGCCGGATAGACAAACACAATCCAATGGCATGTTTTGTTGATGAGTCATACGCCATACATGCAATATCACAATGCTCCTTCGGTGGAATAGACTCATAGATGCCTCCCTGTGAAACAACAATAAAGGAATAGCAAGTATCAGTCGGATATGCATCAATAATCATAGCAAAGGGATCCACAAATACGTGCTCCAGCTTGCTAACAACGGCCTCACGAATAGAAATAACCCGCGGCAAGATAGGAGCCGGATCATCTTCAAGTGAAGTATTGAGTACAACCGAATGTCTCTCCTTCTCAGCGAGTTCTGACTCATTTTGCTCCAATTTCTCCATAAAGTTCGGCTTATTATCCTCTAACATGCTCTCATAATCATCGCATTTCAACTCATCCTCTCGAGTATTAGCAATCTCAACGGTGGTCTCTACAATCTTCTCTGGGATATTAACATTCACCTGGTATTACTTAAGTGATTTCTCACATAAACTGCGTATTTTCTGCCATAGATTTGAGCAATCATAATAGTGATGACCACTCCCGTGACAATGACCGCAATAAACAAAAAATAGCCCGGTATAAGTTTTCTTAACCACCTCTGTACCACTACGGTTACCTCTACCACCACAATTACTTCTACTACTGCGGTTATCTCTACCACCACCTCTTTCCGTTAACATCCCCTGAAATTCAGCCTTCATATCATCCATCATATCATCAATACGTCGCTCAATTTTCTCCAAATATCGATTCATCATATCATTCAAATTCCGAAAATAGACATCCATAGGACTCTCCTTTGACATTACTCAAAATCAAAATTCACCATTAAATAGCACACGACAAGTATCCAGAATGTCCAAACAAGAATATTCGACAAGGTTTATTTTGATTTTTTTTTTTGAAAAAAGAACACAAGAAATAAAAAAGCATGGCTGGTTTTTTTTTTACCGAAAAAAAAAATAATGGATGCAAGGTTTTTTATAAATATATATATTTTTTGTGACTAAACGGGAAATTGAATTGGAAGATTTGGGGGTCAAAGGGTCAAAGTTGAATGGCAAGGGATCAAGGATTTCTGGGAATTTTTACATGCGAAGGAAAATAATTAATATGGCTGGATATGTTTTCTTTTTCTGAAACAAAATATGCAAGACAAGGAAAAATATGTAGGGGAATTAGATTTTTTTTTCTTGATGATGAAAGGAAAAAAAATGCAAGAATTAAGGAATGAAAATAAAAAGGATATTTGGATACCGTCAGTGTCTCGCTCTGATACCAACTGATGTGATCCGTAACCCGAATCAGATCCGAAAATGCCCGAGGACTTGACTGAAGACACCAATAAGATGAGCACCGCGACCCTTGGCTAACCCGTAGCCAAAAACCTTGGTATAAATGGACACCAACAAGGTTCGATCACAACCTCGATAAGTCCCGACTGGAATCCACCAAACACCAACGTGAGAAAACTCACCAAAGCTTAAAAGCTTCAAATTAATATTTATATCAAAATTTGTCTGTCGATTACAATGACTCTAAATGCCTTTATATAGGCTGCAGCGGAAGAAATAAAAAAAACTATTAACCGATGTGGGACTAAATTACATACTAAAAATAAAAATAAAAAATAAAAACCGAATAATAAATAATAACAAAAATCTAATAAAATATGCCATGAAAACAATGTAGGATAAATGGACTTCAAGTCTCATCTTCGATCACATCAATATGGCTTTCCTGATTTGAATCCAGTAGCTGAACTTGATTGAGCAAAAGATTCAATTGCTGCTGCTGATGCAGTAGGTTGATACCGACTTGTCCCTTTATCAGTTCTAGTTAGTTTCATCATATTCAGTTCGGACTTCAATCTTTCAACTTCAAGAATTAGAGCGTCTTTCTCAGCTTTTACTGATTCATTACCAGCTTGGAGGGTTACTAGCTGATTCATCAATTCATCAAGTGTTTCTTTTAATTCTAGGTTTTTTGGATTGGAGTCAGCAGTTGAAGAACAAGCATTTTGCATAGAGATTTTTGCTGAGCTATACTTAGAGTTAGATTCACAAACCTCATTTGGATCCTCCATATGAGCCAGTAGAGCTGTATCATCTGATAATCTTTCAGTGCCAGCTTCATAATCTGACTCATCTCCGGCTAGGAGAGCTCTTCTGCTAGTTCTTCGTTGATGAGTCTTCTTACCAGTCAGCTCTGGACATTCAGCTTTGTAGTGTCCAGGCTTCTTACAGTTAAAGCAAAGATATTCATCGTCTTTTCTCTTTTCAGGAGTCTTCTTGATATACTTCTGAGTGACTGGATATCCACTCTTCATTCTTCGAATTATATTCATCATTAGAGCCATCTGACCTTCCATCTCATTCAATTGCTGAAGATTGCTAGATGAGGTTTATTATTATCATTTGAAGCTGCTGCTGCAAGAGCTGTTGTTTTGGGTTCCTCCATGGCTTTGATTAGGGCTGTTGTCATTGTGAAATCTTCACTGAATTCATAAGCTTTAAGATCTGAGAAGATTTTGAAGGAATCTTCTATGTCAAGTCTCTTTGATTCTTCCATTGTTGTGACCTTCATTTTCCAGCACATTGGTAATGCCTTCAAGATTCTAGTGTTGATTTCTTTCTTGGTGTGCTAAATCTTGAGTAGAGCTAATTCATCATGATAGCGCTGAATCTTGCTTCTGATTGTTATCCATTGTGAGAGTGAATGAGAACCAAAAAAAAATGCAAAGACTGGAAACTGAAAAACTGAGCTTTTTCAGGAGAACAACTATAAGAGATAACTAGAGCAAGTGAGTTTTTAACAATGGTTTGTTAAAGAACACTGCTCTGATACCAATTGTTGGTCCCTTGGAAAGGCTGACACAAGTTTAGAGGGGGGGTGAATAAACTTGTCACCCAAAACTAAATATAAAACGATTAAGGTTCAGTTTTAAATTGTGTGGAGTTAAGCTGACTAAGCTGAGTCTAAGTCAAACTGACTTATAACAAAACTGAGTCAACCGGCAGCGGATATAAGTTTTAGCCTTTATCTGGATCTTGTTATTTTTATGAAAAAGCTGAGTATGTAAAACTGAATTCTGGTGAATGTCAGTCTGTGAGCTGTGAGTGAGTGTAAAAATCAGTTTTCAGTATACCCGACTACTAATGACAACTGTCCTTGGCAAATCCTAAACCGGATTGCTTCAAAGTTTAAACCTTTGATTGAATAATCAAAGTTGGGCTGAGAATCAATGAATTGATTCTTGCTTGTGGTTCTTCTAATTGTCGAAATCTAGATATGATCGATGTAGCTTGAACACTTTAAGAAATATAGTTGTGATCTTGTTGAGTGCAAATAACAATTCAGATGAACTAGACTTGTGCAAAAAAATCCTTGTAAACTGTTAATTCGATGTTGTTGTATATTTGATTCTTGAGGCCAAGTCCTCTATTTATAGTGTAAGGTCCAACGTTCATCTTGCTTGAATTTGAATTGTATCAACATCTATATTTTCAGATGTCAGGTGTCAGTGACCGTTCTGACATGTCATTTCTTCATCCAATAAAAATCCTTGATTTATAACGTTCGAATGTACTTTCAGTTGCTTGGATGTCTGACTATAAGACTGAGTATCCAGATCAGTTTTATACTAAGTGTGTCAGTTATCAGTTTGTTAACTGACTTAGAGCATTAACTGAGTTTTTACTCTTCTTCAAAAGTTCAGCACTCTATTTATCTGATTTTAGATTACATAATCAGATTACACCATTTCTTATACAAATCATCTAAGATATCATTGTCCTTATGATTCTTAGGTCTTCTTTCAAGATCCATAAAGTCAGTTCAGGCCATCACAGACTTAATTCTAACTTTACAGTCTCGGCTTAAGTATTCACAATTGAGTTTGAACCCTCAGTTCTTCAATCTTCAACAACTGAGTCTGTGTCCCTCAGTTCTTCAGTTCTAGATAAGTCAACCGAGTCTGTGTCCCTCAGCGAACTTACCTTCTTCAATTCTGAGTAAACTTCAGTTATTAGTTCTGAGTGACATATTCAGTTTTATGTCATGTCCCAGTTTTCTAGATGATCTCCAGTTTTCAATTTTAAGACACTTATATCTATTACAGTGCATGTCTTATATAACCTATACAACCTATACATCCATTTCTAGGCATCTTTTGGCTTTCCACTATAACAGCTAGCTTCAGCATCATGAATGGGGTGTAAGCAAATAAATAAGATGAATCATCATCAAAACTAAAATTTTATTTCCAACAGTTCAGGTCTCTCATTTTATATGTTGATTGACATATATTTTCATCAGTTCCTTCACCAAAAGTGATACATCCATTGAGTTTTCACGCTGAATGTTCCCTGAAAATACTTGGATTTTATTGCTATATATTGGGATACTTGGCTGAATTTGTGACATATGTGTGCCCTGAAGTAGTCCATTGAATTGAGCCTTAAATGAGCCTTATATTGAGCTATTTTGAGGTTGTTCTTGAGTCGGTCTTCGGATGATGTACCTAATGGAGTAATGTCTTAAGTGTGTTGTTCACTTGGTTCGTATCATTAAACTTTCAAATACACTTGTTTTGGGGGTGATACTGATACTGTGATACTGATATTGATACTGTGATACTGTGATACTGATACTGTGATACTGATATTGTGATACTGTTACTATGATACTGATACTGTGATACTGATACTATGATCCTGATATTGTGATAGTGATACTGTGTTACTGATATTGTAGGCTCCTTCTCTCATTTTTAATACAAAATGCAGTTCAATATGGAAACAATTGAAGTAAATGGAGAAAATGCAACTCCATTGTTTGAGTTTATGAAGAAAGGCAACAAGTTCAATGGACTTTTGCAAAGTTCATAGCCAGTTGATATATAAGAATGAGCAACATGTTCCCCATCAAAGCTTCCGTTTTGAGGGGGTGCGAAGAGCTTGGGGAATGATGAACTTGATGTTGTTGTAGCTAATGCTTTAGTTTATTTTCGGAGCTTTCATTTTTTCTTGCTAATGCTTCTTCCCACATGTTGGTAGTTTTTTATTTTGCAGTAGATGAGACAAGTCCTACATGTTCATTATAACCATATTTTTTCATTTTGGATACTACTAGTATTTTGTTTAAATGTTTTAAATCAAACGTGATGCTATTGAACCTTGAACGACATGTGATACTGATACTTGTTACGCTGCGATTAAATTCGGCTTTCAAAAACTACATCGAAAGGGTATCGTATGAGATCTCAAAATGAAGAGAAAAAAATATAAACTTTGGTGAAAGAATTTTGATGATCGATGTTTTGAATCAAAAGTTATGGTCGTTTATAAGAAAAACGCTCCGATTAATGCAAATATTTTTTCGGCTTTCAAAATTTACATCGGAAGGGTATCGTATGAGATCTCTAAATAAAGAGCAAAAAAAATGAATTTTGGTGAAAAAAATTTGATGATCGAAGTTCAAATCAAAAGTTACGGTTGTTTGAAAAGAAAAAAGCAAAACAATTTGACTTGGTGTTAAAAAAAAGAGAAAAATGGACACAGATAAGAAGTAACGAAACCAAAGGGAATGAACGACGCGCAACACGTGTATTTCTCAAGTAAGGGTATTTATGTCCGTCTGAATTTTTTTGTCCTCTTTTGCAACTAAAAAAATGAGTGTGTCATGTTTATTCATTTTGTATTAAAAGTGGATTTTTGGCTCATTCCTTCTAAAAAAAAGCTAAAGAGAATGGAAAAAAAGACTAGAAATCAAAATAAAACAGGAGAAACAACAAATATTCACAATGAATGAGGTTATTCCTAAAACAAAACAATCATCTGCAACCCAACTGCACAAGTGAGAACAATCAAAGGTCTCTCAATCAACCGGAAATGGAGAGAAAAATAAAGTAATTTTATGATGGTCCTGAACCATAATAATTTCTGAAGGGCGAATACCATAAATTTCCTCATTTTGAGGCTAGGATTTGTATTTTAATCTCCGATAATGCATCATCAGCAGCACAGGTTGCAAATCGGAAAATTTCCAATCCACCATCCAGGTTGCCGATTCACATCATTCCGGTAATATATTCTCAGTGAAATTTTTAGACCTATCATAACCTCATAAATATTTAGATCCATCATAAGCTTCATCACCCATAAAAATTACTCAACCATGAAAAGGACTGCTACTTAGATGGATATTTAACGTTGTCAGCATCGAAGGTTCCTGCGGAGAGAAGTCGTTCTGAGGGAAGCGAAGAGAAAGAGAAAAAAAAAACATCAAGGTTACTAAAATGAAGGAAAAATTTGAAATTTAACACATGTGAAGGATGTCTTTTGGATAAAACCATGGGCAAAACCTTGAGATACACAAAACCATGATAGAAATTACAAAACCGTAAGCTCTGTTGGTTTCAGGCTGGGTTGGATCCAACTCAATATTTTATTCACCTATTATTTTATTTACTATTATTTTATTGATTTTATTATTTTATAATTTCTCTTATCAATCATTTCAACATCAACAAATAAAATAATATTAATCAATTCATTTTATTCACTACCTACACTATTCAACCATTACTTTATCAATATAATATTTCATTAAAATTTCTCTCACCAATCATTATTTCATCTACATAAATTTTAATACAACATTTCAACTTTATAACCATTACTTTATTTTATTTTATTTTCTCTCTCATGACTCAATTCAACCTCAATTCAACCCGAAATCAAACAGGGCCTAAGCTGCTGAAAAAGGACGCGTACCAAACAAAATTTTGGTCGACCAAGTATGCAAAATTCTCTTACATTTTTAAGGAAAAATACTTGTGTGAAAAGAGATTTTGAGATGAAATTACGGGTAAAACGATTTAAAACTTACAGTTTAAAGACAAAATGAAACCACACAAGAACCACCCTTTTTAAGGGTTTTGGGGAATTCAGGAAAATAAATAAATAAAGGGGCTTAAGGTTAAAAAGGGTGTTTGACCACAAATCTTGGGGATATAGTCTTTTTTGTTCAGAAATGGTGTAAACAGTCTTTTTGAAGCCTCTAAATCTTCGCGTTTTAGGTGTTTTTTGAACCAAACTAAACCCTAATTGGGAAGGGGGAACCCTATAGGGGATTTGAGGACCTTAAGATCGTGCACATTTGTAAAAAAAATGGAGAAAATCGCGGTTAAAAAAACGGAAAAAAATACAGCCAAGAATTTGTTGAAAAAAGGCTATATAGCCAATTCTCCCGTAAATAAATAAGAAAAAGAAACAACGGAAACAATCCGACGTACATGTTCCGACGACTCTAACGGGGAATTCCCTGATTTGATCTTCAACGATTCACCCATCAAAGCCTTCCGGCAAATTCATTAAGTTCTCCATGATCACAGTCGAAAAATGAGTGATCCAAAGGACGTCGAGGGCGAAGCCACAGCGGTGGTGGCGGTGGCCGTGAAGAATGGCCATGGCCGAGGAAGTAAACGCGCAGTTAAGTGGGCTGCGGAAAAGCTGAATGGAAAAGCCGATCGCTTTGTACTCCTTCATGTTATGCCTACTATTACTGCAATCCCTACTCCTTGTACACAATCTTATTAACCCTGTCTTCTCTGTAACGAATTATTTTGTTCTGTGGTTGAATTTAAGCCTACTCTTAAGTCTTTTGTAACCGTCTTTTCTTGTAAACATGAAGGATATTGCTTATGTAGACGTTCATAATATGTTTTTTTTTAATCCTTTTCCATTAATAATATGTTAAAGTGGTAACACGAAGTTAATGTATGTTTGTTTGGTAAACGGGGCATTACCTGTTTTTGAAGATTTTGTGTTAAATCTTTAGTACCAAGACATGTGATGGTATAACTAAAGAAGCTGTATATTTAGTATTTGTAATTTATTCAGTCTTTGCCCTTTTAAATTTCGTTTTTTTGTTTTTGTTTTTGTTTTGTTGTTGTTGTTCTTGTTGTTGACGAAGTATGAAAGCGCATATCACGTCTGTGTTTCTCCGACATTTGAGTTTTAGACTAATTGTTCATGTGAAGAGCATTTCATATTCATAAAAGTAATTGTTTTTGGATCGACAGCATTGATACTAAAGATTAAATGTGGTTTACAGCAGGAGAAAGGATTCCAATCAGAGTGCTTGATGCAAAAGTTGTGAAAATATTTTTGGATGACACGAAGGAAAAATTAGAAGAGATCTTCATACCTTTAAAGAAACTAATGAAGAAATTGGAGGTGAACAAATTTGCACTGCTTATTGCGATTTCCTTTTAACGTGAGTAGGGTGATCCTAAAGTAGCTTTTGTTTATGTTTTCCTAGAGTCAAACGTTTGTGCTTGAAGGGGATAATCCTGCATCCACACTTCTTAGTTACATATCTGCTATGGGGATATCGACTTTAGTTGTGGGCTCATGTTCTTCCAAAATTAGTTGCTTCAGAAGGTAAGCGTCCGCAGACTGCAATTTAAGTTGGATTATGGCTCTTTATATTTCTCTATCTACGTATTTAAGATGATTAAGTTCTGTTACTTTATTCATGACTTTGTCGAGGCACTGAAGGACAAAGTCGTGATATTAGAAGGTTCCAAGACTTCTGGCCTTACGTAGTTAAGAGCCTCCACATTGTTACAGTGTTCTAAAAATCGCTAAAAGTGATCGCCTAGGCGCACCCCGAGCGTCTCGAACATACCCTGGGCGACCCCTGCTGGGCGCTCCTGGGCGCCGCCAAGGCGATTAGGGTTCCATCTGGGCGAACATCCAAGTTTTCCCAAGTGTTTAGACAAGAAAGAGGCATATAGAACACTCATAGTGAGCTCCCATTACAAAAACACAACTCTTAAAAGCTTTGTAAACTAGAATTCTTCGAATCAAGTCATCCAAAGTAAAGATATTACACTCTAGAGTTTTCCCCCAAACTGTAAAAAGCTATTACTCTGATGTTGGAACTCAAGAGACTTGTACTCAGTTAGTGTAACCTTAAAACCCTAAAACCGCCTAGGCGCCCTAGGCCCTAGACGCCCCAGCGCGTACCGACTTCGCCTAGCGAGTTTTAGAACATTGGTTATAGGCCCTCACTTTGACATTTTGTTCCGGTTGGAGGATAATACACTTCTTCTAGTGGAATTTTTGCTTTAACTAGATTAGAATTTAGAAATTCTCATTGATCAGCTCAATTAACTTACTCTAATCTTTCCCCTGATGCAGCAAAGCAAACGGGTGTCGAGTTCCATCAGCTGTTCTAAAAAATGCTCTTCCTCCTTCCACTATATTTGTTGTGGACAAGCACAGAATCATCTCAAATACACCAAAATCCTTGCTAAATTGTGGTACTTGAAATTCTCTCTCTCTCTCTCACACACACACACACACACACATTATCAGTCAGATATGATTGCAGTACTCTCATGTGCAATCATCCTCATCAATTGTCCTTTTACAGAGAATGGATTCAATGTGTCCTCCCCAGGGAGAAAATGGTATTTCCGTATTCTTGGTGGACAGAAGCAGTTTATTTATCATGCTGCCGCAGAGTCTACAGGTCAAAAGATCCATGGATCATCAATGTCCTCTGACATTGGTGGCCTAGACTCATGTACACCTCTGCAGAAGTGTTCCAATAAACATGCAAACTCGTATTCAGAAAACTGCCAGAATTTGAGCAGTACTGCCTCAAACAGTGAAATTGCCCAGGATTGCTGCTCTTTATCCAGCGCAAACTCAGTGAAGGTTCCAATATCAACCTATGCCTTTGACAAGATGCATATTCAAATTGTTGCATGGGGATATTTTGTTCCAGAGCTGAAGACTTCTTCTTCATGTTTATTTTGTTTGTTTATGTGCAGTCCGATATCCAGGCTGAAGTAGAGAGACTGCGCCAAGAATTACGATTTACTCTTGGAAAGTACAACCAAGCATGTGAAGACTTGGTCTATGCCCAAAACAAGGTGAACAGGAATTCTTTTCAGCCCATTCCTTCAATATGACTCAATAAAGTTTAATTATCATTGTCCTTTGTAATCTTTGCTCATATCTCATATCCTAGAACTCAAGGAACTGTATTGGTCAGTGAACACTAGGCATGATACAGTATGTGATAATCATTTACTTTGTAATATTTTTTATGGTATCTCTACTAAGGGGCACAATGCAATATCTCATGTGGTAGATTTACATCAATGCTCTTGACTGTATGTGAATAATAAATCTATTTTAATGTGCTTGTTCCATATTTAAAGGTGAACCAGCTTTCTTTTGAATGTGAAGAGGAAGAAAGGAGAGTGAGTGATGCACAAAAAAGAGAAGAAACTCAGCGCAATATTGCTGCTAGAGAGAAAGAGAAACATTTGGAAGCAATAAAGGAGGTTGACATGGCAAAAGATATGTGTTCTAAGGAGGCTCAGAAAAGGCAGATAGCTGAACTTAAAGCCCTGAAGGAGTCCTTGGAGAAGAAAAAAGTTGTCGAGGAGCTATTTTCAGGTGACAACAGATATAGAAGGTACAAGAGAGAAGAAATCGAGTTGGCTACTAATTTCTTCTCTGAGAAGAATCTCATTGGTCAAGGCTCCTATGGGAAAGTATACAAATGCAGTCTATATCATACACCAGTAGCTGTTAAAGTCCTCTCCTCGGATGCTTCAGAGAAAAAAGAAGAGTTTCTTAGAGAGGTAGATAAGCATAACTTTCTCTTCTTTTTCCTTTTATTCTGAAACTAGTGTTGGCCATTAAAGTATCATGCTTTACAATTTGCTCGTACAGACTAGGATATCTTCACTTTGCCATCATTAACCTGTTTTGACCGGAGAACTGATTTGATGCTGTCTGTTAATTTATTTAGCAGCTTCCAGCTTCCTTGGAACCAAAATGCTACCTCCGTCCCAAAATATAAGTCCGTTTGGCTTTTTGGCTTTCTCCCAAAATATAAGTCCGTTTAGAATACCAATTGAATATTTATTGCTTAATTCTTCATTTTACCTCTAATTTATTATAATTCACCTACTTTTCATTACTTTATAGCTATTGCATTAATTGTAGACAAAGGAATTGAGGTTACCCTGTTTGGTTTGGGGTTGGATTGAGGTTGAATGGATTCAGGAGAGAAAATAAAAAAAATAAAGTGATATAATGATTATAAAGTTGAAATGTTGTATTGAAATTTGTGTAGATGAAAAAGTGATTGGTGAGAGAAATCTGAATGAAGTATTATGTTGATAAAGTAATGGTTAAATAGTGTAGTGGGTGAATAAAGTGAATTGATTAATATTATTTTATTTGTTGATGGTGAAATGATTGATGAGAGATTATAATAAAATAATAGAATTAATAAAATAATGGTAAATAAGATAGTTGAGTGAATAAAATATTGAGTTAGATCCAAATGGATCCAACCTAGCCAGAAACCAAACAGAGCCTTGCGGGCCGCCTTGGCCTGAGATGGTGACTTGAGCCAAACCATTCAAACTTTTCGTTAAAAATCAAAAATAAAGGAAGGGATAAAGAGCGGCTGTAGTATTTGTGTATTTTGCTAAACACTGGGTGTTATATCCTTTTGTGCAGATAGAAGTACTCAGCCAACTAAGGCATCCACACATCGTACTACTTCTTGGAGCCTGCCCAGAGGCTGGTTGCTTGGTTTATGAATACATGGAGAACGGCAGCCTGGAAGATTATTTACTTCATGGCAGCAACAAATCTCCGCTTCCTTGGAGTGTTCGTTTCCGGATAGCTTATGAAGTGGCTTGTGGACTTGCATTCCTGCACAATTCGAAACCAGCACCTATTGTCCATCGGGACTTAAAACCAGGTAACATATTATTGGGAAGAAATTTTTCGAGCAAAATCGGGGATGCGGGCTTTGCAAAGATCATTTCAGAAGTTGTGCCTGACAATGTGACTGAATATAGAAATTCAATTCTTGCTGGTACTCTCTATTATTTGGATCCAGAGTACCAAAGAACTGGCACTGTGAGGCCAAAGTCTGATCTCTATGCCTTGGGTGTGATACTTCTTCAATTGCTGGCTGGTAGTCATCCTAATGGAATTATATCGAAATTTGAAAAAGCTATAAGCAATGGTTCGCTTGCTGATTTACTTGATAAATCGCAAGATTGGCCATTATCCGAGACTGTGGAGTTATCTCGACTTGCTCTTCATTGCTGTAAACTAAGATGCAGAGACCGACCAGAACTTGACACTGAAGTTCTGCCTGTTCTTGAAAGACTCACTTCATTTGCTGCCGTTTCAGCTGCTGCTAAGACCGGAAGAAGAAATAGTTGTAGTGCACCCAAGCACTACTTCTGCCCTATTCTTCAGGTATAACATGATAAGCGGCTTAAATCATCTAGTGTGTTGGCCATGAATTAATTCATTTTAATCACCCCACATTTTTCATCTGAATGAAGTACTTATTATTATCTCTCCTTACGATATACAACACTAACCTTATGTGTGCAATTCAGACATCATTTATAAGTGAACTTTCTCCACTGAATAAGTAATATCTCGTGTCTAAACGCACCAGTTACTCTTTGCTTTCTTTCGTATATCATGAGGCCAAAAAGTTAAATCTGATCTAATAATGTCTGTTGTTGTGTGTTGGTGGTGGATGCAGGAGATAATGGATGATCCCTATGTTGCTGCAGATGGGTTTACATACGAGTACATTGCGATAAAGGCATGGATGGATAGACACAATGTGTCTCCTGTTACAAAGGACATACTGCAGAATAAGGTACTTACACCGAATCATGTGCTTCGTTCTGCTATTCGAGAATGGAGATTACGTCTCGATAAATCCGGTGGCTGAATATGGATGACAGATCAATTATAATAGGTCTTATTGAACTGATTAAAAGATATCAATAGCCAGGCCGTCCATTCCTGAATAATTTATTTGTAAAGGAGGTGACAATTCCTGAATAATTTATTAGATACTCTTATGATATTCTTTATTTTACAAATTCAAAAACTATATTTCTTATTTTGCCAAATCTGTATTTCATGTGAATTGTATATTATATTCTTTATTTTCCATATTCAAAAACTATATTTCTTATTTTGCCAAATCTTTATTTGATGTGAATTGTATCAGAAACTAGACTACAATATTTACAACATTAAAAATAGAAAACTTGTCTTTCATACCGTAGAAGTAGAGTGCAGTTTACAGAATCCGAATTTTATAGAGACGGAGTATCTGATGTACTTGTGTATTCCTAATTCTGAATCTATAAAATACAGATTTACAATTATTTACAGCATCAATTTAGTTCAACATATTTTTTATTTTATAATCTAAAACATTATTTGCTCTAGTTTACTAAATCTCTTTTCAGAGATAAAATGTATTAGAGTATTTTCGATGCATAATTTGAACGGAGAATCCGTATGTTATACACTATATTTAGTGTAGAATTTGAAGATTATATATTTTACAATCTAACTATTTAGAGATTATGTTACTGATAGTATTTTTAGTGGATGTATGTGAATGATTTGAATGCTCATCTATACTCTGAATGCTTTTCCATTTTTTTTTTCCCACAAGATTACGTATTTTATATACTCAATTTTTTTATTGATGCTTGCATTTTTGTTAAGTGCTACGATAAGGCTATAAGTGCTTACATATAATCAAAAACTATGAACACCAAAATCATACCGCTGTAAATGTACATATGACGATCCTGATCCGGATACCGAGTTCTTAACCGAAAAATAACCTCCGACACGTATATAATTAAAATAAATCGATTATACACGTAAGCCTGATATCATTAACGCCAGAGAACGAGTGGAGAATGAAAACATAGGCTCGGGAAACCTTAAAAGATCAGTACAACGATCGACTAGTAACACATGCTGCAATTAAAACAACATCCCAAAGAATATTACCCAAGATTGAATATCCATTCAATTACAAAAAAAAATTCATTACAAACCAAAAGTACAACTATCTCAAACTATTAAAAAAGGAAAATGGAAGATTCTATACCATTAGTACAACATGATAAAAGAATGATAGACTTCAATAGCTGCAACTTCGGGGATCATTCTTAAGGGATCACGAACTCAACCTACAACAAAACCACCTTCTCGGGGTGGGGAACAACATACTGAAAGGGTAAGTACAAACGTACATAGTAAATGGTAGAAGCACCGAACCTACACCTATTATAACACACAGATTAACAATAATAACAATACAAATAATATCGCAGGGCAAGTCAAACAATCATGGTAACATATATGTTTCACTCGATCAAAACACTCTACTAGTCTCACTAGTAGACTCAACCACATAAGTGATATACCCGAACCGGATCGGAGCCTGAGCATCTGGATTGGGCCTATTTCCCAGCCCAATAATAGATATTGGGCCTCCATCCCACCAGTCCGCAATTCATAAGCCGGACCCACTCCGCAATTCATAAGTAGGACCCAATCCGCAGTTCGTAAGCCGGATCCATCTCCACTCCGAGATCTCGGATATAGGGGAATCTACCCATATTATCAGACTAGCATCAAGACAAAGGAAGATATGAGTCCGACTTGCAAATGAGTCCGCTGCCCGCCTTATTTATCCAGACAGCTGGCCGGTCCACTTGTATTTATTTGTATGATTATCCTTAATTATATCCTTTTAATGTCTTGTCTTGAATAGTCTCAACCGACTTCACCGCAGAGGATGAGTTGATCGAAGTAATCGTTAACGACGAATATCCCGATCAAAAGATCAAGATAGGGGCTCGCCGAAGCCTCTCCGAGAAAGAGATTCTAATTAATCTACTCAAAGAAAACCTAGACGCATTTGCCTGGGTGGTCACGGATATGAGAGGAGTTGTGGCCGACGTCGCCCTCCATCATCTCAACGTCGACTCTACCTTCAAACCAATACAACAGCGAGCTCGGAAGTTCACAATCGAAAAGGAAGCTCCGGTTAAGGTAGAGGTTGAAAAGCTTCTTCAAGCGGGAATCATAAAGGAGCTAGCTTATCCTACATGGCTGGCAAACGTAGTAATGGTGAAGAAGCACAACGGCAAGTGGAGAATGTGCGTCGACTTTCTGGACATCAACAAGGCCTGTCCGAAAGATCCTTATCAACTTCCGAGGATTGATCGGTTAGTTGACTCTATTGCCGGTTTTGAAACTTTGAGCTTCTTGGTCGTATATTCAGGGTATCATCATTTACGGATGGTTGAGTCCGACAAAGAAGCCTTCAGAGCTGCTGAGGGCCTAAACTACAACGAAATGATGCCTTTGGGTTGACAAATGCAGGGTCGACTTATCAAAGGATGGTCAACAAGGTTTTCAGTTCACAGATAGGCAAAAACATGGAGGCTTACATAGATGATATGGTTGTCAAGTCTACGGGTGACGGTCACGCCGTCAATCTCAAAGAAACCTTCAACAATGTTCGGAAGCACTCGATGAAACTTATTCCGGCCAAATGTACATTTGGTGTCCAGGCAGGCAAGTTTCTATGGTTTATGGTTAGTCGCCGAGGGATCGAAGCTAATCCGGAGAAAATTCATGTATTTCTCGATATGCAAGAACCTACCACGATCAAGGAAGTTCAGAGACTCAATGGCGGAATCATTGCGTTGGGTCGTTTTATCTCGAAGTTAGCAGAGAAATGTCTCCCTTTCTTCAAAATACTCAAAGGTGACAAATCTTTTTCATGGAGTGAGGAATGTTCTCAAGCTTTTCAAGCTCTGAAGGAATATCTAGGGAAGCCACCTCTTTTGGTTATCCCTGTAGAAGGAAACATTTTGATTTTATACTTGGCGGCCTCAGACCGGGCTGTTGCCGCCGTACTTGTCATGGAGGCCGGATCCCTCCAAAATACCGTTTATTATGTAAGCAAAGCTCTCAGTCCGGTGGAGAGTCGTTATTTTAATGTCGAAATGTTAGCCTACTCGCTTGTTATCGCTGCCCGCAAACTCAAGGGCTACTTTACTTCACACACTATAATTGTCTTACCAGACAACCCGATGTGTCAAATTCTACACAAATCGGACCATTCAGGTCGTCTACTTCGATAGGATATTGAGATCACTGAGTTCGATATTCGATATCAACCGAGGAAAGCTATCAAAGCTCAAGCATTGCCCGATTTCATTGTGGAGACGAGTTTAAGCTCGACACAACCGAGTTCGCCTATACCAATTGAGCCCGCTGTGGCCCCGAGCAAGCCCGATCAATGCTGGCAATTATATGTTGACGGAGCGTCGATTCGAAATGGATGTGTCCGGGGTTATTCTAATAGAACCAGGGACGACAGAAGAAATTGAAAAAGCTTTAAGGTTCGCGTACCCGGTCATGAATAATCAAGCCGAGTATGAAGCAGTGATAGCTGGACTTAAGCTTGCAAATGAATTAAAAGTAGAAAATGTTGAAGTCTACTGTGATTCTCAGCTCATCGTCAACCAAATCTCAGGGGACCATAGGACGCGTTGTGGCATCCTTGAAAAATAAGTTGAGATTGTCAGACGATTGAGATCTGACTTATTGCGAGTTCATCAGAGTTCGAAGAGAGGATAACGAGCGGGCATATTATCTCTTTAAATTATCTCTAGAAGAAGAGATCGCGTACCCCTCAATAATGATAAAATATCTTGTTGTACCTACATTGAGGCAACGGAAATAATGGAAATCGATTCACCAGTGCCGATTCCATGTTGGATTGACGAGATTCAAGCTTATATAGAATCGGGCACCTTGCCCACAGACATGGATAAATCTTGCACACTCAGGAAAAGAGCAGCCAGGTACGTCATACACGACGGAACGCTTTACAGAGGATCTACCATGAAGCCTTTGCTGAGATGTGTTCAAAAAGAGAAAAGCAAAAAAATACTCATGGAGCTTCACCAAGGAGTGTGTGGGGGCCATCCCGCTAGCCGCTCCTTGGCCCAGAAGGTTATAACAGCGGGGTATTACTGGCCGACAATCCTTAAGGGCTCAGAGAAATTAGTCAGAGAATGTCCGGAATGCCAGAAACACGCGGACATCCCGAGACTACCATCGGTTGAGCAGAGCATTGTGGTCACACCTTGGCCTTTCGACATGTGGGGACTCGACCTCATTGGACCCTTCCCTTCGGGAAGGGGTGGATGCAAAGTTATCATAGTGGCTGTGGATTATTTCACGAAGTGGATCGAGGCCAAGCCTTTTGTTAAGATAGGTGCAAAGGATGCGGTTTACTTTCTACACGATCAAATATGGTCTCGTTTCTGTATCCCGCGGGCAGTGGTGATGGTTTATGGCCCACAATTCAGGGACAAATTTTCATATTTTTGCAAGGAATACAAAGTCAAACACTTGCAATCATCCGGGGCCTACCCCAGGGCAATGGCCAAGCCGAGGCCAAAAATAAACAAATAATCAAGATGCTCAAAAAGAGCGTAAGTGAGAAGGCAAAAGCAGGCGGTTGAGTTGATGAGCTGCCCGTCATACTATGGGCACTCTGCACCACAATCAAAACACCCACCGGAGAAACACCGTTTGCTCTAACTTATAGATCGGAGGCCTCATGCGGACAACCTCAAAAGGTACTACATGTAATAATCGTCTAGGGTTATGGCTATCCTCTCGTTTACGACGTGAGTGGTTAGGTTTCTTACTTGCTTGTAATTTTCACTCACCTAACGGGGTGAGGCGAACTTAATAAAGCCCGATTTTGCAAATCTTTTAAATACATGTTATCATATCCTTCAAGCGTGTCCGCTGTACATGTTGGTGTGATTTTCGACGAAATTTTCAACAAAGATTTCGGATTTAGCTTGGACTTTGTTAAAAATGAGGGCCATACCTTGGAAAAATTTCAAACACACGATTGGACAAGTTATTTAAGATAATTCCTTCCGCCGACTCCGAACCTTATCTGAAACAAGGGGGCCATATACTCCGGAAAAATTTCAAGTTACGAGTGGGCAGTTATTTCAGATAAGTTCGTCCGCTTTCGACTCTGAATCTAATCTAAAACAAATGGGGCGGATACTACTATATCAAACATGCAAAGGAGCGAACTCGATATATGCAATAAATTTGAGCAAAATACAACGTACAAGCGAGCACAAAAGAAACTTCATAAATTCAGAAAATGAAGAGAATATCATTACAAATGAAGCAAAGCGCAGTTTATACAAAATCAAGGAAATGTTATACAGAGCGGAATCGAAAAGGTTTTACATCAAAATATTGTTTGTACGAAACAGAAATAGCTTCAGGCGTCATCAGGTCGTATTTTATCATAGCCAACATTCTCTGCTCTAAGAGAAGGATGCATCATGCTATCAGCGTTTGCATCAGACTCTGTGTACTCGGCCTGTTCGTGATCCTCAGCCTCTGTCCGAGTAGCCTGAAGCACTAACCCACGAAGGTTTACTTCTTTGACTAAGGACACCTCCCAACCGTCGGCATAAGTCTCCAGCTCGATCTGGGAGTAGGGGATGTGCGGGTGGAAATCCCTCAAATGGTTGGAGAAATGAGGGGTAAGGATCCAATCCCACAAGGTCTCGAGGTCTGGAACGTCGCCGCCGTGAGCCCACACACACCCTGTGATATGATAGAAACCTTGATCATATCCTATCAGAAAATTCTCACCCGCGGCATCCTTTCTCGTAGCCTCTGTTTCAGATCAGCAAGCCTCTGTTTCAGATCGGCATTCACCTTATGCTCGGTTTCCCTCCGGTTTTGAGCCTGGTCAACCCGCGTCTGCATGTCTTTCATGGTTTGGACGGCCTCTTTGTCATTCTGTGCTAACTCAAAAGCAAGAACTTCCAAACGCTGGAGTTCACCTGAGCCTCGAGTTGCATCTACTTCGCTTCAACAAGCTGCTTTCTCAGATCAGCATTCTCAGCAAGTTGTCTCTTCAGCTCAGCGTTCTCGGCCTCAGAAGCATCAAGCCACTTTTTCAGGTCCGCCGCAACCTCTTTGGCGGCATTCGACTCCTGGACAGCATCGGAGCGTGACAATATAGTGTTTCTATAATCGTTTATGAATTGCTGGAGACCGGTGCGACCCTGAAAAACAAGGGTTTAAGATGACGGATTGGAAAACAAAAATATAACTAAAAAACAAAGAGTGAAAGAGTGTTTACCATGCTAACCGTGGCCCCGTACAAACCCCAAAGATCCTCAATACTCTAAAGGAAAGTCCGGCAGGGGTCGTCTGGTCTGCTAACACAATCTTGTCCGCAATACCGTGACCAATCTCCAGTTGAACCGGATTAGGAAGACTCCACCTTAAATGCCTCAGCGGGGCGACATCAGCAATTGCTCTGGAGATCGTGGCTGCCCTGGGCAGATCAATGGGAAGCTGGTGCATGAATTCCTTATCCAGCCAGCCGGCAGGACGACCTCGAGGCCCAACGGGCACACCAGCAAAGGGGACCATCGCGGTCGTTCCCACCGAAGATGGTTTATCGGCCACAAATTTACCTTGGCCAGCAGCATCTTTGGATGTGCCCTGCGTAGGGGTGACGGGCTTCAGCTGAGTGTCACCTACCATGGATTTCTTGTGTGGATGAGCCACCTACTCACCATCCCCAGCGGGATCGATCTCCTCAACAACAGTTCTCTTCTTCTTTTCGACAGCCGGAGTCTTGGTCAGGACTGTCTACTTCAAATTTTTGTTCGTCGCTGCTTTCCCCGCCGCTTGTTTTACTGGTGGCTGGGTCGACTTACCGGCCTTAGATCCAGAAACACCCGCTGAGTCAACCCGGACGTCGACCATAGGGAGGGTGGTCTTAACCCCCTTTAACTCCGCAACCCTCTTCACCTCGCCCGCAGTCTTCCTAGCGCCTAGCAAATTGTGCTGTGCCAAAGCGTCCATGGTACCTGCAAAAACAATGTTTATCAGAGGGCAATCAAAATAGAAAAAGAGCAAAAATGAATGAAACAAGTAAAAATCATACTCGGGGCCCGCATTGAAGGATTGCCTAAACAGACTGAACACAATGAAGGCATACGTCTGCCGAAGTGACCCCATACCAATCGGGATCAGTAGGCAATGGATCCCCCACCACCAAAGGTTCCCCGATTCCTGCTCCGGAAAGTCCTGCCCTCCTAAGATAGGGTTGGCTGACATCTAAAGAAGCCTCCAGTTAAAGGCCCGGTCTTGACCCTGTCCCTTTCAGGTATACCCGAGCAACTTCTTGAGCTCGTCTATGAACCCGTCATTGGCTTCCTGAGTTTTTATCTTCTTCAACTGATAAGTCTTAGTCGAGTTCACGGGGATCTTTTCGAACAGCCAGCCTATCCGTGACTCCACATTCAAGCATCTCTTGTCCCAGCCCGACACTTTGTTGGGAAGATCGAATAAAAGCCGAGGTCTGCCGCTGCTTGATCTGCTCTGCGGTTGGATCTGACCGCCATCCTTTCTGTTAAAGCCGTAAAAATAAAGTAGCATCGGCATTGATGGCTCACGGCCACGAAGCTGACTTATTATTATGAAGGCCATCACCACACGGACAGCCCCTGGTAAGATCACACGGCATAACCCTCAACTCCCCCATGAATTTAATAAAGAATGGGTCTAAGGGTGGTCGAAGTCCGGCGACTAGGTGGTCATAATGCAGCCACAGGTAATCTTCGGCCTCTCGACCAGAAGTCCATGACACGTTCGTCGCACCCATGCTGGCAAACCGGCAATCTTCCGGAATATCAAAGGCCGTCAGCGCCGAGGTATCATCAGTCCGATCTCGGATCTCATTCCATCGAGTTCCGACTTTATTTTCAAAACGCTTTTGGTCTGCCAACTCCATCTCAACCGCAATTGTCCTCTTTTTGTGTGGCATTTTCTTCTGCTCGGGGTCCTCCAGCGCTGCCATTTTCTGGGACTTCTTGGATGTCGTGGACTTCTTTGACACTACGGTCTTCTTCGTTCCCACGGTTTCCTTGAACCCCGTATCGTGAGCAACTACTGACCGAGTCACAACTTTTTGGTAGGCATGAATAAGGTCGCTCAACTTCACCTGATCTTGGTCATCGACCTCGACCTCGCCCCCGGCTGCACCTTTATCGATAACCTCGACCTCATCATCATCCTCCTCATCGCCGGAGTCAAGTTCGTCTTCACATTCTTCAAAAATCTCCTCCTCGACTACCCCTTCCTCATCACTTATGCCGACCTCCTCCATGTCGACCTCATCTGAGCCATAGCCTACAGCAGCACGGATCTCTTCGTCTGATTGCGTATATTCTGAAGACATCCTGGAAAAGAAGCATGGCGAGGTGGATCAGTTAAATCACCTACACATGGAAGTCGGGTCAAGGTGAGCATAATCACACCTCGACACCTCGCCCCTCCATTTTTCTTAAATAGCCAAACCCAGTAAAGACCCCCAAAATACCCAAGTAAACCATGGCAACTATCTGGGCATCTATCTATCGATGAATTTCTGGGGAGGGGCACAAGCATATTAAGGCACAACATGACGAGTTTACGATTCACAATCAGGGGAATCCTAAACTATAGTACAATCTTTAGCCCATAAAACCTTCAAGCAAAGGGAAAAAGCAAGATTGAAATCGAAAGAGCCGAAGAAGTAATAGGATCATACCTGATTGACAAGAAATTAGCTTGAACAAACAAACAGAAACTATGACGTTCTTGCCAGAAATTGCTTGATCTTGCCGGAATCCTCTCGCACTTCTTGCCGGAAAATAAATCAGAAATGGGAAAAGTGTAAGAGTAGGGGAGGGAGCCCTTATTTATAGGCGAAAAAGTGGAGGGAAGCGTCGTTTCGGATTCGAAATTCAAAAGTAATTATTGCTGGGAATGGTTTTCGGTACCCCTCAACCAATCAGAATATGCGGTGGTTCATGTCAAACGTCACGTCATAAATGTAACCGAAGTGACGTTTCGTGAACCGATGCAACTTTTACGGGCTTAACTGCTCTGGCCTACGGCCTCAACTCAACACGGCTTACGACCTCAATTGTTCAGGCTTATGGCCTTGACTCAAACGGCTTACGGCCTCAACTCATAATGGCTTATGGCCATGACCTATGGTCATCTAAACCCGTTCGCTCCACAACACGGTATCTAATGCTGTTCGCTACAATGCACAGCATACATCGGTAATTCGCAATGCGATATCAACACTGATTCAAGCCCGATAAACGATTATCGGCATATAAGCCTGTTCGCTCCATAGAACGGCATCTAAGCTTTTCCGCTACAATGCACAGCGTAACATCAGTAATTTGCAACACAATGTCAACATTGATTTAAGCCCGGTAGCCATTATCGGCATCACACTGTCACAAACGAAAAACATCAGGGTGCGGTTTTCTACTGCTTCTTTGAGCTCTACTCTCCGCCACGGCAGACTCGCCGGGAACAGAGTAAAGGCCATTGATATTCCCAAACCGGATCGGAGCCTGAGCATCTAGATTGGGCCTATTTCCTAGCCCAATAACAGATTGTGGGCCTCCATCCCACCAGTCCTCAATTCATAAGCCGAACCCAATCTGCAATTCATAAGCCGGACCCAGTCCACAGTTCGTAAGGCGGATCCATCTCCACTCCGAGATCTCGGATATAGTGGAATCTACCCATATTATCAGGCTGGCATCAAGACAAAGGAAGATATGAGTCCGACTTGCAAATGAGTCCGCTGCCCGCCTTACTTATCCAGACAGCTGGCCGGTCCACTTGTATTTATTTGTATGATTATCCTTAATTATATCCTATTAATGTCTTCTTTTGAATAGTCTCAACCGACTTAGCCTTTGCTTAAATATATGGGATCACAATTTAATAGAAGGCATCCAAGAACTATAATATACAGAGCTACTCTGTCAATTTGTCGACTCTCTGTGTTCTTACTCATAAGCATTAGTCCGACAGCCTTCTGCTTGATAACCACCATCTTCTCTCCGGAGAAATCACACATAAAAAGCCTTATATCCTCAATATATCACTGTTACCGCAAACCTGATATACCACACAATATCAATAAGACATTTGTTACACACTAGTCCAAGGACACTATGCCGGATGAGAATGCACCGAGACATTTCCTCAACACCTTTGAAAGACATGATAGCTCTAGATGCTATTCATGTGGATTACTATGCGAGTCCGGTTGATATCCGATCATGTGAAGGCGTAATAATACTGTGAAGTGTGGTATAAATGTGCCTCACCAAGGACTAGCATGTTTTAACTTTTAGACTCATCAAGTACGTATTTAAGCATTTAATCTAACCACTTAAGTTCATTGCACATAAAAAGGCTTCTTAAGGACCACTAGATCTTAGACCAACTATACATTACACTACTTAGCACATTGCACATAAATATTGGGATCATATGCAATACCCACGAGGCTAAGAAGTAAGGCTTCTGGTGATCCTGAATTTCTCCCCGCAGAGGGCCTCCACAAGGCGCTGAGCCGAATACACCAGAAATCAAACCCTTAACTTCGTCATGTTACAAGTAAGACATTGAACTCTAGTCAACATCACATAAGGTCAAACGTAGAGTGTTCCAATGCTCCCGTGAGACCCGGTGCGGTGCCAAAGCCACTAGAAAACGTATACTTGACTTTACAACATTCCACATAACTCTTTATTCCATTTTGCCTAGAAAATCAGCGGACACTCTAGGATAAAATTCCATGTTTTTCACCATTTTAAACACTAAATCTACGCCAAATCTATAAAAAAATAATACGAAAATTATTCTACAACATGCTTGTAACATTATACTAGATCTAAACACCAATATAAATGAAATTCAAGCCAAAGTGATATGAAATTACTCTAAAATATGCTTGGAGTACAAAGCTACATCTAAACACCAAAATAACACATTTAGATTTGGTTGAGTACCTCTTCACCTTTGATTTCACCAAAAAGCTCCAAGAACAATCCAAGAAGATTTAGATCCACAAGAAAAACTCGAAGATTCTAGACAACCCCCTTTGAATCTACCACCAAAACGGATTTCTAAGATTATTACAACCTTTTAAATATTTAAAAGCTAAGAAAAGCTCAAGAACACATCTATATCTAGAAAAATGGGTTTTCGAAACTCTTATCCGCCCTAAAGAAAAGAAAAGAAAAAACTCTAACCCGATCAGAGTGAGACATGTATCAAAATTAAGCTATCATCAAGGGAAGCATTTTGGTGTAATTGGTTTGTGATTTTGACGGTCGGATTGATCGGAAACGGGAAATTCCCTTTCTTCTTCTCTTTTCTTCTTCCCATCTTTCTCTTCTTTTTGTTAGTAATATCATCCGCAACGGAAGCGATTTAAGGATCTAGATCTATAATTTACACGTAATAAAATAACTAGATCTACTCTACAAGGGGGTTGTAGAACATACCTCTTGGATCTCAAAATCCAAGTTGAAGAACCACAATTTAGAAAAGAACAAAGGATGGTGTGAAGAGCACCAAGATCTTCCGCACGTGTGATCCGAGCAACTCCCGGTGGAAGGAAATCCTCGTCTCGAATCCTCCCGATATGCTACCCGGAAAAACTCCAAGATTTTCCTCTTACTTCCTTGGCCGAAATTTTCCCTTTCTCTCTCTAAGAGATGAAAGTCGAAATTTTGTGTTGTATTTTAGGCTTGGGAGAACTCTCTTTATATAAGAGAGTAATCCTTGTCCTCCAAGGATTTTATTTTGCAAATAAATAAATCCAATAAATAAAAGATAATCCCATAATATTCTAGAACAAATCTAGAATAATCTTTATCTTTATTTTTTACCATAAATATTTATCCAATAAATATTTTGTGCACATGTCTTATTAATCCACAAGAAAACTAATTTCTTGTTCCCTAAAACATTTCCTTGGCCGAAATTCATCCTTGTGACCTAGTCACTATGATTTTCGGCCATACACACTAAATTGGGCCAAGATTATGAAAAATGTATTTTTCACATATTTAATTATTTAGCCCAACTAATTTAATAGTCCACTAAACAATTAATTCACATATCGTTTTAATTATATTCTAATAAGAACTAAATTAATATTATTAGGATTCGACGTCCGAGAATAGCTATGCTATATTGGAGGCACGTCGGGGACCATGGACTAACAATCAGCGGCTCCGATAAATCAAATAAATAATTATCTTATGAACAGAATAATTATATTCGATAAATCAATCACAGGAATATGCCACCATAATCCCGTGACTGCACTCCTCCGATTATAAGATTATATTTATCTCCTCACGAGAATGATAATAAGCGTCCATTGATATAATCATTACATATGGATTAATCCTCCATAGACTGTTCATTCTAAATCGGAAGTTACCGTTAACCCTTTTAGAACCTCTTATCCTTATTTACCATTAACCCCTAGTGATCAATTAATTCATACAACTCACTGGTAGCTAATCGGTGTAATATGAACTCGTACGATCGATCGGTTTCTAGGATTAACAAATAAGGGAACTGTCTATCTACTTCCATAAATGGAAGGAATGGATTCCGTATCTGTGATAACACAGACTACTCACTCAATCCAGTACAATGCCAAGATGGGGTAATTCAGATCACAGACTCAGTGTAATCCTTAACCATCAAGTCAAACCTCATACTGATTCAAGCAGTTGACTGTGATCACCTCAGGATTAAGATATATCCATAAATATGATCATCAATTGATTCGATAAGACTTCTCGATTACGGAATTATATCGTGAACTCTAATCAAATCGGTCCAACCCTATATGATATATCTATCATATATAAATGCCCCACTAGGTTCTCTTAACCGAAAGTCCGGATAAGACAATCACACCTATTGTGTTCTGGGCGCATTAATAGCACGTTAAAGGAGAGACCCAATACTCTCGATTAACTTCACTACGGGATAATTGTATTTTAAGTACATCTTCACTAACTCAATCCTTCAGTGTATATCCCATACACTGAGTTAAGTGATTACATAAACGATATACTTTAGGGTTTTCTGCAGTGTAAATACTATTGTCACATCGGTGAATATGAGAATAATAAATATGAATAATAATATCATTTCATTTATTAAATAAAACAATTACTAAATTGTCTTTCGGGCATTACATCTAACAATCTCCCACTTGCACGAAAGCATGTGATTAATTGTTTTAGAGCACACCCTATTATTTAAAATACAACAAACTATCACTCCCACTTGCTCTAAATCAAATGAGACATGTCTCTAATACCTATAGTCTCCAAGTGTCGACTAAAAGCTTCAATCGATAGTGTCTTGGTGAATGGATCAGCAGGATTATCGGCGGACGCGATTCTTCGGACGGAAACGTCCCCTCTATCGACAAAATCGTTGATCACCCAGTATTTCCTCTCTATATGCTTTGACTTACTATGCTTTCGAGGTTCCCTAAAGTTGGCAATGGCCCCATTGTTATCAAAATAGAGAGTAATAGGATCTTCAGCATTCGGGACAACGCCTAATCCGTTGATGAACTTTCTTAACCAAACTGCTTCCTTAGCTGCCTCGGAGGCCGCTATGAACTCAGCTTCCATTGTTGAATCGGCTGTGCTGGATTGCTTTTGGCTTCTCCATTCTATTGCACCGCCACCAAGCGTAAACACTGAACCAGAGGTTGATTTAGAATCATCTCTGTCTGACTGAAAGTCAGAATCGGTGTACCCCGCTAACTCCAAATTCCCACTCGAATAGACGAGCATATAATTTCTGGTTCTCTTCAAATATTTGATGAGATTCTTTACTGCTGTCCAGTGCAGTTGCCCTGGATTTGACTGAAAATGGCTGACTAATCCAACGCCGTAACAAATATCAGGTCTCGTACACCTCATAGCATACATAAGACTACCAACAGCCGAGGCATATGGCACTCTTCCCATAGCTTCAGTCTCTTCAGGAGTTTGAGGCCCTTGAGTCTTCGAGAGGTAAACGCTGTGACGGGTTGGTAGAAAACCCTTCTTGGCGTTCTCCATGCTGAAGCGTGCCAGCACCTTATCTATATAAGTTGCTTGGGACAGAGCTAACATCCTGTTCTTGCGATCCCTTATAATTTGGATCCCTAGAATATAACTCGCTTCTCCCAAATCCTTCATTTGGAATTGCGTGGTCAACCAACTTTTCACGTCGGACATCATCCCCTTATCGTTGCCAATTAGGAGTATGTCATCAACGTACAACACTAGAAATACAACACTATCTTTGATAACCTTCTTGTACACACAAGATTCAGCAAAGTGTTGTTCGAAATCATAAGACTTGATCGTGTGATCGAATCTATGATACCAGGAACGAGATGCTTGCTTCAACACATAAATGGATCTGAGCAACTTGCACACCATGTGCTGTCGACCTTCTTCAATGAATCCTTCTGGTTGCTGCATATAGATTTCCTCGTCGAGAAAGCCGTTTAGAAACGCCGTCTTAACATCCATTTGCTAGATTTCATAATCCAGACATGCAGCAATAGAAAGGAGGATGCGGATGGTTTTCATCATGGCCACATGTGAGAAGGTTTCTTCGTAGTCTCTACCCTCTCGCTGTGTGTAACCTTTGGCTACCAGCCGTGCTTTGAAGGTTTCGACCTTCCCATCTATTCCTCTCTTTCGCTTGTAGAGCCATTTACATCCAATGGGACTTTCACCCTGAGGAAGTTCTACAAGTTTCCAGACTGAGTTAGAGTACATAGACTCCATCTCTTGATTCATTACGTCAATCCATTTATCCTTATCGTGATCAATAAGGCCTTCTTATAGGTCGGAGGATCATCTTCCACCCCATCAGAGGCGACTACGTTCGTCTCTAAATCCATGCCATACCGAGCCGGTGGCCAAACCACTCTCGCAGTACGTCTAGGTGGAACAGGAATGTCGGAAGTGACTGTTGTATTAGTAGTGTTGTTTACAGGAACATCATCAGCCACAATAGGCCTGACGTCATCGGAGAGTAATTCCTCTAGTACAATTTTACTTCGAGGTCTGTGGTCTTTCATATAACTTTCCTCCAAAAACGTAGCGTTAGTCGAGACTAGCACTTTGTTATCTTCCGGATCGTAAAATAGACCACCACGTGTACCTTTTGGATATTCTACAAAGAAACATACTTTCGTACACAATTGTAGCTTGGTAGTCTTGTCCATCAGCACATGTGCAGGACAACCCCACATGCGGAAGTGACGAAAGCTTTCGCAACGTCCGGACCACATCTCTACGGGTGTCTTTTCGACAGACTTCGACGGTACTGCATTCAAAATGTAGACAGCTGCTTGTAAAGCATAACCCCAAAAGGATATAGGTAGTGAGGCGTAGCTCATCATGTTAGATCAATGTCTTGTTTCTCCTCTCAGCAACTCCGTTTTGCTGAGGTGTCCTAGGCGCTGAACGTTGGAAACGAATTCCTTTTTCAGCCAAGTAGTCAATGAACTCAGTATCTAAATACTCACCTCCACGATCCGAGCGAAGGCATTTCAATGACTTGCCTAGTTGCCTTTCGGCTTCTGCTTGGAACTCCTTGAACTTACCAAAAGCCTCGGACTTCCTATGCAGCAGATAAACATAACCGAATCTCGAGTAGTCGTCAATGAAAGTCACAAAGTACTCGTATCCGCCTCTAGCTTGTACGTTCATCGGACCACAAAGGTCTGAATGCACTAAGTCTAGAGTTCCCGTGGCCCTATTACCCTTTGACGAGAAGGGACGCTTAGTCATTTTTCCCTCCAGGCAACACTCGCAGACAGGCAGTGTGTCAACAGATGACTCACCTAAGGCATGAACCTTTTCTAGTCTTTTGAGTCTTTCCAAGGAAATATGGCCGAGCCTCAGATGCCACAAGTATGTTTTATCTTCTTTTACTTGAAAAACTTTCTGCCTTTTAGCAGATCTTTGATGAGCTGTTTTAAACATTTCAATATTAAGTAGGGGGGCTTTATGTGGTCTTACAAAATATAAACTGTTTTCATTCGTAGTTGAACACAATTCGAAGCCATTCTTCGAAATAACAAATCCACCATTCAAATTTGAAACAGAAAATGATTGTTCAACTAAGGCAGAATGAGAAATTAAATTTCTCCTGAAATTCGGAATAAAATAAACATTCTCTAAATGTAAAATTCTATTATTAAAATGCAAGTCCACAGCTCCCACTGCTTTAGCCGAAATGAGCGCCCCAGTGCCTACTCGCATCACTTGAGAACCCTCTTCCAACTCCTCGTACGAACTAAGAATCTGCAATGAAGAACATACATGGTTAGTAGCTCCAGTATCAAGTATCCAAGTGGACACATCTTTAGCTACATTAAAAGATTCCAAGAATAGTAATTCCGAATTACCTTTCTTATCTTTCCCAGTGACAGCCTTGACTTTGCCATCCTTTACATCACAAAGATATTCCGGACAATGGCGTTTCCAATGTCCTACCTCCTTACAGTAAAAGCACTTGCCCTTCGGCTTGGCCTCGTCAACTTTCTTGGCTTTCTTTTTCTTCATTTGCTTGGGCACAGGTGCAACACTACCCTTCTTCTTTGGTTTGGCCTTAGGCTTGTTTGATGGCTTAGCTTCGGCCATATTGGCTTCAACTTTCTTATCCCCTACTTGGACCTTATCTTTCGATAGTAGGCCCTCGTAGATAGTCAGTTCATTAAGCATCTGTGTCATGGTCAACTCATGTTTGCCCAACAGATACTGAGTTTTGAACGGGATAAACTCAGGAGTCAACGATTCCAAAATCATCGACACTTGAGTTGCTTTATCGAACATCGATCCATGAATACCGGCGTCATTGAAGTAACTGATCATATTTAGAACATGACCATTCACTGCTTGACCTTTCTTCAATTTCATGTTAACAGCCATCCTGATGGCATCGTGTCTTGCTTGGTTGCTAGGTGATCCAAACATCGAAGTAAGTTTCCGCATGATTTCTCCTGCAGTCTCAAACTCTTCAATCTGGGTCCTAATAACCTCCGACACTGCCGCCCGGATGATCCCACGAGCCCGGTTATCTGCCTCGATCCAGCGATTACGCTGTTCGATCTCAGCTTTTCCGGGTTTTTGGATCGCCACCGTAGGGCATTCAGAAGTGAGTACATGTTGCACATTCTCATATGTGAGTACCACGTTTAGATTACTCTTCCATTTCTTAAAGTTGTTTCCCGATAATTTTTCAGACAGTAAAGCAGAAATTTGAGCAGACATTTTTGCTGAAAATAAAATACATATATTAATTCAAGTTTAACACTACTATATAAGTTTATTTTAGGAATTGTAAACTAAAATTAAGTCTACTCTACCATTCCAAGGTTTTAACCTCGCATCTCAGTGCCGCCGTAGGGTAGGTCAAAGAGATGACGGTTAAATCGAGACAATCTCATCAATGAATAACTTGTGAGAATCGAACATCCCACGAGAATCGAACATCCCTTTATTCATTGACTACCTTCCTTTTTTAGCCTAGATATTATCAAGAAAATCCTTGATGAGTGTGATCTACTATATCGGATCTCTTAGGTACGCCCTGAGTGTGCCGTCGTAGGATAGGTCAGTGACCCGACGAGTACCCGGAAATCCTATCATTTCAGAGACCAAGCCATGAATGTTGATAGGGGTGAACACCATCCATAGGGGGACGAAATCAAAGCGCCGCGAGGCGTCACCTTTCTCTCACTTACTTGTATCTATAGTAGAGGCCGTGGGGTTGGCTGTCGCATCCCCCGCTCCCACTCAATATTTTGGAAGTGGTGGTGGGTTAACTAACCACGTCTTTTTGATGTTAACATAAAAGCACATCAAATCAAGGATTCCGAATGGTGTCGGTAACGTAGGCAAGCCTACCCGTCCTATTCGTTGGAACATATGTGACAGTCGGACGAAGTCAGGTCAAGAGAGCCCTATTGAGATAAGAAGGAATCACCTCTCCGCTCGCCGGTGTAGCTTAGTCTTGCCGGACCCCCGTGCATACATCACACTAGGAGTGTTAATTCGGTCGAGCGAAGC
The DNA here is from genome assembly GCA_024500145.1 of Gentiana dahurica var. dahurica. Classification (NCBI taxonomy): domain Eukaryota; kingdom Viridiplantae; phylum Streptophyta; class Magnoliopsida; order Gentianales; family Gentianaceae; genus Gentiana; species Gentiana dahurica. The sequence continues at coordinate 56,094,876 of CM044897.1, read as the reverse complement.
TCAGTTGACCACCCAACCTATAGGCGAACCGTTTTTATCCAAGATTTATTGTTCTTTTACCATCATTCAATCTCGTAGATACTACGAATCAAAAACGTGATCTCGTTTGGGCTTTTAAGGCGGTTCACCGAGAACACACACCGAAAGGCTTAACGATTTCATAACCCGTCCTCGGATCTCTTATTAGTTACTTATTAATCAATTACCATGTATTAATTAAATTTTAACTAATTACACGAGTTTGTATACATGCCTATTTTAATTACCAAAATTAAAATTCTACATGTATGCATGGAGTGGATTTATGATATGATGCATGTCATGGCAATTCCGATTTTATATCTATTTTATGATCAAACACATAAAAAATAAATTGCGGAAAATTTAAACACCGAGATGGATCGTTGGTACCCCCGTATCTAATCTATCCTAGGAAAAAAATAAATTACAATCTTGTTGTCTTCATGTCTTCGATCTTTGAGTCTTGAATCACGAACCGCGAACCCAAAAGGAGAAGGGGCCTTTATTATATAAAATAAAAAAAATTTTTTTTAAATATATATTTTTATTAAAATCCTGCTGTATTTTTTATTGCAGAAAAATAAATTTTTTTCAATTTTAAAATTGCCGATTTTATAAAAAAAAATTAGGGTTTGATAAAAAAAAATCAAACCCTAGCCGTGTGGTACAAAAAATAACAAAAAAATTTCCGCCCCGACTCCTATTCATACCTCGAGTTCCGTCTTCATCTCGTGTTCTTCATCGTTCTTCGTCGTTTTTCCGGAATTACAAAAAAAAAATAAAATTTGCGGAAAATAAAGAAATAAAAAAAACTTTTACATCAATCCTATGCTCAAATGATCTAAATCGAGAGATCTTAGAATACATCTAACGAGTAAACAATACCAACCCCAATCCATCTCTTCAAACCACAACAATCGCAACATAAAAATATAATATATATATCGGCCCCAACAAAAAAAAAAATTTGGGACACAAAACTACATATTTTCCACTACTAGATCTAATATTTTATACGTATAAATATAGATCACCAGGCTCTCATACCACTGTTAGTAATATCATCCGCAACGGAAGCGATTTAAGGATCTAGATCTATAATTTACACGTAATAAAATAACTAGATCTAATCTACAAGGGGGTTGTAGAACATAACTCTTGGATCTCAAAATCCAAGTTGAAGAACCGCAATAGAAAGAACAAAGGATGGTGTGAAGAGCACCACGATCTTCCGCACGTGTGATCCGAGCAACTCCCGGTGGAAGGAAATCCTCGTCTCGAATCCTCCTGATATGCTACCCGGAAAACCTCCAAGATTTTCCTCTTACTTCCTTGGCCGAAATTTTCCTTCCTCTCTCTAAGAGATGAAAGTCGAAATTTATGTGTTGTGTTTTAGGCTTTGGAGAACTCTCTTTATATAGGAGAGTAATCCTTGTCCTCCAAGGATTTTATTTTGTAAATAAATAAATCCAATAAATAAAAGATAATCCCATAATATTCTAGAACAAATCTAGAATAATCTTTATCTTTATTTTTTACCATAAATATTTTGTGCACATATCTTATTAATCCACAAGAAAACTAATTTCTTGTTCCCTAAAACATTGCCTTGGCCGAAATTCATCCTTGTGACCTAGTCACTATGATTTTCGGCCATACACACTAAATTGGGCCAAGATTATGAAAAATGTTTTTTTTCACATATTTAATTATTTTGATCAACTAATTTAATAGTCCACTAAACAATTAATTCACATATCGTTTTAATTAAATTCTAATAAGAACTAAATTAATATTATGAGGATTCGACGTCCGAGAATAGCTATGCTATATTGGAGGCACGTCGGGGACCATGGACAAATAATCATTGGCTCCGATAAATCAAATAAATAATTATCTTACGAACAGAATAATTATATTCGATAAATCAATCACAGGAATATGCCACCATAATCCCGTGACTGCACTCCTCCGATTATAAGATTATATTTATTTCCTCACGAGAATGATAATAAGCGTCCATTGATATAATCATTACATATGGATTAATCCTCCATAGACTGTTCATTCTAAATCGGGAAGTTACCGTTAACCCTTTTAGAACCTCTTATCCTTATTTACCAATAACCCCCTAGTGATCAATTAATTCATACAACTCACTGGTAGCTAATCAGTGTATTATGAACTCGTACGATCGATCAGTTTCTAGGATTATCAAATAAGGGAACTGTCTATCTACTTCCATAAATGGAAGGAATGGATTCCGTATCTGTGATAACACAGACTACTCACTCAATCTAGTACAATGCCAAGATGGGGTAATTCAGATCACAGACTCAGTGTAATCCTTAACCGTCAAGTCAAACCTCATACTGATTCAAGCAGTTGACTGTGATCACCTCAGGATTAAGATATATCCATAAATATGATCATCGATTGATTCGATAAGACTTCTCGATTACGGAATTATATCGTGAACTCTAATCAAATCGGTCCAGCCCTATATGATATATCTATCATATATAAATGCCCCACTAGGTTCTCTTAACCGAAAGTCCGGATAAGACAATCACACCTATTGTGTTCTGGGCGCATTAATAGAACGTTAAAGGAGAGATCCGATACTCTCGATTAACTTCACTACGGGCTAATTGTATTTTAAGTACATCTTCACTAACTCAATCCTTCCGTGTATATCCCATACACTGAGTTAAGTGATTACATAAACGATATACTTTAGGGTTTTCTGCAGTGTAAATAATATTGTCACATCGGTGAATATGAGAATAATAAATATGAATAATAATATCATTTCATTTATTAAATAAAACAATTACTAATTGTCTTTCGGGCATTACACCTAACACTTTTTTCTATCTTTTATCTCTCTCTCTCTCTCTCTCAGCCGACACTCTTGTTTGGAAAATGTGGAATTGAAAAATGAAATGGTTTTATAAAGGTTGATAAAATTCCCGTATTGACCTTACTAAAAGTTACACGTTTAAAATACCGTAAATGCCCTTTAATATTTATCTTGACTCTATTTATTTAATTAAAACATTACCCATTAAAAATTATCGAGACACACAAAATTGTAAAAAAGAATTTTATACCCTTTATGTAGATACGAGGTATCTCATTCTTCCCCTTATATGAGTTTTGTCCTTGAAACTCGCCAGAACTTGCGCGCCAAAACTAACGCTTCAAACCAACTCGTATTTCGAATCTTAAGCTACCAACTTCTGAACTTTCCACGATCCATATCTAAGGTCCCACTCACATCTAAAGTTAGATCCAGATAAATCTATCCTTCATCGATCAAACACCCTTTCTTAATTCAAGATACCGTCGTAAGTCAACATCAAAGTTCAACTTAGCTTACACCATCACTCTACCGATGCTAACGGTTCAAACATTCTATGTTTCACAGCTTACTTTAACCTTCTAAAAGAACAACTCCAAATTACAACACGCAAGAAAGATCGGTTTTTCGAGCCTACTAGTGTTTTCCTCAACCTAGTCCACCATCAAGAAATTTCCATACCTAAGGCCAAACCACCCTAGTCCTATGTAATTCACCTTATGCTTCAAGAAATATTTCCTGATTCAAAAAGCACTTGGCACCAGCAAACTTGATAAACAAACCTCAAACAAAACCACGTCTCGGTCCAAACCTATGATGAAATTATTCATCATTCAATCTAATATTAACGCTTATGCAAGTCTTCCAGGAACTATTCTAAAAACCGATTACTTCCTACCACCGATGCTCGTCTAACCAGGGTAAACATCACTTTCACTAGGACTCAAAAGATCACTTCTGAAACCAATGGTAACTTCAGGTAGCGAGTCCAAACTCCAAGGGGAATACAAAACACTTCCGTGACATCACTAGAGCATAAAGTTTTAAAAGGCATTGTTGAAGAAAACTTGAATCAAACGTAGATATGAAAATCCTCAAAGATCTAAAAACAACCTTTGATTATTAAAGGGAAATTACTTCAAAGGCACACACGACACGGTGAGATACTTTATGAAAAACCTTTTACCAGTTTGAAAGAAAGAAACTACATCCACACACTGCTTAAAGTAGGAACATCAAAAGATAACATATTTACCGAGCTTGAAAATCTTCAAATCAAAGAATAAAATGACACTTGATCTTGAATGAGGTGTAACATCGAAACAAAATTTTTAAGAACCGGGTTTAAGATAACCAATTCTGAAGGGAGTAACAACTAGGGTTGTTCGGCCACGAGAATTGGAAAAGTTGTGCACAAGTGAAGTAACACAACTAGGTAAACTAAAAAGATTGTATAATACTCTTACAACAAATGATATCTGATTTGACACCAAGAAAGGATAAATCAAGAGTAAGGTGCATGACACCACTGAACGCCAAACAAAATGTTCCCAGAATAGGTAAAGTTTCCTTACTCTAAAAAGATTAGGGTGTTGACTGGTTAGCACTCCAGAAGAGAAGGGTTCCAAAGTTGATTCAAAATTGAAATATGGGGCATCGAGTAAGAATGCTAAAGATGAGTATTATCATTTAGAGAACACCTTGAAGGTGAGATTCTTTTAAAGAAGAGGCATCTTGTAAAACAATGTGGTTTGCGAAGCACTCTTGTCATCTTGAAAGACTAGGTAAAGAACAACTACAATAGTATCCGGAGTTTAAAACCAAAACGGAAGATGTCAAACACCAAACATAGAAGCATCCAAAACGGGGAAAAGAGAACGTTTGGACTTGAAACGATAATATTGAAATTTGGGTTATTGATTAGATGAGTTTCAATCCACAAGAACCCTGAAAAGATTTATAAACAAACAATTGTTGAAAAGTGGAAAGTTCAACACCCAAATAGATAGAAAAACTTGAGGAAAAACAAAAGAGAAAGATAAAAGTCTTTACCATGAAAGGTCTCTTCGGTTTAAAATCAATAATTCAATTTGTCTTGAAGTGATGCAAAAGAAGTTACTGAAAATCTTAATGTGGATACAAATTGAAGGTCATGCACTTTGAAGAAAATTTTCATCGAAGAAGACCCGTGAGTATAAAATAAAAGAAAGGGAAACTTTAGAAAGGTCTGTTGAGATTTGATTCAAATGATATCTCGGATTATTAACGAGTTTAATAAGATGGTTAGAGTAGACGACTCAAGCCTCCAAAGAAGTCTTGATGAAAAAGAACAAATTGCCACGAACTTGAGACTGCCAACTTTATAGAAGCTGGAAAATTAACTGGAGTTATTAGAAAGCAACTCGGTAAACAAGTATCTCACCATGAAATGAGAAACTACAAGTTCATACCAGACAGACTGTGGATTTGCCCAAAAGAGATTGTTACAAAAAGTTGGAGATTTGACTAAACACATTGATACGCACTTATAAAGATACATTATTGAGGACAAAAAGGTTAACCGTATCAAAACATCCTTTAACAAAGGTAGTTAAGGATGAACACAAATAAGCCAAAAAGATCTTGTCAACTTGATTTAAGAAGAAAGTTGAAAATTCAATACAACGGTTATAAAACTAGAAAGAAGCTTGTTTCTATGATTTCAAAATAGTAAAAACACTAAGAACCTCTTTTAGTAGAAAATATAAGGCAAAATACTTTTTAAGACACAACAAGGCAAAAGGCGGTATGGTTTAACTGAATACAAATTATTCGGAAGGAAACTTGGTTGGTGAAGGTCAAAAGGAAGAAAGAACGTGTGTGGTGTGTGGGAAGGTAACTGCCGGATATTCTCACAATCGGAAAGTGTTAAAACGACAACGCACACAAACATCCTACTAGACTACTAAGCCTGGGAAGAACATAAACTTAAAGAAACACTTTCTCAAAACTAATTCTCCAGGCACAACAAAAACTATACCTCAATCCTACAACCAAAAGGTGAGGTTTACCATTCAGATCATGCAGGTGAGAAGTTGGAATTATTTCGTGCAATATGTTTGAAATTAATGACATGTGTCACTCAAATGAAAACAATTTTGAGAATGAAGAAAGATAACGGTTGCAGATTTTGGAGTTTTCTAAGTGATAACCAAGAATAAGAATGTCAGTCAAAAACAACTATGCTTGTTCAAAAGAAACATTCAACAAAATCTTTTTTTTCCATGCAAGTAAACACCAACTTAGGTTGCAAAAATGTGATCAAGCTAGAAAGGATTTACACTTGGGTCCAAAAGGAGAATGTAGTTCATAGTGTTGGTCATAACATATTCAAGGATCAAATAATTTGACTATGTATGGATTATTAAAACAATAAATAAAAGATGATCAACACTATTATTTTCCAATGTTTTTTTGAAATTCAATGCATATGTAAAAAGAGAACTTATAGGAAAAGAAAATTTTCATGAGGGGTAAAACTTCCAAATCTTATGAGGTACGGAAAACGGCTGTACACAGAAAATAAACATGCAAATTAAACCATGTGATCGTGATGCTTAGAGAAAAGTTACAAAAAGATGAGGAAAGTGTATGCTAGAAGCAAGGAAGTTTCTAACAGTGAACATTATGAACTCTTTGATTGAACCATGAATGAAAAGGTTAAAGGGTTCAAGTGCAAATAAAGATACAACAATGTTATCATAATGAAAAGTTGAATGAATATTAACAAGCCGGTATCCTTGAAAATGATGAGTCGACTAGAGAAAACAGCGAGGGAAAGAAGGATCCGTGAGGTTTAAAGAAAACTGAGAGGTTCCATTAAGGAATTTAACGAAACCCAACTCGAAGGTTCACCACCTTAAGACATAGGCCTAAAATTTCTACCTTATAGGTTCACTGAAAGGAACTCACACTCCACCTAAGGTCACACGACCCAAGCTGAGGGATTCTAATTTTACAAGCTCTAACACTTAGAAGATCTAACTTATGAGGTTAAACTTGAAAAGTCTAACCTCAAAATTCAAAACTTAAATGTCTAAGCTTTATAAGATCACATCTTCAGACATTTAAACCTACGCAGTGGTGTTACTTCATTCTCTGCTACCAACTGTTACGAACCTTATCCGGATACCGAGGCCTTAACCGGAAAAGGACTCCCGGCATGTATATAATTAAAATAAATCTGTTATATACGTAAGTCTGACATATCAATGCCAGAGAACGAGTGGAGAACAAAAACATAGACTCGGGAAAACTTAAAATATCACTACGATCGATGTTAGGTACATTTTATAGTTTTGATGATGGCCATGCTAGCTATTATAGAAAGCCTGAAATAAGTTAGAATTGAATGTATAGGTCTTAGTTTGATGTCTGAGATTTGTATAAGTTGAGTCAGACAAGCACTGTACTAGTCTGGTAAGTCAGCTCAGTGAAGAACAGAAGACCAACTGAGTAAGATAGCCAAGGAACCAGCACAGTGAAGTGAAGACCTTATGGACTGACTTACAAACAAGAAAGTCGGTGATGACCTTAGGTATGTCTATGATATCAATTAAGTTATGGAAATCAATTTTCTATAATATGGTGTACAATGATCTCACTGAAAATCAATGATCAGTGAAGTAAATCTCTATGGGCTGATAAGTACAATTTGCTTGCCCCAGAGAAGGGTGAATAAGGAGTCAGAGAGAGGGGGGAGGTGACTGACTCTGTATGGAGTTTAAAATCTTTTCTTGATGAAAAGATTTTGTGCAGTGGATTAACCCTTTCAAATAGTTGTTTCAAAGTAATTAAGTCACACACACAAATAAGGTAAAGTATAGAAGGTATATACTGAATGTAAAGTGCAGAAAGTAAATATAACACAAAAGTTATAGTGGTTCAGGGTGGTGTAATCCCTTAATCCACTCTTCTCCTGTGATGATTGGAGGAATATTATGTTTTACCAATACAATAGTATGATTGTCCTTGGCTAGAAAAGCTTTACAATCTACAAGCTATCACTCCCTGACAACAAGTGCTTCAGTGAATCAGCTTCCACATTGCTCCTTGGGAACAAAACCTTCAGCAGCTATCACACAACTTCTGCAATTCCTTATCAGAAATCTGATTCAATTACTGATCTGAAAGATGTGAATTGAATTCACAAAACTTGATCACAATCAGTTCTTGATTATAACTTTTAAGGCTCTGTTTTACTAAGAGTGATTTTCTAGATGTTTCTTTGAAGATCAAGACAGCTTGTTAAATTGACAGAGGTTTTGCACTTAGAAATTCTGAATAATCTTGTTTTTTCTTCTCTTTTCCGTCAATGCCTTCTATTTATAGCCACGAATTCCTTGATTTTGAATTTCCCGTCCGTTGGCTAATCAATGTGGAGGATAATCCTTGATTCTATCTTGATTTAATTTTCCATGATTTTAGTGATCCGGGTTTTCTTCAAACGTTCCTCTTAAATCCGTCCTTGATTGATTCTGCATTAAATGCTTTGATCCTTCATGTTTTCCACATTTTGATCAATTATAGATAGCTTAATTGACATAGCTACCTCTTCCTTACTTCACTGGTCAAGTGTCTGCTTCACTTGTCTGCTCCATCTATTACTTCACTGGTCAAGTGACTGCTTCACTTGGACACTTGATGTTTACTCTCCTATTGCTTATCTTCTATTTTTTATCAGCCGATAGAGGTTTACTTCTCCGATCCTTAGTTTTATGTGAGATCAGTATACACCATATTACAGAAAATTGAGTTTCATAACTTGATTGATATCATAGACTTACCTAAGGTCATCACACACTTTCTTGGTTGTAGTCAGTCCATAGGTCTTCACTTTACTGTGCTGGATCTTTACTCAGCTGGTCTTCAAGTCTTCACTGAGTTGTCCTACCAGACTAGTACAGTGCATGTCTGACTAAACTTATACAACATGTTAGACCTCTAAGTAAAACCTGTACAATTGATTCTAACTTATTTCAGGCTTGCTATAATAGCTAGCATGGCTGTCATCAAAACTATAAAATGTTCCTAACAATTTCCCCCTTTTTAGTGATGCCAAAACCCTCACAAGCCTTAACATAAGTAAAATAATAAGATAAATTGAACAAACAGGAAACCAACTTTTATTATTCATCCACATAGGGAAAAAGATTCAAAAAAATTGAAAAATTATTACAACTAAAAGTTCTTCAAATTTTCCTTATAGCTCTTGAACTTTGTAGTATGAATTCCTTCCATGTCTGTGAAGTCCACCTCTGGAAACTTCCACTTCCAATACTCTAATGCTGTTGAGTGAGTATGTCTCACAAAAATCTTCCTATTGAATAACAAATGAAAGTCAGACATTGTCTCATGTGCATGTGGATCCCCAAAGTAACTCTCCAACCTTGCTTTGGCTTCAGCAATGTGTGAATATACCATTTTCAGATCCTCATACATTTTCCATTGCTGCTGGGATGTCAATCTGGACATAGGTGTGAAAAGTTTGACCATATTTTTGAACTCCTTTTTTCCTTTAGCTATCAAGTCCTCATGCCGTTTGGCTGTTAAGGGCACTGGTTGATTCAATCTGCTACTAGAGCCAGATGCTCCCTCAGCTGCTTTTTGTCTTTGAGATGTATAATGTCTTTTCAATTCAATATACATCTTGGCCATATCAACTCTTAACTCATCATCTTCTAGGCCTAGCAAGTTTTCCCATGCTTCATCTTGTGACGGATGTGGATAAACCCTATCTTGGACCTGAAATAACTCTCTGAAAGATCTGTTTAATTCAACATCTCTTTCTTCTATGTTCATGAAGGTGGTTGAGCTTCTTCTAAGTATCTACCAACAGAGTGTTTTCTAGTGTGACTACTCCTTGAGTGACTTTCACCACTGCCACTGATTCTGTTGGTGCCAGATTCTCTCTGCTGTTGTACAGATCTAGGCCTTTTCTGGTTGCTTGATATGTCTCTGTCTTCATCTCTTCTTTGAATTGGAAATGGAAAGCCAATGCATGAATCATTCCATGCCCTTTCCCTCTCATCTTGGATCCTCCTTTGCTGTTCATAAGATTCTGCCCGGATTCATATTTCTCTGTCCCATGCTCTATCTGATCTTCTGTGAAATGGGGTCTGCTTCTGCTTTTAGGCTGATCACATTCCCCTTTTTTGGAAGCATTAGTGGGGAGTTATAGCAGTATGTTGTTGGTAGTCTCCGCTGTAGATAGTAGACTGTCCAAATTCCCTTCCACTGAAGTGAACCTTTCATCATGATCCCTTAGTTTTTCTGACATGGGGTTGAGCCTTTCTTCAATAGCCTTTGCCAAATCAATCAATTCATCAGAAACATGTTGCTTGAGGCCTCTCCTCCTATTGGTGAGATTTGTGTTCATATGAGTAATGAGAGTAGTCTGCTGCCTTATCACGTTGTTTTGCATGTGAATGTGTTGAGATACAACCTCAAATATGTTCTACAAGGAGTGGCTCTCATTCATCAGTGCTGCTTGGAGATTCCTCAGGCATAAAGCTTGTTTCTCCAACTCATCTACCATAGCATCCACAGCTGACTGAAATGATTCATTAGATACCCAGTTGGAATTTGAGAAATTGCTTGCCTTATATCAACTGGTGGTGTCTGTGCTGGTGTAGCTTCATTCTACTGGACTGATTCCTGTTGTAGTAATAGAGTGGATGCCAGTGCATGCTCTTCATTAACTTTTCTCACAGTTGTCTTCCCCAGTTGGAATTTGAGAAATTGCTTGCCTTATATCAACTGGTGGTGTCTGTGCTGGTGCAACTTCATTCTGCTAGACTGATTCCTGTTGTAGTAATAGAGTGGATGCCAGTGCAGGCTCTTCATTAACTTGTCTCACAGCTGTCTTCCCTGGCTGGGTGACATCTTCTCCTGCTACTTCTTCAAGGACCACAATAGCAGAGTGAGTTGGTAGTGAACTCTCTTCCATTCCCACTGCCTGTGTGCTAAGATTTTTTTTGCTAGTGTGGCAGCATCTGATCCAGAATCTTGTATTGTTATTGGATCTGCTGCCCTTTCTGTGCTATCAACTGGGAGTTGTTCAGTTTCCTCAGCTAATGGTGGTGTGCTATCATCAGCTGGCTGAGTGCCATCAACTTGTCCACTTTGCTGCTGTTGTGACTATGCTGCAGCAGTCAGCTGTATTGAATCAAAGAGAGTCAAGTTGCCATCATCAATAGCATCATGTACAACATTTCCTTCATCACCACCATTATCACCACCATGTTGGTCATCATCATCATGATGTTCATCATCATCTTCATCAGAGTGCAGCATCATTTCCTTTGGTGCTGCAACCATTTCCTTTTTTTTCTCTCATCCATGAGACCTATCAGACTTGGTATTCCCATGAATGAGAAGAACCATTCTTCTTCAGCAAACATTCTGTCAGAATTTGAGAATTGGGCATGTGAATCTCTCAATTTCCAATCATGATAATTCCCAACTCTATCATCAACATCCTTCTCAGGGATCTTCTCAGTATCCTCTTCTATTCCATCTCCTCCTCCAGTTTCTTGTTCTTTTTCAGCTTCAATGGTGTGCTCAACAACTGTTTCATCTTCCTCATCGATTACTACAAGTTCTCTTCAACTTCTCTTTGTACATTTGCTCTAGAAGTTGACATAGTCCTTGTTCTCTATCCAGAACTACTGGCATCAATTTCTTTGCCCTTCTTTATGTAGGTGAACATCACTTTTGCATTGTGCAATGTATGCAAATGAATAGGTGTAGACTTTAAACGATCCAACAAGTAGTGAAGAGGGATCCCAAAGGATTTTTTCACCCAGAAAATACCTGTTTTCTTGATGCCCTTTTCTATTGCTTTGGCTCCAGCATCAATTTCACCTTGAATCTGCTCTGTTATTCTGGTTAATAGGTATGTAGCCCAATCAAATTGCAGACCTTGGTAGATTATTGCCATCAGTCTGGTTCTGACTTCGGTCATGGCATGCATATATCCAAGTTTTCCTTCTATGCATTTGCCTATTAGTAGGCTAAATTCTTCAAAGGACTGCTTCAAATCAGTCCTTGCACAATTAAATTTCTTGATCTCCGGTGTAGCATGCTTTCTAATCTCCAGCCAAAAAGCATATGTGTCAATCACAACATCTTCAACCTTTGTTGGGCCAGTGGTTCAGAGTTTTAGATGTTGGCTGATAAGGGCTGACGTAATCACCAATTTCTTCCCATTCACAGTTGTGGTGATTCTGTCAGGAGTCATTCTGCCGTTCTCTAAGATTGTCCCTTCCACTAATTGAGCTTTGTTCCAGAAAGAGATTTGGTTCTCATGACATATTTCCTTGATAGGTGGGTTTAGAAACGTCATTACACCCATATTAGTGCACCCATCAACCAAACATTGTGCTTGTGCATCACTATTCCATAGACTTAGATAGTGCATAGGTCGGAAGAAAGACCCATCGACAATGGTGTTTTCATACTTTTTAGGAGTCATAATGGTTGAGGAAGATGAGGCCATTTTAAAACATAGAAAAATTTGAGAGGGGAAGCTATGAAATTATCTGGAAATATAGAGTTGGAAGATATCAGAGCATGAAATTTGTGAAATAGATGAAGTGTGGTTTATAAAGTGGAAAATTTGTAGTGTGAACATAGATAAATATGGAGGGATTTAGTGAGGTTAATGCGTTGATACTATGAATATAAATCATGGAAATTTAGGATAGTGGGGGAGTGCATGAAGAGAGTAATCATGAATACCGGGTTTCAAGGTGTTTCCGTCTCTTCCATGATTTACTGGAAATAACTCCTATATTTTAATCCTTGTGTCCGATTAAAATTTTGCCCACGTGTGTAATTTTTAATAATAATTGCTCCATAAATGATTTTCCATATGTATAAACGATTTATTCATTTCACACTTCCCTTATCTGATTGCTTCACTGTAGGACTTGAGTAGCTGAGTGACTTTGCTGGTCACTCATCTGGTGCCTGATTAGCTAGTCTGCTACGTTTCACGTAGCTATCCTTTTGCTTGTATGCTACTATCCTCCAGCTGATAAACTTTTACTTAGTTTCTTTCACTGAGCTGCTTCATCAAAACAATTGTTCCTAACAACCAATTAAGTGGACTTCATTGATCCATTGGTTGGCCTGCCAAGTGAGCTCACCCAAAATGGAAAAGGTCAACTCAGTTGGAGAAGTCACTCAGTTGGTTACTATAGTTAGTTGCTCCATTGAACTAAGTCAATTTCAATCATGCCTAGCTCAGTCCTTAACTTGTAGAATCTCTCATGACCGAGGGGCTTGGTAAATATAGTAGCTAGTTGTTCTTGAGTAGATATGTAGTTCAAAATCACATCACCTTTTTCAACAGCATCTCTGATAAAATGATGTCTCACATCTATGTGTTTTGTTCTTGAGTGAAGTATTGGATTTTATGTGATTGAGATAGCACTTGTGTTATCACACATGATTGGAATTGTCTTCGTCTCTATTCCATAATCTCAAAGCTATTGTCTTATCCATAGAACTTGTGCATAACGGCAACCAGCTACTATATACTTTGCCTCAACTACTGAAGTAGATACTGAGTTTTGTTTTTTACTGAACCATGATACACACACGCACATAAGGTAAAGTACAGAAGGTAAAGTGCAGAAAGTAAATAAAACACAAATTTTCTAGTGGTTCAGGGTGGTGTAATCCCTTAATCCACTCTTCTCCAGTGATGATTTGAGGAATTCACTATTGTGTTTCACCAATACAATAGTATGATTGCATTGGCTACAAAGGCTTCACAATCTACAAGCTATCACTCTCTGACAACAAATGCTTCAGTGAATCAACTTCCACACTGCTCATTAGGTACAAAACCTTCAGCAGCTATCACACAACTTCTGCAATTCCTTCTTAGAAATCTAATTCAATTGTTGATATGAAAGATGTGAATTGAATTCACAAAACTTCATCACACGCTGTTCTGGATTATAACTTTCAAGGCTCTGTTTTACTAAGAGTGATTTTTTGGATGTTTCTGTGTAGATCAAGTTGAAGGCTTGTTAAATTGACAAATATTTTGCACTTAGAAATTCTGAATAGTCTGGTTTTGTTCCTTTTCTGTCAATGTCTTCTATTTATAGCCATGAATTCCTTGATTTTAAATTTCCCGCCCGTTGGCTAATTAATGTGGAGAATAATCCTTGATTTTGTCTTGATTTATTCTTCCTTGATTTCAGTGATCTGGATTTTCTTCAAACGTTCCTCTTAAAATCCGTCCTTGATTGATTATGCATTAAATGCATAAATCTTTCATGTTTTCCACGTTTTGATTAAGTATATATAACTTACTTGACTTAACTACCTCTTTCTTACTTCACTGGTCAAGTGACTGCTTTACTTGGATGCTTCCTCTATTACTTCACTGGTCAAGTGACTGCTTCACTTGGCTACTTGATCTTTACTCTGCTATTGCTTCTTTGCCATTGTATATCAGCCGATAAAGGTTTACTTCACCGATCCTTAGTTTTATGTGAGACCAGTGTACACCATATTATACAAAATTGAGTTTCATAACTTGATTGATATCTTATACTTAAAATATAAAATGTTCCTAACACCATCAAAGAAGCAATAGTAGAGTAATAGCAGCCAAGTGAAGCAGTCACTTGACTAGTGAAGTATTATAGGAAAGGCCAAGTGATGCAGTCACCTGACTAGTGAAGTAACAAAGGAGGCAACTAAGTCAAGTTATTTGTCCATTCATATTCAAAAACGTGGAAAATATGAAAGGCAATGCATTTAATGCTGATTCAATCAAGAACATATTTTATGATGGACGTTTGAAGAAAAACCGGATCACTGAAATCAATGAGAATTAAATTAAGAAAAAATCAAGGATTATTCTCCACATTAAATAGCCAACAAATAGAATTTCAAAATCAAGGGATTTATGGCTATAAATAAAAGACATTGACCGAAAGGATCGAAAACAAGATTATCTACGAATTTCTTAAAAGCTAAAACTCTGTCAAAATGATAAGTCTTCTTCAATGATCTTAAAAGATAATATCCAGAAAATCGTACTTAGAAAACAGAGTCAAAAAGTCATTGTCTAGGTTGAGTTTGATTGAATCTTATGAATCCAATTAACAATTAGATCAACAATTTAATCAGATTTAAGGAATTGAAAAATTGTTTGATAGCTGCTAAAGGTTTTGTTCCCAAGGAGCAGTGTGGAAGACTCAATCACTGAAGCTTCTATAGCCACGTAGTGATAGTTTGAGGATTGTGAAACTTGTGTAGTGAAGGACAATCATGCTGGATATACAGAAACCCGAATCCGGATCCGATCCATAATTGGATCGTCAGATCTGATTCACAGCACCGATCGAGACACTCGATCATGCACAGCAGAAGCTACGAATAAATTCACATGCGATTTTTCTACGATTCGATTCGCATAATTAATTAATAACTACAAGAAAGTTAGTAGATTTACCCAAACCGGAGAGAATCATTCGACCAAGGGAGAAGCCGCAGTCTTCCGGATTGTATCTCCTAGCGACGACTGGTGGACGTCGATCCTCGCCGTAGAACCTCCTCGAATGTGCACAAGAAAAACCCTAGGTTTTTCACCTCTTAATGACTAAGGCAAGAAACTAATTGTCTTCGTTTTTATTTAGATGTGGCGCCAATTTTCATATGATATTGTGTTGGGATGAACTCTCTTTATATAGGAAAATAACTAGTCAAGAGAGTTATCCTTTTCACACTACAATTACCTATTCCCATAAGGAAAAGTTATTTGCCAAAAGATAAGAGATAATTCCCAAAAAATCAATCTCATATTTTTCTATTAATTTTCCAACAAATAGATAATCAATTATTTACATATGTGACATAATCTAGAAAAATTTGTTTTCCTAATTTATCTCATGTGTGGCGCCATATATCATTATTTTTTAATAGAAAATATCTTTTCTATTTTACATATTATTTACCAAATAAATAATATTGCATATTCATTAAATAGACCAACTATTTAATTTATTCACGAGGTTCCATAAAATGAGAAAACACTCGCATGTTAGGAGCCAACCCGAGGATCATGGACCTATAAACAGTAGCTACAATAAATTGGATAAAATATTCATCGAACAAAATATTTCTACTCAACTTATTAATTCCGGAATTACGCGATCATAAATCCGAAACTCAACTCTATTGATTATTGATATAACTTATTCTCAAAACATCGAGTCGAGTCGATAAGTGTCCATTGATATAATCATTACATACAGACTAACCTTCCATAGAATATCCGTAATGAAGCGGGATTATTTCCGAAAACCTTCTTCAATACATCTTATCCTTATTTACCATTAACCCACTAGTGATCAATTAGTTCATAACCAATACGAACTCCGCGGATCGATTAGTTTCTAGGATCAACAAATAAGGGGATTGTATTTCTACTTCCCACAGGAAGGAATGAATTCCATATCTGTGAAATACACACTTCTCAGTCATTTCAGAATAGTGCCAACGTGAAAGTGATTAGGACCGTGCCTCTTAACGATCTTTAACGAACACATCAAACCCTATTGTTGGACTTATTTTTGAGTTTTAGTGATGAGTGCCAGACTAGCTGTTATAGAGCAAAGGCAAAAAGATGTCTAGATCAAATGTATAGGTTTATTAGAGTTTGATTTTGTATAAGTTTCATCAAACAAGCACTGTAAAAGGTCAGCTGACTTACATAAGCAGACTAGTCTAGATCAGTAGGGTAGCTCAGTCAGTAGACTAATCAGGAACCTGCTGAAGAATGAAGGCTGAGGGCTCAAACTCAGTTATTGAAGGCTAAGGGATCAAACTTAGTAATTAAAGTCAAGGTTATGGAATCAGAATTTAGGGAAGTCTGTGATGACCTAAACTGATTACATATACCTTGTGTACAAGGTCAAAGTTCCACAAGTTAAGTGGTGATTGGAACTTAGTTATGTTCAAAAAGGTGTAATCTAACTTCATAAATAAAAGTTAGATAAAAGATAGTTAGCTGAAGTGTTTTTAAACACAGCAAGATATGGATCAGCTTACTGATGTGTATATCAGCAGACTTATGTTCTCAGGAACCTACTGGACACATATTTTGATTTAATCAAAGGCTACATTGGAAGATTACAAAGAAAGGGACAGCTAACAACCTCTGATTTTATCAAACAAATCAATGGTTAAGATTAAAAGGGACGTTGGAAAGATTCAGAGGATCATCCAATGGATACAAGTCAAAGGGTGGACAGACTGAAAACTGTCAAAAAGCAGTCTAACTGTGTCAGTACTATGAACAGTGACAGATAGCAAGTCAAATGGTACAAATCTGAAACGGCTATGTTTGAATTTCAAACATAAGTCACAAGGATTCCTACCTATAAATAAAGGGCTCCTAATTCAGATACAACTGATGAACATTGATGAAAATTGAGGATCTATCTTGAGCAATCAGAATTAAATCGATCAAAACAGCCTGCTGACCCTACTGAGCATAAAACTACTGATCCAGTAAAATTCTTCAAGTGTAATCTGCATTCAAGCTGCATCAAGTTTACACACTTGAAGACATCAAGCTGCTGATCATTTCATCCTGATCAAGCTGCTGAAAGCTGAATCACTTTCTTGATTCCATCTTTCTTTTACAAGAAATCTACTGAAGACAGTGAAGCATCTTTGGGTGTGAAAGACTGTTGTTTGTGGTGGGCTGGTGAAGAGGCAATCCTACCCTTCAAGGACCAGTGGAAGACTTTGGAGCAGCATTCCTACCTGTTCCAAGTGTTCAGTTTGTGAAGCCATAGTTATTGGTGAAGGACAAGCAACTTAGGGATATTTGTAACTGCTATCTCAAGAATCTCTAGTGAATTACCTCCAACATCACAGGAGAAGAGTGGACTGACAGGATTACACCACCTGGAACCACTATAAAATCTGCCTACTTACTTTCTGCATTTATATTCTGCACTTAGTATATTTAGCACATCAACCTACTGAATCTAGCAACTGAATTCACACACATA
Organism: Gentiana dahurica var. dahurica; assembly: GCA_024500145.1. Lineage (NCBI taxonomy): Eukaryota > Viridiplantae > Streptophyta > Magnoliopsida > Gentianales > Gentianaceae > Gentiana > Gentiana dahurica. The sequence goes on along the minus strand of CM044897.1, from coordinate 56,076,903 downwards.
CACTACAGAGTATCTAATACTTAGTATCATATTTAACAACAAGTATCAAGGCTTAATTTTTGATATATTCCGCTGCACAAATTCAGTAAACTCAACAGTCAGTAGACTACTGAGTGTCAGCAGACTACTGAAGTATCAGCAGGCTGCTGAAGTTGCTGAGTTTGTTAACTCCAAAAAGTTTTAAGTTTTAAGTTTATTCACCCCCCCCTCTAAACTTAACCAAAGCCTTTTCAAGGGACCAACAATTGGTATCGGAGCAGTGCTTCTGTTCTGAAGTAATCCTACTTGTTGTGCTTGTGAAAATACTTTGAAAACTTTTTCAAGTTACTGATTTTCAAAGCTTTGCATCATGGATAACAAACAGTATGCTAGAACAATGTTGATGTGTTCTTTAGATCATTTTGATGAGTATAAACGTCGTATGCAGGCTTATCTAGCTGCAACTCATGATGAAATGATGGATGTGCTGATAGATGGACCACTGGAGATTACCAAGTCAGTCACAGTGGGATATGAGACACAGTACATTCCAAAGCCAAAAAGGAATGGACTGCTGATGATAGAAAAATAGCAAACCTCAAAAATATTGCTATTGATATTATATACAGAACTTTGGATAGCAATATGTATATGAAGGTGAAAGATTGCAAGACTGCAAAGGAACTTTGGGACAAGATACAGTTAATATGTGAAGGCACTGATGCAATCAAGAAGAACAAAATCAGTGTGGCCAAAAAGAAGTTTCAAAAGTTCAAAATGCAACCAAATGAAACCATTGAGCAAATGGAATCAAGATTCAATGCAATCCTGGATGAACTCACCTTACTGAGTGTAAGCTACTCAAAAGAAGAAATCAACTCAAAATCTTGGAAGCATTACCTGCAAAAGAAGTTTGGGAGATGAAGGTTACTGCCATAGAAGAAATAAGAAAACTACATGAAGAGGATACCTTCAAATTATTCTCAGATCTTAAAGCTTATGAATTCAGCAAGAAATTGGCACCTACCACTGAAAAAGAAGAGCCAAAGACCACTGCATTGGCTGTTTCACATCAAGAAGAAACATTAGGAGCTCAAGATGATCTACTAGATGAGATGAAAGAGAGCAGATTGCCCTACTGAGCAAGAAAATCAGAATGATGAAGACTGGAAAGGGTTCTTCAAGGAATTTCACAATGAGACCTAGTGAAAAGAAGAAGGAAGAACCAAAGAAAGACAATGATTATTTGTGCTTTCATTGCAAGAAACCAGGACACTTCAATCCTGGCTGTCCTGAGCTAAAACAAAGTAAGGAACCTGATTATCTTTGCTTCAATTACAAAAAGCCTGGACATTTTAGACCTGACTGTCCAGACCTATTGAAGACCAAAAGTCAACAAAGAAGACATGGCAAGAAGGCTATGGTTGCTGAAGATGAATCAGGATATGAAGTAGAATCAGAAAAAGGAAATGAATCTGATGATACTGCACTTGTTGCTGATATGGAAGATTATGCTTTAATGGCAAATATGGATGAAACAGAAGAGGTATACAATTCTGTATCTATCAATACTCCTGCTATAAGTGATTGTGAATCAACCTGTGGTTCAAATCCTAAAATTTCTGACAATGAAGAAACTTTAGATGCCATCCTTAATCAACTGAGGATAATACAATCTGGTTATGAGATTGTGAAGGCTGAAAAAGAAGCTCTTCAAACAGAAGTTGAAAGGTTGAATGCTGAATTAAGAGTTCTCAAGGGTAAGGAGAAAGAAGTTGGACAGAATCAGCATAAGCCTGCTGTACATTCAGTAGCAGCTGAATCTACTGAACAATCTTCATCCTCCACTGCATTCAAATCTGGAAAGCCTTATGGTGATAGAACAGGACTTGGATTTGGAACTCAACAATCCAATAAGAGTGGATCCAATAAGGTCACTGAACCTAGTACCAGAATTGGTGCTAAGTTTGTGCCTGCACAAAATCCAACTCCTAGTAAGGTTGCTAAGGCAGTGAAGCCTACTGAGAATGCTTTAAAGAGGCAAAATCAGAAGTCAAAAAGGACATCAGTACCTAACAAAAAGGGTAAATCCAAAGGTAGGACTGCTGGACCTTCTAGACATACTGATAGCAGACCTGCTACCAAGTCTGCTGGACCACAAAAAGGTAAAAATCAGAAATATTCCAAGGATAAGAATCCTAAATCTAAAAATGTCAATCATTTGAGGGATACTTATCTCAGGGGGAAAGGTAGATTGTTCCCTACTGATGATGATTGGAATATTCCTGCCCCCACTGCTAGAAACAGGAAGAATAACCATGCTAATAGGGTAAAACCTAAGAAATGGAATCAGCAGAGGACTCAGCAGAGGACTTATACAAGACCTCAACAGGGACCTCAGCAGACTCCATATTACTGGGTTGTTCCTAACAGACAGTAATCCAGTGGTTATGCTAATGCTTCTAACAACAAAAATCACTTCAAATAGTATTACATACCAAAAGGCCAGAAGGCATATGTGAATCCTACACAACCAATTGTTAAACCTTATGGATGTGTAGAATACATGTATGAACAAAGGTATGATACCTTTCAAAGAAGACCTTATGGAAACTTGCCAAGGGTCATGCTTACCACTGACCATTATGGACCCAAACAGATTTGGGTACCTAAAATGCATTAACTTTGTTTTGTAGGTTGTCTGGTACTTTGACAGTGGATGTTCCAGACATATGACAAAGAATAAGCACTGTTTGTCAAATTTTGTGGCAAAGGATGGTCCAAGAGTGAATTTTGGCAACAAGAATACACCAGGATACACAAGAGGATATGGCACACTTGTGAGAAATGGGTTAACAATCAGGAATGTTGCATATGTGGAAAGACTGGACTACAACCTACTGAGCACTGGACAATGTTGTGACGTGGGATACAAGGTCACTTTTGACAAAGGCACCTGCATTGTCATTAGTGAAAGAGGTGATCAAGTTGTGCTGGCTGGAAGAAGACAACAAAACATGTATGTAGTGGATTGGTCTACTGCTGTTCCTGGAACATGTCTGATTGTGCACACCATGTCAGAACTAAATTGGTTATGGCATAAGAAGTTGAATCATCTAAATTTTGATGATATCAATCAATTGGTGAAGAAGAAACTGGTTATTGGTTTACCTGAGATCACATTCAAAAAGGATGCTATATGTGATGTATGTCAGCAAGGTAAACAGACAAAATCAAGCTTCAAATCAAAGACTAAGCAATCAACTAAAAGAGTTTTGGAGCTGATGCACATGGATCTATTTGGACCAGTAACACCAACAAGTGTCACAGGAAAGAAGTACACTTTGGTAGTTGTGGATGATTGTACAAGATACACTTGGGTGATATTCATGAACAAGAAAAGTGAAACACTTCAAAAGATGTCTGAACTTTTGAAGAGATTGCAAAATGAGAAAAGTTTGACAGTAGTGAAGATAAGATCAGACAAGGGTACTGAATTTCTCAACAAAGTCATAAGAGAATATTGTGAACAGAATGGTGTACTACATCAACTTGCTGCTGCTGGTACACCTCAGCAAAATGGGGTTGCTGAAAGAAGAAACAAGACATTAAAAGAAGCAGGAAGAACTATGATTTGTGAAGCATTGCTATCTGAAAGATATTGGGCTGAAGCAGTCAATACAGCATGCTATACACAAAACAGAACCTCAGGGAACAAGAAGCTGCTGAAGACACCTTATGAGATTCGGAATGGAAGAAAACCTAATATCTCCTATTTCCATCCATTTGGAAGCAAATGTTTTATCTTGAATCATAAGGAACAATTGAAGACATTCCAACCAAAATCAGATGAAGGAATTTTCTTGGGATACTCTTCTGTCAGCAAGGCATTCAGGGTACTGAACAAAAGGTCACTAAAACATGAAGATACAATCCATGTTGTGTTTGAAGAACCTAAGTTCACTGGTATGGAAGATGAATCTTGTGAACCTGCTGAGAATCTACAAGTCACTGATCCAGATTGTGTTGAAGTTTTGGAAAGGTTTAATGACTTAAAGGTTTCTGAGTCTGCCCCTACTGAACACCCTGCTGGTAATACTACTGATGCAAGAATTGAGACAGTTCAAGGATCTGCTGAACCCCCTGTTGAAGAAACAGCAGACCCTACTGAAGATGAGGTTCCTGATAATCAATCTAACCATAATCCACAATGGTTAAGAGATCACCCTGCTGAACCAGTTATTGGCAACATACAGCAAGGTGTGAGGACTAGAAGACAGTTAGAAGCAATGTTTACTTGCTTTCTATCTCAAATGGAACCTAAAGTTGTTGAAGAAGCAATTTCAGATCCAGATTGGATAATTGCTATGCAAGAAGAGTTGAATGAATTTGAAAGAAATCAAGTTTGGACACTAGTGGAAAGGCCTAATCATGCAAATGTAATTGGTACAAAATAGGTATACAGAAACAAACTTGATGAATCTGGTACCATTGTGAGGAATAAGGCCAGACTAGTAGCAAAAGGCTATTCTCAAGCAGAAGGAATAGATTTTGATGAGACATATGCCCATGTTGCAAGACTGGAAGCTATCAGATTATTTTTGGCATATGCAGCTTATAAAAACTTCAAAGTTTATCAGATGGATGTCAAGAGTGCATTTTTGAATGGCATTCTGGAAGAGGAGGTCTATGTTCAGCAACCTCCTAGATTTGAAGTTAAAGACCAAGAAGATAAAGTGTACAGACTCAACAAAGCACTTTATGGTTTGAAACAAGCACCAAGAGCATGGTATGAGACTCTATCTCAATTTTTGGTGGACAATGGTTTTACAAAAGACACCATTGACAAGACTCTTTTCAGAATCAATGAAGGAAACAGTACCCTGCTGGTACAGATTTATGTTGATGACATAATCTTTGGTTCTGAAAATGAATTGCTATGTGAAAAGTTTGCAAATCTAATGAAAAGCAAATTCCAAATGAGTATGATGGGATAAATGAACTACTTTTTGGGATTGCAAGTCAAACAGATGAAAGATGGAATCTTAATTCATCAAACCAATATACCAAAGAGCTACTGAAGAAATTTGGTATGGAAAGCAGTACCAAGGTATCAACTCCTATGAGTACAAACATTAGACTGGATGAAGACAAAGAAGGCAAAGATGTTGATCATACCTTATACAGAAGGATGATAGGTAGTCTGTTGTACCTTACTGCCAGCAGACCTGATATATCCTGTGCTGTAGGTGTTTGTGCAAGATTTCAATCAAAACCTAAAGAAAGTCATTTAGGTGCAGTCAAAAGGATTCTCAAATATATAAAAGAGACTTTGGGAGTAGGGATATGGTATTCAAAAGATGGAAGCTTCAAGGTTATATCCTACTCAGATTTTGATTATTCTGGATGCAAGATTGATAGAAAAAGTACCACAGGAACCTGTCAGTTAATGGGAAATATACTGGTTTCCTGGTTTAGCAAGAAACAGAATTCTATATCAACTTCCACTGCTGAAGCTGAATACATTGCTGCTGGAAGTTGCTGTGCACAAATACTATGGTTAAGACAACAATTAAGAGATTATGGAATTGAAGAAAGAGAAATTCCAATTATGTGTGACAACACAAGTGCAATTGCAATCATAGAAAACCCTGTTTTGCACTCAAGAACCAAGCATATTGATGTAAGACATCATTTTATAAGAGATCATGTTGAAAAGAAAGATGTGGTGGTTCTTTATATACCTACTGAAGATCAACTTGCTGATATTTTCACTAAACCATTGGATAGTGAAAGATTTGCTAAACTAAGGACTGAACTTGGAATTATAAAAGTTGACTGACACATCCTTGATCAGCAGTGTACTGGAATTCACCAAGGGGATTAGTCTTTGCTATGTTGGGTGAGCTCACTTAGCAGATTAGTCATTGGTATCAACAATTCCGTGTACTTATGTTTGGACAATTTAGCAAATGAAGTTGCCAAGGGGATAGGTCTTTGTCATGTTGGGTGAGCTCACTTGACAGATCAGTCATTGGTATTAAACTTCATCTTGTATTATCAGTTGGACAATACAAAAGGAATGAAACATCAGCAGAGTGACTCTATCAGCAGGCTGCTGAGACATTTTTATCAGCAGGCTGCTGAGCCAAGTCTACTGATGACAAGGGTGCTGAATGAAACGTTACACAGTCAAACTTACGAAAGTCAAAAAGCAAATGGCGGGATATTTATTCTATCTTTGTAACCGTAGTTACACGATCTGACAGTTACAAAACGTTATGGAAAAGTAATGGGCCACGTGTCAAGATAGCATTCACTCAAATTTAATCGTGGTTAATACCACAGTACGTGCTCTGACAGTTACAACTACCTCTGTCTATATATACAGACCTATACACAGAAGTAACTTTCAAAAACACAAATTAATTTTCTCTGCGTATACACTGTGTGAACACAGATTTGCAAGTTATCTTCTTCATCTTTTTCTTAAAACAATGGCAAAGAAGGATGATGTTCATATTGGCACCAGTCAAAGTGTAAGAGGTTATGTGACTGATGTCACTCTACTGAACTTGCCATTAATATTGGACGAAGAATCAGACGGATTGCTGGGTTAGAAGGTGTTATCAACAGAAGATTGGAACGAATCTCTTATGTCAATGTGTTGGAATTCTGGAGAAACATTGTCATACATGAAGGTAGAGAGGCCTTCACTACAACTGTTAATGGAAGAGAGATTGAAATATCTTCAGACCTACTGAGAGAGGTATTTAAATTTGCACCTGGAAACAATGCACCCACCAATCCAGAAGCAATGAATCTACCAAGAATGAGGTTTGTGGATTCAATAAAGACAGATGATACAATTGCTTCAAATCTGGGGATTAATGTGAGGTATATTGGTTATGAGTACAACCTGTTGAGCAAATTGATTACAAAGACCATTTTGGGATTTGTTGGGAGTCTAGATACATTGTCTGGACCTAAAATAGACCTGCTGATCATCATCTGCAGAAATATGAAGTTTTATTGGGCTGGATTCTTTATATACTACATGAAGAAGGTGTTCATTGAAGATAGAGATGTTATAAGGAAGTCCAAGGTCAAGCCCTCAGGTCTACTGATTCAGACCTTGTTGAATCATTTTCAGATACCTGATATTTTATCTGAAAAGGTTAACAAATCCAGATTCAAGCCAGAAGGTCCTACTCCTATCCCTGGTCTGGATGATGATGAAGATGTGGATGATGAGGCTACTGAAAGTGATGGTGATGGTGGAGATGATGATGCTGGTGGTGAGCAGGTTAAGCAAGCTGTTAAACCTGCCACACCTATGAAGTTTACTGAAAAGAGAAAGACTGCAGATACAAGGAAAATCACTGAATTGTTAAAGCCAAGGATGACAAGGAAGCAAACAACAGAGACTGCTGAGTCTGCTGAGGGTTCAGTAGAAATTGAGGTTACTAACCCTACTGTTGCTAAGAAGAAGTCTGTTGCTGAAGTTGTGAAGGAGCAACAGAAGGAAGCCAGTAGAAAGAGAAAGGCTACTGAGATTCAACCAGAGACTCTCTCCAAAAGAATGAAAGAAATTGCCAAGAAAAAGAAGCATGGCAAAGGAAAACAACTGAGGATTCTGGAGGCTCAAAGAGAAGAAGAAGAAGAAGCTATTGAGGCTGAGCCCTTAACAATTATCAAGCCTACTGTGACAGTAGAGGTTGTTGTTGAGCAACCTACTGAAGAAACACAGCAGACTGCTGAAACCGAGACTGCTGTAGAAATTGCTGAATCCTCCCCTGCTAAGGCTGCTGAGCCTACTGAAGCTGCACAAGTTGTTGTTGAGCAACTTGTAGATGAAACACATCAATCTACTGAGAATGCACCTGCTGTGGAAGTGGAAAAGTTGGTACAAGACCCTGCAAGTCCTGCAATAGTTCAGGGGGAAGAGCAATCTGTTGCTAACCCTGCTGATGAGCATATAAGTCAGGGGGAACCAAGTGTGGTACAGATGGAGGTAGTAGGGACTAATATACAATCTGAGCAACCTACTGACCTAGAGGCATCTGTGGAAGAAACTCTTAACTTGCTTGTTGGAACCTTTGGAGGTCAGCAAGGTACCCAAACTGCTCCCAGAAAACCAACCATGCCATTTGAAAGACCTGAGAAAAAGAAGAAAGAGGAGTTTGTTGATCCTAAACTCCAGCAAGTGGCTGATTATTTTCAGTGGAAGTTTGGATTCTATAAGAGACAAAAGCCAGCTACTGAACCAATGACAGATTTTAAGGAATGGGCTTTTGAAAGGGTGGGAGTGGATAATCTGCTGGATCTGGTTGATACCTCTTTATTGGAATCAAGACTGATGGATTTGTTTGATGAACAACAGAAGGAAGAGGGTATCAAATTCAGGGACCCAAGAGATGACAATGATGACTCATCATCATCTGATTCTGGAGGTAATTATCCCTCTGGTCCAGGAGGAGTCAGTGGGATTGCATTGATTGTTGAACCAAGAGTAGAGCAGTCTAATGATGCTGGACAATCCACTGAGAGGCAAGAAACTGAACATATGGATGAGAATCTGGAGGATCTCACCATGGATGATCTGGAGGCACAAATCAATGAGGGAATACATATTGGTGCAAACAGGATGGTTGGTGAGATAGACACTTTATTTGTTGAAGAACCTGCTGAGCATGTTGATGATCAGCAGACTATAGATTTGGATGAGGAGAGGGTCATTGATCATAGTGAACCTGATATCAATTCAGAGGATTCAGCTCAATATCAAGACTGGATTGATACTCAGGATACTTTATCCAAAGCTGCCAATTTTGTACGAAGGATTGCTGATGTTAGGGAATTTCAAAGAGAAAATATGGCTGAATTTCCTGCAATTCTTGTACAGAGGGTGCTGATCACTGAGGAGCAAATAGTGGTAGCTCAAAGATTGGACATGGTGATGGGATTTGAAGGATCACCATTGATGGTTGAGGAGGTTCAGGCTGCTGAGGTTCAAACAGCACCTGAACAAAGGTGGGAACTGGAGGTTCAGGCTGCTAAGGTTCAAACAGCACCTGAACAAAGGTTGGAACAGGAGGTACAGGTTGCTGAGACTCAAACAGCACCTGGACATAGGTTGGAACTATCTATGGGATTGGAGAAAACCCCTGCTGTTGTTGTTGAACAGGCTGATGTAGTGGAGCCTACTGGAGACAAGACCACTGTAGGGAAAGATGGTCAGCAAACTGCTGTTATTGTTGAGGATGAGCAGCTGCTGGACTATGACTACAGTGATGAGGAGTTTCAAATGCCTGAAGAAGAACATGTTGCTGATGAACCACAACAAGCATTTGTACCTATTTTTGAGGAACCTGCACAAGATCCAATAATGGAAGATATTCATGGTGCTATGGTTGAAGAAGGACCTGCCCCTGCTGGAAGGGACATGAGTAGAGCCATGGTTGTCAGTAGATTGAGGGCACAATATAATGTAGAAGAGCCTGCTGATGAAACTGCTGGACATATGGCTGGAGGAATGGCTGGTAGAGTACCAGCAGAGGTTTTGAATGAGGAGGACTGTCAGAAATGACATTGCAAATTTAAGAACTCAACTTGACAGGCAAGAGCAGAGATGTGAAGATTTGATGAATTTAGTGGAGAATAGAGGAAGAACCACTGAAACTGTTGCTTTCAATATTACCTCCACCCAATATGCTCTTGCTGACCTTGCTCTGGATGTAAAGGGGATCAAGCAAGGTAATACAATGAAGGACAAGTTTCTGAAAGAACAATTTGCATCCATTCACCAGAAACTTGACAAGCTTGCTGAGACACCTAAGCCTGTTGTGGCTGAATCTGCTGGAACACTGCAACCGGCTGTACTAGGTCCTAGAATTACTGAGAGGATAACTCTACTGGAGCAAACAATGCAAGGAAGGATCACAGCTGTTGACACTAGGACTGAAATTATGGAGGGTCAACTGAACAACCTAGTGCTCACACAAGAGAGTGTACATGGCCTGCTGTCCCGTTTTGTTGATGATGTCAATAAGGGGAAGAGAGCCAAACAGCAGTAGCAAAAGAGGCTGCCAGAATTTTTGCAAAGAAAAGATGGGAAGCTGATACAAATGCTTTCAGAGAACCTGCACCTGGCAGACTTCCACTTACTGATGATCTTCTCAAAGAATATAAGAAGGTTTACTATAATAAGAGGAGACCCTATCATGACAAGGGCTTTCATGAAGGTTTAAACTCCTTTTTGGGCTTAAAATTTTGGGAAGCATGGATTAAAGCTATGAGAGCTTCACAAAGTGGTGGAAGAGGTGGAAGAGGTGGTAGCGGTGGAAGGAGTTTACCTACCACCAATGCAAAGGAGTCACTAAATGAATTCAAAGAAGTATACATGCGTTTAGGCTTCAGAGTACATCAAATCAATCTTACTCTACCTGAGGCATGGACATGGTGGAGACAAGTGAATCCTCCCATTGATTTCTCTCTAATTGAAAATGAATGGATGAGAGAAATGATCAGAGAGATAAGAGCCTATCAAGAGCAAGTGGAGAAGGCTAGAGAAGAAAGAGAAAGAAGACAGTAGATCAACATACTTTATCTGTTTTATCATTTGTTGTATCTAGACTGTAATACTTTTGAACAACTGATTATAATGAGATATGACCACATTTGTTCTGTTTTTGTTTTTAATCTTTTTGCTTTGCTGTTAGGAGGGTATTGGCATCATCACCAAAAAGGGGGAAATTGTTGGACTTATTTTTTAGTTTTAGTGATGAGTGCCAGACTAGCTGTTATAGAGCAAAGGCAAAAATATTTCTAGATCAAATGTATAGGTTTATTAGAGTTTGATTTTGTATAGGTTTGATCAAATAGGCACTGTATAAGGTCTACTGACTTACATAAGCAGACTAGTCTAGATCAGTAGGGTAGCTGAGTCAGTAGACTAATCAGGAACCTGCTGAAGACTGAAGGCTGAGGGCTCAAACTCAGTTATTGAAGGCTAAGGGATCAAACTTAGTACTTAAAGTCAAGGATATGGAATCAGAATTTAGGGAAGTCTGTGATGACCTAAACTGATTACATATACCTTGTGTACAAGGTCTAAGTTCCACAAGTTAAGTGGTGATTAGAACTTAGTTATGTTCAAAAAGGTGTAATCTAACTTCATAAATAAATGTTAGATAAAAGAGAGTTAGCTGAAGTGTTTTTAAACACAACAAGATATGGATCAGCTTACTGATGTGTATATCAGCAGACTTATGTTCTCAGGAACCTGCTGGACACATATTTCGATTTAATCAAAGGCTACATTGGAAGATTACAAAGAAAGGGACAGCTAACAACCTCTGATTTTATCAAACAAATCAATGGTTAAGATTAAAGGGACGTTGGAAAGATTCAGAGGATTATCCAATGTATACAAGTCAAAGGGTGGACAGATTGAAAACTGTCAAAAAGCAGCCTGACTGTGTCAGTACTATAAACAGTGACAGAAAGCAAGTCAAATGGGACAAATCTGAAACGGCTATGTTTGAATTTCAAACATAAGTCACAAGGATTCCTACCTACAAATAGAGGACTCCTAATTCAGATACAACTGATGAACATTGATGAAAATTGAGGATTTATCTTGAGCAATCAGAATTAAATCGATCAAAACACCCTGCTGACCCTACTGAGCATAAAGCTACTGATCCAGTAAAATTCTTCATGTGTTATCTGCATTCAAGCTGCATCTAGTTTACACACTTGAAGACATCAAGCTGCTGATCTTATCATCCTGATCAAGCTGCTGAAAGCTGAATCACTTTCTTGATTCAATCTTTCTTTTACAAGATATCTACTGAAGACAGTGAAGCATCTTTGAGTGTGAAAGGCTGTTGTTTGTGGTGGAGCTGGTGAAGAGGCAATCCTACCCTTCAAGGACCAGTGGAAGACTTTGGAGCAGCAATCCTACCTGTTCCAAGTGTTCAGTTTGTGAAGCCATAGTTATTGGTGAAGGACAAGAAACTTAGGGATTTTTGTAACTGCTATCTCAAGAATCTCTAGTGAATTACCTCCAACATCACAGGAGAAGAGTGGACTGACAGGATTACACCACCTGGAACCACTATAAAATCTGCCTACTTACTTTCTGCATTTATATTCTGCACTTAGTATATTTAGCACATCAACCTTCTGAATCTAGAAACTGAATTCACACACATACACTACTGAGTATCTAATACTTAGTATCATATTTAACAACAAGTATCAATGCTTAATTTTTGATATATTCCGCTGCACAAATTCAGTAAACTCAACAGTCAGTAGACTACTGAGTGTCAGCAAACTACTGAAGTATCAACAGGCTGTTGAAGTTGCTGAGTTTGTTAACTCCAAAAAGTTAGTGTTAAGTTTATTCACCCCCTCCTCTAAACTTAACCAAAGTCTTTTCAAGGGACCAACACCTATCGTGAAATAAGCAGGAGTCTGTAATCACTTCAGGATTAAGGTTAATCCATACATGATCATCTTGTGATTTAATAAGATTCCTCAATGACGGAATTATATGAGAAACTCAGATTAAATTGGTCCAGTCCTATATGAATCTCATCATATATAAATGCCCCACTTAGACAATCAATGTCGACGGTCCGGATAGGTCGGTCACACCATAAAGTGTTCTGGGCATATTAATGGTGGTTTAATCAATAGACCCCATACTTTGATTAACTTCACCACGGAATAATATTTCAAGTGTATCATCATAAACTTAATCCTCATGTGTGACACACACTAAGTTATATGGATACATATGATATGACTTAAGGTTTTTAGTAGTGTATTACTTACAAGCACGAAGCAAGTAAGAAGATGAGAATAAATCTGTCATTTATTAATTATAATAACAATTACATAAATTGTCTTTCGGGCGCTACTTCCAACAATCTACCACTTGCCCGTAAGGACAAGCAACAATTGTCTTTCTGGCACACTATATCTAACAATCTCCCACTTGCCCGTAAAGACAAGCAATGATTGTTTTTAGAGCACCACACCCTTATTTTTTCTATCCACAACATTCTCCCACTTGCTCTAAAGTAGATGAGACATATCTCCCAATTTCATACCCGCCAAGCGCTTATCAGTAACATTAGATGCCACACGACTTGGTAAACTGATCAGCTAGGTTGTTGGTTCGAGGCGATCTTAAGGGCCGAAACGTCGCCTGTTTGCACGATCTATCTGACCAGGTGGTACTTTCTCTCAATATGCTTGTGACCTCTTGTGACTGTGAAGATGCTTTGCATGAGCTACCTCTCAACTGTTTTCACAGTAAAATGGTACCGGCTCATCGAGGCCTAGAATCACTTCCCGATCCAACAAAGAACTTCTCAAGCCACACTGCCTCTTTAGCTGCTCCAGAAGCTGCTATGTATTCGAGTAACAGAGTCAAACTGGCAGTGCTGGATTGCTCTAAACTATAGCTCCATCACTATGATTAAACACTGAGCTTGAGATCGATTAACGATCATCCTTAATCCGACAAAAAATCAGAATCAGTGTAGTCAACGACACTCAGGTTCACACCCGAATGGACAAGCATACGATTCCTCGTTCTCTCAAGATACTTGAGGATGCACTATACTGCTTTCAATGTCCGAATCCAAGACTCGACTTTATTGACTTTTAATAACCTGACTTTCTCTATCTAAAAGAGAATCTATCCCCTTTTCTCTATATCCGAAGATTGAGAGAATTATTCCGTAAGGGGTTGGGTTGGAAACCTCTCGTTGAATATTGCATACAAAAATGCACTATCATCTTAACCAATAAGATGGATGGGATACGCCCAACAACTTGTTCTCATGAATTCGACCGAATCGATTTCTAAGAATATAGTCCACTTCTCTGATACAGAGAAGCTTTGGCTCGTCAGTTCTTGACTTCAGGTAACACACCCATGTTCTTTCTAACTGTTGCAGTGTTATCTTTTATTAACACTAATGTCTACTATTTTACCAATATTGATTCACCAGTCTAACAAAGACTCATCAATATTTTGGTCAAGCCCACACATTCCAAAACATGTGACTTTTAATGACCTAGATGTTTGCTTTAATCCATCAATGGATATAAGCATAGGCAGTCAATCTGCCATTGGATTTAAGCTAAAAACCTTCCGTTCTGAATGAATCTAAGCTCCATTGTACGGCAAGAAAGTTTCAGGGCATCACCCCTGTTAATCTTTCTGCTTTTCATAAAGTCAAGCAAGGTTGATTGGTTAGAAAGTTTTTGGGCATCACCCCTGTTTAACTGTCTACTTCTCAAGAAGTTACCCCCAAAACCACTTGGCTTTGCTTAGAAAGATAAGCTTTCTCATTCATTCTGTTAGGTGTAGTGCCCGAAAGACAATTTGTGTAATTGTTTTTGATAATGGATGACAGAATTTATCTCACCTTATTACTTGCTTTGTGCTTGTAAGTAATACACTGCTGCAAACCCTAAGTATATCAGTATGTAACCGCTTAACTCAGTGCATGGCATGCACGTGAGGATTGAGTTAGTGGTGATATACTTAAACTGTTAGTCCGTGGTGAACTTAATCAGAGTTTAGGGTCTCTTGATTAAAACACCAATAATGCGCCCAGAACACCTTAGGGTGTGATAGTCTTATCCGGACTGTCGGTAGAGGGTACCTACGTGGGGCATTTATATATGATGGCATTCATATAGGAATGGACCGATTTAATCTGAATTTCTCGGTATAACTCCGTAATCGAGGAATCTTATTAAATCATTAGATGATCATATATGGATCAACCTTAATCCTGAGGTGATCAAAGGGTGCTGCTTGTCTCGGGGTAGTGTTTGATGTGTTAGTTACGGTTCACTTAGATATGTGTTCCAAGCCACTTCTCATTGGCACTATCTCCTGATGAGTGAGTAGTTCTGATTTTCACAGACATGGAATCCATTCATTCCTGCGGAAGTAGAGAGACAGTCCCCTTATTTGTTAGCCCTAAGAAAGTGATCGATCCCGGGAGTTTCGCATTTGACTAATTAGCTACTAGTCAGATATGCATACTAATTGATCATCGGGGGGTTAATGGTAAATAAGGATAAGATATTCTGAGTCGGGTTCACGGAGACTTCCCACTCAGAATGGACAATCTATGGAGGGTTAATCCGTATGTAGTGATTATATCAATGGACGCTTATTCACTCTATGGGTTGAGTATAAGTATACATCTATAATCGGTAGAGTTCAGTTTCGGGTTTATGGTGGCGTAATCCCGGAATTAATAATTAATGTACTTATTCTGTTCGATGAATAATTAATTATTGGAGCTACTGGTTATAGGTCCATGGTCCCCGATGTGGCTTCTGTAATTCGGAATGATATTCTTGTTATTTGGGCCTCAGTGATAATTAATTGGCTGGGCTAATTAATTGATATGCATGGATATTATTTAGTTGGGCTAAATAATATAATAGACATAAAGACATTTTATGTGGGCTAAAACCCTAGTTAGGTGGCGCCATTTCTCCTTGAATTATCACAAGAATTAATTTTTTGTGATGTGGAAAATAAAAGATATTCTTGTTATATGATTGGTTGGATGACTTGTTATTTGATTTCCTATTGGTCAATACATGTCACAATTAGTCATTAAGGAAAATATCTTTTTATTTTATTTAATTAATTAGAAACTTGGAGGCCAATGATTTACTCTTCTATATAAAGAGAGTTCTTCCAAGACATATGTGACTTGAAAATTTCGCCCCACTCATTAAAAAGAGAGAAAAAATTTGTTTCTCTTGTCTAGGGTTTTAGAGGAGTTGTATATCAAGGAGGTTCGTTTATCAAGAAGGGTGTCCACCAACCGCCGTTTGGAGAACACATCGGAAGATCAAGGCTTCTCTTCCCGTTATTGGTAACATGACCTTAAACCCCCTTGTAGTAGTTTAAGTCCTTTAATTATGTGTTTTGATATATAAATCGTGATCCATCCGCTGCGCGTAGATCTAATTCGTTTAGATCTAAGAACCTGCATCCTTCATGTGGTATCAGAGTCAGGTTCCACGATTTATATAGTCATAATCATAATTAAACGATTTAAAGGAGTGGAATTGCATGTAGGTAAATTTTTTATCTATTGTTTTATGCTTTGATAATGATTAATTGCTATGGTTGAAGAGATGGATTGGGGGTTGGCACTGTTTACCCGTTAGATCTATTGTAAACTCATATATACGATGAAAATTCGTTCATATGAGTATAGGAAATTGTGTAATTTATTTTTATTGCAATTGTAATTTCCAGAAAATAGATCTGTTTAGTAGCTGTTTAGTTATTTCGTTTTTCACATTGATCGAGCCGTTGAAACGACGATCTCTCCGGTCAGAATCAGGATTGGAAGTTGATGAACAATCCCACAAAATTTGGCATCAATCAGGGTCCGTTTGGATGTCCGTTCGTTGATGAGAAAAGGCAGCTGTAACAGAAAAACGCATGATTCACAGAAACCCTAACTGTCACTTCCTCGATTTTCTGGAAAGTATTGGACCATTGAAACGAATATCCGACCGGGCAGATCGATAATCATGGAGTTTTGGACGTGAGATAAAATTTTAAGGACGATCGGGACTCATCTTGAACCCCGATTGGCCTCGGGAAGCAAACGATGCGCTGCTGTAAGAGTCTATTTCAGCAGCAAGTTGGGCAGCTCACTGAGGAAGATTGACAAGTCAAAGCTCCGATCCGACCGTCCATCTTGAAGTCCGAAGAATGAAGATCAGATCTGGAAAGTTTCGTCCCGATCCGAGTTCGTTTGGTATGCCGATCGTCGAAGATTCTAAACAGCTGCAGATTAGGGTTTTAATTTATTTTCGAATAGATTAGTTACGGGGGTGCCAACGGTCCATCTCGGTGTTTATTTTCCGCACTAGTATACATGTGTAGATTGTATGAGTAGAACCGGAAAATTGCCATGACATGCATCATATCATGAATTCCACTCCATATGCATACATGTAGAAATTAATTCGAGGAATTAGTTAGGCATGTATAAAACACGCAATTAGTTTTAATTAATTGTTTGATATTAATTAGAAACTAATTAGGGTAAAAACCGAGGAACTCGGGTTTTTTCAATCGTCGAGGTTGGGTGATGGATTCTCGGTGAATCCCACTCTGCGAAAGCATAAGGAGTAAAATCCTGAAACCTCGTGCTTAAGGTGTTGGATTCTCGGTGAATTCCACCTTACCTAGACGAGATTACGTTTTTGTTCCGTAGTGTCTACGTGAAAGTTTGATGTTTAAGGATTGGATGATCACGGGCAAACATGGTTCGAAAGTGGTTTAACCACAGTTGGGTGGTCAACAGTAGCTACGGCTCGATCGACTTCACCCTCCACGTGTGGCGTTTGCACGGGGGTCTGGCAATACTGAGCTATCCGAAGAGCCACTACGGCTCAACGGAGCTCTCCTAGCCTTGACCCGTCCGACGGCCACATATGTTCTAACGAATAGGTCGGGTGGGCTAGCCCACATAACCGACAACATTCGGGCCTATGATTTATTGTTCCTTAATGTAACATCAAGTCCAAAAACGTGATCAGTAAACCCACCACTTTTTCAAAATATTGAGTGGGAGCGGGAGAGGCGACAGCCGACCCCACGGCCTCTACTGTTGACACAAGCAACGTGAGAGAATGGTGACGCCTCGTGCCGGCTTTGATTTCGGCCCCCTAAGGAAGGCCTTCACCGCTATCAAAATTCAAGGCTTGGTCTCCGAAAGGATAGGATTTTGGGTACTCGCCGGGTCACTGACCGACCCTAAGGCGGCACACTCGGGGTCTACCTAAAAATCTGAGACAATAGGTCACACTCATAAAGGGTATTTTTGGTAGTACCTTGGCTGAAAAAGGATAGGTGATTGACGATCACAAATGAGATGTTCGATTCTCAATCTGATCTTCAATATTAATCGAAACCTCTTTGACCTACCCTAAGGCGGCACTGAGACATTATATTAAATCCTTGGAACGGTAGGATATACTATAAGTACTTAGTTTATGTTCCTAAAATTTATTAGTAGTGTATGATTTTAATTTATTTTCTGTCAATTTTATTTACAACTATTTATATATCTCTCTAGGGTGCTAGACTGCTAGTGTAAAATTGACTAGTAATGACTTCGTTAAAAAGTGGTAAGTAACTAGAACGTTGTAATTATTGATCTTACATGCGATTAATTTTGCGGAAGAGATATTTCTCTTGAGCCTTCAAGACTTAAGTGACATAAATAAGTATGTCACTGTTGTTAATCGTGTTGAACGAGAGACGACTGTAGTCAGTTTGAAAGATGATTGGGACGATAAAATTCTTCTAGAGAATTTTAATGGTGTAGTGTCTACACAAGAAATTTTCTAATAGAAAAATTGGAGAATCATAAATTAAAGTGTCGCTAGTTAGACGGTATTTGGAACCGATAAACTAGTGAGAGCTTTTGTCTTATGTTTTTCTAATTTAGAAAATTAGTCCCACTGGGTAACGCTTTCATTAGGCATCCCACAGTTCACGAGTAGTGTCTACTCATACGAACTGCTAGTTCAAGACTATTTCCTTTTAAGGAAAGTTAAGAATGGGAAAGAATGTCTATAAGTGTTAATCATCTTAACTAAAGTTTTGAGGCTAAACCCAAAAATTAATTAAAGAAAGTATAGGATAAGGAAAGTGACTTCGGATCACTTAACCAATGAATCCTGAGAGACTTTCTTAAACCGAGTAACTTGACTCGGTAGCTTAGTTCTTTGGAAGAACAAGGAAGCTGTGCATTAACAATTAATAAAGTAGACAACGGGCAGTTATGTCAGCTATAATAGTGGGAGTGATATAAGGAAATGAATTTCGGATTCTATCCTTGAATATCACAGAAAAAATTTATTTTTCTGTTTACAGATTCGTTGAAACAAATGGATTCACTTTCATCTCGATACTACAGTTGCCTTAAACAAAGTGAAGATGACATTTGTAGTACGAATCTGTGACTCGGACTTTTGTTTGATAAAGACAGAACCACTAAGAAAAGCTGAATAGGTATCTGTAACACATCTAAAACCATTAAAGGTAAAAGGTTTCCGTATTAAGATAAACGACCCTTCAATATCTATTAATTAGTGCATATATCCTAGAGATTAGACCTGACGACTGGCTAAGGGTGATTCCTATCTCCCAGTCTAGGAACACTATCTCAAAGGAACAATGACTAAGTTTCCTTTCAATCGGGAGAGGGTAATAGATTTGAAGGGGTAACATAGCTTGTTCATCATGACCTTCGGGGTCTAGTGAGAGAAACAAGCTAGTGGGAGTTTTTGAGTGGTGACATTTTGTCTGATAACTACTCGAAACATGATTTAGTTTATCAAAAGAATACGAGGAGGAGTCTCTGATTTTAGCAGAGAATAGAGTATTCCATGCTCAGAAATAGGCTATCACATAGTCTTGGGACTGATGCTCGGCCTGCCTCATAGTGGAATGTTTCTCACTGAGGAAGAAACCATAGACTTGCCTGATATAGTTATTAATGTGCTACAATACACTGTTAAACTCGATTAAGATAATTGGTTGCAAAATAACGGTTAACTTTATTATGTAAACCGAGAAGTCTACCTAGAAGATGCCAGTGAATTTATGGATAATGAGTGAATTCGGTTCACACCACTTCCATAAATGTAGGCATTTAGCATTTAATGCTTGAAGGTAGGACTGGAGATTGTGCGCATACGTTCAGATTGTGACTGTTCGTGAAATATCTTAATGAGACGAGTGAAGGTTGATTATAAGATTCTTGAGATCAGAAAGTGACGGTTGAACTGTCACAAGCCTTCTGATAGAATCTATAAGTAACAACCTTAAACCTTGGAGTACGGTTACCCAAAGGTAGTTATTATCTGATTTAATCAGACCACGTCCAACATCGGTTGTTGGTGATTACACTGATAAATACTACTAGATCAGGATGTCAATCCACCATGCAGTGGGAGTATGGTTTAACCATTGACCCATTGTGGTTTTGTGGACTTTACGGTCTGCTGGGGTGATTGATAACCTATGGCTCTTAGTGGGCTGTATAGGATTCTGATCATAGAGGTTGGTTTGACAGCCTTAACCCTGTAAATGGAGCTTTTGTACTCCAGTTTTGTTCAGTCTATTGTAGAACCACCTGAGTGTCTCAGGCCCAGTGGGAGCAATTGGATCTACATAGAAAAGAGTCGAATGAATAGGAAAGTTTAAACTTTCAGCGCAAAGTTGAGTGGTATAGGGGTGATTCCCTGACAAGTAGAGAGTTAACCAGACCTTGAACTCTCTCACCACTCAGTCTTGCTAGATTTCGTTAGAAAGCAGAAAATAGGGGTGATTCCCTGAGACTTTCTTGCCGAACAACAGAATCTGAATTCATTCAGAACATAAGGGTTTTAGCTAAGAATGAATAACGGATTCGTTACAAAGCAGAAGATATGGGTGATTCCCTAATACCTTTTATGCGAGACTAACGATATCTTAATTTATTCAGAAAGAACCATTGGTAGGAAGCCTGCCATGGCTTATATCCTTTGTGGATTTAAGAGAACCTCTCGGTCATTTAAAAGTCACATGTTTTAAAATATGTGGACTTGACCAAAATACTAATAAGTCTTTTGTAGACTGGATATCAATATTGGTAAAGTAGTAGTATTAGTGATCATGAATGATAACACTGAAACGGTTGGAAACAACATGGGTGTGCTATCTGAAGTCGGAAATTGACACGCCAAGATTCTTTAGATGAGAGAATTGGACTATATTCTAAGAATTTGATTCGGTCAAATTCACAAGAATGAGTCATTGTCTATCCCATCCGTCTTATTGGTTAAGATGATCATGCATATACGTATGCAACATTCAACGAGAGTAGTCCTACCTTACCTCTCAGGAATGATTCTCTAAATCTCCGGATAAAAGAGAAAATGGGATAGAGTCTATCTTGGATAACGGCAAGTCAGGTTGTCATAAGTCAATAGTAGTCGAATCTCGGATTCGAGCATAAAATAGCGGTTTTAGTACATCCTCAAGTATTTTTGAAGAACGAGGAATAATGTGCTTGTATATTCAGGTGCAAACTTGAATATGGTTGACTACACTGATTCTGACTTGTAATCAGATTAAGGATGATCATTAAGTTGATCTCGGGCTCAGTGTTTACTCATAGTGCATAGAATTTCTTTTTTTGTTCTGGGAGTAATTCCAGGTCTAATAAGCCGATATCACTTCATTGTGAAAACAGAGAAGAGATAGCTTAGAAGGATCTTCTCAGTCACAAGAAGTCAAAAGCATATTGAGAGAGAGTACCGCCTGATTGGAAGGACCGACAACGTTTCAATCTTAAAGATCGTCTCGAGTCGACAACCTAACTAATCAGTGTACCAAGTCGAGTGCTTGGAGGGTACGGCATTGATGGATATGTCTCATATGCTTTTAGAGCAAGTGGGAGAGTATTGTGAATAAGATGAGAAAGGGTGTGCTCTAAAAACAATCGTTACTTGTCATTTCGTGCAAGTGGGAGATTGTTAGGTGTAGTGCCCGAAAGACAATTTGTGTAATTGTTTTTGATAATGGATGACAGAATTTATCTCACCTTATTACTTGCTTTGTGCTTGTAAGTAATACACTGCTGCAAACCCTAAGTATATTAGTATGTAACCGCTTAACTCAGTGCATGGCATGCACGTGAGGATTGAGTTAGTGGTGATATACTTAAACTGTTAGTCCGTGGTGAACTTAATCAGAGTTTAGGGTCTCTTGATTAAAACACCAATAATGCGCCCAGAACACCTTAGGGTGTGATAGTCTTATCCGGACTGTCGGTAGAGGGTACCTACGTGGGGCATTTATATATGATGGCATATATAGGACTGGACCGATTTAATCTGAATTTCTCGGTATAATTCCGTAATCGAGGAATCTTACTAAATCATTAGATGATCATATATGGATCAACCTTAATCCTGAGGTGATCAAAGGGTGCTGCTTGTCTCGGGGTAGTGTTTGATGTGTTAGTTACGGTTCACTTAGATATGTGTTCCAAGCCACTTCTCATTGGCACTATCTCCTGATGAGTGAGTAGTTCTGATTTTCACAGACATGGAATCCATTCCTTCCTGCGGGAAGTAGAGAGACAGTCCCCTTATTTGTTAGCCCTAAGAAAGTGATCGATCCCGGGAGTTTCGCATTTGACTAATTAGCTACTAGTCAGATATGCATACTAATTGATCATCAGGGGGTTAATGGTAAATAAGGATAAGATATTCTGAGTCGGGTTCACGGAGTCTTCCCACTCAGAATGGACAATCTATGGAGGGTTAATCCGTATGTAGTGATTATATCAATGGACGCTTATTCACTCTATGAGTTGAGTATAAGTATACATCTATAATCGGTAGAGTTCAGTTTCGGGTTTATGGTGGCGTAATCCCGGAATTAATAATTAATGTACTTGTTCTGTTCGATGAATAATTAATTATTGGAGCTACTGGTTATAGGTCCATGGTCCCCGATGTGGCTTCTGTAATTCGGAATGATATTCTTGTTATTTGGGCCTCAGTGATAATTAATTGGCTGGGCTAATTAATTGATATGCATGGATATTATTTAGTTGGGCTAAATAATATAATACACATAAAAGACATTTTATGTGGGCTAAAACCCTAGTTAGGTGGCGCCATTTCTCCTTGAATTATCACAAGAATTAATTTTTGTGATGTGGAAAATAAAAGATATTCTTGTTATATGATTGGTTGGATGACTTGTTATTTGATTTCCTATTGGTCAATACATGTCACAATTAGTCATTAAGGAAAATATCTTTTTATTTTATTTAATTAATTAGAAACTTGGAGGCCAATGATTTACTCTCCTATATAAAGAGAGTTCTTCCAAGACATATGTGACTTGAAAATTTCGCCCCACTCATTAAAAAGAGAGAAAAAAATTTGTTTCTCTTGTCTAGGGTTTTAGAGGAAGAAAAACTTGGAGTTTTTCTTGGTGTTGCATATCAAGGAGGTTCGTTTATCAAGAAGGGTGTCCACCAACCGCCGTTTGGAGAACACATCGGAAGATCAAGGCTTCTCTTCCCGTTATTGGTAACATGACCTTAAACCCCCTTGTAGTAGTTTAAGTTCTTTAATTATGTGTTTTGATATATAAATCGTGATCCATCCGCTGCGCGTAGATCTAATTCGTTTAGATCTAAGAACCTGCATCCTTCACATTCAACTCTTTTCCATGTAGATCCAATTTCTCCCACTGGGCCTGAGACGCTCAGGCGGTTCTACAAGAGTATGAACTGAACTGGAGTACCAAAACTCCATTTACAAGTATATGGCTTTATACCGACCTCCTTTAATCAGAATCCTATACAGTCCTTCCAAAAGGCTATAGGTTGTCAATCACCCCCATCAGACTGTAAAGTCTGCATAATCACAGTGAGTCAATGGTTAGATCATACTCCCACTGCATTTGGATGGTTTGATATTCTGATATGGTTCAGTAGTATATATCAGTGTCATCCCCAACAACCAATGTTGGATGTGGTCTGATTTAATCAAATAGTAACTCCTTGAGTAACTTTACTTCAAGGTCTAAGGTTGTTATCTAAACATTCTTTTAGAAAGGATGTAACAGTGTAACCGTCACTATCCAATCTTAAGAATATTATAACCAGCCTTTACTTATTGCATTAAGATATTTCACGAGCAGTCACTATCTGAACGTGTATGTAAAATCTCCAGTCCAACCTTCAAGCACCAAGTGCTAAACGCCTCTATTTACGAAAGTGGAGTAAACGTAGTTCACTCTTGATCCATAAATTCATAAGCATCTTCTAGGTAGACTTCTCGGTATTATATAATAATGTAAACCGTTATTTTGCAACCAATATCTTAATTGAGTTAAGCAGTGTATTGTAGCTTATCAATAACTATACAAGACAATCTATGGTTTATCCTTTCAGTAAAATCATTTCACTCGGAGGTAGGCCGAGCATCAGTCCAAATATTATGTTGTAGCCTATATCTGAGCATGGAATACTCTCTTCTCTGGTGACATCAGAGATTCCTCAAAGTATTTAGATAAACTAATCGGCGTTTCGAGTAGTCATTAGACAAAGAAGGTCTATTACTCGAAAGCTCCCACTAGCTTGTATCCTTCATAAGACCCCGAAGGTCAATATGAACAAGCTATGAAACTTATCTAGCTCTATTAACCTTTCCTAATTGAAAGCTTACTTAGTCATTTTTCCTTTGAGATAGTGTTCTTAGACTGGGAGTTAGGCATCACCCTTAGCCAGTCTTTAGATCTTATCTCTAGGACATATGCACTAATAATAGATGCTGAAGAATTGTTTATCTAAATATGGAAACCATTTGTCTTAATAGTTTATGATGTGTTATATATACCTTTTCAACATTACTTAGTGGTTTTGACTTTATCAGAAAAAAGTCCGAGTCTCAGAAACGTATACAAATGTCATATTCACTTTCTTTAAGGCAACTATATTATCGATGTGAAAGCAATCAATTTGTTCCAACGAATCCGAGAACATAAATTAAATGATATTCAAGGATTAAAATCCAAAATTTGTTTCCATCTATCACTCTCACTATTTTAGCTGAAATAACTGCCCGTTGTCTACTCTTCATCATGAATGCCCAACTACATTGTTCTTGCAAAAGAACTTTAGCTTCCGAGTCATATTACTCGGTTAAGAAAGTCTCTAAGGATTCATAGGTTAGTGATCCGAAATCACTTTCCTTATCCTATATTTTCTTTGATTAATAATGCGGTTTAGCCTTTAACTTATTTAGTTTAGATGACTTACACTTGTAGACATTTACCTTCCCATTCTTGGCTTTCCATAAAGAAAATGGCCTGAACTAGCAGTTCATTTGAGTAGTCACTACTCGTGAACTGTGGGATGTCTGGTGAGATTGATATCAAATCATTCTCGTCATCTTTGAACTAATATCGGTTGTCTTTCGTTCAACACGAGTGACAGCAGTGACATACTTGTCACTTAAGTTTGAAAGCTTAGGAGGAACATCCTCTTCCGAAAAATTAATTTGTATTTTCGATTATTGAGTTCAACGTTCTTGTTATTTTTTCACTTTTACGAAGTCATCATTAGTCAATTTATCATGTTTAGCAGTTTAGATACCTTGAGATGATATGTAGTTGCAAGTATAAATTTTGACAGAATTATAAATCAAATGATACACCACAACATATAATAATTTTTAGGAATTATAAACGTGATGTCATGCACGCAGTTTATCCTACCATTCCAAGGATTTAATCTCACACCTCAGTGCTGCCGACAGGCAGGTCAAAGAGGTGACGATTAAATTGAGACAATCTCTCTCAACAATTAACTGAGAATCGGACATCTCTATTTAATTGCTGATTACCTTCCTTTTACAGCCACGATATTCAAAAAATACCCTTTAGAGTGTGACCTACTGTTTCAGATTTTGACCCCGAGTATGCCGGCGAATGGTAGGTCAGTGACGTGACGAGTACTCAAAATCCTATCCTTTCGGAAACCAAGCCTTGAATTTTCCAATTTTTCAATTATTAAAATTCTTTTATGTAGTCACTACATAATTAAAATCCTCGAATGATTTTTAGATCCCAAAATTAAATTTACCGAGTAAATTTTATTTTATCATGTGAATTTTATATCCCGATAAAATTCCATTCATTTTAATTAATTTAATTACCTAAATTAATCTAAAGTAATTACGTCTCATACATGCCTAATTAATATCACGATTAATTATCTACATGTATGCATATTCTAGGAGTGGAATTCATGGATATGATGCATGTCATGACATGGTTGTCTCACATAAATGATCAAACATGAAAATAAATGCGTAAAAGTAAACCACTGAGATGGACCGTTGGTACCCCCCCTATCTAATCTATAAACAAATAAACCCTAAATTATTTACAGCCACAGACGGGTATAAGAATTTTCTGCTCCAGATCTTCAATAAAATCCCTTCAAGCTGAGTTGGTTGAAGCTCCTTCTTCCTTCATCACCACCTGAGTTCGATTCCGCGCTCCCTTTTTTTTATTCGTATTTTTTTTATTCGTAAAATAAAATAAAATAAAAACAAACAGAAAAAAAATTTAGAATATTAGACGGCCAGGGGGATTCAAACTCGGGTCTGCACACAATTGAACTTGTGTCTTTACCACTGTGTTGTTGCTCTTCTTCTTCACAGCTTGATCCGATTTTTTTAAATATGGTGCGGCAGAAATTAAAAAAAAAACAGAAAATTAAATTGCAAAATTAAATTACATGTCATCCTATACCCGGAAAAAACGGGTTTACAATAGATCTAACGGTAAACAAGTACCAACCCCAATCCATCTCGTCAACCAAACATTCAATCGCATAAATAAAAATAAAAGATGCAATTTTTATTCTATTCCACTCCTTATTAATTAATTATGCAATCAAGATCGCAAAATCGTTTTAACCTTGCTCTGATACCACATGCTGGATATACAGAAACTAGAATCCGGATTCGATCCATAATTGGATCGTCAGATCTGATTCACAGCACCGATCGAGACACTCGATCATGCACTGCGGAAGCTACGAATAAATTCGCATGCGATTTTTCTACGATTCGATTCACATGATTAATTAATAACTACAAGAAAGTTAGTAGATTTACCCAAACCGGAGAGAGAAGCAATCGACCAAGGGAGAAGCCGCAGTCTACCGGATTGCATCTCCTAGCGATGACTGGTGGACGTCGATCCTCGCCGTTGAACCTCCTCGAATATGCACAAGAAAAACCCTAGGTTTTTCTCCTCTTAATGACAAAGGCAATAAACTAATTTTTCTTCCATTTTATTTAGATGTGGCGCCAATTTTTATATGATTTGTGTTGGGATGAACTCTCTTTATATAGGAAAATAACTAGTCAAGAGAGTTATCCTTTTCACACCACAATTACCTATTCCCATAAGGAAAATATATTTGCCAAAAGATAAGAGATAATTCCCAAAAAATCAATCTCTTATTTTTCTATTAATTATCCAACAAATAGATAATCAATTAATTACACGTGTGACATAATCTAGAAAAATTTCTTTTCCTAATTTATCTCATGTGTGGCGCCATATATCATTATTTTTAAATAGAAAATGTCTTTTGTATTTTACATACTATTTACCAAATAAATAATATTGCATATTCATTAAATAGACCAACTATTTAATTTATTCTAGAGGTTCCATAAAACGAGAAAACACTCGCGTTTCAGGAGCCAACCCGGGGACCATGGACCTATAACCAGTAGCTACAGTAAATTGAATAAAATATTCATCGAACAGAATATTTCTACTCAACTTATTAATTCCGGAATTACGTCACCATAAATCCGAAACTCAACTCTATCGATTATAGATATAACTTATTCTCAAAACATCGAGTCGAGTCGATAAGTGTCCATTGTAATAATCATTACATACATACTAACCTCCATAGACTTTCCGTAACGAAGCAGGATTATTTCCGTAAACCTTCTTCAATACATCTTATCCTTATTTACCATTAACCCACTAGTGATCAATTAGTTCATAACCAATACGAACTCCGCGGATCGATCAGTTTCTAGGATCAACAAATAAGAGGATTGCCTTTCTACTTCCCGCAGGAAGGAATGGATTCCATATCTGTGAGACACACACTTCTCACTCATTACAGAATAGTGCCAACGTGAAAGTGATTCGGATCGCGCCTCTTAGCGATCCTTAACGAACACATCAAACCCTATCCTGAAACAAGCAGGAGTCTGTAATCACTTCAGGATTAAGGTTAATCGATATATGATGATCTTGTGATTTAATAAGATTCCTCAATCATGGAATTATATGAGAAACTCAGATTAAATCGGTCCAGTCCTATATGACTCTCATCATATATAAATGCCTCACTTAGACAACCATTGTCGACGGTCCGGATAAGACGGTCACACCATAAAGTGTTCTGGGCGCATTAATGGTGGTTTAATCAATAGACCCCATACTTTGATTGACTTCACCACGGACTAATATTTCAAGTGTATCACCATAAACTTAATCCTCATGTGTGACACACACTAAGTTATATGGATACATATGATACGACTTAGGGTTTTCATTAGTGTATTACTTACAAGCACGAAGCAAGTAATAAGATGAGAATAAATCTATCATTTATTAATTTTAAAAACAATTACATAAATTGTCTTCCGGGCGCTACTTCCAACAATATCCCACTTGCTGGTAATGACAAGCAACAATTGTCTTTCGGGCACACTATATCTAACAAATCAAACTATTGTATTGGTGAAAGCAATAGTGAATTCCGCCGATCATCATAGGAGAAGAGTGGATTAAGGGATTACTGATATACTACTTTTATATGATTAAATATACGTTATATTATTATGTTTTTTCAACGAATTCTATATAAAATATATGAAATTATGGTATAAATAGTATGAAATGTTAATCTTTATAATTTAGAGTAGTTAGTAGTAATAATAGTAAAAAGTTATCATTTTGTACCGATTTTAGTAAATCGGAGTGTCGTGTCAGATTTACGTGGGTATTTGTGGTATTTTATTGCAGATTTATGAACCGAGACCCCGAGAATCGACATATTGAAGTGTAATTATATCTCTGGAAGGATTTAGAGAGTGTCACAAGCTTAAGTGGTCAAGTGGTCAATCGAAGTGGTCAAGTGTCCAATCGAAGTGGTTAAGTGGTAATCGAGAAATGTCTTCGACAAATGAATGGCTCATCAAAACGACGTTATCTGAAGAAGAGTCCTTCACGAAAGTTGTATATTTTCCCGAGAGCTTTCCGATGCCGCTTAAATCATGATTTTTGGAGATCCAGAACTCGAGATATGAATTTTAGAAGTTTAATAATTATATATAAATATATATATAATTATCACCGCACATGCTGATTGTAATCAAGAAGGTGGAGATCATCATTACACCGGACCGGTCCGGCCTACTACCGGCCCTGTCTGGCCCAAGGATTTTTTTCTATAAAATGAGCTCATTCAGCAGCAGCAACGGATGTACCAATATATATAAACCATATCATATATATATATCCTCTCCTCTTTGTTTTCTTTTTATTTCGTAGTTTGTAAATAGGCCTTACGCCAAGAATAATAATCTCGTAGTATCGTTGTAATGCTCGGGAAATTATCAGAAGTTCAGTGTTGTGGAAGTCGTTGTAATGTCCGGAAGAATACAACTCTGATTCAGCATTTGTAATCGGATAACTTTTCTTAAGTATTTATGTTTGTTTTTATCTTTTTCGTTGTTATAATGTTTTTAGGCTAACTCTAATAACTAGCCAAAGTTATGTAATCGTTTTATTTCGATCTTTTCGGTAAAGGAATGCTGTCTAATTAAAATTGATTAAAATTGAGTTAATTGGATCTTTTTCTATTCTGTACGTATTGATAATATTCGGATTGGCGTAATTAACCAAGATGAATCGCACCATATAACCTAACGATGAACTGACCAGAGAAGTTAGGATATGAGATAAAAGATAGAAAAACCGGAGGGTAAAATTGGCCGTGCGAAAGCGTGACTACGGAATCCTATTTCCTACCCGAGGGCAGATTTGTCTTGGGAAAGATTAATCTTATTAAAATTGTGCTCGAGATCATAATAATGTTAAAATCAACGGTTTAATTGAAACTAACACCGGAAAGTTAAATCGATCCGCCTGACAACCGGAGCCTTTTGAATAACATCGGCCGTCTGACAAACGGAATAACCTCTTTTATCCGGGGTAGATTTGTACTCGGTACCTGTTCAGACTAACTGAGATTAGCATGGGGCAGTTGTGGAGATTGAACTGATGACAATGACATATGACAATTTCATACGCTCGTGTGAGGAGGAATTGTTAACCTCAGGAGTGCACCGTTTCATTTACTCAATTGGACCTAATAATAAAGGAAAGATCGAGCACATTCCGTTTACTGAAAAGATCGTATAATTCAATTATATAAACTTCGGCTAGTTCTATAAACTTATCTGTCTAGTTCTATAAATATATTGGTATCTATATATTTATATCTATATATTTACTTTGCAATTTATGTACATCTATATATATTTATATATCTATATATATTATATTAGAATAACTTTTAAATTACGCATTTATTTTATGTTGACTAGAATAGTAGTGATCTGTGTTATAAAATTGCGATTTAGATCGAGTTAATAACAGCTCTTTGGTGTTTAACCACACTTAGAAGAATTACCAAGTTCCCTGAGGATTCGACAGTCGACTCACCATACTAGCACTACACCCGATACACTGTCGGTTAAGGACTGGTTTAGCACTACGAAAGGCAGCTGTCAGATTTCTGGCGCCATTGCCGGGGAACGACGCTAATTTCTTTTTTTGTGTCTATGGTTACTACTTGTATTAGCTCAAAATTCTCGAGAATAAGTCAACACTTTTCTTATCTCATTTCTATTTTATTTTTCGTTGGTACCTACCTTATAGGTAAATTACCAATTTTTACTACTATCAATTTCACGTTATTTTTAGTTGATGACCAGAAGTGGTAAGGCCCCACTCACTCCTTATAAGCCTGACATAAACACTTACAAAAGGCAGTTAAGAGTAGAGAGTAAATGTGGTCATACTAGTCAGGGAAATCGACCAAGAATCATCTTCAAACAAAAATACGAGAATGGCCGAATCAGTGATGAAACACCTGAACAAGGGCTAGAACATGCTCTAGGGCATGGACAGAACCCTGTTAACCCTAATAATAATAATAATAATATAAATAATCAGAATCGGAACCAGAATAATCGTAATAACCCACCAAACCCGAGACCTATCTGTGATCAAACCATAAGAAGAAACCAGACTAATAATCCCATACTTTTACCCAATGAAGGAGCAAACAATTTCGAAATTAAATCTCATCTTTTTGGTTTAATTGACGCAAGATCCCAATTCCTAGGAGAGGATGATGAAGATCCACATCATCATCTCTATCTTTTTGAAGAATTGTGCAACACAGCCAAAAGTCAAGGTGCTCATAAGGAATTAACGAGGATGACTATGTTTCCTTTTTCTTTAAAAGGACGAGCACGAGATTGGTTTATGTCTCTTCACTGAATTTCTGAAACAATATTTCACTCCTGGACGAAATTTGGAATTAAAAGCCGAGGTTGCTAACTTTAGACAAGGATCTGAAGAAACGCTTGGGAATGCCTGGGAAAGATTTAAAAAATTGTTAAGAGCCTGTCCCGACCATGGTTATTCCTTAGATATGCAAATTCAACTTTTCTGTCGAAAATTAAGAAAAGATTCACGTGCGGATGTAGATCATGCATGTGGTGGTTCTTTAATGATGAGTGAAGCTCAAATAGTTTACGATGCTATAGAAAAGATTTCCAAAAATAACAGAATGTGGGAAACCGGTTCTAGCACCAGAAAAGTAGCTTTTGCAGGAGAATGTACATATAATACGGAAGTTCTAGCACATTTAGAAAATTTGAGTAGGAAATTTGATGGCCTACAATCAAACAAAAACCAAAGTTCAGAAAATAGTACACCAACTGAATACTCAAATCAGGAAAATATGCCATTAGGGATTGAAGAACCAATAGGATATTCAAGAGAGGAGGTGAGTTTTCTTCAACAGCATAGGAATTTGAATAATGCATACTCAAACTCGTTTAATGCTATTAAAAGAGATCACCCTACTTATCGATGGTCTGAAAACCCTAGTAAGCAAGGACAACCGCCATATCCAGTCCCATATAGGAATAATAATCAAGTTTATCAAGAAAACACATCTAATCAGAATTTACAATCATTACCTAGATCCTATCCTCAACATACCACTAAAAGTATACCAGTAACTCAAAGTTCAACTCAACCTGCAGAAGGAGTTGAAAAATGGGAAAAACTAATGGAAAATATGATGGGTGTAGTATCTACTCAAGCTAAGAATATGGAAACAATGATGACTTCTATTGGTACAGTCACTAAAGATATGAATACAATGAAAACATCTATGAGTGGACATGATACCAGAATGAGAACTATAGAAGCTTCATTGAGGAATATGGAAGATCATTTGAGTAGGGAAGGTGAACGTAACAACAGTAGACCACCTGGAGGATTACCAAGCAATACTGAAAGAAACCCAAGAGAGGTAAATGTTGTAGTTACGAGAAGTAGAAAACTCTGTGGTAGTAATGGAGTAGAAAACTTCGGGAATAATGAAGTAGAAAATGATTTAGATGGAAAAAATGATGGAACTAAAGATGAAATTGAATTCACTGATGAGGAAGAAGAAATTATAGAGAATTTCTTGAAAAGAAATAGAAGTTTGGAACCTAAAAATGAAGGTGAGAAATGGGTAAAAATCCCTAGGATTTTGAAAGATCCCATGGATAAAGATTTAAGGAATTTATTCAAGGAACATGTTAGAGTAGAGGATAATGAAAACAAGGATGAAAAACAGGAAGAACTGAAGGAATCTGGAGTAGAGATTGATTCGGGGAATGTTTTAAAAGAAAAAATTCAAGAACCTGATACTTGGCGATCAAGTAATACTCAAAGGTTTAAGGAGAAAGGAAAAGAGAAAATGACTTTGGGATCACAGGTTGTAGATTTAGTATCTTTACCTTACCCACCTAAAGATCCAATTAAAAAGATTAAAACTGATCAAAAGTATGCTCGTTTCCTTGATACTTTTCGTCATATTCATGTTAATATCCCTGTTATCGAAGCTCTAATTAGTATGCCTGCTTATGGAAAGTTTCTGAAAGATATTTTGTCAAACAAGAAAAAATTAGAGGAATATAAGAATATATGCCTAAATGAAGAATGTTCTGCAGTTTTGCAGCATAAGTTACCGCCTAAACTAAAAGATCCTTGAAGTTTTACCATTCCATGTGAAATTGGAGGATTTCTGTTTAAGAAGGTCTTATGTGATCTTGGAGCTAGTATAAATCTAATGTCTTATGAGGATTATAAGAAGCTAGGCATAGGAAAGCTTACGAAAACTGAAATGACTCTGCAGATGGCAGATAGATCGATTAAATATCCTAAAGGAATTATTGAGGACGTATTGGTTAAAGTAGACAAGTTCTATTTTCCAGTAGACTTTGTAGTTATGGAAATGGAAGAAGGATATTCAGCGCCACTTATCTTAGGTCGACCGTTTCTAGCTACAGGAAGAACTTTAATAGATGTCCAGAAAGGAGAGTTAATTCTGAGAGTCAATGAAGATGAAGTTACTTTCAATATTTTCAAAGCTATGAACCATCCATACAGATCACCAGAATCATGTTCTTTTATAGAAGACATTCATTCTGTCTATGATAATCAGTTACCAACTTTTGAAGCCAGATTAGAAGAATGCTTAGCTCTGTCTATCTATAAAGAAGATGAGAAAGACACCGAAATGAAAGAGATAATTCTTTATCTAGATAAAGGAAGTTTTACTTTTAAACCATCATGGCATAAGTATTTGGAATTAGAACTAGAAGGACCAGTTCTTAAACCATCACTGGAAGATCCACCTAAGAATCTGGAATTGAAACCGCTACCTTTAAATCTGAAGTATGCTTTTCTTGAAACTGATAATCTATTACCGGTTATTTTTCATCATCTTTAACTGAGCAACAAGAAGATCAATTACTTAGAATGTTGAAAAAGCATAAGAAAGCTTTTGGATGGACAGTTGCCGATATTCGAGGTATTAGCCCTGAGATTTGCATTCATAAGATAATTCTGAAGGAAGATGCTAAACCTTGTATTCAACCGCAACGCCGCCTCAACCCAAATTTGCAGTTAATTGTTAAGAAAGAAGTCATTAAGCTATTAGAAATGGGGATAATCTTTCCCATATCAGATAGTGAATGGGTGAGTCCAACTCAAGTGGTACCAAAGAAATGAGGTTTCACAGTGAAAGAGAATGAAAGGAACGAATGGATTCCGACAAGAGAGATTACAGGTTATCGAATGTGCATTGATTTTAGAAAACTAAATGATCATACTAAGAAAGATCATCATCCAATTCCATTCATAGTTCAGATGTTGGAACGTTTAAGTGGACATAAGTATTACTGTTTCTTAGATGGTTATTCAGGATATTTACAGATATTCATTGCAGCAGGAGATAGAGAAAAAACTACTTTCACTTGTCCTTATGGAACTTTTGCTTATAAAAGAATGCCGTTTGGTTTATGTAATGCACCATCTACTTTTCAAAGGTGTATGATGGCTATATTTGCTGATATGGTTGAGAAATTTTTAGAAATTTTTATGGATGACTTTAGTGTTTACGGAGATTCATTTGATGTTTGTGTGTTACACTTAGAACGAGTGTTACAACGCTGTGAAGATACCAATTTAGTACTAAACTGGGAAAAATGTCACTTAATGGTATCAGAAGGAATTGTTTTAGGTCACCGAATCTCTGAAGAAGTTATCGAAGTTGATAAAGCTAAAGTCGAAGTAATTGAAAAATTACCTCCACCCGTTAATTTAAGAACCCTAAGAGGATTTCTCAGACATGCAGGTTTTTATAGAAGGTTCATTGCCGATTTTTCAAAAATAGCAAAGCCTCTAAGTCATTTACTTGAAAAGGAAGTACCTTTTAACTTTGATAGTAAATGTATGGAAGCCTTTCAGACCTTAAAAGCGAGGTTGACTACTGCACCAGTGTTAGTAGCACCAGAGTGGAGTTTGCCGTTTGAGATTATGTGTGATGCGAGTGATTTAGCTGTAGGAGCTGTCTTAGGTCGAAGATATAACAAAATTCTCAAAGCTATTTACTATGCATCTCACACACTAAACGCAGCTCAACTTAATTATGCAACTACAGAAAAAGAACTGTTGGCTGTAATTTTTGCTTTAGATAAGTTTAGATCATATATTGTTGGATCTAAGGTAATAATTTATACAGACCAT
Organism: Gentiana dahurica var. dahurica; assembly: GCA_024500145.1. Classification (NCBI taxonomy): domain Eukaryota; kingdom Viridiplantae; phylum Streptophyta; class Magnoliopsida; order Gentianales; family Gentianaceae; genus Gentiana; species Gentiana dahurica. The sequence goes on along the minus strand of CM044897.1, from coordinate 56,041,835 downwards.
TCAGCCCTGAAGTATTTACTGAGTAAGAAAAATGCTAAACCTCGTCTTCTTAGATGGATTCTCTTACTTCAAGAGTTTGACATTGAAATTAAAGATAAAAAAAGAAGTGAGAATGTAGTAGCAGATCATCTAAGTAGAATGGAAAATGAGGAAGAAATAGGAATTGAAATTAAAGATTCATTTCCTGATGAACAATTGTTTAGAATAGATACTCCTTCAACCATGCAGTTATTAAAAAATAGAATTCCTTCCAAGGAAATGTCACCCTGGTTTGGAGATATCATTAATTACTTAACCTATGATTATATTCCGTCTCATTGGACTTGGCAACAGAAAAAGAAGTTATTTTATGACTTAAAATTTTATTACTGGGAGGAACCAGACCTTTTCCGTAAATGTTCGGATGGGATAATCAGAAAATATGTGCCTGATAATGAAATTTTAAGTGTTTTATCATTTTGTCATGATCGTGAGGCAGGAGGTCATCATGGAGGTTGGAAAACTGCTTTTAAAGTTTTACAATGTGGTTTTTATTGGCCTACACTATATAGAGATGCTTATAAGTATGTTAAATCTTGTGAGTCTTGTCAAAAATGGGGAAATGTATCTAAAAAACATGAAATGCCTATGCAACCTATTTTAGAATGTGAGTTATTTGATGTTTGGGGTATAGATTTCATGGGACCTTTCCCTATATCTTTTGGAAAAAGATTTATTCTTGTAATGGTTGATTATGTCTCGAAATGGGTAGAAGCTGAAGCTCTTCCAACTAATGATACCAAAGTTGTCATACGATTCCTTAAAAAGAATATATTTACAAGATATGGCATTCCGAGGGCAATCATTAGTGATAGAGGTTCACATTTTTGTAATAGACCATTTACTAAGATAGTTGAAAAATATGGTGTAACGCATAAGTTAGGAACGCCCTATCATCCGCAAACTAGTGGACATGTAGAGGTATCAAATAGAGAAATCAAAAGAATCGTGGAAAAAAGAGTTGATTCAAATCGTAAAAACTGGGCAGTAAAATTAGATGATGCATTATGGGCGTACAGAACAGCTTTTAAAACACCAATTGGTTGTTCTCCCTATAAGCTAGTCTTTGGTAAGTCTTGTCATCTCCCAGTTGAGTTAGAACACCGAGCCTTCTGGGCTATTAGATTTCTGAATTTCGATCCTAAGGCTGTCGGTGATCATAGATTGCTTCAATTAACAGAACTAGAAGAATTTCATCTCGATTCTTATGAAAACGCTCGAATCTACAAGGAACGCACGAAATCTTTCCATGATAAGAGAATCTTTAAACGTGAGTTCCATGTAGGTGATCGAGTGCTTTTGTACAATTCACGTTTAAAGTTGTTTCCAGGTAAGCTTAAGTCAAGATGGACAGGTCCATTTAAGGTAACACGGGTTTACAAATTTGGAGCTGCTGAACTAACTGATGGAAATACAATTTTTATAGCCAATGGCCACAGACTAAAGTTATTTGTGGAGGGAGAAGGAATCACACTGAAAGAAGAAATAATGCTACTGATTGATCCCCCGACAAATTGAAAAAGCAGATAAACACAAAAGAACTGAAAAGTAGAGAAACTGGAATCAGCCGAATACCAGGTACTATCTATCTTTACTCTACTTTTATGTATTTTTTTTTATGTTTAAAATCTTTTCGTCTTTTACCGGATAGACGTAAAAGAACTGGATGCCTTTTTTAGATAGAATAGGAGTTTTTATTTTACTTTTGAAATTAGGCCTAGATAAAGATGTCGCGTTTGCTATAGAAGCTTTAGTTTTTGAACAAAACAAGAAATTGTTGAGAGAGATCAGATTGAAAGAAGTTTGTAATGGAACATCAAGAAGTGCGATAAAAAGAAGGGCAAAGTTTCTGATGAGATGCAGAATCTGTGGAAAAAGTGAACATGTTGGACGCTGTGGGAAAAACACAACCAAATCCTAGGATGAGTGTTTGAATATTGTTAGGAAGGGAACGATTTGGTGGTTATCCGAAAACCCCGATGGAATTCCGAGAGATAATTCAAATGCCTCGTTTTTAGGAGTTAGATTGATTGAGCGTTATATCAGAACTCTGGAAGATTTAGAAATCGAAGAATCAGGAACCCTTTAAGTTTCGAGTCTTTTCTTATATTTTATAAAATTTTCGCATAACTTCGAGAATTTTATAAAATTGGATCTTTATGAAATTTGAGGAGTTTTATAAAAGTTTTATAAAATTTCTTTAGTTTTTATTTAGATGTTTTATAAGAGTTGATATAAATTTATTAAATTTTTATAAGCTTTTTATTAAAGTGTTATAAAGATTTTATTAAATTTTTAGAAATTGTTATAAAATTATAAAATTTCCTTCAAATTTTATTTTTAAAGATTTTAGTGAGTTTTAAAAATAAAAAAATAATAAAAAAAAAATCATAAAAATAAGAAAAACGTAAAAGTGGAAAAAATTGGGCACGGACCGATCCGGCCCTTAATCCGGACCGGTCCGGGGTTTAAAAACATAAAAAGGGACGGGGACCCTTTTTTTTCTTCTTCTTCTTCTTCCCTAATTCTTTCAACAGCCGCACCCCACACACCAAACCCCACCACTCGAAATTTTTATCAATTCTTCCACAAAAATTCACCTCTCACACTACCACTACTTGATTTCTTCCCCTTTTCATCTCTTCTCTTCTACACAAATTTGAAAAAATCAAAAGGGAGCAAAAACAAGCTACATTTCATTCTGGCGACTTTTTCAACTTTTCCGGCCTACTTTTCAACGTTTTCTTCATATTAAGGTATAATTTAGTTTATTTAGTTGTCAATTTCGTATTTTTCATAATTTTTTAGGTTAATTTAAAATGTTTTGATTTTTGAGTGTGTTGTGACATTTTTATTTTTTGTTGATTTTTTGTTGTTTTTGTTGTTGATTGGCATTACCAATATCGTAGAATGGCTGAGTCGAGTAGGAAAGGCTCTAAAAAGCGTAAATCAAACATTCCTATATCAACTCCGGTCGTAGGCACAATACTTTTATCACCTGAAGAAGAGGCCGTAAGTTTTGATAAAACCGCATCACCTGAGGCTAAGAAAGCATATGAGAAAATTTATAGTAAATGTGATGTCTTGGTTGAAAAAGGGTTAGATTTGGATGACTTAGGTGATGAAGTCAAAGATATCTTTAGAAAACGACAGTGGTTAGATTTAGCAGCCAGAAGGGAAGGGGAGATTAACACGACTCTAGTAGCTGAGTTTTATTCAGTTTTATCTACACTTTCACAGGAGCAGCTTACTCAGTCGCAAACTGTACCCCTAAGAGCCAGAAATATTACTTTTAACCCTGAAGTTATAAATGCAATTCTAGGAGTTGAAGTTTTTCTTGATGAGGAGGATTACAGGGTAGTTTATAATCTAGATGATCCTGCAAGTTTTGAACAGATTGCCCTGAGAGCTCAGAATACTTTTGACCCAACCGCTGTGTGAGTAGAAAATAGATTTAATTATGGGAATTGTTTTAGAGGGTTGAGGGCAATTAAAAGATTTATTAGCCATAATCTCTACCCTTCACGTAAACATACTGCTTTTGGAAAGGAAGATGTTTGTATCGCCTGGGCGATGGTAAACGATGTCAGAGTGGATGTTGGTAAGGTCATGTTTAAAAGAATTTTTGAATGTATTGTCATCGCCAGACCAGGGAGTCATCTATACTTCCCTTGTTTTATCTCTGATTTATGTCGTAGGGTGGGCGTACCAGTCCTGCCTAATGACAAATTATCTCTGGCAGATGCCAATTTGATTGGACCGAGTTTGACTACACTTCCGGATGGTAGTATACGCTCTTTGATTAGACGTAGTCAAACTCAACCAGCTCCACCAGTTTTCACATCTTCTTCTTTTCCATATTTTTCTAGTCAGCCTCAACAAACTCCTTTCTCCAACACTATCACATACGATATGTTTCAATCTTTAGTGTCAGACGTTGCACGTGGTCAAGCCAACATGGCTTTATATGCTGAGAGTAATAGGCAGTGGTGTGATGATATTCGTAGAGGTTAAGGAGGAACGAGCAGTTGCTTCGTAATCCTACTTTTGATGATCCTGCCTATCCACCTTGTCAGTCAGATCCTTATACCTTACCAGAGTGGGTAACACCTATTCCACCACCTTCGAGCTTTCATCCATCGTCATATCCTTTTGGAAGCCAATCTAGTGGAACAGGTGTATTTTCGACAGGTGTTCAGAGACCAGCGATGTCTAGTTGGGGAGGATTCACTGAGTTTGCACACATTACGACTGGCATGAGTTCAATGGGTCTTGATAGTTCAGTCAGGACCACGACTACAGTTCAGCCACCAGCTTCTCAGTCGTTTCCGAGTTCAAGCTTTCATGTCGATCCAGAGAAAGACTATGATGAAGATTGATTTTAAAAACTATGTTGGATTAAACATTTTTTTTACTGCACATTTCATTTTATTCGACGTTTGTCATTTAGATATTGGTTTGTTTTCGTTTTTATTTAGTTTGATTTTATAGTCGTTTTATCAAAATTTGGTTTACATTCTAAATCGTTTTAGTTTTTATAAAAACTATAAAAAACCCAAAAAAAAATTAATTTTTGTATCATTACTACGTCATTTTACAAAAATATAATGTGTCATTTTATCCGTTTGTATCAAGTTAGATTAATCATTATGAAGTATCTTCAAGGAAGTAGGTAGTAATAGGCACGTGAAGTAAAAAAACCAAAATACAATTTGACTTTCACCTCTGTCCTCAGTAAAAGCTGGATGAGGCCGGACCGGTCCGGCCTAGACTCGGCCCGAGCCGTGAAGGGAAATGGCATGACTCATTTTTTGAGTCTGTCTCGTGCATCCACGTATGTATAATTTTCTATCTATTTAAAGGAGGCCAGGGAATGAGGAAAACATACCAACTCTTTCACTGTCTATCTACTTTCAGCTTTGTTTTTTTTTATTACTTTTTATCTAGTTTTAAAAATGTCGAACCGATCATCTCCATCTGTCAATTCATACGAACCTCACACCCCGGATCATCCGGAATCTCAAGCTTCTAATGAGAATATCATTTTACACCATCGTTTTGCGAATTCTCCAATCCAGTTGGAGAAAGGTTTAAATGTCGATAAGATTGATCAATGGGGAAAAACTATTATTCAAAGTTTTGGTTGGAAAAAATTTGTCAGTACGCCGAGAGGAAGGATAAATGTCTCGATAGTTCGAGAATTTTATCCTGCCCTCATGACGACGTCCATGATCGATATTACTCAGATTGTTTCGGTAAGAGGAGTGGCTATTCCCTTCTCTTCTTCTATTATCAACCAAATTTTTGCAATTCCACCGGTTTCAATGCAGCATTTTGAGATAACATGGGGCTTACAAAATCCACACAATCATTTGAACAGAGTCCATGAGTCTTTCCAATGTCTGTTTCCACTTTTCGACACAAATCACGAAATGTCTACACGTGCTTTACTTCCACACCTAAAGGCGTGGAAACATTTCATTAATTCTAGGGTGTATCCTACTTGGGATTTCGGGAGCCTTAGTGATAATGAAATGCTTCTGCTGTATGCTTTGACAGTTGGTGTATTTGTCGATTGGGGAATTTTGATTCAAAGGACGGTGTTGGAGTTTGCAATCACGAGAGGTAGTAGGGGGAAACCTATGCCTAATTCTTGGTTGATTTCGCGCCTGTGTACTCAGATGAGTGGAGTGGGAGAGCTGGAAACGGATGAGACCTATGCCTATGCCTAATTCTTGGTTGAAACCTATGCCTATGCCTAATTCTTGGTTTTTTTTTTAGTTCGGATAAGTTATGTTGTTTTTAAGTTTGTAATAATCTATCTTGTTTAATATATATATATGTCTCAGTTTTTTTTTAAGTTTGTTTGTTATTTAATGATATAATTAGTATACGCTAAAATTAAAATCGAATAATAACGATAATAGATAATTTTAATTTTATTTTCCAACCTACTTATTTAATACTCATTGAACATCGGGACGATGCCACTTCGAAAGTGGGGAGTAAGAGTTAGGTTAGAAAATTCATTAAAATTTTCAAAATAGTTATAAATTATAAAATTATCAAAAAAATTTATTACTTATTTTTAATTTTTTTGTAGTTAATATATATTATGAATAAAAAATGATAAAATTTGGAAGAATAAGTTTTTAACTAAAGTAAAGTATATTAGATATATTATATTCATATTTTATGTCTAATTTAGATTTTAATAAGATTTTAAGTTTATATAATTGAGTAATTAATATTAGATATTGTTTTTATGAAATTATATAAGTATGTTGATAATTATAAGTAAAATTTTTAGAATAATTTTTTCAATATGAATTATGAGTTTGGAATTGGACTAGGGATGTCGATTTTTGGCACCACAAAAATATAACTATAGCCAAATAGCCTACCTAAATTTCCAATTTTTGTTCTTATGTCAGCCTTGATTAGAGTGATCAATACCTCACTCGAAATTGTCAATTGTGATTAAATAACCAAGCTTTAGCTAATTTTGGTCTACATTTCCTAGAAAATACCGCAAGTTTGTACGTACTTATAAAAAGAGATGAAGACATAAAAGCTATGTTTTGGTATATGCTGAGATTGGAAAAATTAGATAAGTATTAGTACATTCGATCTTACCTCATGACACTTGCAAGATAGTCGATTTTGGTAATAAGCTCGGATATATTAATATTCTAAATTAAGAACGAAGCACCATATTTACACAGAATTAATCAAATACCAGGTATCTTCCTTATCTGTGATCGAGAAAATTTTTTTATTTTTTTTTAACATATCGGTTGTAGTTACCAATGATTTGAGTGAGTAGGGTATTATCACAAAATGTCCAATATCACTATGAGGTTAGAAGCTCCCGATTGCCTGATGATAGAAGTCCAGCTAGGGTATTATCTCGAAATGTCCTATTGCTGGGAGTGAAGGCACCGAATGAAAAAGAAAAAGTCGAATCATAAGATCTCAAGAATGATTACAAGTTTAAGGAAACCGGACTTGTAATTTTCGATCGAAAGAGTAGTACTCCGATCAATCTTGATGAAGCAATGCTTGTAAGTTTGATTTTCTACACACACTCACGCTTTTAGTTCTTAATCTAAAAAAAAGAAAAAAAATAGAGAAAATCTGAAAAAAAAAAGAGATGTTATTAATCGATGATTATTTTTTGATCAAGAATATGAAGATGTAGGTACGTACGACTTGCCTCTTTCTCTTTTTGATTTCCTTTTTTCCGATTAACCAACATCTTGAGCCTAAACTCTATAAGCCATTTTTGTCGACTACCTGACCGAGTTTCCGATTCCAGAATTTCATAATAGTTGCGATTAAAAATAATTCTGATATTTTATTTATACTTATTAAGTATTACATGTACAATTTTATCTAAATAATATTTAATGTTTAAGTTATTTAAGTTATATACACTTTCTGTCTTCTTACGATTTTAAATTAGAATAAATAATATATTTATAATATTGACAATATAAATTACATTAAAAATTATAATATGATCAATTATATTATCTTTTATTACCACTTATTTTTGCTCGAGGACGATCAAAAGCTAAGTGGGGAGTAGTTGATATACTACTTTTATATGATTAAATATACGTTATATTATTATGTTTTATCAACGAATTCTATATAAAATATATGAAATTATGGTATAAATAGTATGAAATGTTAATCTTTATAATTTAGAGTAGTTAGTAGTAATAATAGTAAAAAGTTATCATTTTGTACCGATTTTAGTAAATCGGAGTGTCGTGTCGATTTACGTGGGAATTTGTGGTATTTTATTGCAGATTTATGAACCGAGACCCCGAGAATCGACATATTGAAGTGTAATTATATCTCTGGAAGGATTTAGAGAGTGTCAAAAGCTTAAGTGGTCAAGTGGTCAATCGAAGTGGTCAAGTGGCCAATCAATTTGGTTAAGTGGTAATCGAAAAATGTCTTCGACAAACGAATGGCTCATCAAAACGACGTTATCTGAAGAAGAGTCCTTCACGAAAGTTGTAGATTTTCCCGAGAGCTTTCCGATACCGCTTAAATCATGATTTTTGGAGATCCACAACTCGAGATATGAATTTTAGAAGTTTAATAATTATATATAAATATATATATAATTATCACCGCACATGCTGATTGTAATCAAGAAGGTGGAGATCATCATTACACCGGACCGGTCCGGCCTACTACCGGCCCGGTCTGGCCCAAGGATTTTTTTCTATAAAATGAGCTCATTCAGCAGCAGCAACGGATGTACCAATATATATAAACCATATCATATATATATATCCTCTCCTCTTTGTTTTCTTTTTATTTCGTAGTTTGTAAATAGGCCTTACGCCAAGAATAATAATCTCGTAGTATCGTTGTAATGCTCGGGAAATTAGCAGAAGTTCAGTGTTGTTGAAGTCGTTGTAATGTCCGGAAGAATACAACTCGATTCAGCATTTGTAATCGGGTAACTTTTCTTAAGTATTTATGTTTGTTTTTATCTTTTTCGTTGTTATAATGTTTTAGGCTAACTCTAATAACTAGCCAAAGTTATGTAATCGTTTTATTTCGATCTTTTCGGTAAAGGAATGCTGTCTAATTAAAATTGATTAAAATTGAGTTAATTGAATCTTTTTCTATTCTGTAACGTATTGATAATATTTGGATTGACGTAATTAACGAAGATGAATCGCACCATATAACCTAACGATGAACTGACCAGAGAAGTTAGGATATGAGATAAAAGATAGAAAAACCGGAGGGTAAAATTGGCCGTGCGAAAGCGTGACTACGGAATCCTATTTCCTACCCGAGGGCAGATTTGTCTTGGGAAAGATTAATCTTATTAAAATTGTGCTCGAGATCATAATAATGTTAAAATCAACGGTTTAATTGAAACTAACACCGGAAAGTTAAATCGATCCGCCTGACAACCGGAGCCTTTTGAATAACATCGGCCGTCTGACAAACGGAATAACCTCTTTTATCCGGGGTAGATTTGTACTCGGTACCTGTTCAGACTAACTGAGATTAGCATGGGGCAGTTGTGGAGATTGAACTGATGACAATGACATATGACAATTTCATACGCTCGTGTGAGGAGGAATTGTTAACCTCAGGAGTGCACCGTTTCATTTACTCAATTGGACCTAATAATAAAGGAAAGATCGAGCACATTCCGTTTACTGAAAAGATCGTATAATTCAATTATATAAACTTCGGCTAGTTCTATAAACTTATCTGTCTAGTTCTATAAATATATTGGTATCTATATATTTATATCTATATATATACTTTGCAATTTATGTACATATATATATATATATTTATATATCTATATATATTATATTAGAATAACTTTTAAATTACGCATTTATTTTATGTTGACTAGAATAGTAGTGATCTGTGTTATAAAATTGCGATTTAGATCGAGTTAATAACAGCTCTTTGGTGTTTAACCACACTTAGAAGAATTACCAAGTTCCCTGAGGATTCGACACTCGACTCACCATACTAGCACTACAGTTTGACCCGATACACTGTCGGTTAAGGACTGGTTTAGCACTACGAAAGGCAGCTGTCAATTACACCACCTTGAACCACTATAAACTTTGTCTTATTTTCACCCTTCTATGAGACCAATAATTGGTATCCTAGCAGTGTTCTTTGTATTATAACCCGTTCAGATATGATTTCTTGTAACAAGGAGATCACTCACTGTTTAAGAGTATTATCAAAAGTTTTTATATATACATACATATATATATATATATATATATATATATATATATATATATATATATATATATATATAATGATATTTTTCAAAATGGAGTCCTCAAGTTTCTTGTCTAAAATTCATTTGTTTAACGGGAATAACTTTGACGAATATAAAATATGTATGCTTTCTCTTCTTGCAGCAACACATGAAGAAATGCTGGATGTGATCAATGTTGGTCCAATAAAGATCATGATAGTGGAAACAAACAGGTCCAAATCAAGGGAATTAAATTGAAAAGCCAAAGAAAGACTAGACAAAGGATGATATGTGGAGAGCAAATCTTGATTATGTTGAAAAATACATGATAATGAAGACCCGTGACAGCAATATGTTCATGAGAATCAAAGATTGCAAAGGATCTGAGGCAATCTATGAATACCAACTATCTGTTACAAAACGGAAGCTTGAAAATTTCAAAATCAAGACTGGTGAATCCATTGATCAAATGGACAACAGATTCTCAAGCGTCATCAGTGAACTACAACAGCTTGGACACTCATATCACCAAAAGGAAGTGTGCTTGAAGATTTTGAGGATTTTTCCAGAAAGATGGAAGATAATCACTTCCGTACTCAAAGGCACACTATATATTACTAAAACTGACACTCTGACACTAATGTCACATTTGAAAGCTCATGAATTTGAGCTAAACAATGAAGATGGTGTACCAGTAGAGTTACACAAAACTAGTGCACTGATTGCAACCCAACAGAGTAAACCAACCGGCTCAGCCAACAAAGTGACACAAGAACTAAAGGTACAAGTTTCATTACTGATCATAAAGTTGGACAGATTCAAGAAGAATCAATTCAAAGGCAATTCATTATCAAAATACAAGTCATCTTCAAGCAAAGACATCAAGAAAGGAGATGATGAAGTTAAGTGCTTTAATTGCAAGAAGAAAGGGCATTACAAAGTTGACTGCCCTGAACAGAAGAAAGAAAAAGAAAATGAAAAGAGGAGGCATAAATCAACAAATAAGAAGAGGCACTCATATGATAAAAAGAAAATCAAGAAAGCACTAAAGGGAGAGACAAGTAGTGAAGATGATAGCGGCACATCAGAGTCATCTGATAGTGACTCAGTTGCTAGTGGAAGCACCTCTTGCTCAGAAAATGACAAAGCCTGTCTATGCCTGATGGCTTAGGAGATTGAAGAAACATAGGTACATTCTAGTGCATCTTCATCTTGTGCATCTATGTTTGATACTACACAATCCTCTATTTCCCTTGTTGATTCTGCAACACTAATCCTAGATCTCATGAGCAAATTTGAAGAAATTCAAATGAATCATTAAATTATGGAACAAGAATATGAGAATCTAAGAAGGGAAAATAAAAGATTGAAGAAGGTTCTGGATAAGCAAAAATATGACTTAGCTAGTAAAGAAAACCACTTACCTATTCAACAAACATCATATGATCTGTCATCTGGTATTGACAGACCAACTAAGGAAATAGCTTTACCAGTAGAGAAGATTTCTGCATCAGCTAAGGCTGTTAAGGCACCAGCCTACAAACCCCATAAAGGTTTGGATCCAGATCTAGTCTTGGCTACAATAGTCAAGATAAGAAGAGACAAAATGGTCAAAACAATTCTGAATTAAAGACCAAAACTGGTCCAAAATTCAGGAAAGGACAGACTATTGAGTCAACTACTCATCCTGCACCAGTGAAGTCAAAGACTAGTGCAGTGAAACAATAGAGTAAATCATCTTACTAACCTACTAAAGGAAAAGGTATAATGAAACGTAAGGGAAGACTTTACCATTCAGAAGATGATTGGAGTGTTTCTCCACATCATACAGAAGAAAACCAGCTCATAAACAGTCAAATGCATTCAGGAAAAACCAGTATAGGCCTAGCCTGGATACAAAAGACAATATAAGCAAAGGTCATCTCCTGTATACTTAAGAATAAAACAATGCAATAACACCAAAAGGTGGCGGGAAACTGTATCAGAATACTTTTTGCAAATCAATTAGAAGTTATTCTGCCATGCCTTATACATATGAGGTTGCTGATTTCAACCCTCCAAGAAGGAGATCTTTTGGATACATACTTTGGGTAGGAGGCATGAGCACTTACAAGCATGGACTCAAACAGTGCTTGGTACCCAAAAATGCTTAATTTGTTTTGTAGGCTGTTTGGTACATAGATAGTGGATGTTCTAGACACATGACTGGGAGCAAAGATTGGTTGACTGATTTCATGGCTTTTGATGGACCTAAAGTCACCTTTTGATGCAAAGAAAATCCTGGCAAGATGAAGGGGGAAGGCATAATGTTAAAGAACAACTTGAAAATTCAAAATGTAGCTTACGTCAAGAGATTGAACTTCAATCTCTTGAGTATTAGTCAGTTATGTGCCAAAGGCTACAATGTGCATTTCAGCAAGGAAGGATGCATAGTGATCCACAACCAAACCAACACAGTTGTACTTGAAGGAGTAGGGAAGACTACATGTATGTTATATTGGAAGACAGCAAAGGCTGAAACCTGTCTTTTAGTGAAGCAAAAGCAAACACCTTGCTGGATATGGAAATAGAAGACTCAATCATCTGAATTTCAAGACAATCAACAAGCTATCAATGAGGAAACTTGTGGAAGGCCTACCTGAAATCACTTTCAAGAAAGAAAATCTATGTGATGCTTGCCAGAAGAGAAATCAGATCAAAAGCTCATTCAAATCAAAACCACACCAGTCAACAACAAGAATAATGGAACTCTTACACATGGATCTATTTGGTCCCATCATACCACTCAGTGTAAGTGGGAAGAAGTACACCTTTGTGGTGATTGATGACTTCTCCAAATACACCTGGAATATATTCATGAACAAGAAGAAAGAGACACTCAAGAAACTACCAGATCTACTCAGAAGATTGCAAAATGAGAAAGAATTGAAGATTATCAAGATTAGATCAGACAAAGGAACAAAGTTTCTAAATGAATCAATAAGAACCTTTTGTGGAGAAAATGGAGTGATGCATCCACTATCTAAAGCAGGAACCCCGCAACAAAATGGAGTAGCAGAAAGAAGAAATAGAACCCTAAAAGAAGCTGTTAGAACAATGATAGCATATGCAAGTCTACCAAAGAGGTTATGGGTACAAGCAGCAAATACAACATGCTACGCACAAAATAGATCAATCATCAACATACACCATGTACAAACACCATATGAAATATGGAATGGAAGAAGACCAAACATATCTCACTTGCACATGTTTGAAGCAAAATACTTTGTCTTAAACAGGAATCTGCTGAGTAATTTTGATGAAAACGCTGATAAAGCAATATTCATGGGATACTCAGACACCAACAAGGCATTTAGAGTGCTAAATAGAACAACCTTGGTGATTGAAGAACTATTCATATAGTGTTTGATGAACTTAACACAAGTTGTGAAGATCTAACAACTCCAAATGAAGTTGAGACAAGAAAACAAGAACTTGGACCAACTTATATAGAAGCAGAGACACCACCTGTAGTACTGGATGAAGCAGCTGATGAACAAGAAGATGTACCAGCTAATGTACCAGCAGAGGCAGTAGCACAGACACAACTCCAACCAGATGTTAACTGGCTCAGAGATCATCCAGCTGAGCAAATCATTGAAGATGTCACTATAGGTGTCAGAACTAGAAGGCAATTGGAGAGAACGCTAACCTATTTTCTATCATAGGTTGAACCTAAAACAATAGATGGTGTAATCCAAGATGAAAATCGTATAACAACCATGCAATAAGAACTCAATGAGTTTGAAAGAAATTAAGTCTCAGAGCTAGTGGATAGACCAGACTTGGCAAACATCATTGGCACCAAATGGGTATTCAGAAACAAAATGGATGAACAAGGAGAAATTTTCAGAAACAAGGCAAGAATGGTAGCAAAGGGATACTGAGAAGCAGAAGGCATAGATTAGGATGAAACATTTACACTAGTAGCATGATTGTTAGCAATCAGGATGTTCTTAGCATTTACATCCCACAAAGACTTCAAAGTCTATCAAATGGATGCAAAGAGTGCATTCTTTAATGGACTGCTATAAGAAGAAGTATATGTGGAACCCCTGAATTCCAAATCAATGGAAAGGAAGATAAATTGTACAAACTTAAGAAAGCCCTATATGGACTCAAACTGGCACCTATACCTTGGTATGAGACACTTAGTTCTTGATAAGCATTGGATTAAGCAAATGAAAAATAGACAAGACACTTTTCAAGTTGGAATATGGATCAAACACATTACTTATTCAAATCTATGTGGATGATATCATATTTGGATCAGAAGATGAAAAGCTATGTGAAATGTTCTTGGTGGTCCCTTGTAAGGCTTGTGACAAGTTTAGGGGGGGTGAATAAACTTGTCCTCTAAAATGTTTTAAAACATTTAAAGTGAACTGATATATTAAAAGAATATGGAGTTAAGATAAATGAGCTGAGAAAAGGTCTAACTGACGTTTTCACAATTGAGCTAAATGTAGCGGAATAAATTATTTAGCCTTGGTTGTGTTGTTCTTGTTGAAATATGCTGAACTGAGTTTTGGTGAAACTCAGTTTTGTGCTAAGTGTAAGTTCAATCAGTTTCTATGCAAGATTTAGATTGCTGGATTGGTAAAAACTGTAATGTAAGTAAATTGAATAAAGTAAATTAGCTGAAAGTACATGTAGAAAAAAAAACACAGTTTTATAGTGGTTCCAGGTGGTGTAATCCTGTCAGTCCACTCTTCCCCTGTGATGTAGGAGGAAAATTTCCACTAGTCTTCTTGAGCGTACAATGGTTACAAAAAGTCCTAGCTGATTGTCCTTGACTAATCCCTATAGCTTCACAATCTAAACACTCAAAAAATAGGAGAAATTGCCGCTCTCCAAATGCTTCACTCGTCCTTGAAGGGTGTGAATTGCCTCTACACCAGCTTCACCATGAACACAGTCCAAACCTTTGTTTAGAAAACAAAGTTGGGTTTGAATCAAGTAAGTGATTCAGACTTGTTTAATGTTCAAGTGTTGGTGTCTTGATTGTTCTTGAACACTTTGAAGATTTTTCTAGATTGGAACTTGTAAGCTCAAATGATAGCAATTTCTTAGATACATGACTTAGGCTTAAAGCGTAATAGCAATATGTGTGCAAAAGGTGTTTGATCCTTGATGCCAAGTCTTCTATTTATAGGGTGAAATCCAACGTTCAAATTTTGAATTCTTCTAACGTTATTCTTGGATTCCATAGAATATGCTATCAGAATGTTAGACTTTGTCAGTGACCGTTCTGACTTGTCTGACCATCAACCAATCATATTACATGATCTTCAACGTTCTAATCTTCCTTATTAAACTGATTGGCTGGCTTGTTATAGTTAAAACTGAGTATAATGAGTTTTCAGTTTTTAACTATTAAGGAGCATTAACTCAGTTTTTACTCTTCTTTATAAACTGAGTATTTCTAGTTCTTCATCCGACCTTTTATCTGTGAGACCAGAGTACACCATTAAAAATCCTATTAACTAAGTTTACAATGTCCTTATTAACTTAGATCTTCATTACAAGATCTATAAAGTCAGTTCAGGCTATCACAGACTTACCTGAATTCTAAACTTATAGTCTCGGCTTTTAGTTTTCATAACCGAGTTTGAACCCTTAGTTCTCCAGTCTTCCAAACTGAGTCTGATCGCTCAGCCTTCTTTACTGAGTTTGTTCCCTCAGCCTTTAGTCTTGTAAATTACGAACCAAATTTGATCCCTCAGCGAATCATTTTTAGGTATCAGTTTCAGTTCCTTGACTCTACTAAACTAGTCTATTACAGTCTTTGTCTAATATAACCTTTACAATAATCAGACTCTAATTAAAACCTATACATTCAATTCTAGACATCTTTTAGCTTTTCATTATAACAGCTAGTTTCAGCACTTCATCAACGGGGTTTAAACAAACAAACAAATAAATAAGTGATGAAATCATCATCAAAATCCAATTTTATTTCTAATAATTTCCCCCTTTTTGATGATGCCAAAACCCTCCTTAAAATAAAAGCTTAATGATAAACAAATAAAAATAACAAAAGATCAAAAGTTTGATTTTTCATGATAATTTCCAAAAACTGTCTTTAGCTCAGTTGATTACAAGTTGTGAACTGACTAAACTAACTAACTAACATTCTTCTTAGCCAACTGAATTCTAAATTTCAGCTTGTTTTACTCATCAAAAGATTGTATTCTTTGATCTTATTTGAGTCTTCTTGTGAGAACAAACTATTGTAATCAACATGACTAAAATTCTTCCATCTTGTCCATTCAACCAATTTTGATAAATGATTGTTGTCTCTATAATAATGTTCAAATTCTTCAATATCAGTTTCCATCTGTTTCTTCAAGTCTTGTATGGCAAGTTTTCTCTCTTGAACTCCTTTAGGCTTCTTGTACACCTTCACTTGAGATCATAAAATTTTCTGGACAAGAAATAGTTTATTGACTCTTCATCGCTTTTATCCTTGTACGATGATTGGATAGGATTGTCGTCAGTTTTGAACTCATCCCATAGCTCATCTGTATGAGCTAGCCTGCCTTTACCAGGCTTGATAAAGTTGTCAAAAATTTAATCCAATGTGAGTTATGTTCTTTGAGTGATTATTCTGATTCAGCTTTTCGATTTCAGTTCTTAGCTTTTCCTTGTCTTCTTTTTCCCCCTTTTTGGCATCATTGAGTTGTATTACTAACTCATGTGTGAGTTTATGTTGGTCTGCAATGCCAATTTAAGAAGTATACAATTCCTTGAGCTGTGTCTCACAACAAAAAACTCTTAGATTGAGACGCCACTCTGTTTGAGCTTGAATAACTCTATATTCTGTTGTGGCAATCTCCAGCTTTTGCTTTAAATCCAATGTTTCTTATGCTGAATTTGTTGGACTTGAGAGATCATGATTAAATGTTTGTTCACTGCCTCATCAGTTTTCTATCTATAGTCCAAGTTGTCATAGTTTTAAAAAGTTCACCATAATCCTCCTTATGACTAAGTAAAAATTCCGTTGACTTTTCAATCTTCTTCATGTCTTGTCCAGTCATGAACTCAAAGGGGTCATCAGCTACCTTAAATGTAGTCTGAGTTATAGGATCTAAAATCATTAAAGCTCTGTTGTCATCAGTCTTCATATGATTGTCAGCTGTTTGTGTCTTAGCTGTCAATTCCTCAGTTTGTTGAACTGACTTTCCTTTGTCAGGTTTCTTTTCTGGTTGACTGTCTGAAACTGAAACAATTGTGTTTCCAGATTGCTCAGTTGGAGTCTGTGACAACTTGATTATCTGAGTAAGTTTCAGGTTGTCATCATCATCCTTATCTTCATCATCTTCCTTCGTCTTCGGTATCTCTTTGGGTTCAGATGATGCTACTGACTTCATCGTGTTTTGCCTTTTCTTGTAGAATTTTGTAACAATTGTTTAGAAATTCATCCAAGGAAAACAATTCATACACGCTCTGAACTCCAAACTGGTCATGAAACCACTTTTCTTCATTTATCCAGTCTTCCTTGAGTGGTTCTTGATAGCTGATTGTGTTGAGTTTTATCTTTATAAAACGTAAAATCCTTTCAGTTGTAATGGAAAACTCATCATATGGATGTTGAGCGTCGCCTACAGTTTCCATTGGAACAATGTCAGCAATCTCAGTTTGAGTTTCTACTGTTTTCTCAGTTTATGGTACTGGTTTTCCCGTTACATCAATCTTCAGTTCTGGTTCCCCTTAGTTGATGTTTTCTCTAAGGAATCTGAGAATAACTTCCTTTTAATATGTCTTCTTGCTTCGGAATCAGCTTTCCTCTTAGTTCTTTTCTGAGCTATCTGTTTAGAAACCGACCTGTTTTCTTTCTTTAACAATACTTCAGGGAGCTTAGGGCATGTGTCCGGCTGCAATTTTCTGAGTTTTGTCCACTTCAACTTCCTGTCCACGTTTGAGTACTTCCAAATAGTGTTGGATGAGTAAGTTGAATGACTTCTTCAAATGAAGTCTCCCTTCCATTTTAGTACCTTCAACTTTTGCTCTGCTGATTCTAGTAACTTCCACCTGATATCGTTTCTTTATCTGTTTGAAGACATAACCTGCCCAGTTGAATTCGAGCTAATCCCAGATAATGTTCATCAGGTTTGCCTTATCAATTGATAAAATGTCTAAACCTTGATAATTTCCAGTTACACTTTTTGATAACCATTTGATTAATTGGGCAAACCTGGTCTTAGAGTTTCCATCTCTGAATGAATTTGAGAGGGTTTCTCAGTTGAGGAAATATTCAATAAATGCTTCCCGATTCAAAGAATGATTGGGCAAGTCTATTGATCTCTCACTTGGCTTTTTGAAGTTCAGAAGTTTTTTGATAACTTCTGTGTTGATGCCAAACTCTTTACCATATAGTGTCGTTGTAAGACAATATTTTTCCATCTTCATGCTTTCCCAAAATTGATGTATGGCTTCTAAGTCCAATTCTTTCTCCAATTTTATGTCGAGTAAGCATTCTAATCCTTTTTTATTCTAGATTTTCTCACAAATTTGGCTTGAGAGTAGGGTTCGACTACATCCCTTCTCAAAGTCTTCAAGTGTAAAAGAGAATCCTCTGTCAAGTAAGCATGTTTCTCTTTATGGTAGTTTTTGAGTTGCCATTTTTCTATAAATGAATTCTTGGGAAAAATTGCTGGAGAAGAGAATATGAGACGGTTTCTTCCCCTTGAACACATCCACCATCTTATAAAGATTTTGTGCAAACCATTTAAACTTCTCTTCTGATCATTTGTGTATCCAATGCATGTACTATTTGTCTTATGTGAATACACACGTAACATCTTTTCTGACAATTACGAAGGTAATTAAATGTGATGTAACTTTAATGGTATACATACATTTAACATTTTGACTGTCTTTGACCTTTAATAATGTGAAAACTGATTCTTAGTTTCTAGTCAGTTTGAGCAATTGTCAGTTCTTCAAACTTCAGTTCTTTGATATGAGTTTTATGAGATCGTTCATACCAATGAATGATCTGTCAAACGAGCTCACCCATCATGACTAAGACCGATCCTTTTGGTGGATCTCGGTTTTCTAACTGACCTTGATTATTCCCAGTTCAGTTCTCAGTTTTAAGAATCTTTCCATATTAACTGTTTTATGAAGATGTCTGTTAATTGATCTTCAGTTGGTATGTAGAGTACCGTGACATCCTTCTTCTCTATGTGATCTCTTATGAAGTGATGTCTCACATATATGTGCTTTGTACTTGAATGGAAAACAGGATTTCAGTTATAGCTATTGCACTTGTATTGTCACACATTATGGGAATTTCACTTTCTTTAATCCAATAATCTCTGAGCTGTTGTCTAAGCCACAAAACTTGAGCACAACAACTTTCGGCTGCTATGTACTCACCTTCAGCTGTTGAGGTTGAGATTTAGTTTTGATTTTTGTTAAACAATGACACTAGCCTATTTCCATGTAAATGACAAGTGCCTGAAGTGATTTTTCTGTCTAATTTGCATCCAGCATAGTCAAAATCTTAATATGAAATCGGTTTGAATTCTCCATCTTTTGAATACTATATGCCAACTCAAATTGTTCCTTTTAGATATTTCAGAATTCTTTTAACAACTGCAAGGTGACTCTCCTTAGGTCTGGTTTGGAGCCTAGCACATACTCCAACTGCCAATGATATTTCTGGTCTGCTTGCTATTAAGTTAAGTAAGCTTCCAATCACTATTCTGTAAAGTGTTTGATCCACATCTTTTCCTTCTTTATCTTCATCTAGTCTTACTCAAGTGCTCATGGGGGAGCCAATTCGGGAACTGTTTTCCATCCCAAACTTCTTCAATAATTCTTTGGTGTACTTGGTTTGGTGTATGAAAATTCCATCTTCTATTTGTTTAACTTGCAGTCCAAGAAAGTAATTTAGCTCTCCCATCATACTCATTTCAAATTCACTTTTCATTAAGTTGGCAAATTTCTTACACAGTTCTACATTTTCTGATCCGAAGATAATATCATCAACATAGATTTGTACTAGTAAGGTTTTGTCTCCATCTTTGATTCTAAAAAGAGTCTTGTCAATGGTTCCATTTGTAAAACCATTGTCTACAAAGAACTGAGACAAAGTCTCATACCAAGCTCTTGGTGTTTGCTTCAGTCCGTACAAAGCTTTCTTCAATCTATGAACTTTGCCTTCCTAATTCTTAACTTTGAATCCTGGGGGTTGTTGAGCATAAACTTCTTCCTCTAGTAGTCCATTTAGAAAAGCACCCTTAACATCCATTTGATAAACTTTGAATTTCTTGTTAGCTGCAAAGGCAAGAAAAAAGTCTGATTGCCTGTAACCTTGGTACAGGGACATAAGTTTCATCAAAATCTATTCATTCGGCTTGACAATATCCTTTGGCAACTAATCTTGCTTTATTTCTAACAATGACTCCTGATCAATCAAGTTTGTTCTTGTACACCTATTTTTTTCCAGTGATGTTTGCATGTTTAGGTCTGTCAACTAATTCGCAAACATGATTCCTTTCAAACTCCTTTAGCTCTTCTTGCATGGAAATTATCCAATCTGGATCTTTAATTTCTTCTTCAATAACTTTTGGTTCTAGTTGAGATAGGAAACAAGTAAAACATTGCTTCCAACTGACTTCTTGTTTGAAATCCATGATGAATATCTCCAATTACCTGTTCAGCAGGATGATCCTTCATCCATCTCAGTTCATCATGTTGTACATCTTGATTTACTTGAATTGGTTCTATTTAGTCATCTTTATTTACAAGATTTTCAACTTCAGCTTTCGCATGTTGATCATTTCTATGTTCAACTGCTGGTTGATTCAAAGGGTCTAGGTTGATATCAAAGGGTCCAGCTTCGATGAGCTTTCATTCAGTCATAGCTTACCAAGATTCTTCTCTATTTCCACAAAAAAACTAGTGTAGTTCTCTTTAGTTGAGGAACCGGCTCTGGAACATCTTCAACATCCTCTCCAGTGAACTTAGGTTCATAAAAAAAATGTGAATTGATTCTTCATGCTTGAGTGTCCTTTTATTCAAAACTCTATATGCTTTTGACACTAGAATATCTCGGAAATATTCCTTCATCAGCTTTTGGTTGAAAGGTCTTTAGCTGATCCCTCCCATTATTGTGGATAATGCATTTGCTTCCAAAGGCATGAAAGTAAGAAACATTTGGATTTCATCCATTCCATATTTCATAGGGAGTCTTTTCATGTTTCTTCTTCATTAAAGATCTATTTTGTGTATTGCAAGCTGTATTTACAACTTTTGCCCAATATCTTTCTGGTAACTTTGCTACTTATCATAGTTCTGGCTGCCTCTTTGAGCATTCTGTTTGTTCATTTAGCTACTCCATTCTGCTGTGGTGTTGCTGTAGCTGCTAGTGGAAGTAGGACACCATTTAGTTCACAATATTCCATGATCACATTGTTGAGAAGATCAGATCCTTTTGTCTAACCTTATCTTTACAACTAATACACTATTTTCATTTTGAAGTATGTTCAGTAACTCATGTAACTTTTTGAGAGTTTCAATCTTATTTTTCATGAAAATCACCCATGTCTCTCTTGAGTAGTCATCCACCACTATGATTGATGTGATCAGTCAAGTGATAATAAAATTCTCGATCACCATAAACCAATACTAGAAAGAGGACTAGGTCCATCGTAGTATAACTATAGCGAATCAAGGTCGATCCCATAGGGAACCAATTGTGAATCATTTATATATAAACAATGAATTAATCATGTCAAGCACATAAAAGCGGTCTAAGACCAACAAAAGACAAGGTAAGGTAAAATCTGACTCGACACAATACAAACAAAGACAACGTAATTAACCTCCCCAATTATTAAGTTATCGTTTGGATTTAGAGATTCGATATAATTAAGCTAGACTCAATAACTACTAATTCCATTCGTATTTATTTTATATTGGCTACGGGACTCATCCCCTAAACTTGACTTAGTTCCGGGTAGGACACTAGATCACTGTGCTACATTGCGTGACTTCACCTTTTGGGTCTCCATCTCATAGCACGCTTACAATAGTAAGGATGCTGATATTAACCGTATTCCTCACCTAGGCAACATTTCTGTGGTTAGGCGTACTTCCTAAGTGATCGCATTAGACTCTGTCCCATTAACACTAAATTCGTAGGTATCATGTTAATATATGATTTATGTATAACTAGGTGCTAGCAATTCCCAAATATAACATAGATCTAGATCTCGCTGAAAGTCCCGGAAGATCAATTCATGAGCCGATCCAGGAGTGCTATATTGGTATTTCCTAATAATACGCTAATTAAAACAGACGAGCAACATAGCCGTAGTCATACCTACTAAGACAAGAAATTCTAGTTGGACAATCACACCATAATGACGTGGCTAGATTGACGCGGCGAAAACCTAAATCTTAGCGTTTCTCTATACGTAACAGATAAAATAGAGATTCATAAAGTAATTAGATAGATCTACTAAAAACACGATTGTCGATCATACCAAAGTCATCTATAGATCACTAGATGGTGGCATGGGCGTGTGGATCCTTATAGACGAGGAATCCCCACTGCCTCACGTCGTATTCTTTGATCTACATCGTTTGACGAAGAACGTCCAACCTCAAACGATAAACAATAATTAGGGGGACTTAATTACAAAGAACAAATAACAAATAAATACAAGAACTCACATAATTGCTGCTGAACTTGTATTAAAACTGCTCTGAGAAACTGAGAATTTGTGCTATGAGAAGTTATATTAAAATTATTTCGTCTCATGTTTTTCTATGAAACAATGTATTTATAAGCTGTAGAAACCGACTTAAAATTGTATTTCCTAAACCCTAATGGAGCCTAAAACGCGTCGAGATAACTCCGAGCCGATCCGCTCGATTTCGCCCAGCTCGCTCCCAACGAGCTCCCCATTCGCTGCCAGCGAGTCCCCCAGCCTCTGATTGGCTCGCTGGCTTTTCTTGTTTGTTACTCCACTCCTCGTGCTGATTTGATGTTTATCTTTAATGCGATCCGATTCTGCTCCGATTTATCTTGAGATTTACTTCCTAATGTCGGTAGATAACCTCCCGATTTACCGTAATCTATAAAATCAATGATTATCACACAGTAAATCATATTTTAATAATAAAAATAGATAAATACCAAATCATATTCTATAAATCACATAACATTAAATAATCATTATAAACATGTGATTTAATATAAAATATATATTATTAAGCTTGATTTAAGGATAATGTTGATGACTTTTACAGGTATAATTTGACCGTCATCAACTACCCCCCACTTAGACTTTGATCGTCCCGAACAAAGCATCAATAAGTCATTCCCCAAGATAACATTTTCCAATGGTCAAATCATACTTACACAAGAAATTCGAGTCAACTCATACCATTTATGCTCATAAGGTATCAATTATTCACTACTCGCTTTGAATCGAAGTGATGTGTGCATGTGCATTCAGTTTTATATAATCGTGGCAAGATTAGAGTTTATGCTAACTTCACAATCTCAACCTACCAACATCAGTATTCCCACTTTTTAAGCCTCGCATGGGTAAAGACATGGTGCAATAAGCAAGAGCGTTATCCAAAAGGTTTTTGGACTCGGAGACCGAGAAATACTCAAAGCCTCTTAAAAAGTTGAATTTCTTTGCATTTTCATAATTTCAAGTATTAACACTTCTCAAGAAAGAAACTTTCTTTAAAAGTAAAGTATGCATTGCAAGAATCCTTCTCTCACGGATTAGTCAATAGCATTGAATATTACCACAAGCTCGGGGCTACTTTCGTAATGTTACTACAAGCCCAGTGTTTAACGCATTGTTAAAACACAGATAATTCTCAAGCTTATTACTCCTCTTTGATGGCCAGAACATAGGAATTCATCAGCAGATAAATATCGACAAAAAGTTCACATAACCAATCATCTATGCAATGTACACATAATTCTTTAGTTATTATAATTGGTGCGGTAAAAGTCGATTCAAAGATTGAGTAATCGAATAATAAATAACTACTTGCAACAGTCAGCATGAATATCCTTAAATTTTCATTCACATAAGTATAAAATGATCATGTACTCATGCACTCGGTTACTTTCTTACTAATTGAGCTAGGAACTCACAATTCTA
Source organism: Gentiana dahurica var. dahurica (assembly GCA_024500145.1). Taxonomy (NCBI): domain Eukaryota; kingdom Viridiplantae; phylum Streptophyta; class Magnoliopsida; order Gentianales; family Gentianaceae; genus Gentiana; species Gentiana dahurica. Next base: position 56,017,835 of record CM044897.1, on the reverse strand, counting down.
GGGGTACGAGATTATTAATTTGGCATTTATTTAATTTTTTCAATTTCCACCGTTTCTTTCAATTTTTTTTTTCACATATAATAGCTAAGTCTCCTACCCCCCACTTAAACGTGGTATTGTCCCCAATGACAAAGAAAAAATGAGAATTTAAGAAAAAGACTTAGCTTTGGAAACGGCTCTCAAGTAAGATGCATCATGCAGATGTAATCCAAGCACGTCGTGGAACTTCGGGGCATATCAACAAACCATAGATCGAACAAGTAGTATATCATTGCAAAATAATACTTCAACAAAGCTCAAAACTTGTTACAGCGTTAGCCCATAAAAAGTAATAATCGAATAAAAGGGACAGTAAAAGGAATACATTAAACCTTAAACATCTTCAAGTCCTTAATAAGATTACAGTTTTGAAACATTAAAACTACTAATCCTGACTTGTTTTTAGTACAACATTATTATCCAGAAAATACAACAACAGACTCGATACTACTAGACTCAATACTAACCTAGCTTCGATACAAAGGAAAACATACTAATAAAGAAATACAAAGATACAATCAATCTCCTCCACCAAAAGATCGTCCAAAACCCGGAGGGATACGAGAAGGAGAGGGCTCTTGACCCTCAAAACCAGGTGGTGGTGTAGGCCGAAGTTCACATCGCGTCCTAGAAACATCATCTCCATCCATATTTCGCACAATCCTCCCGACCATGTGATAGTCTCAGCCATTGTCCGCTCCATTCCATCGATACGAGCAAAAAGTTGCTCCAAGTCTCGCCCTCGTCCGGCGGCATTGCCTTCACCATTATTCCTAGCTTGGCGGGGTCGAGGTGGTGGTCTTGGATGTGGGTTGGCATTGGTGTGAGCCGGAACGGATGCTCTCGACAAAGGAGTTTCCGGGTCAACATACATATCGGCCCCTAACTCTTGGCAGCCAGCCGTAATTGCAAGAGTTGAAATCATAGAACGGTAGGGCAGAACGGTCATTTTCTTCTTGGCTACCTCGGTCATGTTTCCCCGCATGACTGTGCCCAAGTCTACTGGTCGCTCTAACCATAACCAATACATCAAGGCAGCATGATAGTCATAAACTGTTGAGGTATGGCCGGATGGAAGTATATCGGAACAAATAAACCGATGTAAAAAATTGTCTTCCCAAGTGGAGAATGTAGCCTCTTGAAACTTTCGAGCATATCGACCTATATACCACTCGATATCAAAGTGATCACCGATTTCCGCTAACGGTGCGTCAGAATGGTCATACACATTAGTAAATTCCTCAAGGTGATCCACTAAATTACCCGAATTAAAATAATCATTGATAGTGGTAGGTGAGATAGCAAACGTGCGGCCTCTAACCGTGGCAGTGTGGGAATGGGGATGCACCTCTAAATAAGCATAAAATTATTTTACCAGGGACCCGTTACAACGAGTAGGCGGCTCGGCCACGTACTCCCAATTATGATAAGCGATAAGATCTCTAACCAGCTCCTCGCAATTCTCAAGATCTATGCCTCTTCCGTGATGTACCATCACATTGCTCCAATGGGTACGAAATGCCTCGTATACCGCGGGGCTAACAAAGTGTGGCACCCCGTCGATTACCAATATAGAGTCACCATCGAGAACAAAGTGTGCTCCAGCCCGATGAATCTGTGGTTGATTCCTTCTATTACGATTGTTCCGATTCATTCTGCTACGCTAGAAAAGCTCCCTAAACTTAGATTCTGACTGAAATCAGCTCGCTGGCAGCGAAACCTGGTCTCGCTGGGGGCGAATGGCCTAGTCCTGGGTGGTTCGGCACGGCTTGCTAACCGACACCTTCATGTGGTATCGCAGCTTTGATTCCACAATTTATATAGTCATAATCATAATTAAACGATTTAAAGGAGTGGAATTGCATGTAGATAAATTTTATTTATTCTGTTATGCATTGATAATGATTAGTTGTTGTGGTTGAAGAGATGGATTGGGGGTTGGCACTGTTTACCCATTAGATCTATTGTAAACTCATATAAACGATGAAAATTCGTTCATATGAGTATAGGAAATTATGTAATTTATTTATTATTGCAATTTTAATTTCCAGAAAATAGATCTGTTTAGTAGCTGTTTAGTTTCTCCGTTTTTCCCGTTGATCGAGCCGTTGAAGCGACGATCTGTCCGGTCAGAATCAAGATTGGAAGATGGAGAACAAGTCCACAAAATTTGGCATCGATCGGAATCCGTATCCATATCCGCTCGTTGCTGTAAAGAGGCTGCTGTAACAGAAAAACGCAGGATTCACAGAAACCCTACCTGTGACTTCCTCGAATTTCTGGAAGATATTGGACCGTTGAAACTCAAATCCGACCGGTAAGATTAATAAACATGGATTTCTTGACGTGGCATAAAAATTTCAGGTCGATCGGGTTTCATCTCGATTCCTGATCAGCCTCGGGAAGTCACTGATGCGCTGCTATAAGAGACAGATTCAGCAGAAAGTTAGGCGGCTCACTGGAGAAAATTGACAAGTCAAAACTCCGATCCAACCGTCCATATTGAATCCCAAGGAGTGAAGAACAGATTTGGAAAGTTTCGTCGCGATCCGAGTTCGTTTGGTTTCCCGATTATCGAAGCATTTGAACAGCTGCAGATTATGTTAGAAAGTAGTAAACCCTAGTTAGGGTTTGGTTATTTATTTTCTTATAGGTTAGATACGGGGGTGCCAACGGTCCATCTTGGTGTTTATTTTCCGCACTAGAATACATGTTTAGATTGTATGTGTAGAACCGGAAAATTGCCATGACATGCATCATATCATGAATTCCACTCCATATGCATACATGTAGAAATTAATTCGAGGAATTAGTTAGGCAAGTATAAAACACGCAATTAGTTTTAATTAATTGTTTGATATTAATTAGAAAGTAATTAGGGTAAAAACCGAGGATCACGGGTTTTTTCAATCGTCGAGGTTGGGTGATGGATACTTGGTGAATCCCACTCTGCGAAAACATAGGGAGTAAAATCCCGAAACCTCGTGGTTAAGGTGTTTGGATTCTCGGTGAATTCCACCTTACCTAGACGAGATTACGTTTTTTGTTCCGTAGTGTCTACGTGAAAGTTTGATGTTTAAGGATTGGATAATCACGGGCAAACATGGTTCGAAAGTGGTTTAACCATGGTTGGGTGGTCAACAGTAGCTATGGCTCGATCGACTTCACCCTCCACGTGTGGCGTTTGCACGGGGGTCCGGCAAGGCTGAGCCATCCGAAGAGCCACTACTGCTCAACAGAGCTCCCCTAGTCTTGACCCGTCCGACGGCCACATATGTTCCAACGAATAGGTCGGGTGGGCTAGCCCACATAACCGACACCATTCGGGCCTATGATTTATTGTTCCTTAATGTAACATCAAGTCCAAAAACGTGGTCAGTAAACCCACCACTTTTTCAAAATATTGAGTGGGAGCGGGAGAGGCGACAGCCAACCCACCACTTTTTCAAAATATTCAACTTTTGCTCTGCTGATTCTTGTAACTTCCACCTGATATCGTTTCTTTATCTGTTTGAAGACATAACCTGCCCAGTTGAATTCGAGCTAATCCCAGATAATGTTCATCAGGTTTGCCTTATCAATTGATAAAATGTCTAAACCTTGATAATTTCCAGTTACACTTTTTGATAACCATTTGATTAATTGGGCAAACTCTGGTCTTCGAGTTTCCATCTCCGAATGAATTTGAGAGGGTTTCTCAGTTGAGGAAATATTCAATAAATGCTTCCCGATTCAATGGAAGATTGGGCAAGTCTATTGATCTCTCACTTGGCTTTTTGAAGTTCAGAAGTTTTTTGATAACTTCTGTGTTGATGCTAAACTCTTTACCATATAGTGTCGTTGTAAGACAATATTTTTCCATTTTCATGCTTTCCCAAAATTGATGTATGGCTTCTAAGTCCAATTCTTTCTCCAATTTTATGTCGAGTAAGCATTCTAATCCTTTTTTATTCTAGATTTTCTCACAAATTTGGCTTGAGAGTAGGGTTCGACTACATCCCTTCTCAAAGTCTTCAAGTGTAAAAGAGAATCCTCTGTCAAGTAAGCATGTTTCTCTTTATGGTAGTTTTTGAGTTGCCATTTTTCTTTGAATGAATTCTTGGGAAAAATTGCTGGAGAAGAGAATATGAGACGGTTTCTTCCCCTTGAGCACATCCACCATCTTATTAAGATTTTGTGCAAACCGTTTAAACTTCTCTTCTGATCATTTGTGTATCCAATGCATGTACTATTTGTCCTTATGTGAATACACACGTAACATCTTTTCTGACAATTACGAAGGTAATTAAATGTGATGTAACTTTAGTGGTATACATACATTTAACATTTTGACTGTCTTTGACCTTTAATAATGTGAAAACTGATTCTTAGTTTCTAGTCAGTTTGAGCAATTGTCAGTTCTTCAAACTTCAGTTCTTTGATATGAGTTTTATGAGATCATTGATACCAATGACTGATCTGTCAAACGAGCTCACCCATCATGACTAAGACCGATCCCTTTGGTGGATCTCAGTTTTCTAACTGACCTTGATTATTCCCAGTTCAGTTCTCAGTTTTAAGAATCTTTCCATATTGACGGTTTTATGAAGATGTTTGTTAATTGATCTTCAGTTGGTATGTAGAGTACCGTGACATCCTTCTTCTCTATGTGATCTCTTATGAAGTGATGTCTCACATATATGTGCTTTGTCCTTGAATGGAAAACAGGATTTCAGTTATAGCTATTGCACTTGTATTGTCACACATTATGGGAATTTCACTTTCTTTAATCCAATAATCTCTGAGCTGTTGTCTAAGCCACAAAACTTGAGCACAACAACTTTCGGCTGCTATGTACTCACCTTCAGCTGTTGAGGTTGAGATTTAGTTTTGATTTTTGTTAAACAATGACACTAGCCTATTTCCATGTAAATGACAAGTGCCTGAAGTGCTTTTTCTGTCTAATTTGCATCCAGCATAGTCAAAATCTTAATATGAAATCGGTTTGAATTCTCCATCTTTTGAATACTATATGCCAACTCCAATTGTTCCTTTTAGATATTTCAGAATTCTTTTAACAACTGCAAGGTGACTCTCCTTAGGTCTGGTTTGGAGCCTAGCACATACTCCAACTGCCAATGATATTTCTGGTCTGCTTGCTATTAAGTTAAGTAAGCTTCCAATCACTATTCTGTAAAGTGTTTGATCCACATCTTTTCCTTCTTTATCTTCATCTAGTCTTACTCCAGTGCTCATGGGGGAGCCAATTCGGGAACTGTTTTCCATCCCAAACTTCTTCAATAATTCTTTGGTGTACTTGGTTTGGTGTATGAAAATTCCATCTTCTATTTGTTTAACTTGCAGTCCAAGAAAGTAATTTAGCTCTCCCATCATACTCATTTCAAATTCACTTTTCATTAAGTTGGCAAATTTCTTACACAGTTCTACATTTTCTGATCCGAAGATAATATCATCAACATAGATTTGTACTAGTAAGGTTTTGTCTCCATCTTTGATTCTAAAAAGAGTCTTGTCAATGGTTCCATTTGTAAAACCATTGTCTACAAAGAACTGAGACAAAGTCTCATACCAAGCTCTTGGTGTTTGCTTCAGTCCGTACAAAGCTTTCTTCAATCTATGAACTTTGCCTTCCTAATTCTTAACTTTGAATCCTGGGGGTTGTTGAGCATAAACTTCTTCCTCTAGTAGTCCATTTAGAAAAGCACCCTTAACATCCATTTGATAAACTTTGAATTTCTTGTTAGCTGCAAAGGCAAGAAAAAGTCTGATTTCCTGTAACCTTGCTACAGGGACATAAGTTTCATCAAAATCTATTCATTCGGCTTGACAATATCCTTTGGCAACTAATTTTGCTTTATTTCTAACAATGACTCTGATCAATCAAGTTTGTTCTTGTACACCTACTTTTTTCCAGTGATGTTTGCATGTTTAGGTCTGTCAACTAAATCGCAAACATGATTCCTTTCAAAGTCCTTTAGCTCTTCTTGCATGGAAATTATCCAATCTGGATCTTTAATTGCTTCTTCAATAACTTTTGGTTCTAGTTGAGATAGGAAACAAGTAAAACATTGCTTCCAACTGACTTCTTGTTTGAAATCCATGATGAATATCTCCAATTCCCTGTTCAGCAGGATGATCCTTCATCCATCTCAGTTCATCATGTTGTACATCTTGATTTTCTTGACTATTTAGTCATCTTTATTTACAAGATTTTCAACTTCAGCTTTCGCATGTTGATCATTTCTATGTTCAACTGCTGGTTGATTCAAAGGGTCTAGGTTGATATCAAAGGGTCCAGCTTCTGATGAGCTTTCATTCAGTCATAGCTTACCAAGATTCTTCTCTATTTCCACAAAAAAACTAGTGTAGTTCTCTTTAGTTGAGAAACCGGCTCTGGAACATCTTCAACATCCTCTCCAGTGAACTTAGGTTCATAAAAAAAATGTGAATTGATTCTTCATGCTTGAGTGTCCTTTTATTCAAAACTCTAAATGCTTTTGACACTAGAATATCCCGGAAATATTCCTTCATCAGCTTTTGGTTGAAAGGTCTTTAGCTGATCCCTCCCATTATTGTGGATAATGCATTTGCTTCCAAAGGCATGAAAGTAAGAAACATTTGGATTTCATCCATTCCATATTTCATAGGGAGTCTTTTCATGTTTCTTCTTCATTAAAGATCTATTTTGTGTATCGCAAGCTGTATTTACAACTTTAGCCCAATATCTTTCTGGTAACTTTGCTACTTATCATAGTTCTGGCTGCCTCTTTGAGCATTCTGTTTGTTCATTTAGCTACTCCATTCTGCTGTGGTGTTGCTGTAGCTGCTAGTGGAAGTAGGACACCATTTAGTTCACAATATTCCATGATCACATTGTTGAGAAGATCAGATCCTTTTGTCTGACCTTATCTTTACAACTAATACACTATTTTCATTTTGAAGTATGTTCATAACTCATGTAACTTTTTGAGAGTTTCAATCTTATTTTTCATGAAAATCACCCATGTGTATCTTGAGTAGTCATCCACCACTATGATTGATGTGATCAGTCAAGTGATAATAAAATACTCGATCACCATAAACCAATACTAGAAAGAGGACTAGGTCCATCGTAGTATAACTATAGCGAATCAAGGTCGATCCCATAGGGAACCAATTGTGAATCATTTATATATAAACAATGAATTAATCATGTCAAGCACATAGAAGCGGTCTAAGACCAACAAAAGACAAGGTAAGGTAAAAACTGACTCGACACAACACAAACAAAGACAACGTAATTAACCTCCCCAATTATTAAGTTATCGTTTGGATTTAGAGATTCGATATAATTAAGCTAGACTCAATAACTACTAATTCGATTCGTATTTATTTTATATTGGCTACGGGACTCATCCCCTAAACTTGACTTAGTTCCAGGTAGGACACTAGATCACTGTGCTACATTGCGTGACTTCACCTTTTGGGTCTCCATCTCATATAACTTGCACGCTTACAATAGTAAGGATGCTGATATTAACCGTATTCCTCACCTAGGCAACATTCCTGTGGTTAGGCGTACTTCCTAAGTCATCGCATCAGACTCTGTCCCATTAACACTAACTTCGTAGGTATCATGTTAATCTACGATTTATGTATAACTAGGTGCTAGCAATTCCCAAATATAACATAGATCTAGATCACGCTGCAAGTCCCGGAAGATCAATTCATGAGCGGATCCAGGAGTGCTATATTGGTATTTCCTAATAATACGCTAATTAAAACAGACGAGCAACATAGCCGTAGCCATACCTACTATGACAAGAAATTCTAGTCGGACAATCACACCATAATGACGTGGCTAGATTGACGCGGCGAAAACCTAAATCTTAGCATTTCTCTATACGTAAAGGATAAAATAGAGATTCATAAAGTAATTAGATAGATCTACTAAAAACGCGATTTTCGATCATACCAAAGTCATCTATAGATCACTAGATGGTGGCATGGGCGTGTGGATCCTTATAGATGAGGAATCCCCACTGCCTCACGTCGTATTCTTTGATCTACATCGTTTGACGACGAACGTCCAACCTCAAACGATAAACAATAATTAGGGGGACTTAATTACAAAGAACAAATAACAAATAAATACAAGAACTCACATAATTGCTGCTGAACTTGTATTAAAACTGCTCTGAGAAACTGAGAATTTGTGTTATGAGAAGTTATATTAAAATTATTTCGTCTCATGTTTTTCTATGAAACAATGTATTTATCAGCTGTAGAAACCGACTTAAAATCGTATTTCCTAAACCTTAATGGAGCCTAAAACGCGTCGAGATAACTCCGAGCCGATCCGCTCGATTTCGCCCAGCTCGCTCCCAACGAGCTCCCCATTCGCTGCCAGCGAGTCCCCTAGCCTCTGATTGGCTCGCTGGCTTTTCTTGTTTGTTACTCCACTCCTCGTGCTGATTTGATGATTATCTTCAATGCGATCCGATTCTGCTCCGATTTATTTGTGATTTACTTCCTAATGTCGGTAGATAACCTCCCGATTTACCGTAATCTATAAAATCAATGATTATCACATAGTAAATCATATTTTAATAATAAAAATAGATAAATACCAAATCATATTCTATAAATCACATAACATTAAATAATCATTATAAACATGTGATTTAATATAAAATATATATTATTAAGCTTGATTTAAGGATAATGTTGATGACTTTTACGGGTATAATTTGACCGTCATCAACTACCCCCCACTTAGACTTTGATCGTCCCGAACAAAGCATCAATAAGTCATTCCCCAAGATAACATTTTCCAATGGTCAAATCATACTTACACAAGAAATTCGAGTCAACTCATACCATTTATGCTCATAAGGTATCAATTATTCACTACTCGCTTTGAATCGAAGTGATGTGTGCATGTGCATTCAGTTTTATATAATCGTGGCAAGATTAGAGTTTATGCTAACTTCGCAATATCAACCTACCAACATCAGTATTCCCACTTTTTTTAAGCCTCGCATGGGTAAAGACATGGTGCAATAAGCAAGAGCGTTATCCAAAAGGTTTTTGGACTCGGAGACCAAGAAATACTCAAAGCCTCTTAAAAAGTTGAATTTCTTTGCATTTTCATAATTTCAAGTATTAACACTTCTCAAGAAAGAAACTTGCTTTAAAAGTAAAGTATGCATTGCAAGAATCCTCCTCTCACGGATTAGTCAATAGCATTGAATCTTACCACAAGCTCGGGGCTACTTTCGTAATGTTACTACAAGCCCAGTGTTTAACGCATTGTTAAAACACAGATAATTCTCAAGCTTATTACTCCTCTTTGATGGCCAGAACATAGGAATTCATCAGCAGATAAATATCGACACAAAGTTCACATAACCAATCATCTATGCAATGTACACATAATTCTTTAGTTATTATAATTTGTGCGGTAAAAGTCGATTCAAGGATTGAGTAATCGAATAATAAATAACTACTTGCAACAGTCAGCATGAATATCCTTAAATTTTCATTCACATAAGTATAAAATGATCATGTACTCATGCACTCGGTTCCTTTCTTACTAATTCACAGCTAGGAACTCACAATTCTAGGGGTACGAGATTATTAATTTGGCATTTATTTAATTTTTTCAATTTCCACCGTTTCTTTCAATTTTTTTTTCACATATAATAGCTAAGTCTCCTACCCCCCACTTAAACGTGGTATTGTCCCCAATGACAAAGAAAAAATGAGAATTTAAGAAAAAGACTTAGCTTTGGAAACGGCTCTCAAGTAAGATGCATCATGCAGATGTAATCCAAGCACGTCGTGGAACTTCGGGGCATATCAACAAACCATAGATCGAACAAGTAGTATATCATTGCAAAATAATACTTCAACAAAGCTCAAAACTTGTTACAGCGTTAGCCCATAAAAAGTAATAATCGAATAAAAGGGACAGTAAAAGGAATACATTAAACCTTAAACATCTTCAAGTCCTTAATACGATTATAGTTTTGAAACATTAAAACTACTAATCCCGACTTGTTTTTAGTACGACATTATTATCCAGAAAATACAACAACAGACTCGATACTACTAGACTCAATACTAACCTAGCTTCGATACAAAGGAAAACATACTAATAAAGAAATACAATGATACAATCAATCTCCTCCACCAAAAGATCGTCCAAAACCCGGAGGGATACGAGAAGGAGAGGGATCTTGACCCTCAAAACTAGGTGGTGGTGTAGGCCGACGTTCACATCGCGTCCTAGAAACATCATCTCCATCCATATTTCGTACAATCCTCCCGTCCATGTGATGAGTCTCAGTCATTGTCCGCTCCATTCCATCGATACGAGCAAAAATTTGCACCAAGTCTCGCCCTCGTCCGGCGGCATTGCCTTCACCATTATTCCTAGCTTGGCGGGGTCGAGGTGGTGGTCTTGGATGTGGGTTGGCATTCGTGAGAGCCGGAACGGATGCTCTCGACAAAAGGAGTTTCCGGGTCAACATACATATCGGCCCCTAACTCTTGGCAGCCAGCCGTAATTGCAAGAGTTGAAATCATAGAACCGTAGGGCAGAACGGTCATTTTCTTCTTGGCTACCTCGGTCATGTTTCCCCGCATGACTGTGCCCAAGTCTACTGGTCGCTCTAACCATAACCAATACATCAAGGCAGCATGATAGTCATAAACTGTTGAGGTATGGCCGGATGGAAGTATATCGGAACAAATAAACCGATGTAAAAAATTGTCTTCCCAAGTGGAGAATGTAGCCTCTTGAAACTTTCGTGCATATCGACCTATATACCACTCGATATCAAAGTGATCACCGATTTCCGCTAACAGTGCGTCAGAATGGTCATACACATTAGTAAATTCCTCAGGGTGATCCACTAAATTACCTGAATTAAAATAATCATTGATAGTGGTAGGTGAAATAGCAAACGTGCGGCCTCTAACCGTGGCAGTGTGGGAATGGGGATGCACCTCTAAATAAGCATAAATTTATTTTACCAGGGACCCATTACAACGAGTAGGCGGCTCAGCCACGTACTCCCAATTATGATAAGCGATTAGATCTCTAAACAGCTCCCCGCAATTCTCAAGATCTATGCCTCTTCCGCGATGTACCGTCGCATTGCTCCAATGGGTACGAAATGCCTCGTATACCGCGGGGCTAACAAATTGCGGCTCCCCGCCGATTACCAGTATAGAGTCACCATCGAGAACAAATTGTGCTCCAGCCCGATGAATCTGTGGTTGATTCCTTCTATTACGATTGATCCGATTCATTCTGCTACGCTAGAAAAGCTCCCTAAACTTAGATTCTGACTGAAATCAGCTCGCTGGCAGCGAAGCCTGGTCTCGCTGGGGGCGAATGACCCAGTCCTGGGTGGTTCGGCACGGCTTGCTAACCGACACCTTGATTGATTTGAAACTTGTATTTTCCAGAAATTTAAGAACCAAATTGAATGAGAAATGACCTCATTTCAATTTAGAAAATTTGGAAAAAGATAGTCAGTGAAACCAACGTCAGAAAGACTAAAAGAAACCAACGTCAGAAAGACTAAAAGAAAAAAGAAAAAAGAAATGAAGAAAAACAACAAGAAAAAGGTAAAACAAAGCTAGTAATATGAATCATAATAATAATCCTCCGGGGATCATAATTGGGCTCAAAACCGGGAGGTGGTGCAATGATGGAATTGTTAGGTGTAGTGCCAGAAAGACAATTTGTGTAATTGTTTTTGGTGACATAATTTATCTCACCTTATTACTTGCTTTGTGCTGTAATACACTGCTGCAAACCCTAAGTATATCAGTATGTAACCGCTTAACTCAGTGTATGGTATGCACGTGAGGATTGAGTTAGTGGTGATATACTTAAACTGTTAGTCCGTGGTGAACTTAATCGAGTTTAGGGTCTCTTGATTAAAACACCAATAATGCGCCCAGAACACCTTAGGGTGTGATAGTCTTCTCCGGACTATCGGTAGAGGGTACGTACGTGGGGCATTTATATATGATGGATTCATATAGGACTGAACCGATTTAATCTGAAGTTCTCGATATAATTCCGTAATCGAGGAATCTTATTAAATCATTAGATGATCATATATGGATCAACCTTAATCCTGAGGTGATCACAGGGTGCTGCTTGTCTCGGGGTAGTGTTTGATGTGTTAGTTACGGTTCACTTAAATATGTGTTCCAAGCCACTTCTCATTGGCACTATCTCTTGATGAGTGAGTAGTTCTGATTTTCACAGACATGGAATCCATTCCTTCCTGCGGGAAGTAGAGAGACAGTCCCCTTATTTGTTAGCCTTAAGAAAGTGATCGATCCCGGGAGTTCATATTAGACTAATTGATCACTAGTCAGATATGTAAACTAATTGATCATCAGGGGGTTAATGGTAAATAAGGATAAGATATTCTGAGTCGGGTTCACGGAGACTTCCTACTCAGAATGAACAGTCTATGGAGGGTTAATCCGTATGTAGTGATTTTATCAATGGACGCTTATTCACTCTATGGGTTGAGTATAAGTATACATCTATAATCGGTAGAGTTCAGTTTCGGGTTTATGGTGGCGTAATCCTGGAATTAATAATTAATATACTTATTATGTTTGATGAATAATTAATTATTGGAGGTTCTGGTTATAGGTCCATGGTCCCCAATGTGGCATCTATAATTCGGGCTGATATTCTTGTTATTTGGGCCTCAGTGATAATTAATTGGCTGGGCTAATTAATTGATATGCATGGATATTATTTAGTTGGGCTAAATAATATAATACACATAAAAGACATTTTATGTGGGCTTAGAAACCCTAGTAGGTGGTGCCAATTAGGTCTTCATTTAGCACAAGAATTAATTTTCTTGTGTTATGGAAAATAAAAGATATTCTTGTTATATGATTGGTTGGATGACTTGTTATTTGATTTCCTATTTGTCAATACTTGTCACAATTAGTCATTAAGGAAAATATTCTTTTATTTTGTTTAATTAATTATTTATTTAATTAATTAAAACTTGGAGACCAATGATTTACTCTCCTATAAAAGGAGAGTTATTCCAAGTGCAAATGGCATGGAATAATTTCGCCCCACACTTGTAAAGAGAAAAAAAAAATTGTTTTCTTGTCTTGGGTTTTTAGAAGAAGAAGGTGTTGCATATCAAGGAGGTGCTTTTATCAAGAAGGGTGTCCACCAACCACCGTTTGGAGAACACATTGGAAGATCAAGGCTTCTCTTTCCACTATTGGTAATATAATCTTAACCCCCTTGTAGTAGTTAAATCCTTTATTTATGTATTGTGATATATAAATCGTGATCCATCCGCTGCGCATAGATCTAATTCGTTTAGATCTAAGATCCTACATCCTTCATGTGGTATCGGAGCTTTGATTCCACAATTTAGTCATAATCATAATTAAACGATTTAAAGGAGTGGAATTGCATGTAGATAAATTTTATTTATTCTGTTATGCATTGATAATGATTAGTTGTTGTGGTTGAAGAGATGGATTGGGGGTTGGCACTGTTTACCCATTAGATCTAGTGTAAACTCATATAAACGATGAAAATTCGTTCATATGAGTATAGGAAATTATGTAATTTATTTATTATTGCAATTTTAATTTCCAGAAAATAGATCTGTTTAGTAGCTGTTTAGTTTCTCCGTTTTTTCCGTTGATCGAGCCGTTGAAGCGACGATCTGTCCGGTCAGAATCAAGATTGGAAGATGGAGAACAAGTACACAAAATTTGGCATCGATCGGAATCCGTATCCATATCCGCTCGTTGCTGTAAAGAGGCTGCTGTAACAGAAAACGCAGGATTCACAGAAACCCTACCTGTGACTTCCTTGAATTTCTGGAAGATATTGGACCGTTGAAACTCAAATCCGACCGGTAAGATTAATAAACATGGATTTCTTGACGTGGGATAAAAATTTCAGGTCGATCGGGTTTCATCTCGATTCCTGATCAGCCTCGGGAAGTCACTGATGCGCTGCTGTAAGAGACAGATTCAGCAGCAAGTTAGACGGCTCACTGGAGAAAATTGACAAGTCAAAACTCCGATCCAACCGTCCATATTGAAGCCCAAGGAGTGAAGAACAGATTTGAAAAGTTTCGTCGTGATCCGAGTTCGTTTGGTTTCCCGATCATCGAAGCATTTGAACAGCTGCAGATTATGTTAGAAAGTAGTAAACCCTAGTTAGGGTTTGGTTATTTATTTTCTTATAGGTTAGATATGGGGGTGCCAACGGTCCATCTCGGTGTTTATTTTCTGCACTAGAATACATGTTTAGATTGTATGTGTAGAACCGGAAAATTGTCATGACATGCATCATATCATGAATTCCACTCCATATGCATACATGTAGAAATTAATTCGAGGAATTAGTAAGGCAAGTATAAAACACGCAATTAGTTTTAATTAATTGTTTGATATTAATTAGAAACTAATTAGGGTAAAAACCGAGGATCACGGGTTTTTTCAATCGTCGAGGTTGGGTGATGGATTCTTGGTGAATCCCACTCTGCGAAAGCATTGGGAGTAAAATCCCGAAACCTCGTGGTTAAGGTGTTTGGATTCTCGGTGAAATTCCACCTTACCTAGACGAGATTACGTTTTTTGTTCCGTAGTGTCTACGTGAAAGTTTGATGTTTAAGGATTGGATAATCACGGGCAAACATGGTTCGAAAGTGGTTTAACCACGGTTGGGTGGTCAACAGTAGCTACGGCTCGATCGACTTCACCCTCCACGTGTGGCGTTTGCACAGGGGTCCGGCAAGGCTGAGCCATCCGAAGAGCCACTACTGCTCAACAGAGCTCCCCTAGTCTTGACCCGTCCGACGGCCACATATGTTCCAACGAATAGGCCGGGTGGGCTAGCCCACATAACCAACACCATTCGGGCCTATGATTTATTGTTCCTTAATGTAACATCAAGTCCAAAAACGTGGTCAGTAAACCCACCACTTTTTCAAAATATTGAGTGGGAGCGGGAGAGGCGACAGCCAACCCCACGGCCTCTACTGTTGACACAAGCAATGTGAGAGAATGGTGATGCCTCGTGCCGGCCTGGGACCGGCCTCCCTAAGGAAGGCCTTCACCGCTATAAAAATTCAAGGCTTGGTCTTCGAAGGATAGGATTTTGGGTACTCGTCGGGTCACTGACCGACCCTAAGGCGGCATACTCGGGGTCTACCTAAAAATCTGAAACAGTAGGTCACACTCATAAAGGGTATTTTGGTAATACCTTGGCTGAAAAAGGAAAGGTGATTGACGATCACAAATGAGATGTTCGATTCTCAATCTGATCTTCAATATTAATCGAAACCTTTTGACCTACCCTAAGGCGGCACTGAGGTATTAGATTAAATCCTTGGAACGGTAGGATAGACTATAAGTACTTAGTTTATAGTTCCTAAAATTTATTAGTAGTGTATGATTTGGATTTATTCTGTCAATTTTATTTACAACTGTTATACATATCTCTCTAAGGTGCTAGACTGCTAGTGTAAAATTGACTAGTAATGACTTCGTTAAAAAGTGGTAAGTAACTAGAACGCTGTACTTATTAATCGTTCATTAATTTTTCGGAAGAGTTATTTTGAGCGTTCAGAACTTATGTGACATAAATAAGGATGTCACTGTTGTCAATCGTGTTGAACGAGAGACGACTGTAGTCAGTTAGAAAGATGATTGGGACGATAAAATTCTTCTAGTGAATTTTAATTGTGTAGTGTCTACACGAGAAATTTTCTAATAGAAAAATTGGAGAATCATAAATTAAAGTGTCGCTAGTTAGATGGTATTTGGAACCGATAAACTAGTGGGAGTTTTTGTCTTATGTTTTTCTAATTTATTAGAAAATTAGTCCCACTGGGTAACGCTTTCATTAGACATCCCACAGTTCACGAGTAGTGTCTACTCAAACGAACTGCTAGTTCAAGACTATTTCCTTTTAAGGAAAGTTAAGAATGGGAAAGAATGTCTATAAGTGTTAATCATCTTAACTGAAGTTTTGAGGCTAAACCGAAACATTAAATAATGAAAGTATAGGATAACGAAAGTGATTTCGGATCACTAACCAATGAATCCTTAGCGACTTTCTTAACCGAGTAACTTGACTCGGTAGCTTAGTTCTTTGGAAGAACAAGAAAGCTGTGCATTAACGATTAATAGAGTAACAACGGGCAGTAATTTCAGCTAGAATAGTGGGAGTGATATAAGGAAATGAATTTCGGATTCTATCATTGAATATCACAGAAAAATTTATTTTTCTGTTTACAGATTCGTTGAAACAAATGGATTCACTTTCGACTCTATATATTGTTGCGTCATAGAAAGTGAATATGACATTTGTAGTACGAATCCGAGACTCGGACTTTAGTTTGATAAAGTCAGAACCACTAAGAAATGCTGAAAAGGTATATGTAAAACGTCTTAAACTATTATAGGCAAACGGTTTCCGTATTAAGATAAACGATTCTTCAAAATCTATTAATTAGTGCATATATCCTAGAGATAAGACCTAACGACTGGCTAAGGGTGATTCCAATCTCCCAGTCTCGGAACACTGTCTCAAAGGAACAATGACTAAGCTTCCTTTCTATTAGATTGGGTAATAGATCTGAAGAAGTAACGTAGCTTGTTCACCATGACCTTCAGGGTCTAGTGAGAGATACAAGCTAATGGGAGCTTTTGAGTGGTGACATTTTGTCTGATAACTACTCGAAACACGATTTAGTTTATCGAAAGAATACGAGGAGGAGTCTCTGATTTTAGCAGAGAATAGAGTAATTCCATGCTCAGAAATAGGCTATCACATAGTCTTGGGACTGATGCTCGGTCTGCCTCCTAGTGGAATGTTTCTCACTTAGGAAGAAACCATAGACTTGCCCTATATAGTTATTTATGTGCTACAATACACTGCTAAACTCGATTAAGATAATTCGTTGCAAAATAACGGTTAACATTATAATGTAAACCGAGAAGTCTACCTAGAAGATGCTAGTGAATTTATGGATAAGGAGTGAATTCGGTTCACACAACTTCCGTAAATATAGGCATTTAGCATTTAATGCTTGAAGGTAGGACGGGAGATTTTGCGCATACGTTCTGATTGCAACTGTTTGTGAAATATCTTAATGTGACGAGTGAATGTTGGTTATAAGATTCTTGAGATCAGAAAGTGGCAGTTGAACTATCACAAGGCTTCTGATAGAATCTATAAGTAACAGCCTTAAACCTTGGAGTACGGTTACCCAAAGGTAGTTACTATCTTATTTAATCAGACCATGTCCAACATCAGTTGTTGGTGATTACACTGATAAATACTACTAGATCAGAATGTCAATCCACCCAAGACGTAGTGGGAGTATGGTTTAACCGTTGACACATTGTGATTTTGTGGACTTTACAGTCTGCTAGGGTGATTGATAACCTATGGCTCTCGGTGGGCTGTATAGGATTCTGATCATAGAGGTTGGTTTGAAAGCCTTAACCCTGTGAATGGAGTTTTGGTACTCCAGTTCTGTTCAGCCTCTTGTAGAACCACCTGAGTGTCTCAGGCCCAGTGGGAGCAATTGGATCTACACGGAAAAGAGTTGAATTAATAGGAAAGTTTAAACTTTCAGTGCAAAGCTGAGTGGTCTAGGGGTGATTCATGACAAGTGGAGAGTTAACTAGACCTTGAACTCTTTTACCACTCAGTCTTACTAGATTTCATTAGAAAGCAGAAAATAGGGGTGATTCCTTGAGACTTTCTTGCCGAAAAATGGAGTCTGGATTCATTCGGAACAGAAGGGTCTTGGTTAGAACAAATGGTAGGTTGACTGCCGGGAATTATGTCCTTTGTGGATGTAAGAGAACCTCTCGGTCATTAAAAGTCGCATGTTTTAAAATATGTGGACTTGACCAGGATATTGATAAGTCTTTCGTAGACTGGATATCAATATTGGTAAAGTAGTATTATTAGTGTTCATGAATGATAACACTGAAACTGTTGGAAACAACATGGGTGTGCTATCTGAAGTCGGAAACTGACATGCCAAGATTATCTGGATGAGAGAATTGGACTATATTCTAAGAATTTGATTCGGTCAAATTCACAAGAATGAGTCATTGGCTATCCCGTCCGTCTTATTAGTTAAGATGATCATGCATATACGTATGCAACATTCATCGAGAGTAGTCCTACCCTTCCTCTCAGGAATGATTCTTTAAATCTTCGGATAAAGAGAAAATAGGATAGAGTCTCTCTTGGCTAACGGAAAGTCAGGTTATCACAAGTCAATAGTAGTCGAATCTCGGATTCGAGCTTTGAATAGCGGTTTAGTACGTCCTCAAGTATCTTTGAAGAACGAGGAATAATGTGCTTGTATATTCGGGTGCAAACATGAATATGGTTGACTACACCGATTCTGACTTATAGTCAAATTAAGGATGATCGTTGGGATGATCTCGGGCTCAATGCTTACTCATTGTGATAGAGCTATAGTCTGGAGAAATCCAGAACCGCCAATTCGATTTCAGTTAATCGGATACGTAGCAGCTTTCGGAGCAGCTAGAGTGGCGATATGGCTTAGGAATTTCCTTTCTGATCTGGGAGTAATTCCAGGTCTAGTGAGCCGATATCACTTCATTGTGAAAATAGTGAAGAGATATCTTAGAAGGATCTTCTCAGTCACTAGAGGTCAAAAGCATATTGAGAGAGAGTACCGCCTGATTAGATGGACCGGAATGTTTCGATCCTAAAGATCGTATCGAGCCGACAACCAAACTAATCAGTGTACCAAGTCGAGTGCTTGGAGGGTACGGCATTGAGGGATATATTTCATCTGCTTTTAGAGCAAGTGGGAGAGTGTTGTGAATAAGATGAGAATGGGTGTGCTTTAAAAGAATTATTACTTGTCCTTTCGTGCATGTGGGAGATTGTTAGGTGTAGTGCCCGAAATACAATTTGTGTAATTGTTTTTGGTGACAGAATTTATCTCACATTATTACTTGCTTCGTGCTTGTAAGTAATACACTGCTGCAAACCCTAATTATATCAGTATGTAACCGCTTAACTCAGTGTATGGCATGCACGTGAGGATTGAGTTAGTGGTGATATACTAAAACTGTTAGTCCGTGGTGAACTTAATCAGAGTTTAGGGTCTCTTGATTAAAACACCAATAATGCGCCCAGAACACATTAGGGTGTGATAATCTTATCCGGACTATCGGTAGAGGGTACGTACGTGGGGCATTTATATATGATGGCATTCATATAGGACTGGACCGATTTAATCTGAATTTCTCGATATAATTTCGTAATCGAGGAATCTTATTAAATCATTAGATGATCATATGTGGATCAACCTTAATCCTGAGGTGATCACAGGGTGCTGCTATTCTCGGGGTAGTATTTGATGTGTTAGTTACGGTTCACTTAAATATGTGTTCCAAGCCACTTCTCATTGGCACTATCTCCTGATGAGTGAGTAGTTTTGATTTTCACAGACATGGAATCCATTCCTTCCTACGGGAAGTAGAGAGACAGTCCCCTTGTTTGTTAACCCTAATAAAGTGATCGATCGGCCGAGTTTATATTAGACTAATTGATCACTAGTCAGATATGTGAACTAATTGATCATTAGGGGGTTAATGGTAAATAAGGATAAGATATTCTGAGTCGGGTTCACGGAGACTTCCTAGTCAGAATGGACAGTCTATGGAGGGTTAATCCGTATGTAGTGATTATATCAATGGACGCTTATTCACTTTATAGGTTGAGTATAAGTATACATCTATAATCGGTAGAGTTCAGTTTTGGGTTTATGGTGGCGTAATCCCGGAATTAATAATTAATGTACTTATTCTGTTCGATGAATAATTAATTATTGGAGCTACTGGTTTTAGATCCATGGTCCCCAATGTGGCTTCTATAATTCGGGCTGATATTCTTGTTATTTGGGCCTCAGTGATAATTAATTGGCTAGGCTAATTAATTGATATGCATGGATATTATTTAGTTGGGCTAAATAATATAATACACATAAAAGATATTTTATGTGGGCTTAGAAACCCTAGTAGGTGGCGCCAATTAGGTCTTCATTTAGCACAAGAATTAATTTTCTTGTGTTATGGAAAATAAAAGATATTCTTGTTATATGATTGGTTGGATGACTTAGTCATTAAGGAAAATATTCTTTTATTTTGTTTAATTAATTATTTATTTAATTAATTAAAACTTGGAGACCAAGGATTTACTCTCCTATAAAAGGAGAGTTATTCCAAGTGTAAATGGCATGGAATAATTTCGCCCCACACTTGTAAAGAGAAAAAAAAAAATTGTTTTCTTGTCTTGGGTTTTTAGAAGAAGAATAAGTTTTTCTTTGTGTTGCATATCAAGGAGGTGCTTTTATCAAGAAGGGTGTCCACCAACCACCGTTTGAAGAACACATTGGAATATCAAGGCTTCTCTTCCCACTATTGGTAATATAATCTTAACCCCCTTGTAGTAGTTAAATCCTTTATTTATGTATTGTGATATATAAATCATGATCCATCCGCTGCGCATAGATCTAATTCGTTTAGATCTAAGATCCTACATCCTTCAGGAATCGGCAGAAGATGTGAACAGACAAAGCAATAATGTGCCTCTGCTGAAACGGGTTCCGTTTAATCGAAGATCCGTGCCGCTGAATCAAAGCATCAAATTTAGAATTCCGCCTGATAACTGTTGGAGATGAAGAACATCAACTTAAATGGCTGTAGAAACTAACAGAGTAACGTAATAGCCAAAAATGGTGTTGGCTTGTGGGGTAATGATGTTGTAGAGGTTGGCTAGTGTCTAGTTGTGATGGTGGGGGTGAAAATGAAGAATGGTGATGGTGGAAGGATGTTTAAATAGAAGGATGGGGGTGAAGGTGGATGGATTTAATGAGAGAGTGGGAAAGAGAGTAATGAAGGGAGTTCTTTGGGGTGATGCAAGGTAATTGAGGTGAAGGGGATGTGATGGTGATTTACTGGGAAGGAGGTAATGATGGAAAAGATGGAAAAGAGATTGACACATTGTCTGTGGCAGTCACGCGCCATCAAAAGGTTCTAGAATTGATTCCAACCTCGGAATCAGGTACAACAGATCTCAATTGATAGAGATGAAGCCTTGCCAAATCGAGGGTTCTATTTTCCCAGTATCTATAAGCTCTTATCCAGTATGTCCTTCACTGGTTCTTTCTCACTTACTAATTCCTCAACTGACCCAAATTTAGCCTTATCTTGTGCTCTTCTTCGACTCAAACGAACCTATTTTCACTATAGCGAAGAACGAGTAAAAAAACCTTCCCACCATCCATTGGTTTATGGCCTTTGGATGCGGTAGGATGAAAACAAGCTCGTCGCTTTCTGTAGCTACTTTTATTCAACTCGTTCTTTCTAAGGGCAAGTAGTTTTGAGTTTAAAGTCGTCAGCTCAACTTTCCTTCTGATTCGCCTTTAGTAACACTTTCGCCTTTACTCGCAAAACCTACACTCTAAAGGCCTTCACGGAAGCGCGTCTGTTGGTCCCTTGGAAAGGCTGACACAAGTTTAGAGGGGGGTGAATTAACTTGTAACCGAAAACTAGATTTTAAGACTGATTAGTTCAGTTTTAAACTTGTTTGGAGTTGAGCTGACTTAGCTGAGTATAAATCAAAATTGACTTATGCTGAAACTGAGTCAACTGGCAGCGGATAAGTTTTACCCTTTATATGGATCTTGATGTTTCTAAGAAAAAGCAGATGAGTATACTAAACTGAATTCTGGTGAATGTCAGTTTGTGAACTGTGAGTGAAAAGCAATCAGTTTGTTCAGTTATGCTGTATGAAAACTTATGTGAAAAACAATCACAAATAGTAATAAACTAAATAACAGAAAGTAAATGTGTAAAGTAAGTAAGGCAAGAATTATAGTGGTTCCAGGTGGTGTAATCTTGTCAGTCCACTCTTCCCCTATGATGTAGGAGGAACATTGCACTAGAACACTTTGAGGTAGCCGGTTACAAAAAGTCCTAATTGATAGTCCTTGACTAAACCTTAGCTTCACTATCTAAACAACTGTAGAACATGTGTGATTTCTGCTCTGCAACTACTTGAAACACTGGTCCTTAGATGGTTGTATTGCCTCTTCTCCAGCTCCACCACAAACACAGTCTACCCGACTGCAAAAACGACAACTGTCCTTGGCAAATCCTAAAGCGGATTGCTTCACAGTTTAAACCTTTGATGAAAATCAAAGTTGAGCTGAGAATCAATAATTGATTCTCGCTTGTGGTTCTTCTGAATGTTGGATTATTAATTGAGTCTTTGTAGCTTGAACACTTGAAGAATTCTTGATATGATCTTGTAGAGCGCAAAGATTGATAGCAATTTAGATGAAAACAAGACATGGGCACAATAATACTTGTATTCTCGCGTTGTGAAGTGTTTGATCCTTGATGCCAAGTCCTCTATTTATAGTGTGAGGTCCAACGTTCATCTTGCTTGAATTTTGAATTCTATCAACGTCTATATTTTCAGATGTCATATGTCAGTGCTTTATCCAATAATATTCCTTGATTTGTAATGTTCATATGTAAATTCAGTTCTTTGGATGACTAACTCTAAAAACTGAGTATCTTGATCGGTTTTACTCTGAGTATGTTAGTTATCAGTTTGTCAACTGACTTAGAGCATTAACTGAGTTTTTACTCTTCTTCAAAACTTGGTATCTTTTCATCTGATTTCTTTTATCTTAATCAGAGTACACCATATCCTTAAATAAATCATCTAAGAGATCATTGTCCTTATGATTTCAAGGTCTTCTTACAAGATCTATAAAGTCGGTTCAGGCCATCACAGACTTACATGAATTCTAACTTTATTGTCTCGGTTTTAATCTTCATAACTAAGTTTGAACCCTCAGTTCTTCATTCTTCAATAACTGAGTCTGTGTCCCTCAGTTCTTCTTCAGTTAGACAAGTCAACCGAGTCTGTGTCCCTCAGCGAACTTACTTCTTCTGTTCTGAGTAAACTTCATTTCTTGGTTCTGAGTGAAATTTTCAGTTTTAGTCAATATCCAATTTTCTAGATGATTTCCAGTTCTCAATTTTATGACTACAGTGCTTGTCTGATATAACCTATACAATTATCAGACTCTAATAAATCCTATACATTCAGTTCTAGACATCTTTTAGTTCACTATAACAGCTTGTTTCAGCACTTCATCAATGAGGTGTAAACAAACAAATAGATAAATAAGATGAATCATCATCAAAACATAAATTTTATTTCCAACAGCGTCTTCCGTCTCTCTCGACCCATGCTATTTCTTGACTTTTGATGCCCAGGAAGAAGCATTCTTCCTTACCTTCGAGAAACATACCTTCTCTACCCTCCTTTGTAGGACCTCGAGCTCTTTGCCGCACACGTTTTGCTCTCCTGGCCAGTGCACTAGACTTGCCTTGCTTGCTTCGAGATTTCTATTTAAGGCTCAAGAAATTCACTGTATCATCTTTTAAGACCAAACTTTCACTACGCGGTTTGGCTTATCCGTTTCTAAAAGATCGGGAGTGTTCGCCATCCTTGGCGTATTGCAGTGATTCTTATCATCCTTTTCTTGAAGCAAGATCCTTAAAAATTCATGCTCGTTCGCTCCTACCACAACATCCTTACCTTGCTCGTCTCAGCTGATACATCTGACAAAGCAGCAGATCCAACACCAGTGATATACTCTGGATCCACTGCTTCCACACCAGTAAAGGCAGTCCCTAGCACATTGCGCAGGGGAATGATCAATAGTCCTACACAAGACCTCTCTGCTACTCAGGTACTTGAAGAAGTAGCCGGAGATGATGTTACTTATCCGGGTCAGACAGCTGATGTAACAACTGAAGAACAACCTACATTGGTATCTACTCCACTACTCAAACAGATACCAGTACAGCAGAGTGAAAAATCACCAGTCTAGACACAAATCCCAACAGGTATTTCTTATCAATCTTTTCAAGCAGTTGAGGATACTATGGTTGAAGAACTGTAGCAACAAACCCTATGCCTAAGGAATCTCTAGAGAGCTTTGAGGGTTGATAGTTCATCCCTAAGCAAAAGATTTGAGGCTATATCTGAGTACATTGATATGCAAAACAATGTGATCAGGAAACAGACACAGCTCATTACACATATGAACATTGATGACGCTCAAAATGATACACCTTACAACATCAACATTTCACCCATTCTAGGTAAAAGTAGTTATTTTTCACCATTTATATGAACCATTCGTATTAAATCTCATATGTCAAGTTCACGAGTCTAGTAATTTGCATCTAACATTTTTATTACCCAATTCGATATTTCGTTGTGTATTATTGGACTATTTTCAGGAAACAAGAATTTGGCTGAGTGCTTTGGATGATCGGTGGACCAAATTGGATAAAGAATTGGGACTAGGGTGTTTTAGAACCTTTAGTTAAGTCGGCAGAGCAGGAAAGGACAAAAATACCCCGCAGTTGCGGGAGGGGATTCTGCAGTTACGCGAGTTCTAAAAGCCTTGGGAAACGTGTTTTCTTGGATGAGGGGTAGTTTCTGAGGTTAGCTAAGTTGGTTATGTAGCTATAAATAAGAGGCACCAACCTCGATTTTCAATGTACAATTTTCCACAAGAAAAATACATTATATTCAATAGAAGTTCTTTTCGTTCTTTTATTTTCTCTATGAGTTCTAATCATGGATCCGACAAATTCGCCGCCTAGGGAGCGATCTACGGAGGATCTGCACTCATCTTTGAGGGTATGATTATCCGGCTTTCTAGATGTAGATCTGTCATTCTTTTGTTGTGATTAGTATGGTTTAATTGTTTATATTAGTTATTATATGTAGTAGTTTGTTTATTTTACCCTATATGTGTAAAGATCTGAATCGTTGGTGAAGAAATCATGAAATAGAGGATGTGTTCTTCCTCAATTGCGACGGTCGTTATCGCAGTTGTAGGATACCTAGTAAATCCTGTTTCATGATAATTGGTGCCAGCTATGTCTGGTCGACATATTTAATTTACATGTTTGTAGCCTGATCAACTATTTGCATGTCATTGTAAATTAACACAAAGGACGATAAAGTGAAGTGTTAGTTCGGACATAGTCTTGATCAATCCTTAAGAACGTGCTAGTCAATCCACAATAGCTGCATAGGGAGGTCTTTGGACTTTAGCCGGCTAGTCCTAATTCTTATTCCGTGTGAATTAATACAACCAACGAAGGAGGTTAATTGCACATAGGCATCTACTTTCCTTTCAATAGAAGTAGCGTAACAACAGGGATTAGCACCCTTAGCTGACAATGAATTAAAATTTCCAATGGGGATGATTAATACATAATATAGGGAGAATAACTAATTACTTGTAGTTAGAACTAATCTTTATCAACTTATAGGTGTATAATTGTGTTTGCTCTTGCGCGCTTACCGATATCATTATTACTTTCCGGCGTTATAGTTGGTCGTCAACTGCCTTTGTGACACTCAATCTAAATTAAGCGTATCTTACGAGTCTCTGTGGGATTTGACCTTGACTCACTAGTACTCTGCTACGATAGACCTAGTCCTATTTCTATTAGTTGTGCATTGAAAGCGGATCAAGCTTTTTGGTACCGTTGCCGGGGACTTGTGTCTAGAATATTTTTAATTTTGAATCGAGAAATTTTATATTTTAGTTTCTATAAATTATTTCATTTATTGAGTCTGTTTCATAGCCTGTGATATTTTAGTCAGAACAGTCTCTATTATGTTCGATTCTGGAGAAACAAAGTCCCGAAATCGCTAGGGCTACCCCCGCAATTGCGAGAGCTTCAGAAATTAGCAGGATTATCTATGTTTAGTCAGAGTCATGTCAGTATTCAGAGTCTATATTTTGCTAGGTCTTCCGGGAGAGTGTATCAGCTGTCGAGGAAAGTAACTAACTTTTTATTTTCCTTTTGAGTCTCGTATTATGCAACAAGGAGTTCAACAGCCAAACTTGAGACCCAAAATTGAAAAATTTGTGAGACAAAAGTGAAAAGAGGCTCAAGAGAGGACTGAAAGGCTGGAAGACAAAGTAAGTTCACACAAAGGAAGTGAAAAGGATAGAGACAAGGAAATTCCATCGCTAGAAGACCTAGAAGAGACAATAGAACAGAACGTAGTCAATGGACAAAATGGTGCCAATGGTAGAAGAAATGAAGCATGAGTCGTTATACAAGCAAATAGAAGGAATCTACAGAGCTATGATATGCCAACATTTGAGTACTTTGTGCTATCAATTGTTCAACCAGAGAATGCAGCTGAAATCTTCCATCTGAAGCCAAACGGGATACAGATGGTGACAAACTACACTAAATTTCATGGAGTACCAAATAAAGACCCAAGTGTACATGTCACCAACTTCTTGGAGATAGTCAGCACGGTCAAACCAGCAGGAGTACTTGACTGTAATATCAAGCTTAAATTGTTTCCTTTTCACACTTAAAGATAAGGCAAAGATATTGTTGTTGTCTCCAGCAGTAGGATTTATCCAATCTTGGACAGACCTACTGCAGAAATTTATGAACAAGTACTGCCCACATGGGAAGTCATTGCAGATGAGACAAGACATCATGAATTTCAAGCAGAAGCCGGAGGAAACCTTTGAGGAAGCTTGGGAACGATTTAAGGAAGCACAAACAAATGCCCTCATCATGATATCATTCTACCCGTATGAATGCATAGTTTCCATCATGGATTATGGCCGAGTGAACAAATGAGAGTGATGAGTCGAGCAACGGGTGTTTCACATTGTTATCACCAGAGGATGCCGAAGAGAAATTAGAACAAACGGCACTTACAAGCCATTGGGGGACACATAAAACTGAGATTGTGATAGCAGCTGAAGGCGTATTTGAAGAAGATAAATCTCAATAGATCCTGTGCCAGTTGCTAGTGATAAATGAGAAGATGGACGGCATGCATGATCGCATCGTCAAAGTGAAAAAGGTCCAAGGGATTGAGACATCCAACACCAAAAACGTTTATTAGCTGGGGAGGCAAGGAAATCCATATAGGGGCAGATATCACCCAGGCTCTCATGACCACCCTGGTTTCAGATATAGTAATCTTGATGGTGGAGCAAAGAAAAGTGGAGGTTTTCGGCCACAATCAAACAAGTCCGGTGGATGGGAAGCGGCCATGGATAAGATGAGCTCAACTGTGACTGAGAGTGTCAGTAAATTGATAAAGTCCATGAGCAAACTTAGTGCAAATTTTGAAGCATATTGTTAGAAAAACGACACATGACTTAACAATTAGAAAGCATTAGTGAAGAATCTGTCACACCAGGTGGGGCAGATTGCTGAATGATTGCATACAAAGCACTTACTAGCAATATGACAAGGTTAATCATAGTTGAGTACTGGCGAGTCAAGGTCGATCCCACAGAGACTCGTAAGAATGAAAATTCTCGTGATTGAGCTAGTCACAAATACGGTCTACGACCAACTATAATATAGAGAGAAGTAAAATGGGTGCCACAAACTAACAATACTATGCTAGTTCACATGGAGTAAACAAGAGTTTCTAATGTATTAGTCTAATTCTGAGTGATTAGTTATTCCCCCCATACATGCAATAGTCCTCCCCGTTGGTGAATTTTAATTCATTGTCAGCTACGGGTGTAACTCCTAAACCTATCTACTCTGAATATGGCAGTAGACAATCTATACGCAAGCTACCCTCCTTAATTGGTCCGTAAAAGCCCATACGCTTGAAGAACTAGAATCGCCGGTATTGAGCGTTAATCCATACCGCTAACCCACCTAGGCAGCTATCGACTATGACTAGCACGTTTCTATGGTACATCAAGACAATGTCCTAATTAACACATCACTAACAGTCCTTCATGTTAATTTACAAATTACGAATACTAGATTGACTAGAATTATTACTCATTTTAATTATTCCTGCCGATCAACGTAGGTGGCTGATATGGGTTTTGGATCTAGATTGAAGGCACCAATGAAGAACATGATGAGCAAGGCTTAGATTTCTTACGGAATCAGCACCTTAAGATCACTAAGTTGAGAACGTCTCACAAAGATTGCTCAAATCTTTGATAAATTCTCCAAGTTAAACACTAGCTAATCAGCAAGGTAAAGATTTAACTCACTCAAATTTTCAATCACTGAAAATTCATAATATATAAAATTTCACTCAAAGTTTTGTCTTTTTTAAAGTTGTGTCCCAAAACATGGAAATTACAATGCCTTACATAGGCTACAATTCTTGTAACTAAAGTGCATAATTAATGACTAGAATTCATGAACCAAAATATGAAAAGACTTATGCATAATTAATGACTAGAATTCATGAACCAATATATGAAAAGTCTTTCCTAAAATACTACAAAAGTGGTGCCCAAGAACAGCCAACCAGATTCAATGTATCTTTATGTATCTTGAATGCACCAAAAGCAATATATGTTCTTCAGCAACCTTCTATATTTGGTCTATATCCAGTGTTTCCGTTGTCCAATAAATGCAAACCATATATGCATTTTATAGTCCTAAAAAATATCTACAACTTTCATCAAGGACTTAATTTCACACGGATAAGTTATAAGGGTCAAAATTACGAAATACAGAAGCTGCATTTTAGTTTCCAGAATTGCTGAATCTTCTAAGTTCAATGCATCTTGATAATTCCATGCCTTGAATTTATTCCCAAAATGGTGCCAATAATGTCTTGAATATCAGCCTTTTAATTACTAAATAAAACATAAAATATATAATACTCAAAATCTGTATCTTGATTCATATAAAAAAAAGTATGAAAAAAGGGTTTGTAATTTTCTTTGAAGTACTGATGTGATATCGACCACAGTGATAAATAAGGAACGGCGGTGCAAAAGGCAGGCAAAACGGACACTAGAATGGCCATGTACAAGGAATCAAAAATCACACCATTAAGTACTCTATGGGTACAAAAAAAAATACGAAAAAAAAGTTTTGAATTTTCTTTGAAGTACTGATGTGATTTCGACCAGAACGATAAATAAGGGACGCCAGGCCAAACGGCAAGCAAAACGGATACCAGAATGGCCTTGTACAAGGAATCAAAAATCACACCGTTAAGTAATCAGTGGGTATAAAAAAAGTACGAAAAAAATGTTTGTAATTATCTTTGAAGTACTGATGTGATATCGACCTGAACGAGAAATAAGGCACGACGGTGCAAAAGGCAGGTAAAACAGACACTAGAATGTTCTTGTACAAGGAATCAAAAATCACACCGTTAAGTACTCTATGGGTACAAAAAAAAAACGAAAAAAAATGATTGTAATTTTCTTTGAAGTAATTATGTGATATCGACCAGAATGATAAATAAGGCACGCCGGCGCAAACGGCAAGCAAAATGGAGACCAGAATGGCCTTGAACAAGGAATCAAAAATCACACCGTTATGTACTCTATGGTTACAAAAAAAAGTACGAAAAAAACGTTTGTAAATCTCTTTGAAGTAACAATGTGATATCGACCAGAAAGTTAAATAAGTCACGTCGGCGCAAACGGCATGCAAATAGGAAACCCGAATGGCCTTGTACAAGGAATCAAAAATCACACCGTTAAGTACTCTGTGGGTACAAAAAAAGTACGAAAAAAAGGATTGTAATTTTCTTTGAAGTAATGATGTGATATCGACCAGAACGATAAATGAGGCATGCCGGCGCAAAAGTCAAGCAAAACGGAGACCAGAGTGGCCTTGTACAAGAAATCAAAAATCACACCGTTAAGTAATCGGTGGGTATAAAAGAGTACGAAAAAAGGTTTGTAATTATCTTTGAAGTAACTATGTGATATTGACCACAATGATAAAAACGGCACGACGATGCATACGGACACTTGAATGGCCCTGTACAAGGAATCCAAAATCACACTGTTAAGTAATCGGTGGGTATAAAAAAAGTATGAAAAAAAGGTTGTAATTATCTTTGAAGTAACAATGTGATATCGACCACAACGATAAATAAGGCACAGCTGTACAAACGGCATGCGAAGCGGTCACTCGAATGGACTTGTACAAGGAATCAAAAATCACACCGTTAAGTACTCTATGGGTACAAAAAAAGTACGAAAAAAAATGTTTGTAATTTTCTTTGATGTACTGATGTGATATCGACCTGAACGATAAATAAGGCACGCCGGCACAAAACGGCAAGCAAAACGGAGACCAGAGTGGCCTTGTACAAGGAATCAAAAATCACTCCGTTAAGTAATGGGTGGGTATAAAAAAGCACGAAAAAAGGTTTGTAATTATCTTTGAAGTAACTATGTGATATCGACCACAACGATAAATAAGGCACGGCGGTGCAAACGGATACCCGAATGGCCCTGTACAAGGAATCAAAAATCACACCGTTAAGTAATCGGTGGGTATAAAAAAGTACGAAAAAAAAGGTTTGTAATTATCTTTGAAGTAACAATGTGATATAGACCACAACGATAAATAAGGCACGGCGGTGCAAACGGCAGGCGAAAAGGTCACCCGAATGGCCATGACAAGGAATAAAAAATCACACCGTTAAGTACTATATGGGTAGAAAAAAAGTAAGAAAAAAAATGTTTGTAATTTTCTTTGAAGTACTGATGTGATATTGACCAGAACGATAAATAAGGCACGGCGGTCCAAACGGCAGGCGAAACGGACATCAGAATGGCCTTGTACAAGGAATCAAATATCACACCGTTAAGTACTCTATGGGTACAAAAAAAAATTATGAAAAAAAAAACGTTTGTAATTTTCTTTGAAGTACTGATGTGATATCGACCAGAACGATAAATAACGCACGGCGGTGCAAACGGCCAGCAATACGGAGAACAGAATGGCTTTGTACAAGCAATCAAAAATCACACCGTTATGTACTCTATGGGTATGAAAAAAGTACAAAAAATGGTTTGTAATTTTCTATGAAATAACGATGTGATATCGACCAGAAAGTTAAATAAGACACGTCGGCGCAAATGGCAAGCAAAACGGACACCCAAATGGCCTTGTACAAGGAATCAAAAATCACACCGTTAAGTAATCTATGGGTATGAAAAAAGTACGAAAATATAGGTTGTGATTTTCTTCGACATAACGATGTGATATCGACCAGAACATTGAATAAGGCACACCGGCGCAAATGGCAAGCAAAATGGAGGCCAGAATGGCCTTGTACAAGGAATCAAAAATTACACCGTTAAGTACTCTATGCGTACAAAAAAAAGTAAGAAAAAAAAAGGTTTGTTATTTTCTTTGAAGCAATGATGTGATATCGACCAGAAAGTTAAATTAGACACGTCGGTGCAAACGGCATGCATAACGAACACCCGAATGGCCTTGTACAAGGAATCAAAAATCACACCGTTAAGTAATCGGTGGGTACAAAAAAAGTACAAAAAAATGTTTGTAATTTTCTTTGAAGTACTAATGTGATATCGACCAGAACGATAAATAAGGCACGGCGCCGTAAACAGCAGGCAAAATGGACACTAGAATGACCTTGTACAAAGAATCAAAAATCACACCGTTAAGTAATCGGTGGGTACAAAAAAAGTATGAAAAAAAAGTTTGTAATTTTCTTTGATTTACTGATGTGATATCGACCAG
Source organism: Gentiana dahurica var. dahurica (assembly GCA_024500145.1). NCBI lineage: Eukaryota > Viridiplantae > Streptophyta > Magnoliopsida > Gentianales > Gentianaceae > Gentiana > Gentiana dahurica. The sequence continues at coordinate 55,986,122 of CM044897.1, read as the reverse complement.
AACGATAAATAAGGCACGCCGACGCAAACGGCAGGCAAAACGGAGACCCGAATGGCCTTGTGCAAGGAATCAAAAACCACACCGTTAAGTACTCTATAGGTACAAAAAAAAGTACGAAAATAAAATTTATAATTTTCTTTGAAGTACTGATGTGATATCGACCAGAACGATAAATAAGGCACGCCGGCGCAAACGGCAGGCACAACGGAGACCCGAATGGCCTTGTACAAGGAATGAAAAACCACACAATTAAGTAGTATAGGTACAAAAAAAGTACGAAATTTTTTTTTGTAATTTTCTTGGAAGTTCTGATGTGATATCCACCAGAACGATAAATAAGGCACGCCGGCGCAAACGGCAAGCAAAACGGATACCCGAATGGCCTTGTACAATGAATCAAAAAATCACACCGTTAAGTACTCTATGGGTACAAAAAAAAGTGCGAAAAAAAAGTTTGTAATTTTTTTTGAAGTATTGATGTGATGTCGACCAGAACGATAAATAAGACACGCCGGCGCAAACGGCAAGCACAACGGACACCCAAATGGCCTTGTACAAGGAATCGAAAATCACACTGTTAAGTACTCTATGGGTACAAAAAAAGGATGAAAAAAAGGTTTGTAATTATCTTTGAAGTAACGATGTGATATCAACCACAACGATAAATAAGGCACGGCGGTGCAAACGGCAAGCAAAACACACACCCAAATGGCCTTGTACAAGGAATCGAAAATCATACCGTTAAGTACTTTGTGGGTACAAAAAAAAGTACAAAAAAAGGGTTTGTAATTATCTTTGAAGTACTGATATGATATCGACCACAACGATAAATAAGGCACGGCGGTGCAAAAGGCAGGCAAAACGGACACTAGAATGGCTTTGTACAAGGAATCAAAAATCACACCATTAAGTACTCTATGGGTACAAAAAAAGAATGAATTTTTTTTCTAATTTTCTTTGAAATACTGATGTGATATCGACCAGAACGATAAATAAGGCTCGCCGACGCAAACGTCAAGCAAACGGATACCAGAATGGCCTTGTACAAGGAATCAATAATCTCACCGTTAAGTAATCAGTGGGTATAAAAAAAGTACGAAAAAAGGTTTGTAATTATCTTTAAAGTAACGATGTAATATCGACCACAACGATAAATAAGGCACGGCGGTGGAAATGGCAGGCGAAACGGACCCCCGAATGGCCCTGTACAAGGAATCAAAAATCACACGGTTAAGTAGTCAATGGGTATAAAAAATCCGAAGAAAGGTTTGTAATTATCTTTGAAGTAACGATGTAATATCGACCACAACGATAAATAAGGCACGGCGGTGCAAACGGCCGGCGAAACAGACACCCGAATGGCCCTATACAAGGAATCAAAAATCACATCGTTAAGTAATCAGTGGGTATAAAAAAAATCTAAAAAAAGGTTTGTAATTATCTTTGAATTAATGATGTAATATCGACCACAACGATAAATAAGGCACGGCGGTGGAAACGGCAGGCGAAATGGACACCCGAATGGCCATGTACAAGGAATCAAAAATCACACAGTTAAGTACTATATGGGTACAAAAAAAAAGTACGAAAAAAAACGTTTGTAATTTTCTTTGAAGTACTTATGTGATATCGACCTGAACGATAAATAAGGACGCCGGCACAAACTACAGGCGAAACGGACACTAGAATGGCCTTGTATAAGGAATCAAAAATCACACCGCTAAGTACTCGGAGGGTATAAAAAAAGTACGAGAAAGAACCATTGTAATTATCTTTGAAGTACTGATGTGATATTGACCAGAACGATAAATTAGGCACGGCGGTGATAACGGCAGGCGAATCGGACACCCGAATGGCCTTGTACAAGGAATCGAAAATCACACTGTTAAGTACTCTATGGGCACAAAAAAAGTACGAAAAAGAACGTTTGTAATTTTCTTTGAAGTACTGATGTGATATCGACCAGAACGATAAATAAGGCACGGCGGTGCAAACGGCAAACAAAACGGAGAACAGAATGGCCTTGTACAAGGAATAAAAAATCACACCGTTAAGTAATCTATGGGTATGAAAAAATGTAAGAAAAATAAGGTTGTGATTTTCTTCGACATAACGATGTGATATCGACCAGAACATTGAATAAGGCACGGCGGCGCAAACGACATGCGAAATGGACACCAGAATGGCCTTGTACAAGGAATCAAAAATCACACCGTTAAGTACTCTATGGGTACAAATAAAGTACGAAAAAAAAGTTCGTAATTTTCTGTGAAGTACTGATGTGATATCGACCAGAACGATAAATAAGGCGCGCCTGCGCAAAAGGCAATCAAAACGGAGGCCAGAATGGCCTTGTACTAGGAATGAAAAATCACACCGTTAAGTAATCGGTGGGTACCAAAAAAATACGAAAAAAAGTTGGTAATTTTCTTTGAAGTACTGATGTGGTATCGACCAGAACGATGAATAAGGCACGGCGGCGTAAACAGCAGGCAAAACGGACACCCGAATGGCCTTGTACAAGGAATCAAAAATCACACCGTTAAGTAATCGGTGGGTACAAAAAAAGTACGAAAAAAAAGTTTGTAATTTTCTTTGAAGTACTGATGTGATATCGACCAGAACGATAAATAAGGCACGCCGGCGCAAAACGGACACCCGAATGGCCTTGTACAAGGAATCAAAAATCACAACGTTAAGTAATATATACGTACAAAAAAGTATGAAAAAAAAGTTTGTAATTTTCTTTGAAGTATTGATGTGATGTCGACCAGAACGATAAATAAGGCACGCCGGCGGAAACGTCAAGCAAAACGGACACCCAAATGGCCTTGTACAAGGAATCGAAAATCACACTGTTAAGTACTCTATAGGTACAAAAAAAGGATGAAAAAAAAAAGGTTTGTAATTATCTTTGAAGTAACGATGTGATATCGACCACAACGATAAATAAGGCACGGCGGTGCAAACGGCATGCGAAACGGACACCCGAATGGCCTTGTACAAGGAATCGAAAATCACACCGTTAAGTAATCAGTGGGTATAAAAAAAAGTACGAAAAAAAAGGTTTGTAATTATCTTTGAAGTAACGATGTGATTTCGACCACAACGAGAAAAAAAGGCACGACGGTGCAAACGGCAGGCAAAACGGACACCTGAATAGCCATGTAAAAGAAATCAAAAATCACACCGTTAAGTAATTATTGGGTACAAAAAAAGTAAGAAAAAAATTGTTTGTAATTTTCTTTGAAGTACTGATGTGATATCAACCAGAACGATATATAAGACAAATCAGTGTAAACGGCATGCGACACGGACACCCGAATGGCATTGTACAAGGAATCAAAAATCATACCGTTATGTACTCTGTGGGTACAAAAAAAGTACGAAAAAAAAGGTTTGTAATTATCTTTGAAGTACTGATGTGATATCGACCTGAACGATAAATAAGGCACGGAGGGGCAAAAGGCAGTTAAAATGGACACTAGAATGGCTTTGTACAAGGAATCAAAAATCACACCGTTAAGTACTCTATGGGTACAAAAAAATTACGAAAAAAAACGTTTTTAATTTTCTTTGAAGTAATGATGTGATATCGACCAGAACGATAAATAAGACACGCCGGCTCAAACGGCAAGCAAAACGGAGACCAGAATGGCCTTGTATAAGGAATCAAAAATCACACCGTTATGTACTCTCTGGGTACAAAAAAAGTATGAAAAAAACGTTTGTAAATCTCTTTCAAGTAAAAATATGATATCGACCAGAAAGTTAAATAAGACACGTCGGCGCAAACGGCATGCAAATCGGAAACCCGAATGGCCTTGTACAAGGAATCAAAAATCATACCGTTAAGTACTCTGTGGGTACAAAAAAAGTACGAAAAAAAAGGTTTGTAATTTTCTTTGAAAACTTATGTGATATCGTCCGTGCCTTATTTAACGTTCTGGTCGATATCACATCATCACTTCGAAGAAAATCACAACCTAATTTTTCATAGTTATTTCATACCCACAAAGTCCTTAATAGTGTGATTTTTGATTCCTTATACATGGCCATTCGGGTATCCGTTTCGCATGCCGTTTACGCCCACGTGCCTTATTTAACGTTCTGGTTGATATCACATTGTTGCTTCGAAGAAAATTACAAACTTTTTACATATTTTTTTACCCACAGAGTACTTAACGGTGTAATTATTGATTCCTTGTACAAGGTCATTCGGGTGTCCGTTTTGCTTGCCGTTTGCGCCGCCGTGCCTTATTTACCGTTTTGGTCGATATCACATCATTACTTCAAAGATAATTACAAACCTTTTTTTGTACTTTTTTTGTACCCAGAGAGTACTTAACGGTGTGATTTTTGATACCTTGTAGAAGGCCATTCTGGTCTCCGTTTTGCTTGCCGTTTGCGCCGCCGTGCCTTATTTATCATTCTGGTAGATATCACATCAGTACTTCAAAGAAAATTACAAACTTTTTTTCGTACTTTTTTGTACCCACCGATTACATAACGGTGTGATTTTTTATTCCTTGTACAAGGCCATTCGGGTGTCCGTTTTGCATGCCATTTGCACCGCCGTGCCTTATTTAATATTCTAGTCGATATAACATCGTTACTTCGAAGAAAATTATGACCTTTTTTAATACTTTTTTCTTACCCACAGAGTACTTAACAGTGTGATTTTTCATTCCTTGTAAAAGGCAATTCTTGTGTCCGTTTCTATTGTTTTTTGCGCCGTTGTACCTTATATATCGTTCTGGTTGATATCACATGGTTATTACAAACAAAATTAACAACATATTTTATACTTTTGTTGTACCCACAGAGTACTTAATGGTGTATTTTTGATTCCTTTACAAGGCCATTTTACTGTCCGTTTCGCATGCCGTTTGCGCCGACGTGACTCATTTAACGTTCTGGTCGATATCGTATCGTTAATTCGAAAAAAATCATAACCTTATTTTTCGTACTTTTTTAATACCCACAAAGTACTTAACGGTGTGATTTTTGATTCCTTGTACAAGGCCATTCGGGTGTACGTTTTGCATGCCGTTTTTGCCGCCGTGCCTTATCTAACGTTCTGATCGATATCACATCGTTACTTCGAAGAAAATCACCACCTTATTCTTCATACTTTTTTTCGTACCCATAGGTAATTAACGGTGTGATTTTTGATTCCTTGTACAAGGCCATTCGGGTATCCGTTTTGCATGCCGTTTGAGCCGACGTGTCTTATTTAATGTTCTGGTCGATATCACATCGTTACTTCAAAGAAAATTATAAACGTTTTTTCGTACTTTATTTGTACCCATAACGGTGTGATTTTTGATTCCTTGTACAAGGCTATTCGGGTGTCCGTTTTGCATGCAGTTTGCGCAGGCGTGTCTTATTTAATTTTCTGGTCGATATCACATCGTTACTTCAAAGAAAATTACAAACGTTTTTTTTCGTACTATTTTTTGTACCCATAGAGTACTTAACGGTTTGATTTTTTATTCTTTGTAAAAGGCCATTCGCATGACCGTATTGCATGCAGTTTGCGCTGACGTGCCTTATTTAACTTTCTGGTCGATATGAAATCATTACTTCAAAGAAAACAACAAACCTTTTTTTCATACTTTTTGTGTACCCATAGAGTACTTAACAGTGTGATTTTTGATTACTTGTAGAAGGGCATTGTAGTGTCCTTTTTGCTTGCCGTTGCGCCCCCGTGCCTTATTTACCGTTTTGGTCGATATCACATCATTACTTCAAAGATAATTACAAACCTTTTTTATCGTGCTTTTTTTGTACCACAGAGTACTTAACGGTGTGATTTTTAATACCTGGTAGAAGGCCATTCTGGTCTCCATTTTGCTTGCCGTTTGCGCCGCCGTGGCTTATTTATCATTCTGGTAGATATCACATCAGTACTTCAAAGAAAATTACAAACTTTTGTTTCGTACTTTTTTGTACCCACCGATTACTTAACGGTGTGATTTTTGATTCCTTGTACAAGGCCATTCGGGTGTCCGTTTTGCATGCCATTTGCACCGCCGTGCCTTATTTAATATTCTGGTCGATATAACATCGTTACTTTGAAGAAAATTACAACCTTTTTTTATACTTTTTTCTTACCCACAGAGTACTAAACGGTGTGATTTTTGATTCCTTGTAAAAGGCAATTCTTGTGTCCGTTTCTCATGTTTTTTGCGCTGTTGTACCTTATATATCATTCTGGTTGATATCACATCGTTATTTCAAACAAAATTTACAACTTTTTTTATACTTTTGTTGTACCCACAGAGTACTTAACGGTGTATTTTTGATTCTTTGTACAAGGCCATTTTACTGTCCGTTTCGCATGCCGTTTGCGCAGACGTGCCTCATTTAACGTTCTGGGCGATATCACATCGTTACTTCGAAGAAAATCATAACCTTATTTTTCGTACTTTTTTAATACCCACAAAGTACTTAACGGTGTGATTTTTGATTCCTTGTACAAGGCCATTCGGGTGTCCGTTTTGCATGCCGTTTGCGCCGCCGTGCCTTATCTAACGTTCTGATCGATATTACATCGTTACTTCGAAGAATATCAGCACCTTATTTTTCATACTTTTTTCGTACCCATAGGTAATTAACGGTGTGATTTTTGATTCCTTGTACAAGACCATTCATTATTCCGTTTTGCATGCCATTTGCGCCGCCGTGCCTTATTTAACGTTCTGGCCGATATCACATCGTTACTTCGAAGAAAATTACAACCTTTTATTTTGTAATTTTTCCATAACTATATAGTACTTAACGGTGTGATTTTTTATTTTTATTTCGTTACTTTCCCATTCCTTGTACAAGGGAATTTGTGTGCCCGTTTTGCATGTTTTTTACGCCGTTGTGCCATATTTATTGTTCTAGTCGATATCACATCGTTACTATAAAGAAAATTACAAACTTTTTTTTTCGTACTTTTTTTGTACCCACCCACCGATTACTTAATGGTGTGATTTTTGATTCCTTGTACAAGGCCATTCTGGTTTCCGTTTTGCTTTCTGTTTGCGCCGCCGTGCCTTATTTAACGTTCTGGTCGATATCATATCGTTACTTCGATGAAAATCACAACCTTATTTTTCGTACTTTTTTCATACCCACAAAGTATTTAACAGTGTGATTTTTGATTCCTTGTACAAGGCCATTCGGGTGTCCGTTTCGCATTCCGTTTGCGCCGACGTGCCATATTTTACGTTCTGGTCGATATAACTATGTTACTTCGAAGAAAATTACAAACATTCTTTCATATTTTTTTACCCATAGAGTACTTAACGGTGTGATTTTTGATTTCCTGTACAAGGCCATTCGGGTTTCCGTTTCGCATGCCGTTTGCGACGCTGTGCATTATTTAACGTTCTCGTCGATATCACATTGTTACTTCGAAGAAAATCACAACCTTATTTTTCGTACTTTTTTCATACCAATAGAGTACTTAACGCTGTGATTTTTGATTCCTTGTACAAGGCCATTCGGGTGTCCATTTTGCATGCCGTTTGCGCCGACGTGTCTTATTTAACTTTCTGGTCGATATCACATCGTTACTTCAAAGAAAACTACAAACGCTTTTTTCGTACTTTTTTTGTACCCCAGAGTACTTAACAATGTGATTTTTGATTCCTTGTCTAAGGGCATTATAGTTTCCGTTTTGCTTGCCGTTTGTGTAGCCGTGCCTTATTTATCGTTTTGGTCGATATTAATCATTACTTCATAGTGAACTACAAACCTTTTTTTTCGTACTTTTTTTTGTACCAAAAGAGTACTTAACGGTGTGAATTTTGATACCATGTACAAGGCCATTATGGTCTCCGTTTTGCTTGCCGTTTGCGCCGCCGTGCCTTATTTTATCTTTCTGGTCGATATCACTTCTGTACTTCAATGAAAATTACAAACCTTTTTTGATACTTTTTTCGTACCCACCGATTACATAACGGTGTGATTTTTTTTCCTTATACAAGGCCATTCGGGTGTCCATTTTCGCATGCCATTTGCGCCGTTGTGCCTTATTTAATGTTCTGGTCGATATAACACCGTTACTTCAAATAAAATTACGACCTTTTTTCATACTTTTTTCTTACCCACAGAGTATTTAACGGTGTGATTTTTGATTCCTTGTAAAAGGCAATTCTTGTGTCCGTTTCTCATGTTTTTCGCGCCGATGTACCTTATATATCGTTCTGGTTGATATCACATCTTTATTTCAAACAAAATTAACAAATTTTTTTTATACTTTTTTTGTACCCACAGAGTACTTAACGGTGTATTTTTGATTCCTTGTACAAGGCCATTCTAGTGTGCGTTTCGCATACCTTTTATTTAACAATCTGGTCGATATCACATCGTTACTTCAATGAAAATTACAAACCTTTTTTTTGTACTTTTTTTGTACCGACAGAGTACTTAACGGTGTGATTTTTGATTCCTTGTTCAAGGCCATTCTGATGTCCATTTTGCTTGCCGTTTGCGCCGCCGTGCCTTATTCAAAGAAAATTACAAACTTTTTTTCATACTTTTTTTGTACCCACCGATTACTTAATGGTGTGATTTTTGATTCCTTGTACAAAGCGATTCTGGTGTCTGTTTCGCTTGCCGTTTGCGCCGCCGAGACTTATTTAACGTTCTGGGGAATATAACATCAATACTTCGTAGAAAATCACTACCTTATTTTTCAAACTTTTTTCATACCTACAAGGCCATTCGGGTGTCCATTTCGCATGTCGTTTGCACCGACGTGCCTTATTTCACGTTCTGGTTGATATCACATTGTTACTACGAAGAAAATTACAAAAAATATTTCATATTTTTTTATCCACAGAGTACTTAACGGTGTGATTTTTGATTCCTTGTACAAGGTCATTCGGGTGTCCGTTTCGCATGCCGTTTGCGCCGTCGTGCAATATTAAACGTTCTGGTTGATATCACAACGTTACGTCGAAGAAAATCACAACCTTATTTTTCGTACTTTTTTCATACCCATAGATTACTTAACGGTGTGATTTTTGATTCCTTGTACAAGGTCATTCGGGTGTCCGCTTTGCTTGCCGTTTGCGCCGACGTGTCTTATTTAACTTTCTGGTCGATATAACATCGTTACTTCAAACAAAATTACAAACGTTTATTTTATACTTTTTTTGTACCCATAGAGTACATAACAGTGTGATTTTTGATTCCTTATACAATGCCATTCGGGTGTCCGTTTTGCATGCCGTTTGCGCCGGCGTGTCTTATTTAACTTTCTGGTCGATATCACATCGTTATTTCAAAGAAAATTACAAAAAAAATCATACTTTTTTTGTACCAATAAAGTACATAACAGTTTGATTTTTTATTCTTTGTACAAGGCCATTCGGGTGTCCGTACTGCGTGCAGTTTGCGCCGACGTGCCTAATTTAACTTTCTGGTCGATATCACATCGTTACTTCAAAGAAAACAACAAACCTTTTTTTCGTACTATTTTTTGTACCCACAAAGTATTTAATTGTGTGATTTTTGATTACTTGTAGAAGGGCATTCTAGTGTCCGTTTTTCTTGCCGTTTGCGCCGCCGTGCCTTATTTACCGTTTTGGTCGTTATCACATCATTACTTCAAAGATAATTACAAATCTTTTTTTCGTACATTTTTTTGTACCCACAGAGTACTTAACGGTATGATTTTTGATACCTTGTAGAAGGCCATTATGGTCTCCGTTTTGCTTGCCGTTTGCGCCTCCGTGCCTTATATATTATTTTGGTAGATATCACATCAGTACTTCAATGAACATTACAAACTTTTTTGTACCCACCTATTACTTAACGGTGTGATTTTTTAATCCTTGTACAAGGCCATTCGGGTGTCCGTTTCGCATGCCGTTTACCCCGCCGTGCCTTATTTAACAATCTGGTCGATATCACATCGTTACTACCAAGAAAATTACAAACCTTTTTTTTGTACTTGTTTTGTACCCAAAGACTACTTAACGGTGTGATTTTTGATTCCTTGTACAAGGCCATTGTGATGTCCGTTTTGCTTGCCGTTTGCACCGCCGTGCCCTATTTATCGTTCTGGTCGATATCACATCAGTACTTCAAAGAAAAATACAAAATGTTTTTCATACTTTTTTTGTACCCACCGATTACTTAATGGTGTGATGTTTGATTCCTTGTACAAGGCGATTCCGGTGTCCGTTTCGCTTAACGTTTCCGCAGCCGTGCCATATTTAACGTTTTGGTCGATATCACATCATCACTTCGAAGAAAATCACAACCTTATTTTTCATAGTTTTTTCATACCCATAAAGTACTTAATAGTGTGATTTTTGATTCCTTATACATGGCCATTCGGGTATCCATTTCGCATGCCGTTTATGCCCACGTGCCTTATTTAACGTTCTGGTTGATATCACTTTGTTGCTTCGAAGACAATTATAAACTTTTTTTTTTCATTTTTTACCCACAGAGTACTTAACGGTGTGATTTTTGATTCCTTGTACAAGGCCATTCGGGTGTCCGTTTCGCATGCCGTTTGCGCCACCGTGCCTTATTTAACGTTCTGGTCGATATCACATCGTTACGTTGAAGAAAATCACAACCTTATTTTTCATACTTTTTTCATACCCACAGATTACTTAACGGTGTGATTTTTGATTCCTTGTACAAGGCTATTCGGGTGTCTGTTTTGCATACCGTTTGCACCGACGTGTATTATTTAACTTTCTGGTCAATATCATATCGTTACTTCAAAAAGAAATTACAGTCTTTTTTTCATACTTTTTTTGTACCCAAAGTGTGATTTTGGATTACTTGTACAAGGGCATTCTAGTGTCCGTTTTGCCTGCCGTTTGCACCGCCATGCCTTATTTATCGTTGTGGTCGATATCACATCGTTACTTCAAAGATAATTACAAACCTTTTTTCGTACTTTTTTTGTACGCACAGAGTACTTAACTGTGTGATGTTTTATACCTTGTACAAGGCCATTCTGGTCTCCGTTTTTGCTTGCCGTTTGCGCCGCCGAGCCTTATTTATCGTTCTGGTCGATATCACATCAGTAATTCAAATAAAATTACAAACTTTTTTTCGTACTTTTTTTGTACCCACCGATTACTTAAATGTGTGATTTTTGATTCCTTGTACAAGGCCATTCGGGTGTCCGTTTCACATGCCATTTGCGCCGCCGTGCCTTATTTAATATCCTGGTCAAAAGAACATCGTTACTTCGAAGAAAATTATGACCTTGTTTATACTTTTTTTTACCCACAGAGTACTTAACGGTGTGATTTTTGATTCCTTGTAAAAGGCAATTCTTGTGTCCGTTTCTCTTGTTTTTTGCGCCGTTGTACCTTTTATATCGTTCTGGTTGATATCACATCATTACTTCAAACAAAATTAACAACTTTTTTTTATACTTTTGTGTTACCCACAGAGTACTTAACGGTGTATTTTTGATTCCTTGTACAAGGCCATTTTACTGTTCGTTTCGGATGCCGTTTGCGCAGACGTGCCTTATTTAACGTTCTGGTCGATATCACATCGTTACTTCGAAGAAAATCATAACCTTATTTGTCATACTTTTTTAATACCCACAAAGTACTTAACAGTGTGATTTTTGATTCCTTGTACAAGGCCATTCGGGTGTCTGTTTTTCATGCCGTTTGCGCCGCCGTGCCTTATCTAATGTTCTGACCGATATCACATCGTTACTTCGAAGAAAATCACCACCTTATTTTCCATACTTTTTTCATACCCAAAGGTAATTAACGGTGTGATTTTTGATTCCTTGTACAAGGCCATTCTGGATTCCGTTTTGCATGCCGTTTGCGCCACCGTGCCTAATTTAACGTTTTGGCCGATATCACATCGTTACTTCGAATAAAATTACAACCTTTTATTTTGTACTTTTTCCATACCTATATAGTACTTAACGATGATTTTTTTATTTTTATTTCGTTACTTTTCCAATTCCTTGTACAAGGGAATTTGTGTGTTCGTTTTGCATGTTTTTTACGCAGTCGTGCCTTATTTATTGTTCTAGTCGATATCACATCGTTACTTTAAAGAAAATTACAAACTTTTTTTTTCATACTTTTTTTGTACCCACCTACCGATTACTTAATGGTGTGATATTTGATTCCTTGTACAAGGCCATTCTGGTGTCAGTTTTCCTTGCCGTTTGAGCCGCCCTGCCTTATTTAACGTTCTGGTCGATATCATATCGTTACTTCGATGAAAATCACAACCTTATTTTTCGTACTTTTTTCATACCCACAAAGTACTTAACGGTGTGATTTTTGATTCCTAGTACAAGGCCATTCGGGTGTCCGTTTCGCATTCCGTTTGCGCCGACGTGCCTTATTTTACGTTCTGGTCGATATCACTTTGTTACTTTCGAAGAAAATTACAAACTTTTTTTCATATCTTTTTACCCATAGAGTACATAACGGTGTGATTTTTGATTTCCTGTACAAGGCCATTCGGGTTTTCGTTCCGCATGCCGTTTGCGCCGCCGTGCATTATTTAACGTTCTCGTCGATATCACATTGTTACTTCGAAGAAAATCACAACCTTATTTTTCGTACTTTTTTCATACCAATAATGTACTTAATGGTGTGATTTTTGATTCCTTGTACAAGGCCATTCGGGTGTCCGTTTTGCATGCCGTTTGCGCCGACGTGTCTTATTTAACTTTCTGGTCGATATCATATCGTTACTTCAAAGAAAACTACAAACTTTTTTTTCGTAC